>OV816023.1:94978425-96178425 GCA_929113105.1 Agrypnus murinus
ATCCCGTACGGTCCCACTGAAGCAAATAGTGGCCACCAATATCATGTAAAATTTTAAATTTCGCGCTTGTTTTATGTTTATCTCTGAAATAGACATATTGCCAACTTAGCAAGCACTGTTATTATTATTTCCTATTAAATGAGGTTATGTGCATTATTTGTTTACTATTTTCGCGTTGTTTCTAAAGAAATAAAAACCAAATTATTGCAAAAATACGATGTTGTCAAATGAATCAGATAGCGAGAAAGTTATAACCATGTGCTGCTATGGTACATGGGGAATAAAATATAAAAAATATAAACACGAAATGTGTGGGTACGAAAAATCTTTTTCATAAGGAGCAGTTGGGAGAATTTTATCAATAAATAATAATTAGTGTCCCAGCTTATAAACAAACGAAGAGAAACTTTGTTTTGAAAAGTTTTCACTACCAATTACAAAAAACAAGAAACCTAAATATAAACAGAAAATTCAAATTTTAGTGTCTATTTTCATCATGTTCACTAGCGCGTACGCATTGTTAACCACCGCTGACCACCAACCACTAAAATTCGAACACGGAAATTTCAAACTGGTGGTCACCGTTTGATGGTAGTAGGTGGCTAACAGTGGCTTAGTGGGACCAGCGCCATTGATTAATGTATGTTTAAATTTTAGTTGGTGGCGGTGAGTAGTAAGTAAATAGCGGTTCAAGACTAAATCTCCCCATGTTATTCTTATGGGATTTTCCTATTGAGGACAGGACAATTTTGTGAGGTTATGTGTGTCAAACTTGTCGTCCTTCCCGCCAGATGTCAGCATGGGTGTGGGGTTGAGTGTTTAGGCGGAAAAAAGGTGAATGTGATGCTTGTCCGTGATTGGTCGGATCGAGTTGCCGGTAAAATAGGTTGCAGCATGTGTCGCTAGATGTCGCAGTGGTTGTGTTTAGGCGGCAAAAATAGTAAAAGTGATGCTTCGTCGTGATTGGTCAAGCCGGGCGTTGGCGGCAAAAAGGGGATTGTTGCGTCACACATGCCGCAAGATGTCGCCGTGCGCGTGAACGCGGCCGGACGGGCCGGGTTAATTAGAAAAATTTGTGGCGGCGTTGCGTGGGCGGGTGGGGGTCGTGCGGTGGTGCGACGCCCCAGTGGGCCACCGGGCCGTTGAAAGGGGTTAATTTGAAATGGGTTTTGCGCGCGACCTCGATCGAGGGGGTAGGGGGGTGGACTAGTGCTCTAGCCCCCTAAGGGAAACTAGTGTAGTATTGCTTGTGAGATCGACATGTGGATGATGTATAGTGCTCAGGATTATCCCGTGGTGCGAGACGCCGTTAGCGGGGTGGAATGTTTATTGAGGCAGTTCGAGGATGCTGCTAAAGACGCTATGCACGAAGCGGTTTACGACTGGCAACAGATGTATGGAGGTTACGAATATTGTATGAAGCTTCACGGAACGTATTTGAAGGGGATGGAGTTGTGTGAAGCGTGTTTGCGAACGGAAATCTCGTTGGAAGTTCTATATGAGGAATTAAAAAAATTAGATTTGGCGCATCATCTGTCTGATGAGATGAGAAAGTTTTTTAAAATACCGTCCATCGATGATGAGAAGGGGAATGCGGCGGAGCAGGCGGGGGATGTTGACGCCGACGATGCGGAGGGGAGCGTGTGAAGTGAAGTTTCTTTTCAATTATATATATTATTAGCCTTAGTGAATTTGTTGAGTGAAAACGTTTTTTGTAGCAGGGCAAAGATAATGACGATGAGCGAACCGAGTTTGACAGAGATTGCATCATCATCAGTGGAGGCGGCATCAGCAGCGACGGATGGCGTAGCAAGATTTTTTCCTGTCTGAATAATATTGAATCGGCAGTTCAGAAACCGGTAAAGAAATTGAAAGATCTACCTGTAGATCGGGAATATCTGATGTTAGACGTTCGAGCCATTAACACGAAAACGCATAGTCACTCGTTGCTGGTAGAACTGGAAGATTTTGTGTTATTTTTGCCGAAAAGAATAAGTGATTATTTAACTAATGAAAAAATAGCAATGTTAAACATGTGCACGTGTTATTTGGCTTATCGAGGACAGAAACTTGCACAAGATGACGTCACCGATGGCGCGAGGGGGTAAAGAAGCAAAAATTCGCTCCTAATTCGTTCGCTCTAGTGGAATTTATACCGATGTTTCCCGAGACATCAAAGCAATAGTAATCGAGTACGTCTCAAGTGAAAAACACGCGCATCATGTTATTGTCGACGGTGGCCTTGGTGTTGTCATTGTCGATTGTTCCCGACCGTAAAGTGCTTTACGTAGCTCATCCGGTCGGAGCAAAAGAGCCCTACGTTGGGTTCTATTTTAGCGAAAATGACGATACCTCATCACCATCATCATCATCTCCAATACCGGAGGCGTGGAATAGAATGCAAACAGAATATGTAAATAGTACCTTCGCATTTTCCTATGCACTGGGGGCCTTTCATCAGCGTCATCGACAACGTTTTATTTAGATCAAATTACGTTATCTGTATCAAAATGAAAGCTGGCAAGAATCAGAATGGACACCCCTGTTGTGGAATAGAACGAATTCCTCGTCACCGGTAGGAGGAGGAGGTGTGGTGGATGGAACTATTAAAGTTTTGTTAATTTCAAATAATGTATTTGCCCTTGTCATACTACTGATGGTTGTATTAATAATTTTTAGACTGTTTACCTACTTTACTTTGTAGATAACTGTATGTAAAATAAAATAAAATAAAATAAAAACATTATATTATTACATCATCATCATCTTTTATTTCATTCTTAGTTAAGTACACATAAATAATACAATAATTATAGTTAATAATAATAATAAAAAAGAAATTATTCTGTTTGTTTGGTTAATTTGTCATTTTGAGACAGTGCGTAATATATTTTACATTATTAATAGCACACCGACAATAATTGAGAATATGTGAAAAACATGGTGGTTTCCAGTGGCGTAGAGGAGCCATCTTTTCAAGGAACTCTTCTTCGGACATCCGATCATCCAAGTCTATCACCGGCAACGTCGTGTGATTTCGCAGGTAATCGGATTTAATTTTACCCTTGCAATATATGGTGTTGTCTCGCGACGTGACCGCACTTAAGATTTTATCGATTTCTCGCAAATCCGTATTACCGAAGGACCATCGCAATCCGTGATGATATCTGGTGAGCCAGTTGACGGTGGTCTGTTGCGAAAGTGCCAATTCATGAAATGGACACGGCGATTTAAAGACATAATGAGCTGTTCGTTCTCCGTCAGTAATGGCCATTTCTTTCGGAACAAAATGCGGTGCTTCGAAGCCCTGCAAATCTATTATTATCATCGTTTTTACAGGGTGGTAACGGTGCTCGTAACTGGTTCGTACGATACTATGGTGTCGTGAAGTAATAGAACGTACGCGTACGTGTTGTTAGCGAACGCTGTGCTCGCTTCGATCTCAATTTTAATACTAACCGTCCCAGCCTTTACACTCTCGTCCTGTTTCGATAGATCGATGACGTAGAGCGGGGATTTAAGAAATTCACTGTAACTCATGAGAGGGTGGGGAAAATGGGGGTTGTTTCCGTAGTAGGATGACTGAAAGTCGCAGTAATTTCTGTACGCCTCCGTAAATAAGTTTTTATTAAAGTCCAAGTTCATGCGTCTATTGGGGTGAGCCACCGAATCGATATAGACCGTGATATTTTTTATGTTGGCGTGATTGAAGGTTCTCGAGTTTTCTTTAGCAATATTTTCCTTGTTCACTTGAAATCCCACGATTACATGATGAGGTCTCTCGAAGGCTTTCACGGATCCCAATTCTATAACATCCTCGCGTCCGCTGCGTAACCCGGGTATGATGTTAAGGGTTCTTTTTCGGAAAGGGATCGTGATAAATTTGCCCTTGTCGATTTTGTTTAGGAGTCGTAACTTGGCGGCATCGCTCAACCTGAAGTGGGGCACTCGCCATTCTATTTTGCTGAGGCTAATGTTCCCATCGCTTTCTGCGCTTTGAATACAATTTGAGTCTGTACGAGCACGAACCAACTGCATTTTGGACCATACGATTAATTTATTGTAGTCCTCGGCTATTCCAAACCACAATGATAAGGGTATAAGGCATGAGAACTTCTTGTCCGTACTCTCGATGGAAATGGGGAGAGTAAAGGGATCGGCACCCCATCCGGCGATCTCGAGCGATTTAATGGTGTCCTTGTTGTAAGCTGCAAGACCCCTCATAGTGGAGGTAATTCCCGGTCTTCGTATAGACTCGATCATGGTATCGTTCAGACTTAATTTGACCTCTTCGAAAAGATGGGAAATAGCGTTGTTGACTAGATTACATTGTTTTGTGGCGTCCGCAACTTCAAGTTGTCCTTCCACATACAGGAAACTCATAAATGCTGACGAGCGAATCTCGTTGTTCCACCGTTATGGTGACTTCATCGCTAGATTTGAAGTTTTCCGCTCGAGTCGGGGGCGTATGGGCGATCCATTTCTGTTCGATAATATCCTCATGGAGTCGGATGTCGTCGAATATGTTTAATTTTTCACTGCTCATCACTTTCTTTCAGAACTGTAAATCCGAGAGATTTCAAAAAGTGGACGTCTTGAGGTTTTAATCGTTTAACGTTTGAACGATTAGTGACGCGTAGAGCGCGAGCCGCTCTTTTATAATGGGATATTATGTCCTCATCCATCTCCGTTTTTCTTATTGTCATCTTATTATTATTATTATTATTATTATTATTACCAGCAGTAGTAGTAGTAGTGAAGTCTAATCCCATTTTTTCTCTCGTTCTTTCTTTTTAAGCTCCAATCGTATAGTAGCGTCTTCGTGTCCGAAATTTAATCGTTCTCCGTTTTGATTCGTGAGTGATAACGTGATATTATCTATTTGATCCGCAACTACTACTGGAAGATATATTACGTTTGTAGGTTTTTCGTTCACTTGTTCCGCCGGCTCCACGTCCAGCGCGAATTCGTATATTGTATGTACCGGGGTGTCGTTATAATGTGCGCCTCCAGTTATATTACAATTTATTCGTATACTACTGGCCGGAGATATTTTAACGGGTAAATCCGATTCGTGTAATACGTCCGCTTCTAAAACTGTGGGGGAGAAGCCGAGCATGAGTCCGATAGAGTCGTCGGAGCGAAAATCAATGACATATTTACTTTTGATTTCACACTTTAAAGTGTTCGTATTCGGTTGCAGAGAAAATAGTTCTTCCTGCTTGAGAGTTTCATTATCCATAAAGTCCACCAAAAATGGCTGGCAATAAGGGAAGTAGACCACCTTGTTTTACCGCCCCACCTGGAATAGGAATTACTCGAGGTTGTCTCACACATCTTCTACCTCCTGCTTCTTTGACGGCTCTTCTCGCCGCACCCACAGCTATTTTCGCAGCTTTCGCGATAGTTTCCGCTTGACCACCTTTTACGGCGTTAAGTCCGGTTTTCACGATCCTACCGAAAGCGACTTTAGACTGTTTATTACCGCCGTCGCCTCCTCCTCCTCCTCTTCCAAACCCCATTCCAAGTTTTCTTTTAGCTTTCATGACGTTGGTCACGAGCCAAGCGTTTGCTTTCTCCGAAACACTGGAATCCTTTGCTTTAACCCGCTTCCAGGCTTCTTGTACGAGAACTGCGTCCGCAAGATGTCTCGATTTCACGTCCTGATGACTCGAATAAGCGATATCGTGCTCCTTACAAGCGGCGTCCAAGGGATTTACGCCGGGATCTCCGCGTGCTAACCTTTGGCTCAATCGTGTACCGGGGCCGCAGAATTGATACCCCGGAAGGTGTAGTTCGACGGGCAGTTTATCTATAAGCTTGTTTAAGACACCTCCGCCTTCGTGCACGATCATTTGAACGAATAACTTCGTATCATGCGTACAAGCTTATTTATAGCATAATCTCCATTTTTTATTACTTGCCGGATATAGCGGAAAAAGAATGAAAATCGTGCAACAACGTGAAAGGTTAACCGTACGCGATTTGGAAAAGGAGCTGCTCATGGACTCTGGGGCAAAAGTTGATGGTGCTAAGCATAGCAGTTTGTTCCCATCCTCCATCAGGTGCTTGATAGTGGGGCCCTCCGGTTCCGGCAAATCAAATGCGATGCTCTCCATGTTGGTGGAGTCCAAAGGGTTGAAGTTCGCCAATATTTATATTTATTCCCGGTCTCTTCATCAACCGAAGTATACGTTTTTGAAAGAAGCGCTGAAGCGTGTAAAAGGCATGGGGTATTTTACTTTTAGCGAAAACGAGTCCGTCATGGTGCCCGATGAAGCGCGCCCTAACTCGATTTTCGTGTTTGACGACGTCAGCATGGACAATCAGAATCCGATGCGTCATTTCTTCAGCATGGGGCGACATCACGGTATAGACAGTTTCTATCTCTGTCAGTCTTACACGAAAATTCCTCAACATCTGCTACGCGATAACGCGAACATGTTATTGATTTTTAAACAGGACGACTTAAACATGCGCCACGTTTATGAAGATCATGCGAGCATCGATATGCCTTTTAATAAATTTCGGGACATGTGCACTCGGTGCTGGAAAGACAGTCGCTACGAATTTCTAATGATCAACAAGGATTGTGACGTCAACAACGGACGTTACAGAATAAATTTCGACGGTTTTATTAGACCCTAACCGCTATAAATTCGAAGTAATTTAGCTAACTCATCTAGTCGAACTAAAGTAGCGATCGATATTGTAACCTTATTATGGGGGACAACATCGCAGCCGAGAAACTTCGTAAAAGAGCATTAATTCGAGTTGCTAATGATATACGAAGGAAATTTAAAGCCTTACAATCGGGCGCGCAACTTAAAGAAATCGCTTTTGCTAAAACGCACAAACCCCTTCTGGATCCTATAGAAGATATCGCTCGCTCCCTGAAAACCATTAACAAAAAAGGGAAAAGCGCTCCGATGAAAATGCCGTTGGCCTGGTCCACACCCGTTTTTAGCACAGTAGCGGCTACTCCAAGTACTTCCTCTCCTAGACCAAGATTGCTTACAAAAATGCACGCATCGTTTTCCCCTAGATCAAAATTGCTTAAAAAAATACGCACATCGTTCAAGATGAAGGGTGAAGAAGGGGCGGAAGACGAAGAAGAAAAAGTGGAAGAAGAAGAAGGCGACGAAGCAGGGGGCGTGGACAAAAGGGTGGAGTCCGGTAACGAGGATATATATCCGGTATGGGAAAATGTGTCAACGCGAGACTTTTTAGAACAATATCATCCGCTACCTAGAAAATATCTTTCTCTTATGCTGCGAAACGATCGAAGCATAGATAACTCCCCGTACGGTGTTACGTATGACGTTAATTTGGATAAATGGAATTTTGGAGATTCCTTCCTCGACGTTGGAAATAGAGAGAAATATTTTAAAGTCAAAGGAGTTAGGTATGATGGTACGCATGGGTTGTATGAACTTTTAGTTCTAAAACGACCCGCTAACTATACAAGGCAAGACGTTAGAAATTACATAAGTATACTTCGTGCCACCAATGTCGATAAAATACCGTTATCGAAACGTTATGTTGGCTATAAATATACGGAGATCATTAAACCGATCATTGAATCATTAGAAGAAGAAATGAGAGAAACAACGGGCAAAGGTGTACTTTCCAGTATGAAGCGTGTCAATGATAATCCCATCGAATATGTGTATTGGGATACGCCCTCAGAGCTCGTTCAACGTTTAAGATTGCTCATTGCTTCCCAGAATGCCGGAAATTCCAATGTTCAAAATGAAATTGCGAGTATTGTTGAGGAATTGCGAGAAGATGGCTATATAGCTTGAACATGAGTAAAACTTAATTCATTTTCACGATGCCCGTGGATAAATTTGGACGGGTGGTTCATCGAAGTTCTTCTTCTTCGGGAGGTAAACAACAACAACGTCCTTTGTTTCCATTAACAAGCACCGGCGGGTTTGTATATTGGGATCCTTATTATCCAAGTTTTCGACCTTGGCGCGCCACCGCCTTATTGAAGAACCATGGAAATTTCGACATTTCTTCGAAGAATATCTTGTAAAAGATGTGTTTTACGGCGAAAGTGTCGTGGAAGTGTTGCCGAGATACAACTACGAAAGAATGGGAAACTAGGCTCTTCATCTTGTTCCTGTCCAAGAAATGCTGTCATTCTTTCATGCAGTTTTTTATGTCGAGTGTGCTCATCTGTATTTGCAAGACATGTTGACATAATTAGAAGAAAGAATGCAACTACGAAAGAATGGGAAACTAGGCTCTTCATCTTGTTCCCGTCCAAAAAATGCTGTCATTCTTTGATGCACTTTTTTATGTCGAGTGTGCACATCTCTATTTGCAAGACATGTTGACTTAATTAGAAGAAAGAATGGGTGCTGCTGAAACCCATAAATTCACAACTGAAGGATATTTCACCATCAGACGCACAAACGAGTTTTGCCCGGTCAAATATGGCCATAGAATCATTGGCGCCGACTATGTAGCCCTCATTAAAATAATTAAGTGAGGGCTGAGTCTTCATTAACATGACTAAAATATTTTAGGCAACAAAAATTCTAAATTGAAAATCTGAAGAGGGTAGTCTCCGTAATTATCCAACTGGGATATTTTTTGGTATTTTCTTTTGCATAAAAGGCAAAAAAACACAGTTATTAAGGTATTGATGGCCATACCTAAATATATCCACATGTAGGGCTGAAAGATTCTGCTCTGCATTACGCAAACTAAAAATCTATTTACCTAAAAACACTGCTAAAGATTTAGAGTAAATTGCAAATATCTTCATTGAAAGAAGTGGTACTCTTGAATGTTATGTTACAACTAACGCCTACATAGGCGCCGACTATGTGGAGGTTCAAAGGAAGTGGCCTTCATTAAAATAATGTAATAAAGGCTAGCCTTCATTAGGTTGCACGCATGAACAACTACTGCATATTGACGGCATATTGTTATTTTGTTGTACAACGCCGTCTATATTTATTGACGCGTCTTAATACCTACAACCTGCATATTCGTAGTTTTCTGCGTTCCTGTAAGAATATACGCTCTGTTTTCAATATCGTATGTCTCATTTGGAAAACGAAGACATACAAGGATTGACTTGTACTTTTAAAAAATCTCCCCAAGTAAATAGTTATTATTTCTGTCACTGTTAGTAGTTCAGTTATGACTTATTACATTACATATCCTGAAAATGACGAGAAAAAAATTACAGTTAGAATCTTTTTGAAAAGAGATAAAAAAATGAGAACACTACTTTAAAAATAAGTGTGGCGTACTCGAACACGAGATGATGCAGACGAGCCAGAGCCGTGAGTGAGTGAGTGTGATAATAAGTCACTACCGCTCCAGGTTCGATTCCAGTTGGCAAATTTTTTAAAAGATTTTTACAATACACAAGTTAAAATGCAATTTTTCTCTTCGTAAATGTTTTTCTGTACAATTGTAATAAATTGTATAGTTTTGTTTTTTTAAATTTGTTTCTCATGTGACTAACAATAGTGTAGATTAGGATTAAAGTTATGTGCAAAATGAATATTCCAAAAAGAAAAATTTTCATTTTTAATCTTGTTTTGTAAAAATATATAAAAAGGAGAAGTTATCTGCCATCACTGGAATCGAACTTGGGGCGACAGCGACTTGGGGTTATGATCACCCCGTTCCGGCTAACAGAGCTATGGAATTATACCGGCTCTTGAGCATACCACACTCATTTTAAGTTGCACTAAATTAAATGATTTTCTTTAAAAAAAGGTGTAATATTTTTTATTTTTGGGATGAGTACCGTTTATAAACAAAATAAACAAAATTATAAACAGAATTAATAGTTTTATTTACTTGGGGAAATCTTACAAACAATTGTTTAAAAGCACAGGTTGATCTCTAAATTCGATTTGAGTATTTAAATGTTTTACGTTGTATTGTTATTGCGTGTAGAAATTGAATTATTCCTTTGAAAATACCTATATATGCAGACGGTGATTGGTACGGTTAGTAAACTATAAACTGACCAGCATGGATTCCATTTTCAAATAATGTGCAAATATTATTTAGTTCAAATTAGTTTATTTAACAAAAACGTATTTACAATACCTAGTACCTACTAAAATATTAATTGAAAGAATACTGTGTAGTCGAAAAAAGAACATGTTCTTTATTTCCACTTAGTAAAAACAAGAACGACTTAGACAAAGAACATTATCAAAAACGTATTATCACAGCATAAAAATATACAGCATATCCACTCGATTGTCGGTACTTTGAAGTTGATAAGACGTATCGCACACCACAATGACAAGCCACGACCAGTTCGCCGAGGCTTGCCGATCGTCATCTTATTGGATGTTGCTAGGCTAGGGAAGCAACCAAGATTTAAATTTTAATACACCTAGGTACAATAAAAAACAGTGTTATAATTATTAAGCTTAAAAGTATTTTAAGGAAGAATTTTTACACTTCAGTAGTATTCTTTTACTCTATAATGATTAATCGGATTGATAATTTTTTAGCACATCTCGTTCTTTTGAATACTGATTAACCCCCACCTAGTAAGATATTTTTAGCATGATTGGTAATCCCCTTACCCCTTTGAATCGTAGAAATTCTGTGATTGACATGATTGAAGCATAAAAAGTGCTGTGACGAAACTTGTAACTATTGCCAACGTTCTTTTGTGACAAAAGCATTTTCAAATTTTTATGATTGTTTAGATTTAATCACAATGTGCAAAAGAATACGTCTTTTATACTTATGGAATTTGTTGACTATTATTCTTTATTTAAAAAAAAGTACTACTATTTATTTACAATGTAACTCGGTTTTCCGGTCTTTTTTAGCAAAATACCTGGTACAGGTTTTAATCTTTGTTGTTAAATTTAAAAGTTCTGGTTTTGGTCTGCCTTTCTCAATAATTCCCCCCGAAACTGTACGAAGGAAATTTTTTATCAAATAATAATAATACTTTACAAATTGAACGTACTATCGGACGTACTCGAACCTTCCACCGAAGCAGCTGAATTTGCAATCATGACGTCATGACGATAAAGCAAGTTTAAATGTTGCATACAGAACAAACTAAATAGAATTATTTGTCTTTAAAAAAATCCCATCTTATATAAATTGCAGTGGCGTGCGGTGAGAATTTAGGCTAGGGAAGCAATAACGATTTTAATTTTAATATACCTAGGTAAATGCGCGGATTCACGGGGGGGGGGATGGGGGAAATACCCCCAAATTTAGAAATAAGTGTACATAGAATAGAAACAAATAATGTTTGTTTAATTATTATTTATTAAAACGATTATTTTTCCAAAAATTTCCCCCTCAAAATAATTCTCTGGATCCGCCCCTGCTAGGTACAATAAAAAACAGTGTTATAATTATTAAACTTAAAAGTTTTTCAAAAGAAGATGTCTAATTATTTTCGTTACAAGTGTTTTCACGTCAATTTTTAGACGCGAGGCCGAAATTTAAATCACTGGCGTTGGCAGAATGCTTTAGAAGCATTTTCCTAAACAATATTTTTTTGTATTCGTTTAAGCAAAATTGTAAAATGCCTTAATTTATTATGAATTTTGAGGTTAATTTCGTTTAACGAAAACGTTTATATAGTATTTAGTTGTAACACTTTGTAGGTTATGTATCTGATAATAAATATTTTCTAGACTGCTACTGAATGTTACAGTTTTTAGCACATTTTAAAAATTTGTACTTCTCATTCGCATTGTGTTTTGCATTTAATTTAAAAATAAATAACTTTTATTACATATTTATTGGAAGCCAGGTAAAGAGTTCTTACTCAGGAACGTGTGCGATCTCCGGATTACGGAACCGACGAAAGGATCTTTCTCGTCTATAAAGCCTCAGTACACTTCGCCGTGGTGTCAGATGGACACGTCAAGCAGTCGATTCCGACAACCACATAAACATCTTTCTGTGGTTGTCGGTAAAAATAACACTGCTCTATACCACGTACAAGTATGTATTTACTTCAGTGGCAATGTTAATTGCAATTAACATTTATACATTACATTAGAAACATTACAATACGAAGAGGCACAGGGCAAAAACCTTGGATTAGGGAACGGAGAGGATATGTAATGCTTGCAAGACTCTATACAAGACTATATATCAAAACTGTAACCTGGCGCCCATTACATTGGTGGCAAAATAGCTTTTGACACCAATTTCGTAATTTGTGAATATTTGTTTATATTTAAGCTATTTTCATATATTTTAAAAACTATTATAATGCTGAATTGTTGTACTTCATATAAAATGTAAAAATAATGCCGTGTCATGCAGGTCTTGCTAATAAAACAGCTTTTTCATGTTTCAATGTTAAGCAAGGTCTCATACCAGCATGTGTAATAAATGGTGGCATTTGGTTATAGTTGCGGCATTAGTGTTGCCAGTTCCCCCTCCCTTTCTTTGTCTAAGGGAAAAACATCCTCAGTCACAAGATTTTAAGGCTGCCTGCTGCTAAACGCCAAATTTCTACCCTTGAGACACAAAGTACTATCGTTCAGTATAGGGGACTTGGATATTCTTTAACTCAAAAAATACTGCGATTTAAATAACCATCAAGCTTTTGGTTTTAATCGTTGATGAGCATTGTTTTGAACCTTTAAGTACAATATAAAGGCATTCTACGAAATGTTAACGGAAGCAAAACGTTATCGACACGTGTGCGAAACCGAACAAAGGATCTGGAACGCAGAAAGGGTATATAAACACCGGAACTTAGTGGGACAGATTAGTTCGAGTTGTGACGAGTTCGGAAGCTTCAAAACTGGCATAAAGGGATGTTGTTTACCTAGCTTTCCGAACTTAACTTCGACACTCAGAAGCCTTAGAAACTGACATCCAGGGATGTTGTTTACCTAGGTTTCTGAGCATTATTATCAGTTTAATGTTGAAACTGTATAGTGTGTATAAGTGCATATTATATAGTTAACAACGAATAAATACTTATCGTATTTAACAGTAAACTGTTCATTCTGTAACTTGGGCTCCGTTTTTTGTGTTTTTGAATAAAGAATTATTTTAAAAACACTTTTCAACGTCAAGAAAAATTAATTCGCGAAAACTAGTGTGTGACGTAACGTCAAACTATTTTTTTGTTCTAGTACACAAAATACGTTTTATACTAGTACACAAAACAGTTTTTTGTACAATTGCTTTTATGACCAGCAACAATTCCTACATGGCCTCCTTTTTATACAAAATATTTCGATATTGTAGTGTCATATTCGTGCTGTTTGAGGAAAAATCTAGTTTTTGATCAATCACCCCATTTTATTCTGTAATAAACATTTTACAAAATATTATGTTAAAATTTTTGAACTGTGCGTTTTTTATTTTACTTAGTTAGGGAGTGGGGAGTTTTAAAAGTGTTTTTAATTTTTTTCCATCAGATACTCCTTGGTACTCAACTTTTCAAAGTGTAGAATTGTGTACAGATTCTATTTAGAATTACGTCTCTTCGTTCTCCTTCAAATCAAAATCAACTCCACTAATTCCCTTCTGGTCACCATTTCGTACATCTATATATAATAATGATAATGAATGGTTTATTTATCACAAGGATAATTAAATAACAATAATAATAAGATACAAAGGAAAAAAAAACATTTTGATAATAATAACATAATAAAACTAATAACGTTCAGACATAAAATAAAAAATCACAAATTTAAACTATAATATCTTATCATCTTTCATTTGATTTTTTAATTTAGATTTAAAAACAGCAAGACTAGGGCTGCATTTTATCTCCCGAGGAAGAAAATTAAATTCAGACAAACCTTTAAGAAATAAACTTTTCATAGAACTAGCTTTATTAGTTGTTTTAATATAGAAATTTAAGGTTGTAGCAGTTCTCGTTATTAAATTATGAACATAATTTACAGTATAGAAACAATTGAATAACTCCAAAAAGTGGAAAAAGGTGGAGAGTATGTTTTCAGGGCATGAAAGAACAAACATTAGGCTATCGTTTAATGCAAGTAGCAAACGTGCAATATTGTAATATTTTGTTGTATTTCAAAATAAAAATTATTTTATGAAATTTTAAATGAACGTGAAAAATTAGTCACTTTGCCTATTAATGTTAATTCTAATTTTATAGAAAACCAGCAATTTACTATAGAGAGATGCAAAATACTTATCAATATATAACTGGCCAATGTCGCTAATAACCGGCTATTATCGTCATAGCCCATTTAGATTGGTTAAAGACGTTAAAAGCCGGTCATGGACGTAAATATCCAGTGAGTGTGGACAACGTTGTTTAATTTTAATACTGAAAGTAATATTGACCGGTTATTATCGTCAATGGTCATCTATAAAGTAGGAAATGTTGAAAATAAAGACAGAATGTTACGGTCAATGTAGTAAACCGGCCAATGTCGTTACTGGTCCGCCCAGTCTCATAAAGTAAAACTTCTAACTAACGCTAACCTAACCTCACCTGCGGCATGACCATTAATAATTAAGACCGCTCAATTAATAATTAAGCTGCAGACTGCAAATTAATTGTTAGGTTATGTGTTAGTTGAAGTTTATTAGATATTTGGTAAATATGTTTCTACGCAATTTTAAGGTTAATGTAACACGATCGTAATAAATCGTATGAAACGACGTCTTTAATCAACCAGCTGGGCATTAACGTCATTGGCTGGCCATTGACGTAAATGACCAAAACAGCCGGCCATTAACGTTGTATCCCGGCCATTTACGTGATTGTCCGTATTTATCTCTTTGACCGTAAAATATATATTCTTTAACATGTATAAACTTAGAACTAAAATTGTATCACTCAAAAAATCGTTTAATTCGCACTTCACATTTTTCGCAAGTTCTAACTTTAACGTCTAACTGAACACAAAAGAATAAACCCCTAAAGGTCTGGCCGGTATTACCAAGTACTACAGTTATACCTACTACTTCTAAGAAAAACCATAAAAGTGGGTAAATATTAAAGTTCATTTTTCGCGTTTTTGTCGCAAATTTAGATGCATCGACCCCATAGTGCAATGGTGAAATGTAGAAGTAAAAACGGATCTACCTTTTTTAGTTCTGAATATTGGCGAACCTTACTAATCTAGTTACTTTAGTTTAGTAACTTATAATGGCAACAACTCCAATATAATTAAACTTCATATATAAACAAAAACTGCATAAACATAACCTCTGATTGATAGGCGTTTTGTGAGCTCTAAAGCTACAAATGAAAAGTAAGTATAATATTAGACTTTTAAAGTAAGATTTAAACTTTTATCTGGTGATATCAACACTAAAAATATGTAAAACGGTATTTACGTTTGGCGTTTTTAGTGGCTGGCATTACATTAAGAACTACCTTCAGGATACTTGTGGCAGTAAGACCAATACAACCACGAGAAAGATTCCAAATTTACTACCAATATTAAAAACAAAATAGTAGACCGACGATGGTAGCGCTCGTTTAATGAAAACGTCAGTTCAGTTTCTCTAATTATGCAATGAGCAATAACATTGAACAACTATTTTTTTTAAGATTTGTTTAATGAAAAGTTCAGTTCAGCTTCTCTAATTATGCAATCAGCAGTAACATTGAACAACTATTTTTTTAAAGGTTTGTTTCCCTTCAGAAAAGATTGTACTCTGATCTATTTATATTCCCTCAAAATCTCCAATCGCAATTTATATGGATCAATAATAAAAGAATACTACTTACTTAATGATTATAGCTTACTAAACACCACATGATGTAATAATAATATCAGTGTTTACTCTGGGTGCCTGACTAGTGCCCCAGAAGCTAAAATGAATACTTTTTCTGATATATTGCGTACTTTCAGTTTAATGGAGTACAATACAATATCAATGCCAATTGTGCCATATTAGACTTACTTTTTAGTAACTTAGAAGGTATACTGGTGTCTACTGCTGATATTATCTTATTACCATGTGATGTTTATCACCCGTCACTATCCGCAATCCATAGATTTATTGTCCCTTTATAGTATAACTTATTGAAGTTTATGAACACATTGAAAACTACAAGTTAATAAAGGTCTTGCATCTGACAGAATACTGGCATACTTCATTAACCAATGCAATTTTGTCTTTTCAAGAACCTTATGGATATTATTTTCGAAGTCACTAAAAACTTACTACTACTACCTAACACTAGCAAAGTTATTTGACAGTATAGTTACTGCCAAGTTAAGTCCTTTACTGAAAAGTGTAATAATCAGCGAACAACATGGCTTCTAGTGTGGGAGACTAACAAATACAATTTTACTACTGTATGAGAACTATATATCAAGAGCATTAGAACATGGCTGCCAAGAGGAGAAGCTTTTGATCGTAGAGAACTACACAATATCAAGAGCATTAGAACATGGTTATCAAATGGATTCTTTGATCAAGTCAATCACGGATTATTAATTGCAAAAATAGAAGCTTTGACAATATTTGATCAGCTACTTTCCTGAATGAAAATCAATGGGGCCTAGATGTGACTCTTAGGCACGTCTAAGGTTACTCGTATTTCATTAGATATTCAGTTTTTGAATATACCAAATTGACAGCTTCCAACTAACTTGGTTTGGGAACCATGAAAGTAGCTGATCAAATATTCTCAATGCTACCAGTTTTGCAATAGTCTATTTAATAATAATAATAATTAAATCCATAGAATTGTAAATGAAATACTTAAAGAACTCGAGCAGAAAAAACTGTATACAGCCGCTTTTCTTAGAAAGAAACAGGCTTACGATTGTGTATGGCACAAGGGTTTATTATATAAACTAAAGCTAACCTTATCCACTCCTTTCTATATTTTACTAAAATCTTACTTGACTGACCGATACTTTCAGACCAAGTTCAATTGCGAGACATCTGCATATCACCTCATTTGATTAGTTGTACCACAAGGTGGTGTGCTCGGGCCCTCTATCTATTTAATATACTAAATATTACTAAAATTGCCATTCTTGTGGACGATACTGCATTAATTTCTGTGGATGAGAACCCACAAGTTGCCTCCAACAAATTATAATATCAACTTAACCTACTTGAGGACTGGCTGAACAAGTGGCGAGTAACTGTTAACCAACTTAAATCAGCTCAAGTGATATTTACCAACAGACACTTGAGTGTCCAGAAGTAACAATACATGGTATTCGCCTTCCTTAGGAATTAAAACCATCCCTGTTTCATTTTTGAGGCTTTTATTATTTTAAAAATAAATGAAAATTTATTCCTACAATGGTTTAATCACTAATTTTCCATTTATTAGATTTCGTTGAGTTCTAAATAAATCTAGTTTTTTGTTGTGATTATTCTTTATTTGATAAATAAGTCATTACACGCAACACATTCGACGTTATGTTTCAAAGAATGAATTGATGGGATTTATTGAGTAGTATTAATTACTTGATTATTTCTATTTAGAAACTAATTAAAAATCTTTGCCGAGTTTGTAATGTACCACTTCCAGAAAATGAAGCTGTTAACATAGTGGATGTACCTGCTCGAACAAACAGAATATTGACCTATTGTGTTATTATTAGCGTTTAATCTTCGAAGTAAAAGTCAAGGTTAAACCTTTTGTAGCTAAAGAAGCTTGCCCCCTAATACAATAATAAAGTATTCTATGAATGTA
Organism: Agrypnus murinus; assembly: GCA_929113105.1. Lineage (NCBI taxonomy): Eukaryota > Metazoa > Arthropoda > Insecta > Coleoptera > Elateridae > Agrypnus > Agrypnus murinus. The sequence continues at coordinate 94,996,073 of OV816023.1, forward strand.
AACATTCCATTTCTTTTTGTCATCTCATCAGACATCACTCATTCTCAATACACAGACTAAAATCACAAACAAAATAAAATGTGATACCATCAATGCGTATAATCTCCCAAATATTGTGTTTAAACCTACTCTTTTAGTTTGGTAAATGAGGTAGTTGATCTTGTAAGTGAAATAGGTCATGACACATTCCAGCAGTCCCCAAAAAAACACCTTTCTAGCAATCTTTTGTTCCTATTGACAAGTAATATCACACATTAAATTTATGCTGAAGTTAACAGACAGACACATTGTTTTATAAATGTTAGTTGTAATTAACATTGCCAAACCACTGAAGTAAATACATACTTATACGTGGTCTAGGGCGGTATTATTTTTAAAGACAACCACAGAAAGATGTTTATGTAGTTGTCGAGACCGACTGTTTAATGTGCCCATCTGATAACACGGCCAAACATGTTTTAAATGACTACAACTGTTTTGTATACTATTTTATATTGATTACCTATACCTACCTGTTATCGTAATTGACCACAAAACTGATATCGCAGAGTTGATATTGTTCAGTATTATGTTACCAACAGAAATATCATTTTAAAAAGTTTATTATGGGTACAAGACATCTTAAAAGATGTTAGATTTAGTCGCTAATAATATTGTATTTCGTACAGGTTGTCACTCTAGAATCCTTTAAAGCTTCAATACATTCCACTACTTTAGAAAAAGAAAACTTGAAATGCCATTTTCCAGTTTATATTGATGTAAACACACATTTCCAACATCATTTGTAAAGTTTAGGCGAAGTTTTACTGATTTTGTAGTGTTCAGATGTATTATTAAATCTGTCGTGTACAAGAATTCAAAATGATATTTCATGCTTGTTTTCTGATTTAAAAAATAATCATAACCATTTCTCTTACTTTAGAGGCAAGCTTAATTCTAAAGCTTTTGGAGCACCTGTTATAATATAATTTTGAGCAGTATAAATTTAATAAAAATAGTAATTATGTAAAATTTTTATTTAGTGCAGTTACAAAGTTGTCAACATAATATAAATAATATGTTAAATACTGTCAACACAAACATCACATATACAAAACACATAAGTAATATTCTTACTACATTACTATATCATAAGAAACATCAATACATAGAATGATAAAACTTTTAGATCTGTAGAAAAATCTGAAATACTTGCAGGTGGCAATGAACAATAAAAGCTCGACCTTTTTCTATATATTAATTTCAAAAGTAACATTTACATAACAAAATTGAATATTGACACATGTTTAAATACAGTATAATTGACAATTTAGAATGGATACAAGTAACTATTGAAGAATGGTTAACTTTCTACAGGTCGAGCAGAATTTATATACTCGTATAAATATGCACATACAAACTACATAGAGAAGATTGTTACACTAAACCACAAATCATAATTCTGTACTCATTTCAGCAGAATCTCGAGTTTTTGTGGAATTTTGATTCCCATTAGATACACTATTATTTAATACATTCAAAGCATCCCTGTTTGCTAGATGTTCTTCATTTGGTGAAGAATTACTTTGATTTACTGAAGCTGGGACCTAAGCAGAGACATTGTTAGATTTAGTTAATAGTATTAAAGCATATGATTTTTACAAGTACTGTCTTACTTAGAAAATAAATTAATTTTAGAACTTGAAGAATACTAAACTCTTTCAACAAAAAGAAAGATATGCAGCTACAATAATTAATACCAATTCAAGTGTAAATTAAATGGATATTAATAATAATTTACATCGTTAGCAAAACAGTCATTGATTCAATTCTAGCTACTGGTCTAAAGTTATTGTTTGTATGTATAAATATGTGTCATATATCATATTTTAGGTCTAATATAGACAAGACTTTCCTTAATTTCATTTGGCATCCAAAGTAAGACAGAATAGCAAGAAATGCAATGGTTGTAAAATTATTTTAAAATGTTAATATCAGTACTTACTGCATAGAGCTCCTTATTAGAGGAGTTAAAACATATTCCAAGCTGACTGACCGTGAACGGTTATTTAGAGAAGGCAGTGGAGGTCTTTGGGAAGCTCTAGTACTACGACTACTGCGGCTTTGTCTTCTCTGTATCACATATAATGTTTCACATTGTTATAATAGTCAAACAACTTGTAAAAACTTGTGATTTTCATTAATTTTGACTTTGTAAGTCTGCTTCAATTCATAATTTTGTTATTCATATTTTTAATATGTGACACAGAGGACTGTTACAGAAAGATTATACTAGATCAATACTAGCAAAAAATGATTAATGCAAAACTACAGTTTTAATAAGCAAAGCTATAGCTCAGAGATTGAAGCAGCCACAAAGACAAAGCAAAGCATAAAACAAAAAGCCCAAAAGACTAATGATACTGATTTATCTATCTATACCTATTATAAATAATTTAGTTTTTGTGTAAATACTAAATAGGTACCTAATTTTTAATTTTATAAAGAAAGTTTATATATAAAACTCAGATCATTACATAACAACTCAACAACTCACTAAAACTGTGACTGCAATGTAGGTACTTACAGGGAATTGACTTATATTTTGATTTGTGTCTGCTCTTTGGTATGAGTAGATGAAGTTATCAAGTTCATGATTTCCCCCAGACACTGTACTACTTTTGGAACGAATACTAGATCCCGTTCTATATTGCAGTCTTAGTGGCCCTGAATCGTTGTCATTTGCCATGGGATTGCTGGTAATAGATCTCAAAGAGCTCCGTGAAGAAGAAATGTTATGGTGAGTTAAGTGAGAGTTATCAGAGTAGGAAGCGTTACTATGTTTAGAGCCCATTCTGACAAATGAACTTCGTAAATCAGCAGACTGCTTATATGCAGTGTTATTTTTTGAACCAGTATGAAACTGCATATTTGAGGCGTTATACATATTGTAAGAAATGCGAGGTGAGACTTTAGAAAGCTGAAAAATAATTCTTTTAAGCTATAGAACTATTAGTTTACTAGCTATTATTAATATAAAGATACAGTATACAGAAGTGTGTTTAAACTTAAGGTAGAAAACTGACCCCATATTTACATTCCATATCTTGTATATGTACATTAGATTTGCTGACATTATGAGGTGGTTCTGCTCTGCAAGCAGGTTGACTGTTGTGAGTAGGATAGAGTTGGTGTGGGTTTAAGGCCTGATACTCACTACTGTAAACTTTACTCACAGATATAGACCCCGCTCTTGCTTCAGATCCACCTAACATCTTGTTGTTGGTAGATCCAAACTTCATGCTATCACTGGACCTAAAACAAATTATGGTGAAATATCATAAATACAAAATAATTATTTACCTCTCGCTACTGTACGGGCAGTCTTGTTCACCACCAAGTCCAGAATCAGTATGTTCATGACTAACTCTTGGTGATTCCATTGCTTCATGAAATCCATTACTAAGACCTCCGAGTAATGTATTAGGATTTCCATAAAGAGCTGAATTACCTACACGTCCATTTTTATTACTTCTTTGAGAACTATTACAAGAAAAGTTATCAGATATTCCTAGTGAATCTAACATCCTGTAACAAAAGCCATAATAACAGTAAATATTTAAAAATTAACAATATACAGCTTACCTTGGTAACATATTATTTGAATTATTATTATTAGAATTAAATAAATTATTAGAGCCAGTCTTTGTTGTGAAGTCATTATTATAAGAGAGTTGCGATGGTGATTCATTTTTTAAATTATGAGATACATGAATTGCACGAACTCTGTTGACATCTACAATATGGGAAGAATATGGTGGAGGTGGACTACGTGATATCTTATCTCCTAGGACAATATCACTAAAAAAAAGGAGATGAGAGCAATAACAATACAGATATTTACTTTAACATCTAGTGACAGATCAACACTTTTCATGAACCAAGCTGTAAAACTCAAGTTAGATTTCAAAAAATAAATTTCAACTGGACAAAAAATGAAGTCTATAAAGTCAAATAAAAATTCAATGCCATATATATTGTAGCTAAAAGAGACAAACTTTTACTTTTGACAATAATTCTTAACATAATTCACAATCAGAAAAAAAGCTAGCATGTGAGTGGTATTCTATAATCATATGATTCTTGTAATCATATGGGCACAGTCGTTCGGCGAACGACGGCGCCATAGTCCGTAAGACGCCGCGACATTATAATTTTAGGAAGTAAAAAATATTGAAAACGTTCTACTTGTAAAAGCCACGATATGACTACACGAAATTTAAAATTTAAGGTATTTAAAACAATACACCGCAAGCTAGAAAGGTGTAAAGATTAAGTATGTTGCACGTAAGTAAAACCAATACATTAAACTCGGTATTTTTCATACGTATACTGGTATACTATGCACCTCATGTCATGGTGTAAGAATAGAGATATCGCGTTCCCAAAGATGTGCAGTACACCGACTTTTCTAAACCAATCAAATCTGGTCCAAAGTGCAAACAAAAACACGTGCTGCACAATATTGATATTTGTGTGAAAAGTTTTTACCTCAAAACGATTGCGTATATTCGTAATTATTTTTGTTAAAAAAAGATTTCTGTATTTAATTGACATATTTCATTTATTATGTTATTTATTTAATTTATAAATTAAATATACATTTTATTGCTTTGTATAACATTTATTATTTTCTTTCCTTCTTATTTCCTTTTGAAAAATCTCAAATTCGGATGACTTCGCGCCCTGCAATTTGGGTAAATTTTCATTGGTTTACGGTTTCTGCCACCCTCTACAAACCTCTCTATATTTATTAGGGTGTCCATTAAAAAAACTTTTTCGGGGCATCCCTTAAAACGTTTGAAAATTAAATTTTTTTGAATTTAAACCGTGCCTAAAACTGATCAAAGTTTTCAAAAAAATGGGTATTTTTATTTAATTTAATTGTTTGGTGTCTTTCCAGAGTTTTTTCGTCATAACTTTTTTGGTTGTGCTTGAAAAATGTGTAACTTTATGTTTTTGACGTAGGTGACTATGAATCTGAATGCCAAAAAAGACTTTTGACAGTTGACTTGAAACCACAACGAGCATTCTCGAGGAAATTTACAGCATTATAAGGGTTTTTTGAGTGGCTGAGTTCAAATTTGATGTCAAACTAGTATCTGGACAGTTAGCAGTAGATTCAAGGAAATTATTTTTTTATAAGGATTTTTCAGGTTGCTGAGTTGCTGTTCTTAGAATGATCAATATTAAAATAATTTCAATTCATCAATCAATCAATTTAGAAATTGTTGCTGCCTCTTTGATCAGACGTTTACAATTTTGCAACGAAAGCAGGCTAAATGCTTGTCTGCAGAATGTTGTATATTTGCAGTTTATCTAAAGTTGAACGATTCTTATGTGCAGAAACGTAAAATAAAAAAAATAAAAAATATTTGTTGCTAGATAACTAGCAGTGGCGGCCCGTAACAAACATTTTTGGGTGTGCTGCATTACCCAAAAAAGACTTTTGACAGTTAACTTCAAACTACAATGAGATTTCTATGATGAGACTACAATGAGACTACATCGAGATTTCGGGTCACTGGCTTCAGATTTTATGTCAAAATATAATCTGGACAGTTGACTTTGACAGCTGTCAAGTGTCATGATTCTATTAAAATGTCAAATTCGCATTCAGCGACCCCAAAAACATACAGATACACATTTTTCAAGCAAAAACTCTTATAATGCTACAGCATTATAAGAGTTTTTGCTTGAAAAATGATCTCCTCGAAAATGTTCATTATAGTTTGAAGTCAATTGTCAAAAGCCTTTTTTTACATTCAGATTCATATTCATCAACCCCAAAAACATAAAGATACGCACTTTTCAAGCACATACAACTCTGAAAAGACACCAAACAATAAAATTAAATAAAAATACCCATTTTTGGAAATTTCAATCAGTTTTAGGCACGGTTTAAATTCAAAAAAATATATTTTCCACTTATTTTCTAATCATTTTCTAACGTTTTAAGGGGTGCCCGAGAAAAAATTTTGTTTTCGGTCATCCTAATGTATAAAGTATAGTGGTGCTTTACATACCAAAGTAACCAAAGTAAATCAAATGGGCCATATTTTTTGAGAAGCGTTTTCCACTTTGGTGGCATTATCGTATTAAAAAAGATCACGATAGGTAAATTGAGGGCGCATACATAAATTTGCATGACGGCGCTGATTAGGCTTCGCGCGGCTTAGGCTTGGTTGTAATTAATCTGTGAATTTGGACAGTTCCAAAACTGAATCCATTATTTTCAGTGACTTTATAAAATTGTACCTACTTCATCATTAAATACATTTGAATACTTCTATGGTGTAGATTTGACTTTTTAGGTTGTCGTAACATTGTTTATTATGACTATGAGCCTCCCAATAACTAGAAGCACAGATAGCCTAATAGCAATGAAGTACCATGTTGAGTTGGTATTCATTTATTATGTAACTTCATATGATTGACAAACTTTAATAATATTGATACCAGCTTAGTGTGCACTGGTATAGTTCATCTTCACACAAAACCTGAAAATAAATAATGAACCACTGATACTGATAGCAATAATGTCGGTGGCGACGGAAGGGGGATAAGCTGGTCTGCAGTTTTGGTATTCTCGTGTGCTAACTGTCAAGCAAACTGTACAAGTAATGCGTTCCATTTCATCTGTGTATTTGCCATGCCTACCTGTGCGTATCCAAGTAAGTGTTAACACATTTGGTGTTATAATGTGTTCAAAACATCAAACACTTATAAGCATACGGTAAACATCACACTCAGTCGACCGACCGCTATAATGCCGGATCGTCTTACACCGACCAGTTTAAAGTTCGAGTTTGTTGGAAATTTAGTCGGTCTGGTCGAAGCGGTCGACCATAAGTGAGGTTATGTGTAACTATTTTTTATTATAAAGAGGAGTGCAGTAAGGAATTTTGAAAATAAATTATGATGATCTGTGTTTTTTTTATGAAATAAATAAAGATTATTAAAAGTTTCACAGTTTTATTAAAATACAACCTGACAATATTGTGTTTTTTTTTATAAACGGTTAATTAAATATTACATGCACTAACAGTGTAATAGATACTTATCATAAACAACAAATATAAGTGTTCCAGCAAACACGGAAATTCCAACATTTACCGGTGAATCGGATGAATCCTAAACTACAATTGTTATTGTTAGATTTTGTGTTGTGTGTCGCCAGCTCTGTTATCAAAAATAAAGTGATTATTTACCTATTGTTTGATAATATTAATTAAATTATCTGAAAATAAATATGTAATAACTGAAAGATAAAGAGTATAAAAAAGAGTAATAAGAGTATAAAGAGTGTATACATATAGTTTAGGAAATACCTTTTGCGAATCATGTTCAGTGGTTCAATTCTTTTTAGTTACCTTCATAACATGTATGCTAAGTATGTTATTAGGCTATTTTAACTGACATCTGTTAATTATGACCCTAGTTACAATATTCAAGATTGTTAGTGATTCTTTGTTTTAGTCACTATGATAGAAAATTATAGAATTTTTGCATGGGCAGTTACTGGTATGCAGTACTTGATATACCTATGCTATAAAAACAAATAGGCCAGTATTGGTCAAGTCTAGATTCCTAGCAATGGCAACATAATGGCTGTATGCTGGCCAAAAACTAAAACCTGTACCGTACCTAGTGTTGTAAATGAAAGAACATTCTGAAAATGTTGATGAGAAAGTTCGCGCACGTTCGCGCATTATAATACCGTATTAAAAGAACGTTCTCTTGGGGAGTATATTCAAGCACGTTCGTGAACGTTCTCATAATAATTCCCGAGAACTTTCAGGATAATACAATGATGTGCATGTGATATGCACAATGTGTATGTGAAGAGTTCAATTTAAAACTGCAGTCCTTCCATCCCCAATAAACATTGTATTTATACAACAGTAACAACAAACTTAATATCACTAATTTTAAGCACCATAAGTTCACGGTTACTATTATATAAATAAAAATGTTTATTGGGTCGCGCTGACCATCAGCGTCCATGTGAAACGGGGTTTAAACCGTACGCACTAAACATGCACACGCAAAAAGTACACGTGTTATTCGCAGCTGCTGTCGGAGTCGGGTGGTTCAAAGACAGATACTTTTATGAGCATAGTTTGCACAATTTATGCCTATTTATTAAAGCATTGACAAGAAATTTGGATTACCGCCCGGAACCACCTCTTGTTTTTTGTTCTAGTTATATATGAACTTTATATATAAATTTTTATATTTTCTTTATACAGATATAGGTATATAAGTTTTGGATACTTTACCGACCGTGTCCGCGGTCAACGTTTTGTGCACGGTCGACAAAGTGTCCAGTAGCAAAATTTATTTTAAGGGTCGTCGTAGTGTCCGCCGTCGGCAAAATGTCCGGTAGGCATAAATGTGCATACCTGGGCTTCTAATCTAAAGATAATGGGACGTATTCACATGCCATGATTAAATACGTCTCTAACTAAAGTTTTAATTAAAGTCAACGAGAAAAAAGATAGCTTTATCTCATTCTAACAGGTGGAACAATTATCTTATAGATGGAAATTATCCTTAACTTGGGTATGTATATCTTTGCAAGTTAAAGGTATATTCTCCAGTCCTGCTCACTTTTGAGGGTTTATTCTCGTTCTTTCTCGTTTGTGAATATTCTCCAAAAATAAATGTTCGAGCATTTTCCAACACTACCTGTACTATTATTTGTCCTATATTATTTGCCATTGCTGGGCTAGCATCTTTGCTTCTAGCAGTACATACTCATGTCAGCATCTGCTAGTACTAAAATGTTTGTTGTGGTAGTACAAAGTCATAATAATTGACAGATCATTCATATTGTCGGACTTTATATTAAATCGTAAGTATTGATTGTAGCATATTAAATTGCAAATATTAATTGTAACAAGACGTTAATTCCTGGGGCGCGGACGTTGAAAGATTAATCAACTGATATGTCAGATTGCCAACTATTTTGTTCAACAACTTCTTAATACTTTAAACTTAATAGCAAAACATACTATGTTTCTTTTTCCTTTAATACATATATTGAGGTTATGCTTTAAAAACAGGCTGCATTTTTACTATTTTAATCATAAGTAAAGAGAACACTTATATTTAATTTATGTTATGTTACTGTTGTAGTATTTAAGAAGATTTGTATTGGGTTTGTTCTGAAAATACTTTTTTTATTTAAAATAAAATAACTCGATCGACGTTATGTGAGGTCTCACTATTTGAAAACGGTTAACAACGCGGTCGGTCTATTCTGTTTGAGTTCTGCCTTATTACGAACGACTCGACTCGAACTTCCGGTGATTTTGTTCAACCCCCGAGTCGAGACGTCTGCAATAATGCATATGACGAAGTGAATACGCACACATTCTTTAACGAATTAAAAAAAAATTATTTCGTGACATCAAGGTCAACTAGCCCCATGAGACTGATTCAGAGTACAATTACGCTTTCAATAAACATTTTTTTTTATATAATAATAATAATAGGAACCAAAAACTTCTGATCACTAACTTTAGTGATCATCAGTTTGCGATAACTGTTATATACATAAACAAAAATGTTTATTGAAAGCGTCATTGTATTCTATAGCGTGAGTCGAGCGACGTAGATCTTCGCCGCTAGGCCAGCCAGACTGATATATTTTTAATTCTTACGTGAATTTTTATTCAAATGTCACATAGTTGATTTTGATCCACTGAAACAATTGACAAACCCCAATTCAATGCTAATGTTTTTTTCATTTAGATATACTCATACTAATATGAATGTTCAAATTTCTGGGAAAGCAGAAAAATAAATTATCATACGTATACTTATGGTTAACTTACAGTTAGTCTTCAAAATTGACAGCGATATTTGTGTTGGTACTACAGATATGTTTTACTGTATCACTAGAAACTCTTTCCAATGTATTTTCGATGATATTTACTAAAAAAAAGGTTTAGCGCCAATGCCTTTAGCGGATATCACAACAAAAAGAACAATGAACCGTCAATAACACCGTATGAATTGTTTTCATACGCATATTATGTATATCACGTATGATATCACGCTTTTATAGTCATATTGTGTATAGAAGAGAGTAAACTACGAATTTTATACAAATAAACCGCTAATCGATTGAACTAATGAGGTGCGAGCTTATACAGGAGTGTAGATTTGACTTCTCTCATAACTAAACTTAGGAAATAATTGTTGGTAACGCGAGAATCCTTTACCGGTATTGTCAGTAGTGAATTTGGTTTCAATATTACTTGCAAATCCTAATAAAATTAATCACAATTATTTGTTTCGTCAAACAGTTTCGGTATACTGACGCAACAGATATTTTGACATTTGACATAAGAATGACTCTTTTAGCATTTGTAAATGTTATTACTTTTAAAATTTGTTGTTTAGTATTTTACAAAGATTCAAGTGTGCATTTCAATTGTCTGTGGTAACCCGCCACAGCAGATACTTACCTTTTATTCCACTGCTTAATTTTTAATTGTTTGGCATGATTAGTTTGCACTACAGTATAAGGTATTTCCCGAAGTTGGCTGTCAGACATTCCAACTGTATCAATGAGATCAAATTCTAAGTGTTTCTTAATTTCGTCTGATAACCAATTTTTTCCTTCTGAAGGAGAACGTGAACGGGAACGATGTCTCCTATGTCTACGATTTCTATTACGATAAGATAATTCGGACTCTGTTTCAAGTCCGCTGTTAACATAACCAGATTTTCTACTGCTAATTACATTGGCTTGTTGAATACTGCTAGAGTTTCCTTCTCCTGCTTGCCTTTTTTGGATCTCTCGCCACTGAGACCCTGAGTCTACTAATTCATAGTGGCTGTCTGATCCTCTGTAATGTATAAGCATAAAACATATTTTCTTAACACTGTGCATGTATGGCTGAAGAAGTATTACTACCTACCTAGATCTACTTAATGACTTATGCCTATGTGAATGAGAATCCTGTTCAGAACCAGAATCTCTCTTATTTCCCCTGGATCTGTGGCGTCTATGTTTACGATGGGATCTTCCAGAACACTTTGATAATTCGCTTTCGTTATCTGACGTCATTCGACTACGATGTTTACGTCTATGTAAAAACGGGATAATTGTTAATTGTATATAGTAAGAACAAAAATGTAGGTCTACCTTTTACACGAACGGGACTCGTTCGAACTTTGACTGTCGATAGATGATGATCGATATCGAGGGCCTGCTGAACGCACAGATCTGGGGCTCGGAGGTACAGAACTATTATAAAGGCCTCTAGAATGGGGTTGAGACCACGGAGCACTTCTTGTACTGTGTGGAGAATCAGATCGCTTTCCTTTTACGGTTGAAGTGCATGTCGCTTGGTATGGGCTTTCAAACCTAGCACAGGAAGGCCATTAACTATTATAATATTCCAAATAAAGATAGCATTATGTATACTCGTAATAAATCGTAAAAATGAGAATAAAAACTTACTGTAAGAGAAATACCCGTTATAGTTAACATATACACGGCTGACAAGTAAAGTCACTTATTTGGCGGGTAAAGCTAATTAAAAAGTTTGAATGACAGCATGATTTAATTTTGAAAACCGAAGGGTCCAATTTATTACGCAACAATGCCTTTGGAAATTCGTACGAATGCTTAAGCATGTAAAAGACTTTATATAAATGTAAAGTAGGAAAAATATTTACATGTTCATAGATTTATTACAGTAGGTACTTACAATTGTGCTGGCTGTGGTATGGAAATATGTTTCACCTCTTGTTGCTGTTGAAAGTGGTCCGACTTTGTAGATTCGTCAATTTGTTGAACTAAACATTATCAATAAAATAGTATTAAGAATTAAAAATGGTGTTTTTTGCATACCATCATTAGCACCTTCAACAATACGCCTTTGATATCTTCTGGAAGGAGTTCTTGTAAATGATGGGGGAGTACGTGCACGTAATTGAGCGTCTCTCACAGCTTGTTTTTCAGTCCTACCACTAGAATATGTCAAATCAACGCAAAAAATATTTATAACATTTTAAAATTTTAAAATCAATGTTCTAAACTCTTGGTAATTCTGTTCTACTACTGATTTCATAAATATTAATATGAAAACATTCTTTGTAAAAAATAAAATAAAAAGTATAGACAGGAAGTTTATATAGTTGATGAAGAACGAGTTATACCTATATCTAAATCTAGATCCAAGAGCAAAAATATCAGGCGTTGTCGGAGAAACCTGAACCAATCTGAAAAATGCGTGATGTTCCACACAACATTTCCATAAATGTTTACAGGCAGCTTTTGAAGGTGTTTCGAATCCATACGTACTTTCATCATTCTATAATGAAAAATAAAACAAATATTTTTGTATTTTTAAATTTTTACCGACTCACATTTTTATCGGTCACTCGTAACATAAAATATCGTCCTTTGAAATATATTTTAGATATTCTGGGCCAGTAATAATTTCCAACAGTATTTTTATTTCTTAATACAATTATTCCACTAGGAGTTAACCCTAAGAAATATTCCACGTTATCTTCCCCCTAAAATAAATCTTAAAGATAATGCATACACTTTTTTAAAACTTTTTCTTACCAAAACTGGATGAAGATCAACACCATACATTTCTAACCACTTGACTTTATCTAAATAGTTTAGTTCCGCTACAGAAGGCAATTGGCCCCTGCAAATAATAATAATAATTGCTACTACTCTGCTAAATAATTACACTCTGCTAAATAATTACATTAATTACATATAAACATAAAAAATAATTGTAACATTAAAAAACGATCACTTACACTAAAGATTTGTGTAATTCCCCTATTCGAGCTTCAAATTCTACGGTTTGACTCGATAAGAAACGAAATTCGGAAACGTAACCAGGACTATGTCTTCGAGGGTCGTAATCCCCTAACTCAGCTGAAATTTAAAAAGTGTTAATTATTCATCAATTGAAGATTCCTAAATTGAAACTTTAAAATTAATTGTAGGAGAAGCTGTTTATTAATCATTATCATTAGAATTATTAATCATTAATAATTATTATTAGAGCTTGTGAAATATGCATAATGTGTATTTTTTAACTTCTAATAATATATTTACATAATACATTAATTACATAAATTACATAATACAAGACAAATTGAGTTTTATTTTGTACAAATTCGGTATGTAATGGACGACTAGTTTTTGAGTTTTCTTGCGTCAGTATTCACGCTTCATTTAGTACCTTCATATTTTTAAACATTGCTGGCATATTTGACTAATGGTAATGAGAGTTAAATTAATGTATTCATCATTGTTTTACATCAGTTGATTCATAAAGTATTATTGCATATTTCCAGCAATTTATAGAGAATACTGTATGCATATATTTCTTACACTGCATATTTTAGACAAATTCTTAATATTCATTTATGTATCCCTTGTATTAATTTTTACACGGCGTTATGTACCACTATTTACTCATATATTCTTGATGTATAATATATGCAACTGCATTTTTGACCAAATTTCATATAATATTAAGCGCATATTTCACTGTGTCTTAGTGCATATTTTAGAAAACTATATTTTGAATCGATTTATACGAGGGTCACGCTATATATTTTGAGATACAAGAAAACTACAGGTGTTTTTAGGAAAATGATTTTATTTATGTTCAAAGTAATCACCACCTACATCAATACACTTTTGTAACAGAAGCTTCCACAACTTAAACGCTTGAAGCCAGTCATCTTTTGGAATGTTCTCAAAAAATTGATGAATTGCTTCATCTATCTCATCCTCCGTCGTGAAACGTCGACCACGTAAATGTTTCTTTAGGTTACAGAACAACCAGAAATCACACATGGCCAAATCAGGCGAATAGGGTGGATGTTCAATGACTGTTACATTATTTTCACGTAGAAATTCAACTGTCTGCTGTGCAGTGTGTGACGATGCGTTGTCGTGATGCAACATTAACCCACGAATATTGACTGACTCAAGCACTGCAGGTAAACATTTTGTGGTGTACCAGTTTGCTGTAACTGTAGGTTGATCTTCAAGATTAGTTGCTTTCACTAATCCTGTACTACGAAAGAAAACTGCGTACATAACTTTCTTGACAGACCATTGCTTTTTCGCCATTGTTGGTGTTGGTGCATCTTCGTGAATCCACACACGGCTCTCCTGGCGGGTAGGAATATCATAAAATGGTATGTATGTTTCATCATCACGTTTCCCGCGAGATTCTTACTCGCTCTGCCTTTTGGGAATCGTTAAGCGTATGTGGTATCCAACGAGTAACAATTTTTTTCATATGAAGAAGATCATGTAAAATGGAATTTACTGTTGCGGATCCAACACCAAGAGTTGCCTCAATCGCTTGATAGGTGCATCTTGGATCTTCTTCGATCATACGTCTCACTCTCTCAATGTTTCCAACAGTAACTGACGAACAGGGCCTACCAGCACGTGCCTCATCACCAACCGGTATCCGTCCTCTTTTAAATTCGCTATACCAGCGAAACACAGTTGCGCGTGAAGGACTTTCATCACCAAATGCGCGGTGCAACCGCTCAAGACTATGTTGTTCACTTAAACCGACCTTGAAATCGTAGTAAATCACAGCGCGCACATGTTCTCTTGACAAATCCATGTTTCGACACGACAAATCGTATGTACCACGTTTACTCTGTGACAGCAGCGACTCAACTGTTGTCAGAGCTTACTAATGAAGGATGGTGGTATGTAACAATGCCGGGTTGCCAGCTCTAATTCCTCTAGTTTCGTGGCATCTCACAATATACAGCGTGGCCCTCGTATGCACATATCTTCTTAATATTATTTGCTAATATTTAAGGTTTTTGTTTTAATAAGTCTTCTCCAGAACAAAATTATCAAAAATACAGAAGACAAAGTTAATTACACACATAATCGCATACGCATATAATAGAAATGTAAGTGTCCGTCTGTCTGTCTGATTGTTCATGCTAATCTTCGAAAGTGATTGACTGATTTTGATGAAACTAATAGATATGCTGCTAGTGATTAAAAGAATATCATAGCTTAACGTATAATATCATAGCTTAATATCATATACCCTTATTGATATAGCCTTAATTCCCGTTAAAGCTCTGCATTGCGCTATTCTACATAAATTGGATTGAAAAGTTCAATAATGTTTTCTATCCTATCATTCATTCACGAGCTAAAGCAAATTTAAGATTTTTAAAACTGGCAACATCGAATCATTTTTGGTGAACCTTTTAAATATTCATCTAAGATACCTATAAATAAAACAGGAAGATACTTTAGGAAGAAAAGTTTAGTATGCTTCCTGTGGATAGTACATTTATGTTTCCGGTGTCTACAAGCTTGCCATGTATTAAAAAATTAATATGTGAAGCAGAATGAAGACTTTTAATCTTCTGATAGAAGATGTTTCCAAGCTTATGATAGGATTGACAACAAAATATTGGATGTTTTGTTAACAATCGAAGAAACGCCAAAGCGCGTTTCTATGAGGGAAGTAGCAGAAAATTTAGAAATTAGCAATACATCTGTTCATCGAATTTTGAAGAAAGCAAAATTTCGTCTCTCCAGTTAATCCACGTACTAAATAAATAAAGATGATTTTGACAGAAGGGGGGAATTTTGTGAGCAGATGATGGAAACATGTAATATGGATTACAAGTTTGTCTTTCACTTTGTGTTCTCTGATGAAGCGACATTTATGCTGAAAGTTACAAAAATCGACATAATTGTCGATATTGGTCGAACGCAAATCCACACTGGGCAGAATAAGGACACGCAAAATTCGCAAAAAGTCAATGTATGGACAGGCATTATAGGAGGACACCGCTAATGGATACCTTAAGTTACTTTAAAATGTCATGTCATACCTACAATTACTGCAATATTTCTCGGTGAAAATGGAGGTATTGACCATAGAATTATCTTCGAACAAGAGGGAGCATCTCCGAACTTTGCAGCACATGTTAGGGCGTAGTACTTGAATAATGTTTTTCCTAACAGATGAATTGGTAGAACGGGACCTATGAAATGGTCTGTCCGATCTCACCACTAGATTTATTGCTGTGGAGTCAGGTAAAAAATAACGTAATCAATAATAATATTTTTGTTATGGTTGCAATAAAAATTAATTTTCTTGTTTGTTTGTTGGTGTTTGCTTGTTATAACTTTAGTTGTCAAATTTCCACAGCATACTTCAGCAAAATTGATAATCATGTCTTACTAGTCCACGCACAAGTATTTACTTCAGTGGCTTGGCAATGTTAATTACAATTAACATTATACTGTACTCGTATATTAAGATTAATTTTGCTACAAGCCAGTTCTCAATTTTTGTTGACTAATTCTTCGTCGGTTTTTTAAATATTTTTTAAATTTCAACTTGTTTTTCATTGTGATAAAATAGCATTTCTAAATAGAGAAGAATAAACACTTTTCAAAAATGCAAAGAAAACATCCGGGTGTCACTTGAAAAAATAAAGTTGGTTAGTATAGCAACAAAACAAAAGAGATCGAAAAAACCAAACCATTATTTGATATTTTTGTTACACTCTGTATAAACAAGTATGCAAGAGAAAGGTTGGCCATTAGGTACGTATCTAGAAAACGATAACATGCTTTTCACTAGTGCAATTAAAATTTTAGGCATTTCTGTGGAGACTATGAGTTCCTATAAATCGTTCATTTTATGTTTACGAAGGTATTAGGCTACTATTGTTATCTTCAATAATCTGTTTTTTGTCACTCTATGCTTGTCTTGACGTACGTATGTAATATATATAATAATAGGCTTCCATCAAAGCTTTATTTTGACAAACTCCCTTAAATATTACTTAATTTCTTTATATACATGCAGCGAATAGAATGCTCAGAAACATTCATCTGCTTTAGCTAAGGAATTATGTTTATTAAAAGTTCTTGTAATCAGAAAATAACCCTTAGTTTCTGCGAGTTCTGTAATATCAATATCAAACTCCAAGTTCTGTAATATCATGCTTCCAAATAAGCACATTCTGGAACGAGCTCCCGGAAGAAAATATATTTTGTAAGAATATATCGCATGGTTTTTGAAGATAAATTCAGCATGCCTGTACTTAAGTAGAAGACAGAAAAGATTATTTACAATGCACTTAATTAAAAAACACTATAACTATAAACTATTTAACAAACTATTAAAATGCTAGGTATTTACAAATTTATTTGAGGACTATTTATATAAAAACTATTTATGTATTACAACAATTATTAACTAATTATTCAGAGTACATTTCACTATGGCGGTCAAACATTAACTGCCCCCTTCTACTCGCGATCTGAATTTATATCTTTCATACGGTGACTCATACATCTAGAATGTTCGCTGACGTGTTGATGAGTCATACATGCAGCTGTTGATAAGTGACGTCGATGAGGCGTGTCGATGAGTCATACTTGCAGGTGTTGATTGATGAGTCATACAGTTGATGACTACATCTAGAATGTTTGATGACGTCATATGTGGGTTTACTATTCGTTACAGTACAAAAGAGTTTGCTGTATAACTGGCTGCCTACGTGTGCATAATGCTTTGACTCAATTAATTTCAAATGCAACATAGGGAAATTCTACATATTGCAATTTAATTTAATGTAACTGTATAGTTACAGTAGTTAAGCGAAACCGAAACCGTGGTTTCACGTAAAAACCCGAAAATTTGGTAGTAGTCCCCCGAAAAAATCCTAAATACGCCACTGCGACATATCAATCGTAAGTAGACGGTAAAAGGCTATGGTATTTAATAGTAGTTTGTTTTGAATGTATAGTTTTCTAGAATATTGAATTTTAATTGTTTCTAGTCTGCCATTCGTATTATAAAACGCGTTGACTTGTTAAGAAAAACAAGATTATCACAAAACTTTCCTTTAATGTTCTTCGTGTAACAAAACAATAATATAGAATAACACCCTAAGGAAATGCGTTGTTTTAATCCGGTCCTGATAGTGTCTCTAGATGCCATAGCTACTAGGAATTATTAACAAGTTCAGGTTCCAATTAAAAATTAGCATTCAGCGTTATAAAATGACAGGAAACTTGTTCAAATAAAATAACTTTAACATATAAATAACTGTATCAATGCAAACTGCCGGTTGAAAATGATTTCTGTTAAAGATAAATTATAGTTTGTATTATTACAGTTAGAAGAATTATATACTTCAATAGGGAATTTAAAAAAATAGACTAATAAATTATGGAACTTATTTTAGAAAAAGTCCCAACAAGCTTTTAAAAATGAACGTAAAAGGAAGCGGATATGATGCTTTACATCAGTATTACATAAACTGTGGGACCCGACCTATAAAGTATTAAACATTCCAAAAAACCTTACAAATCATTTTATTTATCGATTTATCATCTATCATGTCAATTTTTACATATATAAATTGTTTACTTTGTTTATTAATTAATGGGAATAAAAAGACGAATCGCTAGTGGAAAGAGTTTGCGGAACACTGTTCTTCCACATAGTCATGAATCAACTACATAATAACTAATAATATAATCATCCCAATCACCATCAGAAATTGCCAGAAAGATATTTAATAACGGGTGTTCGAAAAAAACTGTGGTCAAGTGGCCTATGCAAAAATTTCAAACATAGGGCGCAGCTTATATGTTACAATTGGAACATAACCCTATTTATGAATGTCAGAAAGCTACGAACTAATTAATAAATGAAAATAGGTAAAATGACGTTTGACATTTGACATTAGACATTAGAGCTCCAGCTGTGGCTCTAGTCACGACATACGGTAACGCTGACAAATGCAAACACCAGCCAACTTGACCACAGGTTTTTTTGAACGTTTGTTATTAATCCATGCACTATTCAGTTTGGTATATCTTATATATCTATCATTTTTAACAAACATTGTCTCGGCTATTAACGGTCGGATGTAACTGTCAGACTTCTTTGTCCTTTGTTATCCCCAAATTTAACGGTATTCGTATTAGCAAATAATAGTATTTTTTAAATTAGCTTCTTTATTAAAATTAAATAAAATAGAACAATAACATCAGAGAAGACATGTCTTGAGAAAAATTCTCATCGGGGTATTTACATATAATTTATGTTTAGTATGATGTTTAATGATGCTTAATTTCCATAATCTATTCATCGCGTAATAGAAAAATTAAATACTTGTTCATTTTAACATATTACATTGTATGATATAAAACTGTGGGAAAATGAGCATCTTCATTAATATAAAAGGAAACTATAAAATTGTGAAACATTCTAACAAGTTCCTATCAAGGGTGTCAACCGCCACTGTACAATGTCTGACGGCTGAGTGAAAATGAGAATTTATTAAATCATCGTTTATAGATACACTTACATTTTCAAATTGGTTCAAAATTGCTTGTAGACTACATATTGAAATAATTATTTATCGCACCTTCCAATAATCTCATAGAAACCTGAACCATATGAATGTTTATATTAAATACGGTCTGCATATACATATAAGTACCTATTTTCAAAGGATTTATTAATTAAACTTCTTCAAACAATAGCAATACAACGTAAAAATCCATACTCAAATCGAATTGAGATAACCTATGTTTTTAAGCAGTCGTTCGTAAGATCTTCCCAAGTAAATAAAATTATTATTTATATGTTTATCATTTTGTTTATTAGTTTAAACGGTACTCATATCCGAAACAGAAAATAAAAAAAACACTTAGTCACTTTTTTAAAGAAAATCATTTAAATTAGTGCAAATTCTAATGGGTGTGGTGCGCTAAAGAGCCGACATGATTCCATAGTTAAGTTAGCCGGAGCGAGGTGATAATAACCCCAGCGGCTGTCGCACACTGGGGTTTTTTACCCATTTTGCTGGTCAAAAGTGATTTTAAAAAGTTGTATATTTTATTTTCGGCATGCACTTTTTAAAAGGGATCATCAGGCTAACTGAACCTACATAAGAAAAGCTCATAAAACAACAGATGCGTCTTTTTTCTTATTTCGAATCTCAACGTTACCAAATGCGGTTGTGTAGTCATTGCCTATCACTTATTATTTAAGTATTGTCAAATAGTATTTTAAATTTCATTTAGGGGTGTTTTTTAGTATGGATTCTATTCCAAGACGTAATCAAATTACTTCTTATTGTCTTAAAAACTTAGGTTTTCTTTAAAATTTAAAGGGAAATACTTCGAATTTCTGTAAAAGTATGAAAGCTTTTTAGTATCGTTGAGCTATAGTTATCGTCCATAGTAGTCCAAAATATAAATCTTGCTTAGAATTATTCTATATAGCTTTTTACTACTTTACAAGTAAAAAACTATTGAGCATTTTTGTGCTTCTTTTTGTAATTACCATTTCAGTTAATGTTAATTAAATTTCCAATATAAAGTGTCTACGGTACATTAAGTAGTATGTTTAAGCCTTTTTATTTAAAGACTTATCGTATTTAGAATTATTCATATACATACTAATATTGCAAGAAAATTATTTGTTACTTTTTTACACAGGAATAGCTAATCGTTGCAGAATTTAAAAATGAATCGCTAGCAGTAATAACACCTTTTCTGTGGCAATATAACATTTATATACTTTTTCTATTTTTTGCTTCTATTATGGTGTATGTGGCCACACATGATAACAAAAATCTTAAAAAGCAAAATAAGCAAAGAAAATATTTTTGACCGTCAAAAGGTGCACTTGGCCCCAGTGTGTGTCGTCCCAGATTCGATTCCATTGGTAGTAGTTCTCCTTTTTATTTATTTTTACAAAATATAAAATTTAAAATGACAATTTCTCTCTTCAATAATATTCATTTTGCATATAGTTTTAATAAATTGTAATTCTGATCCACAGTATTGACACAATAAAATAAAAAACAGGTTACGTAGAAATGTGAAGAAATCTTTCTTTCATTGACAACCTAAATAGGTAATTAATTAACGAAAATTATTAAATTTGTGATATTTTGTTTCCAGGAAAAAGGAGTGAATCGCACTTCTGATTCAATTACTATACAACTTGAACATTTATCTTATCAAATTAAGCAGATCAGTAAAATGCACCAGAAAATGCGAAAATTGTAATAAGCAGTAACACGAAACATTTATATTTAGCAAAACCATCAATCACATGAGAAATAAACAAAAACCAAAACTATGCAATTCAATAAAATTATCCAGAAAAACATTTTCGAAGAGAAAGACTGCATTTTAAATGGTCTTTTTAAAATTAACAAATTGAAAAATCTTCCAGCTGGAATCGAACCTGTAGCGACAGTAACTTAGCGTTGTTATCACACCGCTCCGGCTAACTAAGCTATAGTATCATATTAACGCTCGAGCACGTCACACTTATTTTAAAAGTAGGTTGTGCTAATTTAATTAATTTTTTCTAATAACGAGATTAATGTAGTTTTTTTCGTCATTTTCAGGATATGAGTACTGTTTATGAGTGTTTAAACTAATAAACAAAATGATAAAACAGAAATAATAACTTCATTTACTTGGAGAGATTTTACAATCGATTTTTTAAAAGCGTAGGTTAATCTTTATATTCGATTTTCAAATGGCACATACGGTATTAAAAACAGAAAATATATTCTTACACGAACACAGAAAACTAATCTTTAAACAATGTTTTTAGGATTTTTAGTCTGCGTAATGCAGAAAAGAATCTTTCAGCTCTACATGTAGGTATACTATAGTATAGAGCTATAAAGGTATGGTCATCAAATATTTATTGAATTCTAAACATGTTTTGCCTTTTTGCAAAAAATACCCCAGTCGAATAAGTGCGTAGGCTCCCTCTTTAGATTTGTAGAGTAGTGTAGAGACTAGTGTGCTCGCCTCTCACCCAAGCGGGTCGGGGTCGACTCCCGATTCATCATCAAAATCATTCGGTTTGCGACACTATTTGCGAATAACATCGGCCTTAAAGTGAAATTCTGAGGTGCTTAATCATTCTTAAAGAGAAATTTAAAAATACAGGTAAAATCAGTGAAATTGCTAAGCAGTATTAAATAAAATAGTACGATAAATGAAACCGTTGCCAGTAGTCGACTCTTTACAGGACAAAATGGTGCGACTCGATGTTGCGATACCGAGTAGCTTTGGAATCTCATCATTACAATATATTTTTTATTTAAAAATTCCTAAATACTAGCCTTAGATGATAAGAGAATAAGTGTGTAACAAATTCCTTAAGCATATGAATTTTATCAAGTGTAGCTACCATGAAGTAACTTTAACGGTGGCTAACAGAACTTGCTGAAAGAAATCCGGATATTAATACGTAGTTATGCCCCAAGATAAACAAAAAATCTAAAATCCTAATATATTACGCAACATAGCAACAATACACACTAAGAAATAAATTATCTTTGGTAACAAATTTTCCTTACTGTATAAGTTTTTGTTGATAGAGCAGAGCTTTTGTTGTAATCACAGAAAATAAAATTAATTTGTTATAGGAACCAATTTAATGAGTTTCTACCGCAAATAAATTTTTGTTAACCATAACAAATTGTTTATCGTTTACAACAAAAGTCATTTGTTGTGAAAGATGATATTATGCTAAGTGCAATACTAGTAGAACTTGTAGCATCGACCAATTTTCTTTGTATCTGCAACAAATTATTTGGTTGAGAGAGAAGAATACACTAAGAAATAAACTATGTTTGGAAACAAATTCTCATTTGCTGAATTAGTTTTTATTGATAGGTCAAAGTGTTGTAATTACAGATTAATTTAAGTTGTAGGAACAAACTAATAAGTTTCCATGGCAAAAATATTTTGTTAGCTTTTTATCACACGTGTGCTCAATCAGCTGTCAGTTCGGCTGCGATCGTGTCGGACTCGGAACGTTACGTTCCTATGTTGTCTCTTGTATGTACTCTGCAGTTTTGCAAGTTAGTCTCACTTGCCTCGTGAGTGTTGACTACCTGCTACATTGCATGTTATTATGTGCAACAAGACGGCACTCTTCAAAACGGATCGTACTTTATTAATAATTGTACTACAATACCAAGTATTAGTGTTATTATTAGTAGTACGAGAATTAGAATTGCAATACATTATAGGTTTACATTGAAAACAAAAGTGGAAAACCTACTACTCGAGTGGGGACTTCCCGAACTTATTCCAATATTAATTAGTTAAGTGAGCCTATTACATGCAATACTAATAGCAAATATTCTATCGAATTCAGCAAATTATAAATTTGCTATGCAAACATATTAATTAGTAAAGTCAGCATATTTGGTGTTAGCAAAGGCTGAAAATTTGTTTGTATATTTTACAAATTGGAATTTGTTGCAGTAAGGATTTTGACTTCCAGAAAATATTAATTAGCTTCTTGTGCGAATTCTGATTCTCATTTCAACAAACTAATTCTAGTAATCCCAGAAAATTAACATGTTTCGTTAGCTAAAATTATTAAACAAAACTAATTGTTATATGCAAATGATAGATTTGCTGAGGCTATATTGACCCAAAATAATTGCTGCAGTTACTCATATTTTGTTGCTAAAGCATATTACTTTTTAGTGTGTAAACTCAGCATACAAACACCAAAAGTTCGATATGAAGAGATTTTAATAAGATTCCTGGGACGTTACAGGACATTCTTTATTTAACGGTTGTATAATAGTAACTTAGAACTTAATTAAGAAACCTGACAGAATAGTATTTTAGCTTTCATTTAGAATTATCAGCATTTAAATGAATCGTCATATTAGCGAACACCCGAAAAATTTCCAAAATAGATAACCTTGGATAATGATGATGTATCTTGGGTAATTACATTGTATAGAAATTTTGCGGTAAAATATCCATCTTATACTAATAAGGAATAACTAATATATTCTACGAAAGAAAATTCTGAAGAAAAAACAGATCGCGCTTAGCGAGGAGAGCCTCGACCAAAACAAAAAGGTAAATCTAGAGGTGACAAACAAAAAATGTAAACGGAAATTATTTCAAAGCAAATTCTCTATATTTATATTTTATCTATATATATAAACTATATAAAATAGTATGTAAAACAAAATCATATGTAAATTTAATCGTGTAACAACAGCCTACGCTGATTGGTTTCATAATCAGTTGCAGTTTTTAATAAATCTAAAAAAATTATACTTCGGAAATCTAATTGTAGTATCTTTTTGTCAAACTTTTGATTGATATACAGTTTTTGTGTTCACAAATCCAGAAAGATGTTAATGCTAATGCTTTCTAATGACCAAACAAATTTCATTACAAGTGTGAAGAACTGCCTAAAAAGCTGCTTGGTAATAGTGTAAATTTAGCATTTTATAGTCAACTGGCTTTTTATGCTAAAATTATTAGTCCTTGTTTAGTTGTTGCTAACTCACAAAGCCCATTCCATAAAATTGAGAAACTTTGTAAATCAGTTGATTAAATAAAGAATTGTGTACTTAACGGAACAATAGATTTCGAAACTTTTTTCCGATAACAAATGTTTATTCAGAAACGTTTATCAACCTCTATTTATGCTTTTGATGTTTGAATGCAATCAACCCAAAAATCTTATTTTCTTTTTTGTTCAAATTGTAAGTTCAGTAAAAGAAATGACATTTTAAAACTTTTGCACCTTGAAGCAAAATGTTTATAAATGTATCCTGAAGAAATTAAAAAGTTCCAGCTTAACTGAAATTATTGAAAACTTCCCAAATAGTAGGTATATGTGTATTGGAACATTTAAATATAAGAAATTTCATAAAATTGCTAAAAAGTAATTAAATTACTTTTTAAATTCCTAATGAGATTTTTTTCCAATCCACTTTTCAGAAAATGTAATTGCTATCCTGCAATTTCCTCTATTCTTGAGATTTCATATCGTTCGCCTCTTTTAAACTTATTATTACATCCCAAACATAGTTTTTTAATTTTAGATCATTTTGTTGCATTTTTATGTAAAAAATATTTTTTCTTACAAGTAATAGAATTCAAATTTTCTTCAATAATTTCGATGAAGTCTACAATGTTTGATTAACTCTTAAACTGTTTTGGAAACATTCTCAAACTTTTAAACTTCACAGGAAATTACAAACATTTGAAACTTGTTTTAGAATTTTTTAGTGAAGTTTGGAAATTTCTTTAAAAGTCCTAAATAATTTAACATTTTTACGTTTAACAGGATTTTACAGAGCACCATATTTTCTAATATTTACAAAATCTAAACTTGGAACACAAAAATTTCGTTTTTAAAAGTAAAAGTTAAAAAAGTTATTATATCTGTGATTTACATTTTTTGAATGGTTGTAAATAAATTGCAAAAATTGATAAAATACCAAAAAATGCAAGTCCAATTCTCATATCAGGGAAAAAACAAAAAATGTAGTTCAAATGTAGTGTTCAATAATTACTGGTTTGCAGAGGTAATAATAATAATCACACAAACTTATACAGGGAGTAGAATAGCCCGACGCACAATACAGTTTTACATGCATTTCTTTCAAACCTTAATATTATCTCCTCTAATTATTTTACAGTCAAGATATTGCAGAGTGCTGAAAAAAGAAACTTTACCAATCGAATGATGCCCTTTGATACCTATTGCCTTTGATCGTAAATGGAAAAATAGAGAAAATAAAACTTTCGTTTCTGCAAAAATCAGTTATGCCTTGGAAACATTAGAACGATGAAGGGAAAATATTTGCTACCTCAGTGTCATTTTTAAGGTTATATTAAACTGCTTGACTATTGGATTTGTATTATAACTGACAAAACTTATAATCGGATGGCACTTCACATACAAGATGTATCAAAAATACGTCGCCAAAAATACCCCAAAATATAACAAATTCAATTTTTCAAAAGAATTTTTACGTAGGTATGAAGCAAATATTTCCTCTGTCATTATAATGTTTTCAAAGTAGAATTAAATTCTGATCGTGCCAATGTTTCCAAGGCATATCCGTTTTATTTTCTTTACTCTTTCCGATTACAATCAAATGCAATTCGGAACCAAAGACGTCATTCAATTAATATATTTTTTTCTATATAGCGTTCCTTAATATCTTTACTGTAAAATAATTAAGGGAGATAATATTAGGGTTTAAAATAAAATACATGTAAAACTGTATTGTGCGTAAAGCTATTCTACACCCTGTATATGAAAAATAATTTAAATTCAACGGTTTCCTTTTTCAGTAGTAATCTTTACTAAATAATTTTTTGTATCATGCTTTAAAATGTTTACAATGAAACATTATACGCATATTAATGCTATTGTTCAAATCTTGAAATTTTGTAAACAGAAGTGTTGCATTTGTTTTGCCTGTAAGCTGCGTTGCTATAGATGAATTTGTATTTCCTTGTTTTGACATGGTAAACATTCGAGACGTAATAACTGTTTAAAGTAAGTTTGAACTGACATGAAGCAGTGGCGTGTTTAGGGGGGGGGGGCTAAATACGCCACTGTTCATAGGTCACACATGTAATGATGGAATCTTATATAAATGGTTGAATAAGACAATTCCAAGCAAATACAGGGTGTTTTGGATAAGATGCCTTTCCCGTTAAAGGGCAATAGAGAAACATGTGTAGAGTAACATCTTACTAAAAATTTCCTGAAATGCCCCTTTGAAATGACAACCCCCCTTATAAAAATAATAGGCACGCCACTGCAAAGCAGTAGATAAAATTGTATGAAAATTATGCCTATTAAATAATACATACTTTTAAAAGTCATCAAAAAATAATCATAATAAACCCAAACCGTATAAATGAATTCTTCGAAATTGTCAGCAACACAAAACATTAGGACGTGCTTTTAAAACGTTTTAGCTAAATAATAAACAAGTCATTTTGACCATCTGTAAATAACTGTTAATGACTCAGATGTTTGAAGCTTGTAATTTGCAGTATGCAGTTTGTTGTCAACTTTCTTTGTGTTATAAAATTATGAGTATCGTATGTCTTTAAAACATCAAAATGAAAGAAAGCATTATTGATAATAATCAAGACGTATTTCGAAATAGCTTATGCAATTAACAAAAGTCTTCATAAACGTAATAACCTTGACGTCACCCATCCGTGGAATTACAAATCAATCTTTTATTATGAAACGAAAACTTTAGTTTTTTTATTTCATTGTTAATTTAGTTCAAAAATGGATATAATTAATTAACGCAGGATTTAGGATTCCGAGTTCCAGTGTGCAAACGATGTACAATTTTCCGAAACCAAAAGGAAGATTATCACTTATCAAAGAACAATGGTAAAAATCTGCTGATTTTTATCATATCTGTCATCTTTTATTAATAGTAGTAACAGCATTTGCTACATTTTATTCACATGAATCATAATGCTGATTCTGGTAAAATAAATGTTTTGTCACATCTATTAAATACGTCCGTTTACCTTCCAAGGTTATCAGGTTATGACCCATATTGTAAACATGATTTGTAAAATTAAGAATCAGTTTACATCAAATTCGGTTGAATTTATTAAACGGTCTCTACAAATGCAACAAAATATTTATTTTACTAGAATCAGCACATTCTTGATGAACAACACGAACAAAATGATATTTGATACCTAATAATTTGTCCATTGACCTCTCCTATACCAAAATCAGCAGATTTTTACCCCAGTGTTTTTTTACAGAAAGTTCTTTATAGGAAATTATTGTACATCGTTTGCGCACCAGAACTCAGAATCCTAAATCCTGCGTTAATTATATCCATTTTTAAACTAAATTAAGAATGAAATAAACAAAAAACAAGAGTTTTCGTTTCCTAATAAAGAGTTGATTTGTAATTCTACCGATGAATATCAATATTATTCCGCTTATGAAAAGTTTTGTTAGTTGCATAAGCTATTTTGAAATACTTTAAAGAAAGAGATTCAGTACGCATTTTATTATGCTCAAAAATGCTTTCTTTCAGTTTGATGCATTAAAGAAATAGGATATTCATAATTTTATTATAACAGTCCAGCTTGGAAGTAGAAGTTGTTTATGCATTAAATTACAGTAAATGTAAACATTACCTCATTATTTCGACCTTGTCCCCGACGTCGTCGACGACGTCTTCGCCGACGTTGTCGGGGAAGACCGCGTATGTCCTACATTTAAGTTTTACTCATTTTGTTAAAATGACATTCGTAAAATGAAAAACAGGCAATGTTTCCATCACAATTAGGTCAACGAACGTATGTTACATTTTATTTACCGACCTTAATAAATGATCAAGTCATCAAGGTAGTGAGTCACTCGGCAACCGCTGTTGAAATTCAATTCTGTTGTTTCTGTAAATTGATACGTACGTAGCGCAGGTCAGTTATTAATTTAGTACTGCATATGTGAGATCATTGTTTGCTTTATCAGTAATTCAGGGTCAGAATCTTGCAAACAATCCATAGTCGACTCGTGACTTGTAAAAAATACGGAAAAATCCGAAATTTTTTTTATTTTTTATTTTTATTTTATGAGTTTTGGGGTCTCTATATGGTCACCTTTCACCCCCTTAAAGCATTGCATATTTATCCGGGACACCCTGTATTATAATATGTACAAAAAAAAAAAACTATAAAAAGAAGAATGTTTTTTTTATGGGATAAACTAGGGCTATTAAAATGTGGTTATAATAACCAAAATCTTTTTCTCTAATCCTTTTTGGGAAATTTTATGTCCCGAATAGAACTAACGACTCGGATTTCTCAAAAAAAATCATACTTGGTCAATTATCAAATGTTTCATTTTGAGGCAAAAGGTCCCACTTGGTGATTGTGGATATCGAGTTATACATAGGAATGACTTAGACAAAATCCGCTTTTGAATAAACAGTTGCTAAGTTTTCTAAGTGTTAAATTTACAGAAAATTTAGTAAGAATAAAAAACAGAATTCCAAAAATCTAATTTTGAGAAAAATGCATTTAAATAACACAATTCGTTAGTTTAGTAATACTTTCTGCCACAGCGACACTAATAATAATCTTTTGTTTTCTTGCTTGCAGACCAGTTTCAGTTGTAGAGGGACAGTGTTGTAAAGTATCTAGATACTTTTATGGTACCTAGGTACATATCTAGATACTTTTAAAATTTTGTAACTGTATTTGGATCTAGATACATTTTCTGTAGTATCTGTGTATCTGTATTGTGCAGATACTATTTTCATATTTTTCTAATTTTATAATACAAAACTATCATAAATGAAGTTGGTGGAATTCTAAATTTGAAATAAATCGCCGAACATAAAACGAATAAAACTAATTTTTTATTATGGAATTATGGAATTACTTTGAAACCTACTAGATGGTAGTCACCTCGTTAAACAATTAGAGTTATTACATTCAGTCAGCTAGTCCAAATTGGAGTATCAGAGTACCGTAATTGACGGTCAAATATTGGGGCAAAGGAAGTGTAAAATCTAGTAATTCGCATCTTAAAATTAAAATCGCATCTTACGTATTTGGCATATTAAAACTTGGGGCTGTCAGAATGAAAACTATGTAGAAAAACCTTTTAAACTAAACGTGGATTTAATTAAATTCAATGGGGGATAATAATAATAATTGACAATTTCAGGCTTTTCTCGCCCCAAAATGGGATCGTATGCGGTACTCTGATCTGCCAGCATGGCCTGACTAACTATATGTAGTGACTCTATAAACAATGGATATTATTACAGAATGCGATTGTGTAAGCAAGACGCATTGTTGTCCGCCCAGGGCAGTATTGCCAACTGTACCATAATTATTGTACTTGTACCATAATTTACAGCTTGTACCAACGTACCACAATTAGATAAAAATGTACCACAATTTCAGCTTTGGAGAATTCATGTAATAAACAGAAATCATTCTTTATTATATGTAATAGTTATTAATATTTACGTAATAAGTCTGGAATATAAATCTTACTGGGCTTGTAGATAAGTACCACGACAAGCCATAGGTGAAGCCTCTATGTCTGCGAGTACAGTAAAGAGCTTTGTTACACAGTTCTATTTTTTTTTGTCAACAGTCAATTTGAGAACTTTTAAAGTAAGAACTATCTTAATGAAGTGCTTTTGAAAATGTGATAAAGAGTAAGTACAATCTATTCAGTTACATGAAGGGTAACTAAAAGCAACCAGATTTAGCGACGTTTATGGTGTAATAGTACTAGGTACTTTCAAGATTGTTATAGTGTAAAACGTACAAACACCTACTTTGAAATTAGGTTATCAGAAATAATATTTAGGCTACGATTGTTTCTGTTAAAGTGGAAAAATGTCCTACGACCCCATAGGAAACCTAACAATATCGCACAATGACGTGGGCTTGAAAGTTGCCAATATTAATCATCCTCTAAAAACAATTGATAAATGACGTCATCGTCATATACTATCATATCGTGCGATATGAATAGTTTCCGCTCAAAAATGTCATTAGTTTCCGCACACTATAATGTCACTACACATCGCAAAATTTAAATTATTCCACATTTTATTAAATATTTGTCTTTTCAATAAACTTTTTTATTAAATATTAACTAATAATAAAACATTAGAGCCGGCAAAATTAGATGTGTGGAATAAACGTATTATTATTATTATATACAAGTTTTTCGCCTGCCTGCTGGATACTTTAAAATGCAATACCAAAGGTTAAACAGTAACGTAAAATATTAATAAATTAAAATAAGAATATGTTAGAATGACTTGAAATAATGAATGGAAATGAAAATAACACCAGATTTTTTCAATAATTTATTATTAAATTAATATAGAGATAAATAATTATAGCATATAGAAGGAATGCAGGCCAGTGCTACTTGAGTAGAAGTAGGGTACTGGCTATGTCAATTGTCAAGAAGGCGTCACGTGAAACCCAACATGATGTGTGGGTCGAGTTCAAGTTATTTAAAAGAGGGGTGTTAGGTTCGTATGTCATATATGCGTCTGCTGCTGTTCAGTAATAAATATAAAAGAAATTCTATATCACGTATTTATTACTAAACCATTACTATAAATGTTATAAATAAAAAAAAATTAAAAACTACTTAAAAAAGTGTTACTCTATAATCATTTCACTTTGTTGTAATTTAAACTAAAAATCGAGATAAATCATGAAGGAAATTATCGTTTTTTTCTGGGTCGTAGGAAAAACAGTGTACATAACTCGCTAGAAAGTGTCTTTCGCAACCTCGTGCAAAAAATGTCACTTCCATATGCTCGTGATGTAATACACTATTCTAGGTTTTCAAACAACGAAAAGTATTGGAATTTATTCTTATTATTAATATTTTACACAACACCAAGATTGAGGCTAGAAAATATACACAAGTAGCATGTTTGGAATGCTTTGATAATGATATATTTTATATTTTTATTAGAATATTAACGAAAGTTAAGTGTGAAAAGAACACATAATAATTGTAACAAAATGAAAAGGTTTGAATACACACTGTACTTATCTTTAGATACTGGTTTCTGTTTAATAATTATCCATTTTTAATATGTATAAATTTTAATAAATATTGCTGTCCTAGACTATAGTCCTGGAATTAATGCTCACTTAAACGACTATTTTCGGTACGAAAAATTGACTAGGAAGATCTTATTTTCGGGGTAATTACAGTAAAACAAGTATCTACAAATGTATCTAGATACATTATGTTAGGTTTTGTATTTGGATCTAGATACTTCACAGCAAAGGGATCTGTATCTAGGTACATTTTTCTGATAGTATCTGTATCTGTATCTAGATACGCAAAAAAATGTATCTGTTACAACACTGTAGAGGGACCTTCAGGGATACAAAATAAACCAAGATTAAGAGAAAAATTGTGATTTTTGACCTATTTGTGTTAATCTTCATTTTTGTCTAAAACTAGAATCGACAAAGTGGGACCTTCTGCTTCGGAATGATACACCTTTTGATGATAGCTGCCTAACTTGAAATATAAATGGACATGGTTAACATACTAGACTAAATGAGATTTCATGCTGGGTGCATACATGATTATTTACATTACTTTTTGACTGCAGAGTAGGACATAATTCTATTTTTACTTTAATTTTTAAAATACAGATATTACAGTTTACTATCATATATTTGGATGTGTAGAAATATGAGATTTTTACCGGTTCCAACCAAAAAATATCAGGTTCAAAATAGTTCAAAAATTAAAAGTATACTATGTTGTACCAGTACTTCTGTATCACCCAACAAAATACGAGGTGTGGCACCTTAAAGAGTGAAAATTTTAAATAAAGTCCTTCATACCTAAATTTTACTTATAACGATAAGAAATTCGCAGATTAAGTAATCAGTAAAAACTGACGCTCAGAATATTTATGTATTGAACAATAGTGTCTATTCCAACAATTTAAGGTCAACCAATCTTGCGATATTGAAACTTGCATAAGTGGTCGTCCATAAACTACGTCACACTAATTTCATGCATTTTTACCCCCCATCCACCCCCATGTCACAGTCTGTCATACATAACGCTACCCCCCCTGAGTATGACGTCACAGTTTTTATACCTCCTCTCCATTTTCTCAATAAAATATAGGAACAATACAACTGAAAATGATAAATATAAATATAAACATAAATAAATTTTCATTTATTACCTATATAACATAGTTATAGCCCGTACGATGTTTGTTGGGCCAAAATTTCTAAAAGACCGCTTTTTACGTTATCCACTAAAAGACGTTACTTTCTCGGAGTTAACCGCCTTCGACACTCGAGTTGGCAAGACATTGACGGCGTCGCCGGCTGTAGTGCGTTACGC
This sequence comes from Agrypnus murinus, assembly GCA_929113105.1. Lineage (NCBI taxonomy): Eukaryota > Metazoa > Arthropoda > Insecta > Coleoptera > Elateridae > Agrypnus > Agrypnus murinus. The sequence continues at coordinate 95,028,889 of OV816023.1, forward strand.
AAATAAATTTTTCTTTGTTTATTCCTTTTTTTGTATTTTAATATTGTATTGTGTAACATGTACCTAGATGATAGTCAGAAATTATTGTAATAAAAGAAATACAAACACATGATTTACAAGATTGCAAATACTTTTTACAAATAATCTACGTTTCAATGCACACCGCTGCTTACAAATATCAATCCGTGACAGACCGTTTCGTTCCGAGAATAGAACGTTATCGGCTTTTTCCTTTCTGGGAATTCTGGCTCAACAAATATCGTACGAGCTATACATATGTATACTTTTGCCAAATGTTTATTTTCAGTTCTCTTATCTAACACGACGAAACAAGTTTAAAAATTAAAAATGAGCTTGGACCATAGTATCTTAGGTATCTAGTAATAAACATGGCTTATTATCTTCTGTCGATACAAAAAATCTGCTTTATCCTTGTGTCTGTATAAAGCAATTTAACTAAAGTAATAAATTAGTATTAGATATAGTACTTTTGTAATAATTATTATACTTATAATTACATAATGAACTTATAAAATAGTTTGTTATAAAATCATTGTATATTATGCTTTAATGAAATTTAAAAATTTAATTTAAGAATTCAACGAAATATAAAATGACGTCACAAATTTTTTTAGCTCCCCCCCCCATCGTCACAATAATGCACATTTTCAACCCCCCCCCCCCCGATGACCCCGAGCAGCATGAGGTAGTTTATGGACGATCCCTAAGCCCAAAATATTGCAAATGGTGTGAACAGTGAAAGTTTCCATGTAAAGTTTCAATTAATTCTTTTTTAATTTTTAGGAAAAACATATATGAATAGTTATGGAACTCCTACCTTTACATTCAGATAGAAATTTTTGAGAAATTTTTAAGTACTATGTGACCTAGTACCTAAGTTATCCAATATCAAAATAATTTAAAAAATACATAGAGTTAGTATGAAAACCAGTTAAATTATGACTTTCAAGTTTGATGTTTTTGTGCTTATCGTTGCAAGAAATGAGCTGTAGGTATCATAAATGAATAGTTCGTTTATGAATTTTTGTAATGATTTAAATTCTGCATCACTTAATCAAGAAGAACTGTGGACAATGTGGCTGGATGACAATGATAAATCAATAAACAGTTAATATTATACTAACTGTAAATTTATATTATATAGAAAATAACTTACTAGATAAAACTTAATAAACATAATCATTACATCAAGTGAAAGATAAGTGTAAATAAACTAGAAGTTAATTAATTACTTTAAAAAACCTGAATTAGCAATTGTCAATATAATCATACAATACAGTGAATGCTTCATTGGCATGGTCTTTTGAAATCTGGTCTCTAAACAAAATTAAAAGCTTTGAACTTAAATGTATAATTTTCAGCTAATAAAAGCTCTGCATCAAAACAAAAGCTACATTTGAATTTTCTAAAGGATAATATAATCAAGTTACCTTGTTGATTGCTGTATATAAACTGTTTTGCTGTAAAATACATTCAGAGCATTATAATATTTAATAAACAAAAATAGTACATTCCCGTTAGATTTTATAATATTTAAGTAGTATTTTGCATTTACAATAACTGTTATTTATCAATCATTATGTTAATTAAATTTGTCTTGACAGTTACGTTCATTTTGTAGATTTGTGCCTGTTACTCATTCAAGTACAACACTGTAGTAAGATTCTTTGAATCAATTTGTTTATATTGAAGCCTTTATAATAAAGAAGTATAGAATAAACTTTTAACACTCAAGATTATTAAGCATGTAAATATATCGGACGGTGAATATCTTTTATAATGGCATTATAATACACTATATGTATAATTTTATATTGATTATTAAAAAAATTCCAATACTATTCTAAACATCACATAAATGTAAGTATATAAAATTATATTAATAAGGCTTTAGCTTTATAGCTTTCCTAAAACTATATCTAACACCAGCTCAAATTCGCCAAGTTTCGCAAGACATCGTGAAATCTAGGGAAAACAAATGTCTAAGATACAATTTTTGAATATTCCAAGCCAAATCTTATTTCAATTAATATACTTATTGGTTTTCAGACAAGTTGACTTAGAGTCATATCAATTAAAAATTAAATAAACATCGGCAAACAAAATTAAATTGTTATCTATAAATCAATATTAATAGATAATCAAAATTATTTAATTAGACCATCTTATCTTCCTTTAAATAAGGACTTCAATGATTCTTAAAACACTTTTAAGGTTCCCATGTAAAATTTACATCTTAGTTTACACCTGTACTCCTTTAATATGAATGCCGTTGTGGGTACATATCTGAAACTAACAGTAATTTGGGTTGCCTACTTTTAAGCCAACTCATCTTGTTATTTTTATTTCATATTGCTTTATAATAGCTCTTTAATTAAAATATTTCACAAAAAGTTAAATTAACACCAGAAAGGTTTTTCTATTTAAATTTAATTGTAGATAACAAAAAATTAATTAAGATAATATAAAATTCCATTTAGTGCAATAACAATGCTTATAAAAAAGTATAATTAGTCTGTAAAATATATTTCCATTTAGAAAAATGAGTTTGAAAAGTAAAACAATGCTAACGTAAACCAAATGACAACTGCTGCGATGGATGCTAACAATCTAATACATATTCTATTTTAACTTCGAATCCTATTGAGGCTACCGAGGGTTGAAAAGTCAGTTATGTGATTTTAAAAGTACAAAGAGTACAATCCAGTTTAATGAAAGCTGCTAAGGTACATACATATAATATGTAATTTTATTTCTATAGTTTTATAGAATTTCAAGTAACAAACTTACTACATTGTATAACAAAATGCCATTAAATTCAGAAAATTATGGAGATTTTTATGTTAAAAATTCCTTAGATTTTATATAACAAACATTATTTTACTAAATAAAATTTTATGTGCACTGCAATAGTATCATATTCTTTTAGTATCACATAAAAAAGATAACAAAGCAAATTACACGAGAACTTCCGGGTAAAAAGGATTCTCTCTTTGACACTAAATCTTCTATTTGTTGAAATGTTCATATCGTTTTCTCTTGTTTATTTTGTTTGACACTTTAAGAAAATTGACATATAGATTTTCCTTGTTTTACGCGATCAAATGTGCAGAAATAACGTCGGAACCACCATCCGTGTACGAAATATAAAACTAAATTGTCCAGAAAGATTAATCTTAAGATTGCTTTAATGATCATAAATATAAACCTACAAATTTCTCCGTCATTGACTTCTCTAAAGTTCATTTTTAAAGTTTCGATATTAAAAGTTTTAGTACTCAATTTCTCAATATCAATATCTCGATTCGACTCGAATAAAGAATTGTTGAACTCGACTCGAAACTCGGCTCGGAATCGAGTCAATCGCTGAGAGTCTCTGAAATCTGAAATGTTAACAATTTTAGCATTTTAATGCAAAGATTCTGTTTCAGAGGTCAGTAAGTTATTTCAGTATCGGATTTATAATTTCATAGTGACTTTCATTCATAGACATTCAAAGTACTGTATACAAAATCGAAGCATTATGTAAAGCTAGCGACAATAGATTTCGTCAAAAACTGCAGTTACTTTGTAATAAAGTATAAAGTGGAAGGAAACGTAACACAAGGAAAATGAGGCTTTTTTCTCGTGAACTTTAGATGGCTCAATGTGAAAATGTGAGTTGAATGAGCAAGAAGAAAAGGAGAAAAACTGAATTGATACGTTAGTTACTGTAAACACTATGTAAAGTAGGCTCATATGAAGAATTTAAACTCATCTTATTGATAGTGAACATTTATTCAACTTAATACAAAACTATAAGTTTGCTCAGTTATATTGGAACCAGACTGTTATGCTCAATGACTAACTAACTAACAGTAACGAAAATAAGAAGATTCTAGTATGGGAAGATGCTACACTGTACAGGGTGTCCCATTAAGACGTAGTCGGACTTTGCCAGTGGTTAGATAACCATTAAAGAAAGAAAATTCCTATATACCATTTTTCTCGTACTTATATACTTTTGGAGAAAAACGGCATCGAAGTTCAGCCTAATGTTTTCAAATTTAATAGTATGAATGCACATGACATATTTTAAAGTTCAAGCTTCAAGGTGATAAACAATACTACTTCGAGAATGTGCAAACTATCATAATAAAGTAATAACCTGTCTTTATTTTGGCCAAGTGTTTCGTGGAATAAGAACAGATAAATAAATAAGACACGTACTCGTGTTTAATATTGTTTCAAAAACGGTATTTTTGATTTCTGCTTTGTAAGACAATTTCATATTCTTTTAATAGGTACGTTAACCCCTATTATGTGTAATACAAGAAGGTCTGTAAATAAAAAAATATTTTCGTATTAATTTTGTTTACCGTAAATCAAATAAGATATTTTCGAAAATTTGCTGTAAGGTAATTTAGTATTCTGTTAGTAGTATTATTTGTTTTGATTATTAGATTCTTGTTTCTGATAACCGCGTGCCAGTTGTGTTATTTTTTGGGCATGCTGTACTGTATTATTTCCTACTATTTTTTATTTAAAATAATATTTATTCCCAGAAAGTACATACTATGTAATAAATAAAACGTACCGATTTCTAGTGAAAAGCAATAAAATCATCACTGTAGATACCGTAAATGTTCCTAAGAATTGTGAGAATAATTGGACACAGCTGCATTAGTAGTACTCGGCCAAAGTAGGGCTTATGAATTTGCAAATCCCTTACACTGCAGTTTTTAGTAAAATAGTATAACAGTATTTACTTATTTTTTAGGCATTGTTTTTATAGTATGTAATCAAATTACCATCCATCAAGGTAATTCTATCAAAACATAAAAAGAAAGGTTTTACTAAAAGAACTGTGTACTACTGTATTTAGATTTTAGACTTCCAATAAAATAAATAATAAATAAAAACTAACAATACCTATTGATGACTAGATTAAATTATCGTCTTTACTTAATTATGTTTATTAACGAATAACAAATCAAATTTAATGTATCATTAAATGGGTCAGTATTAAAATGATGTAATTTCTGTCTGCGTTTTCTATTATAATACGGGGGAATCCCCCGGATTAACAGAACCTTTTAAGTTCTTTCAACACCATCCAAAATGGAATTTGCACCGTCTGCATCCTTGTGCTAATTCAACAGATGTCACGTTTTTACTGATGGTGTCAATTTCTAAAGAGCTTGCATTTAATCCTATTCGACTTAACACCTGACCTACATCAATTATAAGTACTTTGCTGAAAACGTCGGTCAAAATTATTAAAAATCTGAACTTTCTCTAATCAAAAAACTTTATTAAGATTTTTTGTTCCAAATGCCATCAGAAATGCGGTGGTAAAGTCCGGTGTGTGGGCTATGAGACACCCTGTATAGGAACACTTTAATACCGTAGGTCTACCATACGATTTTATTTGGCAATACAATGTAAGAAGTTCAGATCAATAAGAAAATTAATGCTATGATATTAATCAATAAGAAAATGCATTAACTCGATCTCTATTGTCGGAAAACTCAACAGAACTTCAGTAGCATCCCCGGAGCCGAAACGACGGTCTTGGCGTCAAACGACGGGAATCTCAAATAGTTTAAAAAGTTTGCGCTTCGCATGCCGTGCAGAACCATAGCAAAAAAGTTACAACCCAAAAGCGAAATTTCTGATTATTTTCTTCCGAAAATCGTACAAAAGTAAAATCGCCGTCGCCAGCCTAATCGAGCTCGTATGTGACTACCGCTTTCCGTCGTCTCCTTAACCGACTCTGTGTCGGTATCGGCAGTATCTCCGCCCCCGGTAGAGGTAGCACGTTAAGGTTTTCACTGTTGGATAGCTCGAGGCGCCTAGTGTACCGCTATGTCATCGTAGGTGTTCCAGTTACGGTCCATTTTTCATTTACAGGCGGCTGAGAGCTCGCTAACGTTACAAGTGGTATCTCCGCTTCCGGTTCAGATATCTCGTTCTGGTTTTCGCGGATGGAGAGCCCTACATGTCTGGGACCTGATTATGGCATTCGGCGTCGCCCCCACCCCTGCGATCGCTTCCGGACGTTCGTTTTCCGAAAAGGGACAACTCCAGTTTTTGTGATTGCTTCCATTTTTGGTCGTTAGAAGCTTTGTGTGCGAAAAACGGATGAGATACGAAAATCGACTTTCCACCCAAAGCGCTTGTTCATTTATATATGATGCTACCTGGGAATAGGAAAAAAAATTGTTCCAACTTGTCAATTAGATGAAGACGCTCAAGACTGCATTGCTTCTTGCACATATTTCTCTAATTTTTTTAACCTTGTTTAAAGGTTTTTAAACAGTCCAAGGGTTGCTTCAAAAAGTTGACCTTGAAGAAGCCCGTTCTGAGAAAGATGAATAGAGGAACAGATCTTGATAGTTACTTACGCCACTTAGTATGTATACTTCAGTCGAAAAAGTACAATTATATGAATTTCTTATTCAGTAATGTTTTTACTTTCTTTGCTGTAATGTATGGCTGTTGGAATAACAGAAGAAAGATTAAACAGTACTGCTTTTACTCGCAAACTTTTTTAATAGGATCATTATGTATATTATTAACATAATGTGTTATTCAGTCATAAAAGTGTATACTTCACGCATTATTACGCGGATTAAATCCGCCTTTTGCTCGTAATGTATAAAACCATTTAAACAGAGATAATTGTCAAACACGGATTCATTAAAAAAACGCGTAGAGGAAAAACGAACAAATGTAAAGTAATTTACAGAATTGCATTATTTTAATCATTGCGGTTTGCCCTTAAAGGTTCCTGACATTTGTTTATAACATTGTTTTGTGCTTATATGTCCTTGTGTTTAATTTCAACTTTTAATTTATTCGGTGTTGTTAGAGATTTTTATGAGACGCTTTTTCAACATCATTTATGACCTACGACTAAAATAAATTTTGCGCAAACGAGACGCTTAAATTTACAAAAGAAACATTAAACAAGGTCGAAATTTGTTTGGTATCTATAAAACTAACTATAAGGTATGTTGCATACAATACAATAAAAACACATTATAATTTTAAATAAATGGGTTCTCATGAATACTAATGATAATTTTATTTGAAACACTGAACTCGACATTTAACATCCAGCACATCTTCACTTTCAACGGAAGGTTTTTGAGTTGTCTTTATTAATATTACATCTTGAAGTACGAATTATTTACGAAGCGATAAAGAGTAAGGTTTACTGAAAGTAAGACGTTTCTGTTAAAAAACTGATTAATATTCAAGTTTTGCTATGTTAAAATATAAAACACGAAAGAAAGAAATCATGAAATTCCTGCCAGTAGTCGTTTATACGTAAAGTAACTGAAAATTTTCATAAATCGATGGCTCCTGTACGCTATTTACGCCATATTTCGAAATCGTTCCAATGTAGTATGAAAATTCCCCTACACATATATTATTCCTTCTTATCGATATTGATATTACCCTCCATAATCATGATTTCAGATTGAAGTACTCCAGAATCCAAAACTACCACTAAAACGCAAAATTTATGTTTTCTTGCTCGAGGAAAAAATCACTTCTCTCGTACTAACTTGGACATTATTGAAATATGGATATTTAGGAGATACTATAACGTTTTGTTTTACATATGCTGAAATTTGAATAAGTGAAAATGTCTTTCCTGTTTTATCAATACGACGGCATTTGGTTAAAACCAATAAACACACTGAGAAAAGCATTTAGTTGGACCAATTAAATTTGTTTAATTCAACTAAATAATTAGTTAAATCGAATAAAATTTAGTTTATTTAACTAAATATTTACTTGAATTAAATAAATTTAATGGGCCTAAACAAATGCTTTTCTCAGAGCATATATTTTAAAAATAAATCTATTTTTATCCAATAAAAGTAAAAGAAATATTAATTGAGTAGACAGACATGGGTAAATTATTTTATGAGATGTAACTAAATCTATCTACATTATCTAATAATTAAAAAGGTATAGATCAATGTTCATAATAACATTACTAATTCATTTACATTAGAGTGTTGCTTTATAAACGGAATACTTTTATAATAAATAAGAGTACCTACGATTTATATATATATTTTATTGAGACTATACGTAATTGTGATAAACTATTAAAATGGAAATAGTAATGGTCCCATCACATAGCCGTGAGAACATCATTAAATGACAACTAATACGGATTATAGCGTTTTTTACCAATCCTCATTTTCTATTTTTTCAATAAACGGTAATAAAAATCTAGCGAACTTTTAATTTAGATATCATTTCCAGCAATAAGAGCTGCCTGATATGTTTACTGCTTATACTGCAGTTATTACAGCAATTAAGTTAAGAAAGGTTAAAAGGCGCACGTAATTTATAGAACCACTAAAATATAAATCAGAAGTCTTTTAATAAAATTCACTTTTTTTGTACAGAGGAAATAATAATTACTTTATATTGATTTATAAGTATTAAACTTTCTAAAAGTGCATGGAAAACAGAAATTTCTACAATCCTAACAAAAATAATTCTAATTTTCAATTTCATAGAAGGCTAAAATAAAAACTATAGGTGGTTATAAGCCCATTAATATACAAATAAGAAAATATTTAATAAAATTACATCTAATCACAAATTATACAGGGTATTTCACAAGGTATGCACAGCACATTTCTAATGGCATTTGGGACAAGAAATCCTAATAAATCTTTTTGCTTAGAGAAAGTAAACATTTTCAGTAATTTTGACCGATGTTTTTAGAAAAGTATGTATAAAATTGTAACGCGCTAAAAGTTAACTGTATAAGTGCTAGCTTTTCCAGCGCCCACTTGTGTTACACTGTACTATTGCAGATTAAATTGCTTCGCTTCGTTGACATAGTGATTTTATGCTGTGTAATTAAGTGTAAGTTGAGTATTTAATTTTTACAAGCCATCTGTTTGTAACGAGATTTTATTTAGTTTCATCTAAACGTGACCTTACATATCTGATACTGTAAGATTACCGAAATTGTACATTGGACACTTATGCTAATTAACTTTTCGACAGAGAGTAAAACATGATGAAAAAACGGGAGTATATTATAGTATATTGTGTTACAAGTGCAGAAAAGTGCCAATTTCTCACGACTGTGAAGATTTTGCGGCATGAGACGTAGTCGAATGCCGCAATCACACGAGTGAGAAATTAATGTTTTTGCACGCGTTACACACTATACTTTATCTACGACAACAAAAAAAGTAATAAACCACCAACAGCTAAGAAAGTTTTTTAACCTAGAATTTATACTCGCATTCATATTTTTTACGTGAAATATTTGGCAACAAATTAAGAGGTGTAATGTGAGCCGCTTCCACGATGTTTGGAGGTGTACGAGTGTACACCCCAATTTTCCTTCATCGGATTCACTCATGATACATCTAGAATTTTAAAAACGACAAAAGTAAACATTAAATTTGTAAAGACAATAGTAATAATACGTTTACAATTTGTATAATTTCAGTCAATCTACTAGTAGATACAGCTAAATAATTATGTACTCGTTTTCAAAAAATAATTTATATGTACAAAAATCACAATTCAATTGTCAAGGTTATTAACCTCTGCGCAAAATGTCAAATATTCTCGCATTATGTAGCAAATTATAAATGTTTTCAATGTTTTTATTGTAATTTAGCAATAATAATAAATAAAATTACATTAAAAATTATATAATAATGTAAAACATTAATTCATTTTACGTTTTAATTGAATAACAATCATTGTAACTTTATATAATGAGAAAAAAACATCATTGAAAGGCGTCTCGGTAGCTCAATGGTTACGCTGTAGCTACTAACCGAGCGATCCGGGTTCAATTCCCCTGGTCTAACCTTAGTTTTTTTTTCTAGATGGATTTCCATTCGAAATATAATTTAATGAAAATATTAATTAAACAAAATAAATTAACCTTTATCTAAAATTTATAACATTTTATATTTCAAATAATTAATAATATTATAAATATTGCAAGTGGTGACATCTATGGCGTTTTAATAGAACTACGGATTATTGAGAACTCCTTCCTCACATACTTTACCGTTGAGTTTGGAGATTGTTTGCAATTGGTCGTTTTCACGGTTACTAGATTGTGCGGAATATGTAACTTTCTATGGTGGTCGTAGATAAAATCCTTATCACATTAATATCAATTTTATAATTTGCATGCCGAGTTTTAGAGAGGTACGTATTTACCATTAATAGAAGAACTAGGTCATCAGGTTATCACAAATCAAGTACTTGAGATGGGTCGATATCCAAAACCACGTGCTATACACGCACAGCGAGCGCGTAAAGCAAGGGTAGTGCAGCATTCAGTTCAAGTATTTTGATTAGAGAAAGTAAGGATTTTTAGTAATTTTTACCGACGGTTTTCGAAAAGTACATGTAAAATTATAAAGGCGTTTATGGCGATATAATTAACAACTGTTAGTGCCAGCTGAAATTTGAGAGCTAATAGACAAAACAATTTGTCAATACAGCCGCGTTTGTTTATACTGTATAAAACTAGAAATAAATTCAAGGTCTAATAATAGCTTTAAAATAAATCTGATTATAAAAGGGGTCGTCCATAAACTACATACATCTTTACCCTCACCCACCCCCATGTTACAGTCTGTCAAACATAACTGTTGAGAAAACCTGTTGGGTTTAATAAACTAATAATAATAAAGTTACCCCCCTAAGTATGAGGTCATAATTTTTATACCACCCCCCCTCCATTTTTTCAATAAAACTAGGATCAATACAAAATGTTGAATATAGTAAAATAATATATAAAAATCAACCCTTGTATAGCAGGATTATTTATTTATTTAATATAATGATGGAAGCCATGGTAGCTCAGTGGGTATGGCACTTGACTAATAAATTTAATTTAAAAAACATAAAACCATTCGACTTTCTTGGAAAATAACATTTACCAATTTTAATATCTGCGATGCGATGCGGGGATCTTCCGGACTATGATATAACACCTTAAAATAAATAAAGATTAGTAAAAAGTTTCACAGTATTTATTAAAATATAACCTGACAATATTGTTTCGACAGCTAAGCTGTCATTATCAAAGGTAATATAAATATAAACAAACACGTCGCTAAGATAGATACAAAAATAGGTAACTAGATAAAAAGATAAAAATAATAATAATCAGAGTTAATTAGCAAAGAGATATCAACCATTAAACAACTAGCACATGCAAATCATTACAATCCGAACATGATTGACACTTTAATTAAACAAAAAGATTATAGGTTAGCTATCAAAAGAATATATCCCATTGACAATCAAACAGAAGACACAAATTACATATCTATACCATATTTTGGCAAAATATCAGAAAAAATTGCACATATACTAAGAAAAACCAACAATTATAAAATAACATTTAAAACCAACACTAACACTTTTTCATTTTTATTTAATGCTAAAGGCATAACACATGATATCATGAAATCGGGCATTTACCGTTTAAATTGTTCTTTTTGTAGTTCGGTATATATTGGGCAAACACTTCGAAATTTTGACATAAGATATCAAGAACACATACGTCATTACAAAAATAAACATCCTGAAAAATCTAATTATGCCAAACACCTTTTAGAACAAAATCACACAATGACTCCTCAAAATAATATTAAATTCCTACATCTTTGTAATAACAAACGTAAATTAGACATTTTAGAAGCGTTTGAGATATACAAACACAAACTCAGGGTACCTTTAATGAATGAACAATTTGAACTCAGTAATTCTCCGTTACTGGAAGTGTTACATATTTTACTCTGATTATTATTATTTTTATCTTTTTATCTAGTTACCTATTTTTGTATCTACCTTAGCGACGTGTTTGTTTATGTATATATTTATATTACCTTTGATAATGACAGCTTAGCTGTCGAAACAATATTGTCAGGTTATATTTTAATAAATACTATGAAACTTTTTACTAATCTTTATTTATTTCATGATTATGGAATTCCACAAAGTAAAGCTGGAAACAATAAACAATATGACACCTTGTTTTGACTACATTAACTAAACATTTTAATAATGAGAACTCCAGGTTTTTAATGTACGATGAATTTTACGTTGTTGTTCTCATTGTTATACCCTTCTTTATTTGCATCTTTTTTCGAAAACTAAGCTTGTCAGAAACAGAACAGTTACAGAGATTTTTTGATTATAATACACCCAGTATATTTATATGTATACAGACAGGTTCAGCTCTCTAGCATTATCCATTCCCTCATCCAATTAGCTGATGCTGTTGACCTTTCATTATTTAACTATTTTATTTTGGTGGCATCGTTCTTGCAGAGTTTAACATTTAATTAGTAGTATTTAGTTTTAATTTAAACATGTTTGTTTCTAATAGCGTTTTTACAATTTGGAAAATTATTTTTGTTGATTTTCATTCACAACTAGAAACAAATTTAATAATGTAACGGGTAATTTTTATTTTTGTTTTAATGTTAATAACCTATAATTATTGTGTTGTTAAAGCTTAAATGGATACGGACATAAATAAATATAATCTCAATCTTCCTAGTAAGTATAACTTCGTTCTGTGCAAATAATATTAAACATAAGAAACACGCGAAACATTAACGGGGCCGATGCGTTGAATTTGCGACATTTATAAAATCGAGGGCGTTCGTTGCATGATATTAAAACGCTGGACCAGTCTGTATAGTTTACATTCCACTAGTTTTTACGTTGAAAGTGTCGACACTACGTTGAAGTAATTGTCAGTATAACGGTATTCTCTTCAGTATATACCATTAAAAAATTCCAATTTTTATTTGTTTGCTTTCATTCTGAGTACACTCTAGAATATCGTAAGTTATTCAATAGTAAGACAAACGTGGTTTGATTTGATTATAAGGCACAACTTTTGACGTAAGGGTAGTTTTCTAAAACACCGCAGATCAACTAAAATACAAATACAAGAAAGAATATGGAAATTCGATTGCTTTGATCTGCACATGTTTAAACTGTTCCAAGCACGTTATTAGCTAGCTCATATTAAATTAAAAGAAAGATTAAGAAAGTAAATAAATAAAAAAGAAAGAGAAAGCTCAGCATATACATATTTACACATGCTCCAATCAATTCAATCAGCTATTCCTTAAATTAGTAATAATAACCTAAACACATAATCGAACAATATAGCCATAATTGTAGTCGTGGTCCAAGTAAAAAATCTAGACCTGTTGATATAACATACAGTAGGGTGAATTTTGTAACTTGTAGAAAGAACACTTAGAAACACTTCAGGAACTGTGAAAAAGTTAATACTGCATTAAGTAAAAACTAAGGAAACCTCGTCAAAACATGACGGGCAAAAGGCTAATTTATTGAAGGATTTCCTTACAAACAACGTTCGTGGTATGATTACAATTTGTCGGATTTCTAAACGTGATTATTTAATATTAATATTTATTAAATAAAAGCAATCGAACAAAAACAGTTGCAAATACTAAGTTTAGCAGACGAACTTTTGAAATCGTTATTTAATAAACCCCTACCTCCCCTTATTACCCCTACCTCACAATTACGATTTAGCCTTTCTTTAGTTACCCCCGTCTTACTGCTTTTCCATCATACCCCTCCGACTTATCTCTTCCTCAGACTTACCTCCTCTCTCCCGTTCTACCCCCCCCCCGACTTATTCTTACCATAAAATTCTACATTGACTTCATATATCACCTATGTATGCTTAATACACCAACTTTCGAAACTTTTTTCAGTTATTTTGTGCATGTTTCTTAAGAGATAAAATATTAGTTCTTAAAGATTCATATTCTGTAATATGAGGAAGTAGTGATGGACTCGAGCTCGAGCCAAGCTCGACTCGACTCGAAACTCGACTCGATTTCGAGCCGAGTTTCGAGTCTAGTTCGACAATTCTTTATTCGAGTGGAGTCGAGTTTTTGAAGTCGAGTTTTTCGGGTTTTTCGAGCTTTTCGAGCCGGCTCGAGAAAATTGTACAGTTTACAGTATTTCCCCTATTTTGTACTTTAACGGATTATAACTAAGAATTTGCGCAATTACTTTTCTTTAAATGGCTTCATTACACTACAACACTTAAAACATGATGAAATTTTTAATTATTATATAATTATTTTAAGGAAATCTCAAGAGTTTATTGTATTCCACTTTGCAAGCTCCTCATCAGAAAAACATTCTTACAAATGATTTTCCTTAAATTCTGTGTAAAACCCCGATTTCTTAAAACAATTCTTAATTGTTTCTGGTTTAATCTGACTCCATGACAAACGTATCAAACGCACAGCATCGAGACCATTTATTGCTTTAAGCTGTTGGTTGTTGTCCATTTGCTCTATCATTTGCAGTACGGTAAAATTGTTTATAATTGTGAATGACACCTTGATGTAAGTACACGGACAAGACCAAAGAAACAAACCGGATTCCAGAATCTTCTTCAACAACACATCACTTATCTAAAAAGGTTTTTACCTACTTATTTCGGGATTTTCAAAAAATTTGTTTAACATTTGGTTTTAAACCGGATGGGTAATGAAAAGGAGCCGCAATGAATCATACCTTAATCCTTTCTTTGAAACCTTTTTTTATATCACCGGCTACTTACTGACACATTTATTGTTTTTTTAGGCACCTTAAATACATAATCACAAGAAAACTACTTAAAATTTGCTAAGAATTCACATCAAGAATTCAAAGAACCGACAAAAGTTTAAAAAGATATGTAGTAAATATCTGTAGCCAGTCTACAGATTTCTTTTAAGTTGTTAACAACGTATTTGTTTTAACGTATAGACTTAGTGGTGAATCAGTGCAAACATTAATCTTTTTCTTGTTTACTGAGATTTTGATTTTTATGTTCAATATGGCAGACTTTGACTGTCACGACAGTTAGTCGCCGCAAGCGGCTCGTTTTCTGACTAAGAGCAGAAAAAAGTTTTCGCGACTGCTATATGAATTTGGAAAATAACTATGATTCCAAAACGAGCCGGCTCGAATCGACTCGAAACTCGACTCGATTTCGAGCCGAGTTTCGAGTCGAGTTGAAACAGACTATTTCGAGTCGAGTTTCGAGTCGAGCTTGAATATTTTTTTTCGAGTCGAGTCGAGCTTTCTAGGAAAGCTCGGCTCGACTCGGCTCGAGTGCATTACTATGAGGAAGAAGTAACTCCATCAAAGGCGCCTTTGGAATTTTAACCTCATGTGTGTTAGAACACCAAAAAATTATATCAAATTAATAACAACTGCCACTATCAAAGGGCTCGGATTATTTTGTATAATTTTCTGGTGTTATAATTCACATGAGTTAAAAATTCAAAAGGCATGGCTGGAGTTACTTTTTGCTCATACTATACTTTTTCATCAAATATCCCAATCTGCAAAATTTAAAAATTTCGGAAGAACGAACACACAGGGACAGGTAGAAATATCGAATTTTGTGAAAATGCTCCACAGCAAATACCGTGAAACTCGACTGAAAACTGTTGGTGGCATAATAAGCAGGTATAGGGAGGATGTTTAGTAGCAAAACGTGACGAAGCAATCGGCCTTGGGAATATTGAAATGCATCGATTACAAATATTGCTTAAAAATATAAATAATTAAAAAATCACAAAACTAAAACTCCACAGACTAAAAAAAATAAATAAAAATAAAAAGTAAGTAGTGTTGACTAAACTACAGAGTTAAACTAAAAAAGAATTAAGCAAATCGGTCTTGTAGAACTCGTAGACAAAAAATGAGCTGTGTTTTAAATATATAAAATTAGTAAATAATCATTGACCTATAATAATAGTTAAAAAGTCATTTATAACTTTTGTAATAATTTGCAATGATATCGCGATGATTTGTTTTGTCCAAACAATATGAAACAGCTATATAAATAAGCAATCGTCATCAGCTAATATTTGAACAATTTGTTTACTTTCCATGGTTTTCAACTAATGTGAGTTTGTTTATGCAACCTAATAACAAATCAACCGTTGACCGCAACTGGTGGTTGCAGAAAACTTTTATAATCATGAAGAGTTCTCAAACTTACCACCGAGGAAAGTGAGATGGCGCTTCAAGTGAATGCCCGATCCGTGTGTCTCAAATTAAACATTTTATATTTATTCAAATTAAAAATATAAACATTAAAAATATATAAAAATTAAATAGTGTACACAGTAATCTACACGGCGAAAGCTTCAATATAAAAAATGAATCACGTAAATCGGCACAGTAGAACTCTCAAACGAACTGAAACAAAAATAAGCCTTGCGTTTTAAATATATAGATGTCTAAAGTCTAACTAGAATCAAGCTAACATGCATAACACTAAAGTGTGGTGCAACAACCGGATTATCATTATTGTCTATTTTAGACATCGGAATAATAAAATTGTAGCCAGTTCAGTTTGACTTATACGACGAGAAGAATCGACTACGATTTATAAACGAGAACAGTACGATATATCTTGAGCGTCAAGTTGCCTCTCTGACCTTTGAAATGATTGTAAAATTTAGACATTCAAAGGCTGATTAAAACAACGAGAAACAGGCTAATGAATCAGACATTTGAGATCAGCAGCGAGAGTGATTTTCGGCAGCAGTATTAGAAATGCTGATATTAGTGAGTGATTTAAAGTAAAGCCGGTACCAGCAAAAATGGAAGAGCGAGAAAGAGCGCGAGAGAGTGCGCGCTAATGTGGCTTGTATATATTATAAGACGTATTTAGAGTAAAAACGCTTAGGATTGTTAAGAACTTCCATAACCACATTCTTACAGTCACGATGATTTCAAAAGTTTAAATAAAGTAGAATGGAGCCCCAAATGTCCATTATTGTTTGGTTATTCTTTTCTTTGATATTTCAGGTAAAAACAAGCAATAACTAGGCGGAATACTTATCTTTATCTCAGGTACACAAAAACTACACTATATTTATATTCATAGAAAATACTTTTATACTTTGCTGGTAGTAGCCTCAGGTAGCTCAGAAGTAGAGATGCCGCCTAGACAGCGGAAGATCCCGGGTTCGATTCCCAGTAGGGGTGTTTTTCATAAACATTTATCATAAACACTGTATGGAACACGTTCATTATTTGGAAAACAGTTTGCTCGATTCAACAAAATTTCGAGAGATTTCGTGAGATTCGTTAAGATTTTAATCTCAAAACTTTATTAATTTTTCAAAATAAAAAAACTGATTATTTTTAAATTATGTTGTTTATTAAGCTAATTTTAATCTCTCAGTTAAGTAACAGTAAAGTAGGTGACCGCACGGTAAAGAGTCCAACTCTTACTCAGGCAAACTTTTCTCGTCGATAAAGCATCAGCATACTTCACCGTGCTGTCAGATGGGCACGTTAAGCAGTCGGTCTTGACAACCACATAAACATCTTTCCTTGGTTGTCGTTAAACATAACACCGACCTATACCATACACAAGTATGTATTTACTTCACTAGTTTGACTATGTTAATTACAATTCATATTTATACAATACAATACAGTAAATTTATTTAACAACAATTGTTTACAGAAGATGTTCGTTTACAAAAGCTTCAATGATACGGAGTAGTTAGTAGATGTTATTTCTCTTAATTCAGTTAAGTAAATGCAAAACGTTCACGAGATGATTTTCTATTTCTAATTAAGTTTTCTATTATTTATCTAATTTTGTCAAAAAATATTCTCTGATAAATATTATTTATCAAATATTATTTATTCATCTGTTATTTATTTAACAAACCTTTAACTGAATTTATGTAAGAACTTATGAAATTAGAATGAGTAATATTTTATATAACTGTATTATTCATAATAGTAGGTAATTTAATAAAAGTAGAGCAGTGTGTTTATCTACTTTAAATTGTTACATAATGTCATTATTTGATAGTTTTAGATGTTTTAGTAGATAAGTTGTATAATAGTATTTATGTATTTTAGTGAAGTTTACATTATATATTCGTTCTTGTTTAATTCACTGTCATGTATATTATGTTTCATAATCATTATGTAAATAGTAGATTTAGAATTACTTTAGTAAAAGTGGTAGATTGATTTAAGTAAAAATTAAATCATTCTGCATCGAACAGTATTCAAGTAAAGTCATTCTGTCTTGAGCAGTAGTAAAGTAAAGTCTGTTCAAACAGAAGACAAATTAAGTTAGTATTCGTCTAAAAAATACAAAACACTGCTAAAAGTTTTATAAAAGTAAATTACAGCTGGAATATACGTGTTAAGAGTGACTGAAGTGTTGATGTTATTACAAAAGCGTTCTCGATAATACAAGCGCAACCATAAATATTTACGATTTTTTGATCATTTTACTTTACTATACAGTGTTTCATTTAAAATAAGAAACTTAGTACAATTTACTAATAGAGAAACTTCGGACAACAAATTCGGATGAGTCATATTTAATAACCAGAATTTCTCTGTAAGTTACAGAAATGGAAATAAGACAGGATAGGAAATTAATGGCAAAAACTTAATGACCTAAATTGGAAAGAATGTGTTATAGTGTGTAAAAAAAATGTAATTTAGTATAAGAAAATGCAAATGAATTATTTTATTTGTTACCTTTATGAAGTGTTAACCAGCAAATTTATTTTATTATGCAAAGCATCTAGTAGTTTTCTTTTTTCTTTAATTGAATACAACTCTGTTGGCGTAAAACACGAAAGAGAAAGAATTGAATAATTTTATTGCTGGTTGGTTGGTGTATTAAAATAAATCTTGTACATAGTATCTTATGCATATTTCACTTTCTTAAGAAAAGCGTTTGAAAGAACTCTTATGCATATATCTCAATCGCATTTTATGCATATAATCCGTGTTTTATTTAGTATTTATCAAGTTAAGGTACAAATAAGAGTGTCTATGTAAAATACTTACACTGTACGATGTATGCTCCCAATTCAGCAGCAAGTTCAAAAGAAACCGGCAATCTTGCTTGAAGAATATCTTGCTTTACCTGCAGAAAAAACTGGTACCTAAAACACGAGAGGTCAGTGATTAAATCTTCATGACCCGAGCTCCATTCTTTCCCGCCGATTGCCGTTAATTTGGGGTTTGGGACCAGAAATACGAACATGATTAATTTATAATGCATACAAGGAGATGTAGTGGAAGGTCATGCTTTTTTACGCATTCCAGAACTTTTTGAGTAGTACTTAATTTAATTAAAAAATTTCTTTCGGAACATTATGATTTCAAAATGAGAATTCTTTGTCTGCCATTTGCCATTTACAACCCACACCTTACAGATCAATCTCCTGATACGTAAAATAGAATACGATTATAGCTTCTGACACGTTTAAAACGTTCTGTTCCTTTATAAAAAATTTAATATGGGCTTTGAATAAAATTATGTTGATTCTGATCTTGCTATTTTCGGAGAAAAGCGTTTCTTAAGAACCTTTTTGAACGTTCGATGATAATCATAATAATAGTCCCAATCTCTCAATAATATGAAAGTTTATCAAATTTAAATATAGACACGATTTAAAAAAAATCTATTACAAAAATGATCAAAGCTTTTTAGTTCAAATTAAAATTAAATATAGGTTAGGTGCAAATAGTAAATCCATCAATTAAGAGACAAATTATAAATAATATTTATTATCCATACCTAAGACTATTCGGAGTTTGATTATGGTGACCATTACCCTTGTATCTAACATGAAAACAGAACAAAATACCCATAGAACTATGAAACGGATAGATCGAATTCCTGCGTTATGCAACAATATACCAACTACACCACGGGGCCACAACTATTATTTATGTTTTTCATAGTCTATAAATCGTCTTCTGATTTCGATCGTCTTTTTCTTGTTGTTTCTTACTTTTTTACAAAATGTAAAAGCAGTTTGGCTTCCCGAATACTTGTTTTTTTCTATATGCATATAGAATTTTTAAACATCTCCAAGTCTGGGCCTCTATCTTCTATTTTATCTCTTGGATTTTTATTCTGCTTTGTAACCAAGCTACAGCAGTTTAGATTTTTGTCAAACAATCAATAGTGTTAACAAAACAGAACTCTTATAGTATTTAGTAGATCGGTTAGCAAGCAAAACAACAAGTAGGAAGATCTAGTTGAAGAGATGCAAAAGGTGAAATACGGTGAAATATGGGAACTACGGAAGCAAAAGAGAAGGTAAAAGGACAAAAAGAATATATCAAGAATATTAGGTAATATGATGCAGAGTATATGTAAACGATAAAGCGAGCACAGAAGTAAACTACTTCTTCAACATGACAAAATAAATACAATCGGAGAAACGAAATACACGAAATAAACACAACCAGAAGGGCAGCTGGACTATTGGAATCTGATGGTAGCGTATGAGTGAAATGAGAATGCAAATATAGAGGAGCAGGAATGATTCTATGAGGAGTTACAGAAAACTTTAGATGACGACAGTTGAGAAAATATAGTTATGGAAGACCTCACTGGAAGGATAGGCAATAGGAATCAGGTGGTAGGGGATTATATGGGTACAAAAGGAGAAACAGTACAAAATCATAATGACAGACGAATTATAGAACTGCGTATCAGGAACAATGAATTAATTGTAACAAATACAAAATTTAGACATCAAACTATACATACTTAAGATAAAGGGCGAAAGAAAAAAAACATCAAAAATCAATTATATATTACTTTTTAATTGACCAAGAGCTATGAAGTACAACAAAAGATGTAAGAGTAAATAGAGGATATGAAATAAGAAATGACCACCATTTATTAAAAGCTTGTTTACAATTAAAAACGATAACAAACTGAAAGATCGCAGTGGAAAGGTAAGAAGCTATAAGTTGAAAGATTCAAATTAGACAAAATTAGAAAGAAGTATCAGCGAGCATTAAAAGAATAGTTAAAGGATACGGAGAATTACCAAAGAAAATAAAGTTTTTATGAACATTTAAATCGCGCTCTTGTAAAGTTGCTAAAAAATAGATACGCCAGTACGCATTAACGGCGACGATATGTGGAACAGTAAGAATCAGACAGGTTGTAGACTAAAAAGAATTGAATAGTGGACCAAAGGTATTAAGCAAATGGTTATAATTAATAATAAATAATAATTGCTGCTACCCATTACCTGGTGAACCAGGCTCTAGAAGCTATGAAGCTTGTGCGGAAGGGAGGAGCGATTATTATCAGTTATTCAGTAAGAATAAGACATGAGAAGACCGAGAAATCTAGAACAAGGGAAGGAGTAAGACAAGTTGTTTCTATTAATAATTGATGATGTAAACCAAATATTATTAATATTAATTATAATGTGGGATATCTTAAATTACAAGTACTGAAGATAAGCGAGCTGGCTCTTGTTGACGATATGGTATTAAACAGCTAAGTCAGAAATGAGCTTGCATCACAACTTAAATATCGAGAAAAAAGGAATGGAAATCGAGGTATGCAAATGAATGGGGATAAATCTAAAACAATACTTATAGCGAAGAACAAAAGAAATCATGAAATAATAGTAGATGGAAGAAGATTGGAACAGGTTAAAAGTTACAAATACTTAGTAACAATAGTAAATCAAGAAAGTCGAATTGAAGAAGAAATAAATAAAAGAATGAAAGCAACAGGCAGGCGGCTTTTCAAATCAATGAGAACAGCATTACTAACAAAGAAAGAAATACATGAAAAAGTAAAAACTGAAATATATATAAGAAAGTAGCAGTTATAACATATGAATGCGAAAGCTGAATACTTAATAACGAAACGAAAAGCAAGGTACGGGCGACAGAAATTAGACTTTCAAGAAAAATAGTTAAGAAAACAAGGAGAGATAAAATACCAAATGAGGACATAAGAAATCAATTGAAGATCAAATCGATAGAAAATAAATAGAGGAAAGACAATTAGGGGAAGAAAGACACCCTTATTACTTCATCCTTGTCAGTATAAGTATGAAAGAAGATAGCCTAGCAAAAAAAGTTTATGAGGCGAAAAGTTCAAGGAAGAGGGGACGAGGAAGGCCAACAGAGGAGTGCAGTGGTGTGAAGTGATAGTGTTAGCAAGGAACAGAAAGAAGTGAAACACGAAGTGTACAAGAAACTAATCTCAACTCTAAGTGACGATTAACGATTAAATAAACAAAACAATTAAGTAAAAAAGTAAGTAAGTTATCAGCAAGTGTGCAATCACTGTCATATACGGAAAAAATAAAAAAAAACTATTCTACGCAAAATGTGGCCAAGAATCACCTTAGTCTATAATTATGGACAGCACCTGAAAAACAATCTATGTAGTAACGTACACTACGTCAAGCCTCTGGCAAAACAGCGAGCAGATAATAAAATTAGAAGAGGAAATCAAGAAGAAAGGCGTTCGGTGTTGGGCCGGAAACTATGCCCATAGATTTCCTACTATAAAATAATTTATTTGTAATGAATAAATAACTGGACTTGGAAAAACCTAATAACTAAAGAATTTGGGCACGTACACAGTCTGGCCGCTGGTTACCAGCGCCCATAAATGCTAGTTTTCCGCGTTGGTTGTCAGGCAGATATAAGCACACTCACAGCAGGAAAGCTGCCACCTACTGAGCTATTTGGTTCGCGTTTAGCCATCAAAATGTCAAGATAAAGTGATGATTTGTTTTTGATTATCATCGTAGACACCAGTATGCATCTTATAATACATTTAGTGAACAACTAGAGCGGCACGAGCAGCCGGCGCTGACTCACCAACTTTTGTACTTGATAGGATGGATATTGTCTTCTCGCTGGTCGGCGCTGGTAACCAGCGTTCAGTATGTTCGTACCCTACTAACTAATACCTGTAAGCTATATATTAATCTTTCGGTACTTAATAACACGGGTCAAGCAAATGCACTAGGGTAAACAAACTGAATGTGAAGATATTCCAGTTGCATAAGAAAGACAATCGATTCAAAGTGGAGACAGAATTGTAGTTGTACAGAAGTTGAAAAATTAAACAAATTAAACGATATATTGTTTTCCGCTGTAGTTTTCTCGGTTAGGTATGCTAACCGAGAAAACTACAACGGAGAAAATAAGCATGGTGAATACTTTACCTAGAACAAAAATAAAGAGAATTCTGGGTATATTTACAAAAAAATGGATAAGAATAAAGACGAGCAATGAGAAATACGAATAGCGAGAACATAGTGGCATATAGAACTAGTAAAACAAGAAAGAAAAATAGGCACAAATATATAATGAAGCAACGGTATAATACGATTTAGATGAGAATGAAGATAGGAAAGTTTTAAAATTTAAGTCAAGTATTGGTAAAAATAATACGGGAACATAAAATTAAAAAAATTAACGTGAATTGTATTTTTTGTATAAAATCCATATAGAAAACTTATCATTCTGGCTGAGAAACGAATCCAGGACTTCCTGTTTCAGGGCAAATACGCTTAGTCTTAATTGAATAATTAATATTTATCTTAAAATAAGAAAAATAATGCAAATAATATAGCAATTCTGTAAAGTATTATATAGGGCAGCTTATCTAGGAAACGAAGGTTCACTATCTAGTGGATTATATCAAAAATGCATATCGGGACTGAGAGAGTAGAAGAATGATATAGTTTCTCAATTATAACAATATGAAAATAAAAACAAAAATTGGGATGTTTGCATATTACCAGTGCTAACCTCTATGGGGTAGAAATTGAATTTTCTAACAAGAGCAATAAACAGAAAATTAATTACACAGTGGGGATGAAAGGGATGAGCTCGAATATATAGTAATAAATATAACAATAAGTAATAAATATTACTAAGATTGATAACACATCTTGGAGAACTATTTGACCATGTGGTAGATTAAAATATCATAATGGCCAAAGAGTAAAGTAAATTGGAGAACTACATCCAGCAATGGCTATAAGTCGAAAAGAGAAGAAGAACGGCTTGACAGTGCAGTAATAATGTTTGTGAAGCAACCGGATAGGTGTGCATCTAATCTTAGTTCTATAATTTAATCTAATACTATAAGTTGAAAAAAGAAAATCGACTTGACAGTGAGGTGGTAACGTTTGTGAAGCAATCGGGTAGGTTTCATCTAGTTTAATTTACATAATTTAATATAATTCTATAAGTCAAAAAGAGAAGCAGAACGGCTTGACAGTGCAGTGATAACGTTTGTGAAACAACCGGGTAGGTTTCATCTAATCTAATTTCTATAATTTAAGCTAATTCTATAAGTTGAAAAAAGAAGAAGAACGACTTGACAGTGCAGTGATAACGTTTGTGAAGAAATCGGGTAGGTTTCATCTAGTTTAATTTCTATAATTTAACCTAATTCTATAAGTCTAAAAAAGAAGAAGAACGGCTTGACGGTACAGTGGTAACGTTTGTGAAGCAATCGGCTAGGTTTCATCTAGTTTAATTTCTATAATTTAATCTAATTCTAGAAGTCGAAAAGAGAAGAACGATTTGACAGTGCAGTAATAACGTTTGTGAAGCAACCGGGTAGGTGTGCATCTAATTTTATATCTATAATTTAATCTAATTCCATAAGTCGAAAAGAGAAGAACGACTTGACAGTGCAGTGATAACGTTTGTGAAGCAATCGAGTAGGTTTCATCTAGTTTAATTTTTATAATTTAACCTAATTCTATAGGTCTAAAGAAGAAGAAGAACGGCTTGACGGTGCAGTGGTAACGTTTGTGAAGCAATCGGCTAGGTTTCATCTAGTTTAATTTCTATAATTTAATCTAATTCTAGAATTCGAAAAGAGAAGAACGATTTGACGGTGCAGTAATAGCGTTTGTGAAGCAACCGGGTAGGTGTGCATCTAATCTTATTTCTATAATTTAATCTAATTCCATAAATCGAAAAAAGAAGAAGAACGACCGACACTTGACAGTGCAGTAATAACGTTTGTGAAGAAATCGGGTAGGTTTCATCTAATTTAATTTCTATAATTTAACCTAATTCTATAAGTCTAAAAAAGAAGAACGGCTTGACGGTACAGTGGTAACGTTTGTGAAGCAATCGGCTAGGTTTCATCTAGTTTAATTTCTTTAATTTACTCTAATTCTAGAAGTCGAAAAGAGAAGAGGAACGACTTGACAGTGCAGTGATAACGTTTGTGAAGCAACCGGGTAAGTTTCATCTAATCTAATTTCTATAATTTAATCTAATTCTATAAGTCGAAAAGAGAAGAAGAACGGCTTGACAGTGCAGTGATAACGATTGTGAGGCAACCGGGTAGGTATTCATCTAATCTAATTTCTATAATTTAATTTAATTCTATACGTCGAAAAAAGAAGAAGAACGGCTTGATAGTGCAGTAATAACATTTGTGAAGCAACCGGGTAGGTGTTCATCTAATCTAATTTCTAATGCGTTATTTTTTCAGAGAAAATACAGGACACTGTTGCATAATGATCCAACGATCAATACCTGTTCTTCAAGTTGTTACGTTTTGTTGAGCTGATTCCAATTTATAAAAATACCCCTACTTCCACTTCCACCCTCATTCTCTAGTAAGGTAATCTATTATGGGCAGTATTAAAATTGATACATTTGAACGATACAAAATTTGAAGATTTTGCATTTAACAAGGCTGTTACTAAAACGTTAACGAGAATAAATAATTGAAAACGACCCTCAAAAGTATAACGAGATAAACGAATTTTAAAAGAAGGAAGCAAACTCAATTTTAAATAATTAGAATATCATTTTGTAAAAAACAATTCCGTAATATACGAGAAGCGCTTCATTTTATAATAAAAGAGAACTTCATTTTAAGGGAGGGTTAATTTAATTTTACCTAATTTACGAGGCTGTTGAATGTTTGGCAACAGCTATCAAGAGTAAACTACGTAGGCAATGTAGGTAACATAGATAAAACGACAACACATTGTTAGAAAACTTCTCGCTGTCTGCTGCAGAAATAGGGTGTGATATGATTCATGGGGTTGTAAATGACGCGAACGATACTCATAAAGCTATATCGTATTAGCATTCATATTTGGGTTTTGCAAACGACAGACATAAGTTAACGAAAGATATCTTGTCTTTAGACTAAGATGATCCGGGCCCGGAGTCAGTGGTCCGGCACGCAACTCAGCGAGGTAATTGCTAGTTTGGCTGCGACTTCATGCTTGAAACTACGGCACCCGATCCGACCTAACGTAATGAATAGTCTGAAGAGCCCCGGGGCTCGGCCTCCCACACGGGGGCCGCCACCAGAACAAGATCAGCAGGCGGCATTAGCATATTCTTTCTTACCGTGTGATTTCCTCCAACAGCTTGCAGGGGTCGGCCGCGTAGAACTTGACCCCGAAGTAGAGCGTGCAAGGGTCCGCGCCCTTGAGTTGCCGGCTCAGCTTCTTGGCGGGATCCAACCAATGCTGCAACACGCATCCTGCGTCAGGACTCGCCTTAGGATACTTACGAGCTTTCCCACCGTCTGCCCATCCGGATCCAGGTATCGTAATCCGAAATATGCAGTCTCCAGTAGATTGAGGTGTTTAAATACGATGTCCAGTATTGCTTGACCCCCGTTGCTGTCCTGCATACAAAATAACATTATTATTTTCGCTTTCCGGTTTCTCGTTATTTATGACAATCAATCAAAAGTTAGTAAAAATACTTAAGGCTGGTTGCATAAAACGTAGTATAAACGTCACCTTATTGGGTAAAAACAACCAATCACACTACAACACTTGCTTTGAATTAACCAATCAAATGTGTTAACAACGCATCTACATAATCACGTGGTTAACAAATGCGTTATGCAACTAACCCTTAAACTGTAAAAAGCATTATTGTTTTATTTTCCAAGTACCATATGAATAAATGATTGAGTTGATTCTCACGTAGATTAGAAAATTACGTTCGTGCTCCAAAATCATTTCAAAATAAGCGACCAACTTCAAATTAACGTCCAACGAACTGGATTGGTTTTCTCACGGTTTATCGATCGTCCTAAATTATAACACTTCAGGCAAACTTTTTCGATCCTCTCTGAACATACATATATAGTTATTTACACGCAATTTGTAAATAAGTACACGTACAGATCTTAACCTCTTTCAACTCCTTATTTTCTCTGGAGCCCAAACCACTCCACGAAATAAATCTTGGACACTAAATATAAATTAAGTCATACCAATAATTTACCAATGAGCAACCTCTAGAATACTTTTGGTAACCTCTTTACAAACTAAGGGTCATTGTTCTTAGTGTTACTATATCTTTATGTACTATTACCAATTAGAAAAGATCAATAAAGCATAAAAGTGTGTAAATTGCATGAGGCACGCAAAGCTCCTATCGATCAAAATTTAATAATCCTCATCTTGAAATGTTTTGGATGGTCATTTTGTACTGTTTGTATCAGTTATGTCTTCGGTCAAGCATTAAGGGTAGTTTACGTAAGTTATAATGTATCAACATCAATATCAACGAGCTTTGACTAATTTAAAGGTAATGTTCAGTACAGGTATACAGACAGCATTGATATGTAAAGAATTAGATGCACATTTATGTCATCATTTCGGAACCGCGAGAACAAACACTTTACGTGCTATGGTGAGTAAACTTTCCGAAGTAAGATCGCTAGTAAAAGCTTTCCACATCGAAATTACTTATTTAGAAGAAATTCCCTCACATAATACTTTGCAATTCCTTTGTTTTCCCAACTCTTTTAAACTACCCAACAATTTATTTAACTGATTTCTTCTTCTTCTTTTCTACTTTAGAAATTTCTTGAACTCTTCTAAAATTCCTTTAAATTCCCCTTCAAATTTTTTAAATACTTTGCACAATCTCTTTGTTTCTATAATTTCTTTATCACACACAGTACACCACCTCATTTTTTATATAGTTATTATTTATGAACCGATTTTCGTCACACTTGATTTCCCTGCCACCTAATTCACCCCTTCAACGAAAAAAGAGAGAGAGAAACAGTGAGACATAAACAAACACTTAATGTGCTATAGTGGATAATCTTCCAATGGGAAAATGGTTAGCCAAAATCTCGACTTTTACATACAAGAAACTTCGTTAAATTCCCTTACATAATGCTTTATAGTTTCTTTAAGTTTCTGCCAATTCCTTTAAATAGCCCTTAAGTTTTTGGAATTCTTGTAGATAACCTCTTTATTCCACGTGTTTACTGGTTAACCACCCAAAATCAAGAATTATTTATATGGGCGATTTTACAACACCTCCTTTTATATGCACTGGCTGTTTATAGCTCGATTTTCTTCTAACTCGATTTCTGCACCTAATTCACCCCTTTAAATGAAAAGAGAGGAAGAGGTAAAAACGAAAACTTTATATGGTGGGGTGAACAAATCTCCTTAGGGGAGATTGCAAGCCAAAACTTTCACACCAAAATTCCGTTAAATTCCCTCACAAAATGTTTTATAATTCCTTTAAGTTTTCTTTAATTGTTTTAGGTTACCCTAAATTTCTTTAACTTCCTCTAAATTCCCCACAAATTCTTTAAATTCTCTGTATATATACTTAATGTAAATATAGATTTCGTCAATTCTTTTAAACTACTCTAAATTTCTTTAAATTCCTCGAGATTGACCACAAATTCTTTAAATTTCCTGCATATATACATCATTTCTATAATTTTTTTATATTTCATGTTTTCTGGTTAAACCCCCCGATAATAAATAATTATTGGTATTGTATGCGGGTTGAAGGGGTGATTTCACACCTAATGTTTAATATACCGGCTGATTATGGCCCGATTTCCAAGTCGATTTCTCCACATAATTCGCTCCTTTTAACGAAAAGAGAGAAAGAAACAAACTGAGAAAATTCATTAGTTAGAAGAAATTCTTTAAATTTCACCACAGTTTCTTTAAATTCCTCAACAATTTCTTTAAATTTCTTACATTTTCTACAAATTCTCCACAGTACCATGTAAATTCCTGGTAATTTATCACCATTATGGTAGGATGATAGAAATTTGTTTTTAAGTGGTATAGTTAGAGGCAGGGATAGATTTACATATGCTAGCCCAATTGCAATCTTGCAGTTTATTGGTGACCTTAACATCCTAATAGATATTTAACCTACAGTCCATCAGTGTTTCTGTATGATGTCTATATCATTTTATCACAGCTATATGGTCTAGCGTGTTTGTTTATTTGTTGGTGGATTTCGACAGGTACTTTGGTGTAATAGTGGTAAGTATAAATGATTGCGTTATCTTCTCACGGTTCTCTCTTTCATACTACCCCGTTTATGTATGGTCTGGCATTTGAGTAAGCTTTGTAAGCATAAGTTTATCTTTATGGGCGTGGCTATCATGGCTAACCTATCTTGGCTATCTTCTTTTGTAATGCCCGATAACTGGAAATTAGCTTTACCAGAATTGATTGATAATCCAAGGCATTTTTATGTTATAATGTACACCGGAGTACAATTACCACATCTAACACAAAATCATCATGACTAAGGAATGAGTTAAAATACTGAGATAAAAGAAACTACGCAAATGCAAGAAAGGAAAGTGGGATGTAAACTGAACATATTAATGCGATTCTCGCACGTTTTTGATTACTCAAAGCTTTAAACTTGTGCATAAAAATTCCTCACGAACTCCTCTCAATTCTTTGAAAATCCTCACAAATTCCTCAAAAACCCACTGAAATTCCTCATAAATCTCTGCAATGTTTCATGAATTTCCGTAATTTTTAATAAGATTCCGGGCGTGTATACCAAAACTCACATTTCCGCTGCAAATACACGCAAAATCAACTGCAATTTCTTATAAATCTCTGCAATGTTTAAGATTTTTCGTCAAGTTCTAATAAGCTTCCGGGCGTGTACACTAACTGAAATTTCAAAGATAAATCCAGCATTTCTTGTTTTTGATAAAATATTTCATGTTAAACAAACCATCAGAATTTGATATTACCAATTTTTAAAAAGAAGCAGTCAGCTCAAAAAATGTTTTCGTAAATGTAAATGTTAAAGGTTAATTTACTTACATATTGCTAGAGGGCTCTGTTATAATTAATTTCATGTTACTCTGTAGTAGAATATGTTTAAAAGGAAAGGAAAGAAAAAATTATTTAAATTCTCGTGTCAAAGTGTTTTCATTGCTTCTGAAGCCTTAGAGAAATGGAATATGTTGTCAGAAAATTTAAAAATGAAAACTCCTAGGAAATAATTTATTAATTTATGATATTTCTGATGATTCTTTGATGTTCTAACAATCTTCCGTTAATTCATCTAAAATTCAACCTTATTTAGTCCAACTTTTATTTCAAAGTCAATGAAGTATCTCTTTTGATTCTACATAATCTTGAGATCTCTAAGAGACGTTCTGGAAAGAAATATGTCTCAATACAAAAGAACATTTCTGAGTTCCTTGAAAAGTAAACAACATAAAAAGAACAGAGAGAAAGAATTTTTAGTCCGCCTGGCTTACATTCTTAAAATGTCACAAAAAATATAGTAGTCTTTAAGGTTTTCCATTTAAAGTTAAATGAAAACAAACGTTACAACTTTTGATATTGTTTCTGAAAATTAAGAAAAGTGATTTTCTGATTCTGGGGAATATATGAATGTTTATAAAACCTTAGTAGGATAAAAACAAGTTTCAAAAGTTCAGAATAGATGTCTTTTGCAATTTTTATAAATGATAATGGAAGAATACGATATACATGTATGGTTAGATCAGCAAAAAAGGTCGTAAGTTCTAAAAATAAAAAAGTATCCCACTTCAAAACTTTTTTATTTTAGATCGTTTTGGTGCAAGTTTTTTTAGATATAAAAGAATAAAGTCATTTGCAGCAATAAATCGCCAAGTGTAACGAAAATAATTGTACAATGTGATTAAAAATGAATTTGCCGACTCATTAAAAAAACTCCTTTATTGCTTTTTTCAGTACTACCCATTCATGGAATTACAATATCATTTTGGAATCAGAGTCCTTTAAGAGTAAACCTTATTTTGCTTAAGAATTCCTTTCATTTCCCATCAAAAGCAGAAATTAGTTGAGCCTGAAGCATTAAAAATTTATTGCAAAGCTCCCTAAATATTGCGAAAACGTCACAGAATAATGTAATTCCCATAATGCAATGCGGTGCTGTAAGACTTTATCACTGCTGTTTGTATTACATTCCCCTATTTAAAGGGGCGAATTCTATTTCCCCGGGCGCAATCCTTTTCCCCAGTAGTCAAGGTTATACGTTCCCCTGATGATTAATTGTTGTCAATGAAACACGCAATTATTTTGAAGTGTATTTTCTGATTTGGAAATTACAAAACGGAAAATGACGGTTGATACTAAAAAACTAACATGGATAAATCACTATTTTTCAATTACTGTTCCATAACATATAAAAGTAATATTTGACGTTTATTTATTAATCAACAATATTAAAAATATAAAATTGAATTGAATTGCACAGGGCCAAGTGTATTATCCTGTGGTGCACAATTGAAGTTTACAGAGTTTATATAGAAAGAACCACATTTATAGATTGTCTTTACATACAGTATACATATCGAGAAGTTCGCTCAACTAAGAAAATAGCACGGCAATTCAGTTGTAAGTACGTGTACTTGCCTGGCTCTGCCGCTAGACTATGCTCCTAGTCGAGTGAACTCCGCTGCATACACGTATGAACAAAAATTGCGCTTATTTATTTTTTTCTGTCTGCTGGGTTTTAGCAAATTCCATATTTACTCTATGGGCTTTAAATCGGTAGCAGTTTGATGACAAAATATATCTTACAAGGCGAAGATCATAAAAATTTTACAATTCTGGCGTCCATTCATGCATTCATTTTTCTCACCCAAGCGGCCCGGGGTTGACTCCCGGCGTTGAAAGATCTGGTAAAGGTTTTCTGCATTTTCCTTAGCTGTAACACAAATGTGGGATGTGCTGTACCATCTGTAAGTCGGCTGCAGCCGCACGATGGGCCTGCGTAATAGTAATAATCGCCCCTCCCTCCCGCACAAGCTTCATAACTTCTGGGGCCTGGTTCGCCAGGTACTGGGTAGTAGTAATTATTATTAGTATTCAGATACAACCATCGTATGTTCTACAAAATCAGTAGGCATATTCTAATTAATTTCCACCACAGCTAATGTAACACATTACAGTTAACGTACGAATGCCCAACTCGTCTACGTGCGAAATTTCGTTCATTACTATTTCTCCTATACTTTAAATTCTTAAAACGATGTTGAGGGCGTGTGGTTTCTGAGGTCGTACTTTATCCAGATTCATGACTCATCAAACTCGTCCAAGCAACCTGGAACTTTTGGTAATTAAGTTTCTGAATCGCTACTCGATAAGAATCGCTTTAGGTTCTTAAACGACATTTTTTTATTACTACCACGATTTGTACAGTCTGTCTCAATAAGTAAGAGACAATAAGTAAAATAATTTATATGATGTATTAACATAGAATAAAGTCAGCCCAGCAGCATGTCCTCAAGAGGTAATTTACAAATAATTGAATGTCTATGAGAGATAAATTTGGGAGTTCTCTCAATCTCATTGTCGGTGTGTGAAGTCCAAATGGTCGAGTCCTCTGGTCTTTTAATGACAGGGGGAAGCGAAAAGCTTCAGAGCCAGGGTGTTTTTATAGTGAATAGGAAAGCCGATTCTTTTGATGCGTTATCAGAAAAGAAGTTTTTTTCCATTGTTTCCTCTCGTTTGCTTTTTGCTCCCAGTTTGTAATTCCTATTTCTGCTAAATGTTTCATTACACTGTCCAGTCGCTTGTTTTTCTGTCTACCTCTCCTTTTCTTTCCTTCTATTTTGCTTCTCAGCATATTCCTTGCCACTCTGTATTCTGGGAGCCCGTGAACGTGTCCTAGCCAACGAATTCGATCTAGCCGTTTGCCGTAATACTTGATTGTCCATAGACTTCCATAATCTCCTCATTGGTTCTCCTCTGCCAAGTGTCGTGTGTTTTCTTTCCCCCGTAGATTCTTCTCAGTATCTTTCTGAGACACATTTTTTGATTTAAAAACATTTAATTAGACTCTCGCACTTCTATTGCATTTATTTAACCTTTCCTCTATGTCCGCACTTTCATCTATGTTGTTTGTCAAAACCATCCCCAAATACTTAAATTCCTCCACTTTTTCAAATTTTATGAGTTATTATACTTAAATATATCCTTAGAACGAACCTTTTCACAATAAATACACAGTTTGCAGCATCATAAGCACACAACACTCTCTGAAACCGTATATCGCAATATACCGAGCCAACACGAACGAAAACGACCCTTGCAAAAGCCGACGCGATCAGCAACCTTCGACTCGTGAAATTTTACCAACTATCGGTGGAACTTGCGATTCAGGCAGCACATACTGCAAACCATAGCCAGCCGTGATGATTCGTTGAGCCAGATTCGTAAAGCCATACACCATGTAATCCCAGATGTAGACTTCAGTGGGTTCGTCTAGTACTAATTAGACTCTTAAAGTTGTAGAAAAAGTTGTTGCTTGAAATGCCTATGCAAGTTTTAAAACAATATTCACTTACATCAAGCCAGGCATTATAATTTTGCCTGTATCTTTCATTTAATAAAGTACTATTTTTATCACTTGGATCTCATTATAATGCCTAACAGTGTTCTTCAACCGGTGTTCCGCAAAACAGGACTCTTACCTATTTTACAATGGCATAAGAAAACACACATGCTACTAGGTGCAATAATGTTGAAGTCTTTCAGATTAATAATTCAATGAATTTCTTAATGATTGATATGCGACAATAAATACCACCTTTACGCAAAACCAAACCGCAACGTCGGTTTGTAGATAGGTAACAGAAGTATGCATAAAAGAAGAGGTTCATCCGCTATCCACTATCGTCCTCACTACTTTTATGGTCGTTCATTGGTACACTGTACTGTGTACTACCAGAATCAGTCGTCAAACCAGCATAGTTATATATCAAGCAATTTTGACATGCACTTCTTTGTCATAATTAACTGTTAACTCTCGCTGTAGTAGCCCAAGTGTGACGAGAGAGAGGTAAGTGATTAATGTTGGTTTCTGTTACTGGCTATTATAACGGATTTCACTGGCCAGTGAAATCCGTTTAGCCAATAAGATTCAATTACTTTGTTAACTGTGCAACTGGAATGTATATTATTGGTTGGTTATTTAAATCGCTGGCTGTTGGAAGCTATGAAATAGGCAATATGGTAATCATGTGACCAAGGTGGATATAGTAAGTGATAATAACTGAAAGTGGCAAACGGCATAGGAATTTCTATGTTTCGTTGTTTTTCTAAGATCTGGGTAGCGGTTGGGTAGTACAAGCTAGCGAAAGCTTCATTACTAACGCAATAAGGCGTTATATATTTTGTGAGGTGGCTGCATGGGTAACATCTTTACCGGAGCCTTTGCGAATGCTCTCGAAAGCAACAGTCAGACGTGTGCTAACTCGACGAACAACATAGTCGAATTGCTGAGATGGACTCTATAGTTTCATTTTCTAAAATTTCACTTCTAAAATCTCATTAAAGTAACAAAATGATTTACAATTTCTTAATAGTAAAACTCGAAAACATTATAGCGATAGATACGTTAAGTAAATTATTCAATTTATAAGCAATACTTTCAATCTCATCATACTGAATATAATAACAATAACAGAAATATTAAATGAATAAATGAGTCACACTCCAACTTACGAAACTAGAAAGTTAAAAACATTTCTTTATTTTAAAAGACATGTCGGTATTAATTTGAAGTAATCAAGCTAGGCATGTAAATTTTAAAATGTGATATATCAACTCATGGATTGCATAAAATGAAAATAACCTAAATCGCAAACATTAAAGAGTCTTGCCTTTTTATGGAAATTTTCAGACCACTTGACAAATTAATGCACCCACACAAACGTGTACACAAATTTATGAACTTTCACTGAAGTTTACCATCTGATGTTGTAGGCGTTTATTTATAAATTAATATTTAGGGTGAAAATGTCGTCTTTAATTCTCAACGTGTACTTTTAAAAGTTCTCTAAGAAAAACAATGAAAATAGAAATAAATTGTTCATATTATCTTTTACAAGAAGTTTTTACTCGAGTTAAATGACAATAGAATAAAACAGAATACGATAATAATTATAACATGTTGGTTTTGATAAACGTAAAGTTTAACTTAACTATAGAGTATAACAAGATGTTTTCTTAATTAAGGAGCGAGAGTGATTAAAACTCCACCACGTGACATACAGAATGTGCGAGAGATAAGTCTATTGCAATAAGATTCAGAACACGCCACCTATTGACAGTTATCGAAAGATACACAATCTTTCCATTATCAGGATCAGGAAAGGTCCAAAATGCACGTATCAGCGTCTGCAAGAACCTTAGCCTTTGATGAAACATGTTTTCGATGGAAGAATTCCTATGATATATATGGAACATGACTCGTTTTTAATTTATCTATTACATATCAAGGTATCTACTTAAACAAGCCGCCTTAAGCTGACATGTTCCATAAAACGTACAGAAAAACAACGAATCGAATGGTGCATCGAGAAATTTAGGCTTTTGCCTAAGGTCGGCGTATATTAATTTTCTCGACGCTCTGGAGCATTCGCAGTATATGAATTTGTCTCTTGGGAGTAATTTTCTGTAAATTTGTATACACTGAGTTATTCAAGACCAAGAAAAAATATTTGGCCATGTCCCACATCCGCATCGTTGTGGGAATTTTGAAATATTATGCTAGGAACTCCGAGTCTCCAAAGCAAGCCGTAAATTGTAGAGAACTTTGTACAACAGTCAAAATTTCAACTTCAGCATCAGACATGATGTTAAGATATTAACAAAGATTGATTAATCTGGGCTAATGAACATTGACATTTTAAAATGCCAAGTAGTTTGAATCATCTTTAGCATGAGAATGATAAAAGAATCTCCTAAATGTGTTACAGACACAAGCTGTAACACCGGCTACATTTCGAATGCTATTTGTTAGAAATGTCCGCCTATTTATGTAGTAACATTCATTCGCCAATTACTTCGGAGCAGCTAAATAAATATTTTTGGGTGTTCTGGAGACCACACGACGTTCACCCATAAAACTGGCTGTCTTCTACTCTATCCTGTTAAACGGGCAACGGATGAAGCTGTCAGATTAAGTGTGTGGTAGAGAAATTCGTGAGAATTCTCGACGGTAACTTATACCGATCAGGGGGGGCCCTGGTAGATGAGACCGGTGTGGGCGGATTCGAATCTCGCCTGGGATAAGGTCATTTATGGTCACCAACGGAACCCTCTGCTTGACCGAGGTCATTTATAGTCACCAATGCAACCCGCTGCTTGACCGAGGTCATTTATGGTCACCAAAGGAACCCGCTGTTTGACTGAATCTTAAGTGCGGAGAATCGAAGTGAGGTTTATCCCGCTTTTGGGCAGATGGGAAACTGCAGGCCGCCAGGTAAATGTGCTTAGGAGCTATCCCGACGCTATCACCAATCCTATAATTGGTAGATCGGGGTGGCAAAACCATTAAAAGTTACAACTAATTCCGAGAGAGAAGTCGTCATCATGCCCTAAGCTGTACGGATTACCAAAAGTCCACAAGGAAGGTGTACCACTAAGACCCATCGTAAGCTTCATTGGATCACCACTGCAACCTCTAGTGAAATTCTTGGCCAAGCAACTGCAACCTTATGCCGAAGAAGCCGAATCTTACGTAAAGAACGCAAGCCACTTCATCGAGCGTATAAAAGACATAACAGTGGCACCAGGCGATCTGCTAGTAAGCTTTGATGTAACCTCTTTATTCACGAATGTTCCAGTAAAAGAAGCAGTAGATATGATACAACGGAAATACCAAGTCCCAAATGAAATCATCGAGTTAACAAGACACTGCCTAAACAACACCTACTTCATCTACAAAGATCAACGGTACAAACAAGTGGAAGGAGCACCTATGGGATCACCTTTATCGCCGGTAATAGCGAACCTATTCATGGAAGAATTAGAAGCCCGAGCAATAGAAACGGCAAGTGACAAACCTAAACTATGGCTAAGATACGTAGACGATACTTTTATTATATGGACCCATGGAAAAGAGAAACTGCAGACCTTCTTACAGCATCTAAACAACATACACCAGAAGATCAAATTCACAATGGAGGTGGAAAAGGACAATCAACTACCTTTCCTAGATGTATCTATAATCAAGAAGGAAGACGGCAGCCTGGGATACACAGTATACCGAAAATCAACCCACACAAATCGCTACCTGAAAGCGCAGTCACATCACCACCCAGCGCAACTACAGTCAGTAGTCAAGACATTAATAACCAGATCACGATTGACTGATGACGATAATAAACATCAAGAACTAGAACAGGTGAAGTTGGCATTAAAACAAAATGGTTTCTCGTTCAGAAATATCAAGAGAGCGTTAACACCAAGGGACCCAAAGCCAAAGGAAGAAGAAAAATCGGTATCCAAAGCGCACTTACCGTACATCAAAGGGACCACGGACAAAATAAGTAGAGTGCTGACAAAACACAACATCGACACCATCTTCAACACCGACAAAAAGATTGGAAACATGCTACCATCCGCAAAAACAAAAATACCACTAGAAAGCCAAGGAGTATACGAGATCCCATGTAAAGACTGCGGGGAATCCTACATAGGGCAGACCAACAGAAGAATTCAAGTAAGAAGAGAAGAACACCGAAATGCAGTCAACAAAAATGAGAGAACGTCTTCACTAGCACAACATGTAAGTGGTACATCTCATAACATAGATTTCGAAAATACAAAAGTTTTAGCGAATATACAACATAAGACCCGACGAACCATAAGAGAGGCCATTGAGATCGAGAAACGTCCGAACAATCTTAATACCAGGGACGATACACAGCGACTACCATCAGCTTGGAAACTAGCTATAACCAGCATCACCGTGAAGAAGCGAAAACTAGCACAGCAGAACGATAAAAGGGAAAGCGAGAGAAAGCCACCGGATCAAGCGAGATCAATGACACGCAGCCGCGCCAGAAACCAACCGACCGCAACCATGCGCAACACCATAACCGTATATAAAGACCAACCGGTGCAGCAAGACGTCTGTCTACATCGTGTAACCACGCGAAGCAGAAGGAAGTTAGAAGTGACCTGAAGATGGCAAGTGTGATCTTGCCGAAACGTCGTCAACCATTGTCTGGTTCCTATAGGAGCCGAATAGTGAATACGCGGAGTGAAACCCGGAAAAGTAGTAAAGTATTTTATATATATATATATATATATATATATATATATATATATATATATATATATATATATATATATATATATATTGATAAAGGGTACCTTGTCACCTCCAAAGTAGATACCCAGCATACGTTGTCACCTCATATATAACGTTGTGACCTCCGTTTTCGGAGGTCACAACGTTTTGCCCTGTTTTCGACTGTATAAGCATATAGATGGTGTTAGAAGCCTAAATTCAAATTTTTGTTTGGAGGTGATAACGTCATACTTATACTCACAAAATAAATTTTTAGTTCAGCTGTAGATCGCTGGCGTTGCCGTCGCTGTTAGTTGTATAATTGCCAATACGATGTCACCTCCGCCTGTATATGTTGTTTTTTGTATCATGTACGGTACGTTGCAGGCTCCACACATTGGCAACGTTGTGTACAAGACCTAAACCACTCAGGTATATAGAATTCCATCGAAACCAGTACCCCTGGCGTAGTTTCGGCCATTTCACGCTACCTGAATTTTTACAGACACTTTTTGGGTATAGTAGCAGCATTTAAATAAATATTTGTAAACTACTCAGAAAATTTAAGGGATCTCTTGAATTGTACGTCATTTTTAAATAGTTAATGATACTTAAGAACAATAAAATAATAATTTCTATTTCATTTAAAAAGTTTTGAATTGAAAACGACTTTCTTTGAGATATGAAAAAAATTAAATAGGAAATTACGTTTTAGCCGTAATTATGTATAAATAAAAAATTCATCTTTTTACAAAATGATCATTTCGGATTTACTGGATTATTATTATTTGATTATTATTTTAGGAATTGTCATATGACATATGATATATTCATTCTCGCATCCACAAAGAAAGATTTAAAAGATTTAGTATTACAATTAATAAATTTTCAAAGAAAAATAATTTTACTAAGCAAAATAATGTAACATTTGGTATGTAGTTTGCAAATTTCACCAAATTACCCGGTTAATAAAGTTTTCATTGACATTCTAACTATGTTTACATTTGATGAAGGAAAGAATAAGTCTGAAATACTCATTTTGTAATATATATTATGTAATTAGGAGATCAAGCGATATTTTAAATCCAAGAAGATGTATAATGCCGAGGCGCCAGCCGAGGCGTTATAACATCTTCGAGGATTTAAAGAAGCTTGATCTCCGTATTGCATAAGTTGTTTTATTTTATTTCGTATTTCAATCCTAATTTCTCCCTTTTAAAATCCATCCGAATTTATTGTATAAAGAAGCAAGTTGCCTTGTCTGTGTCATCATACTCGTAACTAAGGAGATAAAAAGCAGCATGCATGCATGCATGTGGCTATAATGCAACATCAAATTATTTACGTTGCCAACAACAACGGAGATCAAGAACGTCTTGAACTCCGGTATCATTGACAACGGAGATCAAGATATACTTTATATTACTAATTGTGGTATATAAAGAATTGTTTGAAATACGAAATGAAATAAAAGATATTAACTGTTTATATTTTTACATAATTACGACTAAAACATATTTTCTATTAAATTCCATATTGTGCGGAAAATAAAACCTTACGTCATAATCTTGACATGAAGCTTTACGTACTGAAAGGCTTAAACAAACGTCAGTTTAACATAAAGTGTCGTATTTTTATTATTAGTATAGTCAATTTTTGCATTAAGTTCTTATTTTTTACTATCTAAAGATAGAGACTTGAAATCTTTTCTAATGCCTTTAGTACTAGACCAATATAAAATGTAATATGTTTAATATGGGGGCACGCCCCCCTGGTGGTTGAGACCCCCATTTTGTACCCCTGATTTAATAACGCAACCAAATTGAGCAAACTTGTGTTGGGAGTGTTCTTGGGGTCGCTGATTATGAATCCAATGAGAAAATTAAAAAATTCAAATAGCAGACCCAAAATGGCGGCTCTAAAATAACGGCCTTTGATATTGAGAATGCGATGTACGCCATTTCTATTGATTCTAGAGAGAAATTCAAAGAATTAAAAAGTGTTTATAATGTGATTTTGCAAAGGACTACGCTATTTTGGTTACCTTATTATGTAACCCCTTCGCTCTGCCCTAGTAGTAGAGTCAATTTCTGCATTAAGTTCTTATTTTTTACTATCTAAAGATAGAGACTTGAAATCTTTTGTAATGCCTTCAGTACTAGACCAATATCAAATGTAATATGTTTAAGATAGGGACACGCCCCCTCGGGGGGTTGAAATCCCCATTTTAAACTCCCAATTTAACAACTCGGGAAGCTTTCAACCAAGTTGAGCAAAAACTATGTTTGAGGGAGCTGTGAGGTCGCTGATTATGGATCAAATAAGAAAATCACAAAATTCAAAATGGCGGACACAAAATGGCGGTACTTTAGATTAAAAATGCGATTTACGCCGGTCCTATTGATTTTAGAGAAAAATGAGAAAAGCCAGAAAGTGATTTAGAATGTGATTCTGCATAGGAATACATAATTCCGGTTACCTTATTATGTAACCCCTTCACTCTCCCCTACTGAGAAGCCCACTAGGGTTGATTGAAGGGGGTTATATAATAAGGTAACCAAAATAGTGTATTCCTATGCAAGATTACATTCTAAACACTTTTTGACTCTTTGGATTTTTCTCTAAAATCAATAGAAACGGGCGTAAATCGCATTTTCAATCTCAAATACCGCCATTTTGAGTTCGCCATATTGTATTTCTTAATTTTCTCATTGGACTCATAATCAGGAACACCAAAACCCCCCCAACATGAATTTCACTCAAGTTAATGGAAAACTTCCCGAGTTATTAAATTGGGAGTGTAAAATGGGGGTTTCAACCCCCCGAGGGGTAAAACCGCCATTTTAAACATATTACATTTTATATTGGTTCAGTACTGAAGGCATTAGAAAAGATCTCAAGTCTCTATCTTTAGATAGTAAAAAATAGGAACTTATGCAAAAATTGACTTTACTACTAGGGCAGAGCAAAGGGGTTACATAATAAGGTTATCGAAATAGTGTTTCCTTTGCAAAATCACATGAATTTTTCTCTAAAATCAATAGAAACGGCGTAAATCGCATTCTGAATCTCAAAGGCCGTTATTTTAGGACCGCCATTTTGAATTTTTCAATTTTCTCATTGGATTCATAATCAGTGGCTCCAAGAACCCTCCCAACATAAATTTCGCTCAATTTGGTTGCGTTATTAAATTAAGGGTACAAAATGGGGGTCTCAACCACTAGGGGGGGGCGTGCCCCCATTTTAAACATAGTACATTTTATACTGGTCCAGTACTGAAGGCATTACAGAAGATTTCAAGTCTCTATCTTTAGATAGTAAAAAATAAGAACTTAGGCATGTTTTTTGCAAAAATTTACTCTACTATATAGAATGACTAGATTATTATAAAGCAGGGGATGAATGAACTTTCGTTCAAAGAGAAAAAATTGCAACATATGAAAAAAAACGTTATAGGTCCTGTAAATGATTCTCCTTAGTTATCGTTTCAAGATTTCAGACGCGACTTCTGTCTTCCTTCAGAGATCAAACTCGTTCTGTAAAGTTTCATTGCCGGATTTATAACATAAATAACTATAAATCAAAAATGTTTCTTTTTATAACATTCTATTCGTAAAAAAAATCCTATACTAACATCCTATCCTATTCGTTTGTTGGCGAAGGAAATGGACATGAGCTCCAGATCTATGTCGCCACTGATCAAGGAAGACACTTGTTAACAGCTCGACATAATGAAATAAGAAGAGTTGGAAACAAGTCTCATTTGCAGAGATAGGTGAAAAATCTTCATCGCCCAATCTTGTTTCCCTGCATTTTATATTTGGATTTAGGATTGATGCATTATGATAACAATTAAAGTAATTGTCAAACAATCCACATAGTTGATTTGGAAAACCCGTTTGCACATCGCAGCTAGGATGCGTGAACTCTCCTAAAGTCATTCTAGATTCCTTATAGGAATCGAGCCCAATTAAGTAAAATACTTGTATTTACCCTATAGCGGAGTTGTTCACATGATAAGATTATTATTTATTTATTATTTAGGCGGAGTTATTTATCGCTCGTAAATAGCAACAAACAAAGTCACTTTAAATCCAAATGAAACATACTATTTTTTTCCACTAGGGTAAAAGTGCCTCCTCTCTATGATTAGAAGTTTAATCTAGCAATACCAACAATTTTTTATTAGAAGAAAAAAAATTAAAACAAAGGCCTTTGAATTAACCCCAGCGTGGCCGAATACTGGACAGTCAAATGTCGTTTTCTCGACATTGATCCAAGTGTAGGCGAATTTTCAGATATCGAATCTTGGTTCTCTAACTCATGTTTAATATGTATTTATTTTTAAGCGTTTTATATGTATAAAATGATGATGTACTTCAAACAATATTATTGCTTGGGTGATTGTTAAATCTAAGACGGCTGTGAAAACTTCTGCAGCGCTATATTTCCAGCGGTGTGTTGGACGCACCGATTTTCACCCACGTTTCAAGCAATTTTCAGATTCTGAGTCTCGGTTGTTTAATTGTCACTCGAGGGTTAATCAACAACCTGATACTAATTTTCGGTTCACTAAACGTTGTACAAGTCGGAGCCAATGTTCAGAAACCGAATCAGGGTTTCTTACAACTTACCCAAGCTTCAGCCAATTCTCACCCGTTAGATCAATGCCAGTTACCCATAGAATATACTTAAGTCAAATATCAGATACTATTTCGCTAATTTGCTTTAGCTAGTCTAAAGCTAAGTACTCACAGCAGCGGATCCGCAGGCGGATGTCATACGATTGGTCGGATTGAGTCGATTTGACTCAAACCGACCAATCGTATGACATCCGCCTGCGGATCCGCTGCTGTGAGTACTTACCTTTAGTCAATCTCTACATATCAAGTGCCGGTTACATACTTATCACCCAAAACCTTAGCCAACTTTGAATCTTAGGTTCGCTAAACTAACTTCAGTTTTAGCAATCTTCAAAATTCAAAATCTTGGTTTCTTACCCTTCGGCTAAGGTTGGGTCAATATTCATATTATATTTTGCTAAATTTCTGTAAATGTGGTTTATTGTAAAGATGGATTAGTGGTTGCTAACCTACTGAATTTTTATGAACTTAAACTTACACTGGCAAGACTAAAGTGTAAACTATATTGACTTACCGACTGTACATATATATTTGCACAAGAAGACGTACACTATGAAAGTGTTAGGTTTGTACGGTCTCAATATGTGTTGAGAGTCTAAGACATTAATCATTTATACGAATTTTCTATTTCTTCGTATTTATTTTGTTAATGAACATTTTATATCCAACACAAAAATTGACTTTGCATTCAGTTACGGCGAAACAGTAATGGTAGACTTCGTTGCTTGTTTGCACTAGCATTCATTAAAGGAAAAGGATTGTGTAATAGTTGCTTTGTTTCTCAATTACCAGCCTTGGTACTACATTAACATTCAAGATCGGTCCAAGACTAACTTTAGTTTTATTGCGATATCGGTGTCATTTATTGTCCAAAACATTGCATAACGT
Source organism: Agrypnus murinus (assembly GCA_929113105.1). Taxonomy (NCBI): domain Eukaryota; kingdom Metazoa; phylum Arthropoda; class Insecta; order Coleoptera; family Elateridae; genus Agrypnus; species Agrypnus murinus. The sequence continues at coordinate 95,072,679 of OV816023.1, forward strand.
ATTGGTTTTAGCCAATAACAACCAATATTGGGTAACTCTGATCTTTCCATGTCTGAGACCAAGCTTGGTATCAAATTATCATCCCTACTTTAGTCTAGCAGTGGGCCATTTTCGGATATTAAGGTTGTGCCAAGGTTGATAAACATTGTTTCAAACAAAAGCTTATAGTGGTATTTTGTTTTAAATGGAGAGCCGCGATTGCTAACATAATTAAGCGTCAAATAAACTGCCACTTTTAATTCTGATAAAGCAATATACCTACTATTTATCTATGGTTTATACAATGTTATCAAAAAAGACTACATTAAGTTAAACCTGTCTTTAATGTGGACTTAAAGTACACGTTCCATAAAACGTACATGTTTTGTCGTTAGTAAGTGCTTTATTTAAAACATAAGTTAAAACATAAATTTACAACAGGTAGGTACATGTATAACAGTGTAACATACGTATTCTGTATTTCGTTAGATCAACAAATGCTGGAAAAAATGTCTTAAGCAAAAATTCTATAAAAATGTTGATTAATTTGTTGTGTTTCGATTTGTTTTAATGTTAATAAAGTTGGTAACTCTTTTTGTTAATCAAATCACGGGAAATTCAATGGTCCTATATGATACGTGCGTGACTTCGGAAACAACAAGCATTTGTTGTAAAAAACACAATATTTAATTTGTTTATATTAAACTCTTATCGAGTTTAGTAAAAATTAAAAGAGTATCTGCCTTTATTTCAATCGAAATGGAATCTGGATAAAAGCATATTCAATTTAACCGTTATTCCCGAGATTAAAAGAAACTTTATAGAATATCATATTTATACAAATACTACGTTACATAACTGATTTATGTCTAATACATCTAAATTTCAAAAATGTGCTATACTAATTATACGTAATATTGGTACTGGTTGCGTTCTTATTGACTTTTATTGACAATAACAAAAGAATTCCCTTTTTCTGGTTTTGTTATATTTTCAATTCATTATAGAAAGAAATTTCTTTCTAATATATCACCGATCTAAGTATTTCTAATCAAATTACTAAAGTTTTCATTTAAAAAATACAACTTTATGAAGTAAACCAGAAATCAATGATTATAATTAGAAAAGCCTTATTCAACTAGTCAGTGCTACTCATAAAGACGCTTTAATAGTGTCGAAACTGCTTTTTAATATCTTTAATAACAATTCATAAGAAATACCAAAACGACAATTTCCTATAACTCAAAAAATAAAAAATAAGTAAATCGAGAATGCTCGCTTGTTTTCTTTTGTTATCTGGCCACTAAAATGCCCTCGGCGAGCAATTTAAACCACCCGATTTCAACATCTGGAGACCCACAAGAGAACCTTTTTATGAAATGTGCATCTATGGAATGTGGAGTCAACGCTCTGTATATATAACTGCACATAACGGTGGTATCTTCTGACCTCCGAACACTTGGCAGCGCTGCTGGAGGTAACAGCGAACTATAAGTATCTTCTTATATATAAATTTTGGAGGTCGGTTCGTATCTTCTGTATACTCTATATATGACAAAATAAAACAAGGGAAATAATTTCCCCTTTCTTGAGATTCGGATTCTAGAGGTTCCCCTCATCACAAATATAACAAATTTTTAGCAATATATCCACGGGAATACCCGGAAGTCAGGCCGTCTCCTCTGTATGACGGAGGTGACAGCTTAACAGGCATCAATATATATATATATATATATATAAACTTTTAATTGCGATTGATTATATTGCTTTGCTTAATATTCTTTTTTATAAAATAAGTAAATAATTTAATTACTAAAAAAGATTTTTAAAAATGAAAGACAAAAGTAAATACAGACCTGGTGTTAGCTACTGCCATAGATTGAATAATACTGAAAAACATGATTGGTCAAATAACCTTAAAATTATCAGTAGACATCAGTGGAATTTTAATATTTACATTTTAGTCAACAGTTTATTTTGTTCTCTTTTTATTACAGTCCAAGTAAGGGGACAAAAAGAAAAACGTCGCGTTTACCAAATACGTTCTATAATTTCACGTTATCAAATTTGTTACTTTATTTTTCAAACAAACTGTGAAATACAAAAAATTTGGCAAATACTGTGTATTACGCCATTTACAAAATGCAACTATTCTGGTTGCAACCGGAAGCGGATGGAATGGATTTGCGATGTGAAGTTTTATTGATGAAATAAAACATGAAAAGCGTAGACATCAATGGATTTTCGCTAGCGGCAATACAAAATTGTTCAGTAATTTGATTTCACATATTTCAGTAGGTACTCATATCTAACGTAAATGCAAGTTGCTCATTGAAAAAGGCCGCTCCTAGTAACTTGGCTATTAAAAAATCTTTGTGAAATAAATGGATATAATCCATTGTTAACCTTATTGAAGATTTTAATTGAACAATGAATAGGTATGAATAATATACTTTTTTGAATTCAGAAATGCTAATAGAGTGCTATTAAATTAAAATGTAATATACCCTATATTGCATTTGAAAATAATCAAGTAAAAGCATAATGCACACATAGGCAACCAATTATACAGCACTTTATTTTATACGATTTACAGAAATTGCATAGCGTACATCTTTTCAACAAACCAGGTGTTTAAAAATGGTTTCAATTGACATGAAGTGATTTAGGAGTTTAAGCAGACAACGAATTCTTAAATATTGGAATTTATTACGAACACTGTATAAACCATTATGATAATCATTTTGACTAGTTTGTAGAAGCAAATAACGTTTTAGAGATTCAGAATTTACAATCCTCAATTTCACCAATTGGATAAGATGTTATAACTTTCGCGGTTCTAAGGTTCCAAAGATTCTAAAGTTTCTGTAATAGAAAAGCTGTAATAGAATAGAGAAGAAAAATATTAAGCTCCTGATGTAAGAAACGTGTGGACTACAATCACACAATTTATTTATAACACGGTTTGTAAACAAGCTAAACCTAGGAAGACGACAAAAAAGCAACTCATTTTCAATAGATAGCACCACTTTCTAGACAAAGTTTTACACACAGATACGTGCTTCAAGCTAGTAATTGTCGTGATTCCTCTGGATATAATAAAACTATGTGACTCTGTTTATTCATTTATAGTAGGAATTACAGCTGTTTAAATCAATTGAAAATAATCTCTATAAATACGTAGATGCCTGGTCGAAAATACAATAAAAACATAAGAGCATAACAAATCAGGATACAGATGTAGATAAGGAAACGGGTCCAAACAAAACTCAATTGCGCTGACGGCTGTGAGTGCCTCGAAAAAATGTCGCGAATTCCCGTTAGAGACACTACTCGCGACCGTCAACCCTAATTAGCAACTCGTTTAATTATTTTTGTATTGTAACGGATTGTATCATTGCGATTTACGTGGTTTACCTGCCATGAAGCTTGAGCGGAGGATTATACGCACTAGGTTTGTCAGTGCTCCCAGTTCGCCCTGGTAGGATTAAGGTTGCTATCGACACTCTACCAACTCTTCAGGCTAGTACCGTAGCTATTAATGTACCCGTGGGTATCCAGCTCTCCTGTGGAGTCCGTACCCCCCCCCACTTCCATTGCTCCATCGAAATCAACCCAAGTGTTGGACTGGACTTGAATAATTTGCTCACCCGAAATATAAATTAAAAGCTTGCTATGCCGGTCATGTCGTCTGCCGCAAAATTGAAGAAGCCAAAATCCAAGAAACAGTCCGAGAGGCACCTCAACTTGATGGCGTTCATAGTCCATTCTTGGTTTTAGGGTTATGTATCTATGTGAATGTTTGGTGCATTCCTCCTCCTCGTAGTCTATCATCTAAGTAACTAAAATGGGCCCTATTTGATATTGAGGTGTTTGATTTGTTTGTTTGCTTGAACTTCCGGGTGTTCATTTCCCGTGCGAAGACACGAATTGAAATACGCTCAATTGCTTCGTCTGCAATCAAGTCATATGGTATGTTAATCCGAATAGGTTCCGGAACACACTACCTGGTGTCATGCAAATTCCGATTGACCAGAATTTACTCCTTCTGACCTGGATAAACCTCATTTCAATTCTCCTTCATAAGATTCAGTCAGACAGCGGGCACTTACACCATAAGAGACATTAAATATGGGTAAACGCCGTGTGGTCTGTTCCGCCCACCCCAATTTTAGTTTTAGGGTTAATGGTAAGGTTTACGGTTTAAGGGTAGCGAGCATACGAGGCGCCGTCACCAGACGAAGAGCTACCTTCCCATCTCAATTATGGCAGACTAGTAGTACCAAAGGTGAATTTCGTCGCATCTTTACGACGATGGCTGTTCCATTTGGTTATTGGGTTTTCCATCAGTGGACCGGCCCAGCATTCCATCGTCCCTTTCAAAGTAGTCTAGTAGCTAATCAATGCGGATTTCAGTGTCATTAACGTCGGTCGGTGGTCTATTGCTGATACCTACATCAACCGATTCGACGCTGCTGACGATTACTAACCAACAACCTTATCCACAGTCATCGCTTACGAAACTGAACATGCTGAAGAGGCTAAGACAGGTTATAACGGACAGGGCACGAACATTGATTAAATATATTCAACATGTCCGATACTGATCAAGAAGAATCACAAAATATAGAAATATAAGTTGGACTAATTCAATTCTTAATTTTCTCCTGAAGAAGCCCTAAACGAGAACAACAACAGTGTTTAGAAAAGACAGAAGTTTTAATCCAGCAAAACAACGTGGTGGTGGGGTATTAATTGCGTAAAAAATAAATTTGAAAGTCAAAGAGTTCTGTCTTTAGATTCAAGTAATAATATGAGAGCTTATGGATAAAAGTAAAATGTGGTACTGTATCATACTACTTTGGATGTGTATATTTCCCACCACGTTCGTCACTTGAATGTTACCAGAATTTTGTAAATAATGTTGAACAAAATATGATTAATTTTGAGAAAAATTCAAAAATCTTCTTACTAGGGACTTTAATCTTCCACGCATGTATGCAACGGAAAGTGTGGATCCTGTGTTATATGATTCTAAAACTCGATTAATCAGCAACCTAGTTAATCTGTTACACATTGAACAGCTCAACAGAATTTGTAATGAATATGGTATTATCCTAGATTTTATATTTAGTAATGTAAATTTGAAGGTTGAGCACTGTAATGTTTCATTGGTAACAGAGGATCCACACCATCCATGTTTATACTGTTGCTTTTCTCACAAAGTTGTGAAAGGAGTGCCTTCTAATACTTTTGGAGGACCTCAATTTAATTTTAAAAAGGTAAACTTTTTAGGATTATATGAAAGACTGAGAAATACTAATTGGAAAGATGTAATAGAAGCCTCGTTAATGAAAAAGTTTCGGTATTTTATGAAAAAATATACACAGCATTTGATGGCGCAGTGCCCAAAACTAAATTAAAAAGACATGTTTATCCAGTTTGGTTTACTACAGATATAATTAAAGATATCCATAAGATAAGTGCCATAGACAATTTCCAGTCACACAAAATTCTATATATTTACAAGAATTTAAAAGACTTTGATCTAAAATAAAACAAGATATTAAAGCTGCTTTTCGTGTTTATACTGATCAAGTGGAAAATAATTTACCATTAAATCCTAATTCTTTTTATTCATTTGTAAAAGCTTCCAAATCTAGTAATCAGCATGATGTCGGTGAGATGACATACAATGGAACTGTATTGACAACTAATACTTCAATCGCGGAAGGTTTTGCAACATATTTTAAATCTGTGTATTCAGAAGTACAAGCCCAGTACTCTAAAGAAACTACAATGCATGGCATCTCTAACATACCACCACTTACACTGACGGCTGTTACAGATGATGACGTAGAGAAGGCTTTAAAGCGATTAAAACCTAAGCGATCGGTTGGCCCTGATGGGTTGCCCCCCTACCTGTTGAAAGCCTGTGCAGATTACTTTATAAGACCTTTAGTCAACATATATAACAAGATATTATCATCTAACACTTTTCCTGTACAATGGAAAGTAACCAAAGTCTGCCCAGTCTTTAAATCAGGGAGTCGATGTGATGTCGGAAACTATAGACCTGTTGCACTTTTTTCAGCACCAGCAAAGATTTTTGAATCAATTTTATATGATGTCATCTTTAATCATGTAAAACAATATATATCACTGTATCAACATGGTTTTATGCCAAAGCGATCAACATGCACTAATTTGGTTCTTTTTACTCAAGAAGTTATGGACACCATTAATAGCAATTTTAAAATGGATGCAGTTTATACAGATTTCTCAAAGGCATTTGATAGAGTTGATCACGATATTCTATTGCAAAAAATGCACGAATTTGGTTTTTCTTCTAATTTGTTAGAACTTTTTGTTTCCTACTTAAAAGGTAGAAAGCAATATGTGGTTTATAGTGGTGCAACATCTACAGTTTTCGATACGTATTCGGGGGTACCGCAAGGTTCCAATCTAGGGCCACTGTTGTTCTTGATAATGATAAATAGTTTAACTAAGGTTATTCATCATTCAAAATTTCAATTATTTGCTGATGATTTTAAAATTTTCCACGCAAACGCACCAAAGACGATTGCACATATTTACAAAACGATTTAAATCGTATATATAGCTGGTCTTTAGATAATAAACATTCTTTCAATACTCAGAAATGTTGTGTAATATCATTTACAAGGAAAACCTTGATAATAAACCACACTTACACATTAGGTGATGATACATTACAACGTAAAAACTGTATTCGAGATTTAGGTGTAATATTTGATGATAAACTGACATTCACCAACCATATTGATTTGAGCACAAAAAAAGCCTACCGTGCACTAGGATTTATAATACGAAACTCTAGGGGGTTTAAAAAAATAAATACTTTTATTATACTTTTTAATACATTCGTTCGTTGTCATTTGGAATATGCCTCAGTGGTGTGGTCACCGTTTTACTTTAACTCGGTTAATGAAATCGAAAAAATTCAAAAATCTTTTCTCAGATTCGTGTATTATAAGAAGTATGGAGTGTATGCATTAACCATGCCATCGATGACTTTGAGAACAGAATTTAATTATCTCTCTCTAAAGAGCAGACGTAATTTAGCGGCTTTGATTTTTGTTTATAAAGTTGTGCGTCATCTCATTGATAGCCCATGCATATTGCAGTACATATCTTTTAAAGCCCCTACATATAATTCTAGAATTACAAATTCTTTTCATATTACCACAGCGAAGACAAATTATTTTATGAATTCGCCATTACTCAGAATGTGTCGAACTTTCAATCAGTACGCTACAAATTGTGATATATTTATAATAAGTCTAAATCAGTTTAAAACTGTTCTAAAAGCCCATTTAGCTGAACACCATGCCAATTTACAATTGTAACTTCCATAAACTTTTATTATTAATGTTATTATTTAATTTTAAATATTATTATATATTTTTTTTCTCTCTCTCTTTACTCAGCTTTTGCTGCAGATTAACTTTTAGAGGGGAGGAAATTCATGCTTATTTTTTATTATTATTCTTATAATTATAATTACTATTACTATTATTATTAGTACTCTTTAAGTTGGAGCGACTAGATGTGTAGATTCTCAATATTTTCAGTTTATTCTTTACTTTCTATAATTGTATATTTTTTTCAAGAATTGTAACCTGTAATTGGATCAAGTTGGTTACAATAATAAATAAATAAAAATAAATAAACATAGTCAAGGCCGCAAGACGCCGCGACATTATAATTTGAGGAAGTAAAAAATATTTAAAACGTTCTACTCGTAAAAGCACGAGTATGTACCAAATATCAAATGTAGAATATACGATTTTAACAAATAATCCAAAAAGAATTATAGACTAATTAAAGGCTAATTATATGCCCTATTGTTAAATTTAAGGCTCGGTTATATTTTCTTTAATCGCGGGTTTCGCTAGCTTTAGAAAAAGTAAGCGGAACCTGTGTCAGAAATCCAATGGTAGCTTGCAGAACTGAGACAGATAAGCTGTGGAGAATTAAAGGCTAATTAACAGCCCCAGAATAGAATCCTTAATAACGGCCTGTAGTTCGAGAAGCGTAGGCGGAATCTTGAATTAATTAATCTTTAATTCTAAAGTATAAATGCGTACTCAAATTGGGGACTAAATTATCTGAAATATTAAGAAACACAAAATTTTCGAAAATGCAGCAACGTTATACTATCTGAGAATTGCAACCCTGGGCTCTGCTACATTTGGCATTAACGTGCCATCATATAAAATAACTACGTATTATCTTTAATGGTATGTTAGTTTGTTAACTTAAAGGTTTAAATTTTATTTTTTCTGTACTTATTATATAGGGTGTTTCACTCAAGATTCATATCCTCTGGACCGCTGATTTTACGCACATCGAAAAACATTTCCTAAAAAGTCAACTTTTAGGAAGTGCGTAGGAAATAATAGTCAAAACAAACTGTGACATTAGCTAGCATCAGCTGCATCAATGTATCAGATATCACGTTAAAAATGCAATTAGGTAGATCCAGTTCCAACTGAAAACAGGGCATTTAATCAGCCTTTAGGTTACTTTATTTAATTGCGCATTCTGCATTAGATTTTTGATGTGCGTTCCGCTAACTTTTTCTAATGCTAGCGAAACCCGCGGTTTTAAAAAAATTAGCTGAGCCTTAAATTTAAAAATAGGGTATTTAATTAGCCTTTAATTCGCCATAGGTTGCTTTTTTAATTGTGCATTCTACATTTGATATTTGGAACGGGCCCCGCTAACTTTCTTCTAAAGCTAGCGAAACCCGTGGTTTAAAAAAAACCAGCTGAGCCTTAAATTTGAAAACAGGGCATTTAATCAGCCTTTAATTCTCCATAGGTTACTTTATTTAATTGCGCATTCTTCATTAGATTTTTGATGTGGGTTCCGCATACTTTTTCTACAGCTAGCAAAACCCGCGGTTTGAGTAAAATTAGCTAAGCCTTAAATTTAAAAATAGGCCCGTTAATTAGCCTTTAATTCTCCATAGCTTATCTTTCTCAGTTCCTGAAGCTGCCATTGGGCCAAGGGTCCCGCTTACTTTTTCTAAAGTTAGCGAAACCCGCGATTAAAAAAATATAACTGAGCCTTAAATCTGACAATAGGGCATTTAATTAGCCTCTTAATTCTTTATAGATTATTTGTTTTAATCGTGTATTCTACATTTGATATTTGGTACGGGTCCCGCTAATTTTTTTCTAAATCAAGCCAAGCCCGTGGTTTAAACAAAAATCAGCTAAGCCTTAAATTTGAAATCAAGGCATTTAATAAGCCTTTAATTCTCCATAGATTGCTTTTTTTAATTGCGCATTCCACATTAGATTTTTGATGTGGGTTCCGCTAACTTTTTCTAGAGCTAGCGAAACCCGCGGTTTTCGAAAAATTAGCTGAGCCTTAAATTTAAAAATAGGGCATTTAATTGGCCTTGAATTCGCCATAGCTTGCTTTTTTTAATTGTGCATTCTACATTTGATATTTGGTACGTGTCCCGCAAATTTTCTTCTAAATCCAGCGAAACCCATGGTTTAAAAAAATCAGCTGAGCCTTAAATTTGAAAACAGGGCATTTAATCAGCCTTTAATTCTCCATAGGTTACTTTATTTAATTGCGCATTCTACATTAGATTTTTGATGTGCGTTCCGCTAACTTTTTCTAATGCTAGCGAAACCCGCGGTTTTAAAAAAATTAGCTGAGCCTTAAATTTAAAAATAGGGTATTTAATTAGCCTTTAATTCGCCATAGGTTGCTTTTTTAATTGTGCATTCTCCCATTTGATATTTGGAACGGGCCCCGCTAACTTTCTTCTAAAGCTAGCGAAAGCCGTGGTTTAAAAAAAATCAGCTGAGCCTTAAATTTGAAAACAGGGCATTTAATCAGCCTTTAATTCTCCATAGGTTACTTTATTTAATTGCGCATTCTTCATTAGATTTTTGATGTGGGTTCCGCAAACTTTTTCTAAAGCTAGCAAAACCCGCGGTTTGAGTAAAATTAGCCGAGCCTTAAATTTCCCATATGATTTCCTGTTATCCTGGTGTATGGGCTTCGCTAACTTTAGGGACGTTAAATTTGCATGACGGCGCTTTTAGGCTTGGCGCGGCCTTGAAGCCGGAAATCGTTCCTCGTACATTAACTCTGATAGCGCAAGTCTTCGTATTTTGTTTAATATAAATCTATTACTAAAATGAATGTTGAAATTAATTTTCTGCTATTTATATATTCTATTTTTATAGCAAGTTCCACAGTATTTTCATTGAAGGACTTGAAGTAATTAGACACCCCACGCGACCTTATTCGACGATAATAATTCTCGCGCGTGTAACGGAGTGTTAATAAAAACTATATCTTTAAGTAGACCACAAAAGTATCGCAGGCAGCTGGGACATTTTCCGGCAAATCAGTAAGCCGTTGATCTTAATCTCTAAAGCCGCTAATTTATGATTGTAGTTTTCCGAGGTAAATGAAACATGAGAATATATTGAATTGTAGGAAGATCTTATAGTTTAAAAATAAGAGGTTAAACTCTTACTTATTTCATTTAAAAAATCTTGAAAAGATTTTCTAAAAAACTACAGCTAAAAGCACCCCACATCATTTGTTATAGATATCAATAAATTACATCTCAATAGCAATAATAATAGCAATAGCCATTAGGGCGTCTAAGAGAGTATTATTTATGGATCTGTCACTGTAATAGATGGCGGCAAATAAATTTTCATTTTTACCTGCCGCCTTATTATAAGCAACCTTACGAGCTAGCAAAAGGAAGCGTTTATGAATACTACAAAATCCTAAAGGCAAAAAGCTGCTGGCATTACGCAGACTTGTGTAATTAATTTGCAATATGTTTCAATTTCAATTAAACTTGGTCACGAAAAGTTTACACGCATCGGAAAGAACACGTTTTCACCGCTATTAAATTTATAGTAAACAAGGTTATTCGCTTATTCAGACATGAAAGAGAACTGCAAACAGTACAAATGTAACGTAGTATGCTAATAAATACCCTGTTTTACTTTGTTACGATTATCTATTTCCAAAATTGCATTGTATTAGTTATTTATGGATTTCTATTGTCTTTTGTTCTATTGTATTTGCTTTGTCGTGATCACTTAATTGGATTCATGCCACTTTTCCGAGTCTGCCGAATTTGTGTGATTAGGAAATTATTAGTATTCATTTGTATGAAAAAGATCATTCGTAAAACTGATTTCAATTCAAGACCATGGATTTTACAGATCTCTTCGTAACTACGTTTAATGAATTTTTAATGACTGATTTCAAATCTAAAACAGATTAAACGCGTTAAATTTCAGAAAACATATCTTCTACATTTTGGATGAATCCCCGATGAAACTAAAAAGGTCACATGCAAACATAGAGACCGCAAAAATATAATTTCTTATGTTACTTATTGCATTTATTAAAATTTGAACTCCCCTTCTCTCTTTCATATAGATTTTCTGCTCTTTGTCTTCTCTCTCTGTATGAATTGTATTTGCATCACCAGTTTTGATTTATTTCTATGGGATCGTTTTTTATATCCGGTAATTTAACTTTCACAAAATCTGATCGCAAGAGGTAAGCACAAGTTTGTCAAATTATTATTTTTTTACATTAAATAATATTAAAAAAATTAGTGAAGCATTTTTCTCTTTATAATCGGCTTTCTATTTGTTAATATCCCATTAATGAGACTTATCTAAGAATTAATTTACTCCCATATTTTCATATTTTCATACCTCTGCTCAATAAATAAATTATGTATGTATCTATGTATGGTTATCTATCTATATATTTAAAACACAAAGCTTATCTTTGTTCCAGTTCGTTCGAGAGTTCCACTGGGTCGATTTACGTGATTCTTTTTTTATATTAAAACTTTCGCTGTGTAGATTACTCAACACTAATTCATTTTTATATTTTTTAATTCAAGACGAATGAAATCCGACATCCACTTGGGGCGCCATCTTAAAATCCATCGCGTCAACTTCTGAAACTACTTTTCTAAACAGACCACTTCCATAACTATATTCTATATATGCAGCGGCTATTATATCATTATCTTAATTTGTCATTTTGATATTTTAGTCATTCAGTGGTTATATTTCATAATATTCAAAAAAATATAAAAATCTTAAAACAGTAGACAAAATCAATTTTTTTTCTTTTCTTTTTCGAAATCCCTGGTACCCATGGGGTGTCGGGTACAAAATCAATTTAAAATAGAAAATATATGTAGTTATTTTTGTATTAAGACACCACAGTTTGAGTTTTTATCGTTTTTATGTAGTGTTGGCAAATATTTCAAATATTTCCAAGAGGAAATATTTTCACTTTGGAAAATTTCAAAAAGGAAACGTTGATAAATTTCCGAACCAATAAATTTCCGCCTTAACCTTGAATTAATGTAGGCGTTTCAATTTTTCGTTTTTTCATTTTTAATTTTTAGTTATATTTGTTCCAGTTCGTTTAGGCGTTCCACTGGGCCGATTTACGTGATTCTTTTTTATATTAAAGCTTTCGCTGTGTAGATTAGTCAACGCTACTTCATTTTTATGTGTTTTTAATTTTTATATTGTTAAATTAAATAAATGTAAAATGACTAATTTAAGACGCATGAAATCCGACATCAACTTGGGGCGCCATCTCAAAATCCATCGCGTCAACTTCTGAAACTACTTTTCTAAACAGACCACTTCCATAACTATATTCTATATATGCTGCGGCTATTATCTCATTATCTTAATCTCTCATCTTGATATTTTAGTCATTCAGTGGTTATATTTTATAATATTAAAAAAAATATAAAAATCTTAAAACAGTAGACAAAACCAATTTAAAATAGAAATATATGTAGTTATTTCTGTATTAAGATACCAAAGTTTGAGTTTTATCGTTTTTATGTAGTGTTGGCAAATATTTCAAATATTTCCAAGGGAAAATATTTTCACTTTGGAAATATTTCAAAAAGGAAACGTTGATAAATTTCCGGACCAATAAATTTCCGCCTTAACCTTGTAGGCGTTTCAATTTTTCATTTTTAATTTTTAGTTCAAAACACCAAAATTATTAAAATTAAAAATTAATAAAATAAATAATCATGCATCCATCATCAGTGATAAACGTAAATTTCATGAAGGTTGTTAGTGTGCCATATTAAACTTTATAATTATTAATTCACCTTATACTATATTTTACATATCGCGGAACTCTAACTATATCTACCAACATCCTAATCTTAACTGGGAATTAAAAAAATAAAAATTACCTATACACATAATTTATTCAAACATGCACGTATACAAAAACTTAGTTTAATATTTTATAGCGAATTCGTATATCTGGTACAGCATCCAGTTTATTGCGATATTTCGTTTTTGTATATCACATAAATACGTATGTGGTGGCAAAAGGCACCAACAAATAAAATAGTCATTAGGCCGTTATACCGTTATTGTAGGAAAGTTTAAAGCTTTGCAAGTGGTATCCTTTTGTTATATCACAGGACTTTCAACTGGTCCCGCGTATTTAAAAGTACTACAATAAATTAATTCCAAATGCTAAAAATAACGCATGCGGCTTTGGCGACTGCAGCCCCTACAGTCTAGCCTTCCATCATCCATCATTGAGTGTTTAACAGGTATTCGAATTGTTCTGACGTATAGACAAACCCTTGTATGCCGTCACAGTTCTCCTTTATGAGTGCTACAAGACCGATCTGATAATTCTTTTTTATAAGCTTTGACATTATATTTTCCGTAATTTTTAAATTTTTTAAAACCATAAATTTAAAATACTTTATCTATATTTAAAACACAACGCTTATCTTTGTTCCAGTTCGTTTGAGAGTTCCACCAGCCGATTTACGTCACTCTTTTTCTATATTGAAGCTTTCGCTGTGTAGATTAGTCAACACTATTTAATTTTTATAGATTTTTAATGTTTATATTTTTAATTTAAATAAATATAAAATGTTTAATTTGAGACGCGTGAATCGGACATTCACTTGGAGCGCCCTCTCACTTTCTACGGTGGTAAGTTTTAGAATTATTCGCGATTACTAATCTAGGTGTTAGTCAGCACTACTTACTTTTTATTTTTATTTAACTTTTATATTTTTAAAACCGTCCTTTTTTTAGTCCGTGGAGTTTTAGTTTTGTGATTTTTTAATTATTTAAATATTGAAGCAATATTTGTAATCGATGCATTTCAATATTTCCAAGGCCGATTGCTTTGTCACGTTTTGGTACTAAACAGCCTCCCTATTACTATACCACCAGCAGTTCTCAGTCGAGTTTCACAGTATTGGCTGTGGAGCATTTTCACAAAATTTGATATTTCTGCCTATCTCTGTGCGTTCGTTCTTTCGAAATTTCTAAATTTTGCAGATTGGGATATTTGATAAAAAAGTAGAATAGGAATGTCTAAGAACTAATGTTTTATCTGTTAAGGAGCATGGACAAAATAACCGACAAAGTTTCGAAAGCTATATTAAGCATACATATATTATACAGGTATGAATTGAATGCATAGTTTTATGATAAGAATAAGTCCGGGGAATAAGTCCAAGTGAGATATAAGTCTGGAGGGGGGGGGGTAAGTTGAAGAAGAGATAAGTTGTAGGGGCAAGACGGAAAAAGCAGTAAGACGGGAGTAACTAAAGGAGGAAGATAGAATAAGTCGTGGTTGATGGCGGAGGGGTAAGGGGGTGTTTGTTAAATAACGCGTTCAAAAGTTCGCCTGAGAATGGCAAGCTTAGTATTTGCAACTGTTTTTGTTCGATTGCGTTTATTTAATAAATGTTACTATTAAATAATCACTCTTGGAAACCCGAAGGATTGTAATCACACAACGAACGTTGTTAAGGGATCCCTTCAATAAATTAGCCTTTTGACCGTCATGTCTTGACGAGGTTTCCCTAGTTTTATTTTTGTTACGCTTCGTTTCACAGTTCTACTGGGCCGATCTACGCAATTCCAAGTTAAAGGCTTTACGCTAGAGATTTGCCAGCTCTCCTTAGTTTTGCGAACCAGAATGAACTAGAAAGTTAGTATATTAAGCATATGATATATGGATTAAATGTAGAAATTCCGTATGTATGTATGTAGATCAAACCGGACGGGAGGGGTAAGCCAGAGCGGGAGATATGTCGGAAGAGAAAAGGATAAGTTGGGAGAGGGGAATGTTAGGCTTAGAATTTTCAACTGGTTATGTTTGGTTGCGTTTATTTAAATAATCACTCATGAAAATTCGAAAGACTGTAATCACACAACGAATGTTGTACATAAGGAAATCCTTCAATCACTTCAATTCTTTTGACCGTCATATCTTGACGGGGTTTCCCTAGTATGCTATTATGTTCTGTTTATTGGTTTCTCTTTCTACGTTTTGAAGACAGAAGCATTCAAACTAACCTAGACATCTTTGTAATGCCCACATCCTAAAATAATTTGATAGCTACCTCACATTAAATCCTCCTGTAACATGAAAATGATGTTAACCTGTAGCTATATATTGTATATATTGTAATTATTACAACCTTGAAGTGCAAGAGAACAGTAATGCCCGAGACACATTTAGGTAATTTAGGTATATACTGACAGAAAACAAGAAATCGCATGTTTTAGGAAAAGAAAATCTTTTGCGATATTCTATCACTAAACACCAAGAATTAGTAATAACATAAAAATGTTATCTTTTTTATTTCATTCCAACTACCAAGCTCTTCAATCATAGAACTTCATGAGTTCAATTCCAATTCCTTTTCCGGATGTCAATCCAGAATGGCTTTGCTCAGTAAACGTTATAGTTACTCTATAGCTGAGAAGTGCGTTAAGAATGTTTTTTTGTGTAACTACATCTTTGTACCGTTTGACTTTCGGCTTAAGCGATGTTAATTTCGAAATGTCCAAAACTCACAACCTACTGGTTCTGAGTATCTACGGTACTCCGTAGATAGGGTCACTGACACACCTGGCAAAATTTTAATTTTGCTCCCCAAAATTAAAAATATAGTACACTTAAATAAACAATAACACCCCAGTTCTATGCTATTTATGTAGTTACCTTACTGTTATATAAAATCGCTAAAATTAGACTCGACAAACAAAAAAGTCGAATTAAAAAAGGTTAAAAGTACAAATGAATTGTTGCCTCTTATTCAAACAACATACCAAAAAACGAGTGCAAAAATCATTTGAAAACTGAAACACTACTTTTCTGGCTTTTAAGTGCTTTAGGTGCAAAACCCGCCAAATCGCAAATTACAAAAAAATGAGTTATATAGGTCAACAGATTGTCTTTTAGTGCCGAATAATAAAAAGGGTACTTTAGTTCTAAAAGCCCATATTAGTCTACTTTAATTACCCTGCAATCTAAACTCCGATATTCTCTTCTGGACTAGAAAGTGACTCTTACTTGTTGCCAGAAGTGAAGTATTGAATCTGCATCTACACCATGCAACGTTTCATAAAATTCTATCAGGGGGTTTCCTTACACCGCTTCTTGCAAGCTTCTGGGTACTTTTGTCAATCTCTAGACGTGAAGATGCGGCGTGAGGAAATTTCCCTGCAGAATTCCATAGAACTTGGAGTAGAGTAGGCGCAGGAGTAGTACTTAATACAGGGGCTATATTTAATACTATGCACTACACTAATTTCTTATTTTTATTTTTAAATGAATTAAATCTAAAGAAAAACTAGTTTTTTTTTCATTTATTCAATATTATATCATTCATAATTATCTCGTCTCTGGTATATTAAAATCATAAATTTGCCAAAAATTTGATTACTTTAATTTTTCATCTTTGTCTGGCTCTTCATCAAGCCGGCGCACTGTCGTAAGCCTCTGTTGCCCTGGCCTGAATACAGTGCTGCTCAAAAGTCACAACTCCAAATCTTTGTAACATGAGTTACGCTTACCACTTCGCTACACTACACACATATAGATGCGACATAATTACATTTGTAGTTTTTTTGCCTTTATATAATTAATTAAAAAGCGAACAAGTAATTATCGTAGCTATCATAATAAATGTTCGAATTCGGGGAGATGTGACGGAAAAATCTTTAATAGGAATATATGAACATGAAATGGCAGAGCTTTCATTGCAGAATTCTGTAAGGTTGCCTTATATATTAATTATGGTTAATTAATACATAAATCGAAGAAATAAATCTAATTAATTAGATGAAACTCTTTCCCTACTAGGAAACTAATTCCCAGTGGACTCCCTTCTTTCCTTTAGGAAATAAATTCCCCATAGGATACCAGGTAAATAGGGCACTAATTTCACCGGAAATTAATTCCTACTAGAATTAGTACCCTATAAAGAATTAGTTATTCGGAGCGAGTGTCCCTAATTAATTAGATTGATTTATTAATCAATCATAATAAGTTGATTGCCAATGGAAGTAAGACACCCCCCCTATAGGGCAACCCTTACCCAGGATTAGCATTTACTCCAAGAACCTAAACAAGACCTGTCTGTTTCTATTCGATAAAAACTTGTAACATTGAAGCTTTAAATGAGTTTTATACTTCAAGGTGAGACAATTAAAGATTCACAAATTTCAAAGTTTCGGAACACCTGAGGGCTCTAAGGTTCTAATAACGAACTTTATGAATGAAGCGATTGAAAAGGCAGAACACATGCAAAAATTAAAAGATTATTCAGTGCTGCTAAAAAAGTATGATTTAAAACAAATAGAAGACCATAATGTGTAACAGACGGTTTTTCTGTCTATTTTTTACGATCACCTTGTGTATGGATAAAAATGTTATTTGGTTATCCTTTGCACGACACCCTGTATATTTAATTTTCAATGTTTATTTGCAAGGTTTAGTATTATTCACTGCAGAATTATCGATCTTTTCTTTGTGATAACCTAATTCTTATTGTATTTTTCTGTTCTGTTAATTAAATTTAACCATTTATTTGCGAATTATCGGTTTTTCAATTCACTTTGGTTGTCCGTTTTTGGTAATCAATAATAAATCTCTGGTTAGCATTCTAGCACCAAGAGGACCAGATTGGCGCCTGAATCCAACCAATTAGAAGGCAGCTTGTTGGTCACGAAACTTGCGCTTCTTTTATTGATGTGATCAATAAACTTTTCTTTACAATATCGATCATTATTTGTAGGGAAAGTCAATGTAGACTTTAGTTCGAGGATATTGATCGAGACTTGCAATCAAGTTGGCGTTAGAAGAAAATCGCTGGATTTTAACAACTAGTTTGCTGTTTGACCTCCATAGTTGTTAAATGTTAAAAAGATCTGTTAATTACATTGATTCGTAAATTTGAAACCTGCATTTGGATGTGAGGTCCTAATATTGATCTTGCAGGCAGCAGTATTCTGAATCCCCACCATTGGAAGCCTTCTCGAAAAAGTCCTCAGTAACCTTTTGACCATCTTCAACGAGTCATTTGAAGTAACGTTTGAAAACCAAATTAAATTTATAGAAATAACCAGGTGAGTTATCTACATATTATTTTTTTGTGGAAGCGTTAATTAGTTCGTTGTATCGAAATTTAAGAGTGGATTGTTATAATTATGTTATAAAAATCTTAAAGTTGTAATTTACAGAAAACTTTTGATATGAGAATAAGTAATTTTTTATGAAATTCCGTATTTAGTTTTTTAAGTAAACTTAATAAACTTCAAACCTAATAACGATCATAGTACGAATTTCTAAAGTATATTTTTAATTTAGTTGTAATATTATTATAATCCATGTTAAGATATTATTTAATTAACAACTGAAGGCCTTCCAGTTCTTTTTTCTTACTAGCTAATAATTTCTTTTTATGTGAAATAAATAAATAAATTGTATTATTTGTGTTATTTCTTGTTTACTTCTTATTATGTGCTATTTTTTATAATAACAGAGTGCTGGAACTCGGTCCTTGCATAATTGCGACTGATAGAGACTGTAGAGCTCCGCATTGTGGAGTATTAACGCTACTTTTTTTTATTAATTTAAATCACCTATGCTGGAACCCTTATATTCATAGCTCTCTGAGTTTGATGATGGTCCAATCCACCTATGACCTGCCTTAATGACTAAAGACGGCGAGAGCTCTTATTTTATGATATTTAAGCTAAGCCGAGCCATAAATAAGTTGTATAACGGAAATACTTTTGTTTTTAGTAAAATAAATCTTGTTAGAAATTGGCGACCCGAGTATAGGGCATCTGTTTTTTGTAAAATTAGTGGTTACAAATGATAACAAACGGCAATGAGCATAACCCGAAGATTAATATACAATATGAAGAAATAGAAAAAGTTGAGGAATTCTGCTATTTGGAAAGTATGATAGATGCACATTGTTGCACAAGGTTGAACTGGGCGAGATTAAGTAAAAATTCCCAGATGCCCAAAGATCCTTCCAAGAAAAATCTAGATATGCATACAGCAACTGCTAATGACGAAGTTTCTGGAATTAAAATCTGCAATGTTCTGTATTTGAATACAGTTTCGTTGTTCTTAATATCAACCTTTAAGTTTACAAGGTTTCATATACAGAATCATTTATTACAGGTTTCATAGTTTGAAAGTGTTAGGCTATGCTAGTCTAATATTGAGTAGTAAAACTCCGAGATTTCGTTCAGATTTCTGAGTTTAAGTTTTTATGGAGAATTACATCTAATAAGTAAAGCTTTAGCTTTACTATATGTTAAACCAGCCGAACTTAACGTATTGGCACCAATGATCAAACTGAGATGATGATCTAACTAACCTAACCCACGCGATATCTAGCCACTTCGGATGGGTGTTATGTAGATAGAATGTTAGGTTATAGTATAAATTAAGAAAAATCAGTCTTTTGGCAACTACGATGAAAATATTCAAGAATAAGCTGAGTATTTCGTAACCCTATGACGCACTATTACTGAATATTCCTGATTAATTCCAATCAATTGGATTGATAAAAAAATAATCCCTCTACCTGTATGTTGCCCATCGCTATGTAATGTATATTTTTATAAAAATAATTTTATGTTTACTTCCGTTTCACTACTTTTATTAAAAAATTCTTATAGATATACACTTATTAAACACATAAAACAAGATGATGTAACATACTTAGCATAAACTTAGCCTCAGAAAGCCTTGAATACGACGCTTTTGGATAAAAAGTAATAAAACTAGCAAAAGCTTGACAATTTTACATAGCATGTCGATTTAATAAAATAGTAATCAAAAACAACATAAATTTCCAAAAGTTTCTTATAATATTTAACAATTTCTAAAATATTCAAGATTGTCATATAAATATAAACAGAGAAAGAAAAAACTAATTTGACTTTTAGAACAGTGTCACTTCATCATCTAAAAAGAAGGGCAAATGTTTTGGCCAAATTCTATCTCGCGTTTTTTAAAATATATCTTTTGTAGTATCTACCATATATGATGCATAACAGTTTACATAAACTATTTTCGTCCTACTGAAGTTACATTTATTATTTTTTTGATAGAAACACTAAGGGAAGAATACTTTATAATATGAGTTTTGAAAAGATGTATGGAAGCTAGAAAGAGCTTTTATGTAGTCCACCAGCGAACTTTTTAAATGACAATTATGTAAAAACATACCTATTTATGCAAAATGGAATGCTTATCTAGTTTCGTAGATGTTCA
This sequence comes from Agrypnus murinus, assembly GCA_929113105.1. Lineage (NCBI taxonomy): Eukaryota > Metazoa > Arthropoda > Insecta > Coleoptera > Elateridae > Agrypnus > Agrypnus murinus. The sequence goes on from OV816023.1 coordinate 95,093,328, forward strand.
TAGAAAGCAGTAAAATGAATTTTAACATTCATAGTTTCATAAATGCACCATTATGCATTCTGATATGTCGACTGCTCTGCAAAATGCCATAGTTTTGAAAGATTTATTCATTCGGCTTTTTTATTAAAAAATGTATAACATAAATTGTATCTATAGCAAGTACGGTTGCAACCCTACGGGAATGAACTTAAACGTTCAAGGGTCGTAAAAGCTTTAGTAGTTCAGTCAAAGTCAGTATACAATTTTATTAGCTAAAATATTATTAAAAGTAGGGATGTATATGAAATAAATAAAGATTAGTAAAAAGTTTCACAGTATTTATTAAATTATAACCTGACAATATTGTTTCGACAGTTAAGCTGTCATTATCGAAGGTAATATAAATATAAACATACACGTCATTGTGTGATATTGTTCTAAAAGATGTTTGGCATAATTAGGTTTTTCAGGATGTTTATTTCTGCAACAACGCACGTGTTCTTTATATCTTATGTCAAAATTTCGAAGTATTTGTCCAATATATACCGAACTACAAAAAGAACAATTTAAACGGTAAATGCCTGATCTCATGTGTTCTGTCTTTAGCATTAAATGAAAATAAAAAAGTGTTGGTTTTAAAGGCTATTTTATAATTGTTGGTTTTTCTTAGTGTATTTCTTGCCAAAATATGGTACAGATATGTAATTTGTCTTCTGTTTGATTGTCAATGGGATATATTCTTTTGATAGCTAACCTATAATCTTTTTGTTTAACTAAAGTGTCAATTATGTTCGGATTGTTACGATTTACAGGTGCTAGTTGTTTAATAGTTGATTATTGCTTTGTGGTGACAGGATTCATCTGGAATAGTTATGTCCGTATGTGTTGCTTTTCTGTATATGGAAAATTCAAATAGATTGTGTGCGTTAATCTTGATAGTTAAGTCTAGGAAGTTAATAGCCCTGTTTTGTTCTGCTTCTAATGTAAAATTTATATTTTAGTGGATACTATTAATAACAATTAAAAATTCATTGATAACCTCAAAAGAACTGCCAAAACAAGCTAAAATATACCATATTTTGTAAATAAATTATGCTATTAAAAGTGATATAATTCTGACTTAGACCTAGAAGAACCTAGTATGATGACCCCGATAGGCGGATTGAATTTTGTGAACTGATGACGAATAGAATTAATGCTGAGCCTCAACAGATAGAGAAAGTCACGTGGAGTTTTCGTGACTGAGGATGGTAGTTAGAGGTAAAAATAGAAAGTAAATACCGGTAACAAATTAATTATATACTAAACAACAAGTCACAGTGCAATGGGTTACAGACATAAGTGTGAGGATGAATGTCTCCTAAAACTAACATAAACATAAGAGTGATCGGAACCACCCTGTACTAGCTTCTATATCCTACAACTAACCGTCATTAGGAAACCAGATAAGCAATGTCCCTGGACGCTAGCTTCTAGGTCCCTAATACTAAACGGTGGGGGAATCAGGTAAGCAGTGCCCCTGGGCACCAGCTTCTAGGTACCCTACAATTAATTAAATATAAAGTTTCTTACCAGATCTGCTTCAAGTTCATGTTTCGATGGAGTCAAAGGAACGACTGAATTGTACTTGAGCCAGCCGGGTTTATATACTGTATATTGCGGAAGACATTAGCATATTAACGTGAATCTGTAGGTGCGGCGTTCCGCGTATCCGTTGTTATTTCCATGTGCGGCATGCAGCTCTGCTCTAGCGTAGCTCGATCGCATGATGTGCTGAGTAGAGGATCTTGGCATGAGAGCAGCTGGCTCGCGTGTGTGGTTATCATTAAGCCAACGCTGTATATGCATTAATCTTGGATGATATTTGCACCAGTTGGAATGCAACTTGCGGTTTTTGTGAATAATTTAATTTGAAATAATTACGTTTGTGACCACCTCTTCGACGGAAGAGTGGTGGTGCTTGTGGCAGGTGTTGCGGAAGATGCGCCAGTGGGCATCCAAAAGGTGGTTAGTGCAAAGTTAGGAACACAGTAGGTATAACTAATAGCTAATTAAGAGTACGTTCATTGATTTCGTAAGATTTTCACTCTTAAAAATTTTGTCTATTTGCATTGTTACTTGACAAGTACTGTTTCTTTCTTCGCCTGCGCAAATGGATGTTCCAAGGGTACATGCTTGTACCGAATAGTTTTAAACCGGATGAACAGCTATACCACCTGGTTCCTATCAACCATCACCTATTTGGTCTACATTTGTTTTAGTGATGAATGAACTTTTTTTAAATGGAAATGTCAACAAGCAAAACTGCCGTTACTGCAGTGATAGAAACCCACACGTATTTAGAGAAGAGCAGATACAGTACCCTGAAAAAATTAATGTTTAAGCTGGTATATGAGGAGATATTATTGGTCCTTTATTTATACCAAGAAATCTAACTGGCGAAATTTATCTCAACATGTTGAAAAACACTATTGAACCTTCAATTCAGAAATTAGTGCACGAAAACCAACGATACGTGCATGAAATCCTGGTTTGAGTTGAAAACAAAACGAAGCACCCTCACTACACAGTCGCAATAAGACCATGGCGATCATTAGATAATAATTATACTAATAAACGGATTGGTAGGAGAGATCCTATTAGGCTGCCACCTAGATCGTCAGAATTAACAACACCCGTTTTTATGGGGTTATCTCAAATCAATAGTCTAACAAACCTAATCCGACTCAATTGCAGAATTGCAGCAAAGAATTGTACAAGCCTGCCGTAATATTTCCAGAAAAACATTTGCAAACGTTCGCCGTAAATTTAAAAATAGACTCTATCACTGTCTAACAAACAATCGAAATCACTTTGAGCATTTACTTCATTAATTAAAATTTATTAGTTCAAAATAAACGCTAGTACCTACATTCTTGTTTATAAAATTATTTTTTTTAATTGTTAGTTACTGTTGGTTCAAGCTGCATAAGGTATAATTTATGTCGTTGAACAACATTTTTAACGAGCTTTCCAGCGCTGCATTGCAAGTAGGGGGTTTCTATTTAAATTATTTTAGTTGTAGTGGCTGGGGCATAGGGGGTTGACAGAGGTGTTTTTATTCTTAAGTCATTTAAGTTCTCTACAAACGGTTTTGAGCTTTTTTTTGATATCATCTTTTGTTTATGAGATATAGCTCAATCTAAGTTTTTTAAATTGTCATTCTGTATAGTATGTAGGGATAAGCGTTCACTAACTTCTTATATTGAATTATAATTTTATTCAGTAACGATAATAAAGATGAGTGTTAAAAGTTAAAATGAAACAATTTTCTTTCTTTTAGGACCTGAGATTTGAGGCCCCTTGATGGCGCGCGCCTCATGCGCCTGTGCGGAAATCCGCCACTAAGCATAGAATATAAATAAAGAAAATATATGAATGTTAATTATTATTCGCATGATTGTAGCTGCTAACAGTGAGTACTGTTGCTGTATCACCTTGGTTTAAAAAACAAGCTTTTACCTACCTAAAATACCAAAAAGAGGGAGTAATCCTAGCCAGCTGCATCACGTCATAATGACGACTTTATTTGGTCAGTTGTAACGTCAAAATCATCTAATATTCTACGTCATAATGACAAAAAAAAACATCAGTTAATGTCACATCCTCAAGACGTCATATTCTGACTTACATAGACGAGAGTTCTGACTAATAAATTGCGTTTTTTTTAAACGTATTTCTGATGTTACGTGATGATGAAATAAAAATATTTATGATACAATAAGAATTTTGTTCAAAAAATACAAATACATTCAATATAATATTTTTTGCAAAATTTAAAAGCAAATGCATGCAAATTGTCTAGGATTTCATGTGAATTAAAATAATTTAAAAGTGTTACAACAGAATTTGAACATAACCTCAAAAAGTAAGTACTTTAATGCATGCTATATTAATTTTAAGTGTACAATGCTTCCTTTTTGTTTAATGAAAAGCACTAACAAGCTAAACAACCAACAATAGTTCACGTGCAAAGTTGTGGCGATGTGGCGAATGGTGGCTTTGAAAGTCCTCTTGCGGTTGCCTCGTACTTACTGGAGGCGTACCTGTCTACAAAAATAAAAACGCACAACCGTATTTATCCTTAAAATAAAGTTTACAATCAGTATTTTCACCGTATTTTCCTACAACCATATATTTTCACAAAACAAAATATCACGTTCCGGAAAATTCCACAAAAAAACTTTTTATATTCTAAACGTCTAAAGGTACAAAAATATTTATCCCAAAAATAAATGTTGCAATGAATACGGCTGGAAATTTATACAACTGTACTTTTAACTAGATAAAAAGATAAATATAATAAAAATTAAATATTAAAGATTTCCAGTAACGGAGAAGTACTGAGCTCAATCTGTTCATTCATTAAAAGTACCCAGAGTTTGTGTTTGTATATCTCAAAAACTTCTAGAATGTCTAAAAGTTTGTGTCGAAGAGTCATTGTGTTCTAAAAGGAGTCTGGCGTAATTAGATTTTTATGTTTTATGTTAAAATTTCATGTATGTCAAAGTGTTTGCCCAATATATACCGACGTACAAGAAGAAGAAGCCAGATTATTCTTGTTATTTCTTTTTCTAACCTTGTTGTAAAGTGGCAACATTTTGGACCTTAAATGAGTAAATGACTTAATGTGCTGTCGGCAAATACATAAAGTACACACATACGTATACATACAGTGAGGTCACAAAGTAAGGAGTACATTCAATACTTTAAAAACGTCCAATATTTAAAGGAATCTCTCAAACCCGTCGATATTATTTCTTCTGAGCTTATTTTAAAAACATCTTTTGTTATACAGGGTGTCTCAGAAACTTTGGCTAACATCAACTTTGATTTTTCAAATTAGTAACCACCATTTTCTTGACAATTTCGAATTCATTTAAAATTCTAATCATAAACAACACTGTGTGCAGCGATAGACTTCTTGTAGCATCGACAAAAAAGACCAATGATTCCATGACTAGACTAGACTGCCACCCAAATACATTTTTCCCCGTAACTTTCTTTCATGTGCAATATTCGTTCCGTCGGCGTTGCCCAGAATCAAACGTTCTGTTTGTCTACAAAGCCATTCACTTAAAAGTATTAGAGAACCACGCGTACAGATTTGCAAACTGTAGTCTCCGCGCCATATCTATCTGCGTTAACTTATGCACTACTGTCAACTTGTACAAGGAAGCAAATAAATATCGGAATGAATAATTCGTTACACAGGTCGACGCGAAATTCCCAACACCGCATTGGCTGTTCTTATTGACTTACCCGGACTTCGACTCAAAGCCACTCGCACGCCGTCCATGTTTGCTGGGGTGTGAATAGTAGCATTAAGTGCATTAAGTAAGCAAAACCTATGAGTCACTGTAACATTCTTTGTTTCTGCGAACCGCGCACACCTACGTGCACGTCTTCTGTGCAATAATCAACCATTCTTTGTTCGGCATTATCACAAATTAATTTATCAATGTCAAGTGTCAAATGCATGTGACTTCCAACTTTTCCTAGCGTAATTTCCAGGAACTGAATAGCTTGGGCGCACAATTTGAAAAGTGATAGCCAGGCTTCAAGAACAAAATTAAATCAGGTAGCTTTTGTGCGCCACGGCAATTATTATGTAAACAAACATACTGACATTATCTGTTGTCACCTTGCAACTTCTTTCAGCAAAGCGCAAGTAAAGTAGCATTCGTCGAGATACTTGCGTCCAACTGTTCGACGTCTAAATACCTGTGTCCTTTTGACCTACAATTATTAGTATTAACAGACAGCTAAGGCAGAAGAAGGTGAAACATAAAATTATTAGCAAAAATAAAAAGGGCCGACCTAGAACGTTATTGTTTGACTTACTCTTGTTGGAAACCTGACTCATTTTTGTTTGCATTATCACTGTAATCACTATCAATCTCATTGTATTCTCTGATAGTTTCATAATCACAATGACATACCTCCCCCCCCCCCACCGGGGGAAGAAATATTATTTCCAGAGAAAAACCCAACAAATTATAACTAGGATGATTTAGCATTACAAAACCAATTTTGTACGAAAACTTGCTGCTTAGCGAATTAAAAGATTTGAAATTTGATCGATTTGAGTTGTTTGACTTAAAAAAAATTTTTTTTCGGTTTTTTATGAAACATGATATTTCATTTTGTAGAAAATGTATGGTTGTAACTAATTTCTTCAAATGTATGGTAGTAAAATTAAGTCCCATAGTAATTTTTGCTTTACGTCGCTTAGAACAATAGTACAGAATGCAGCTTGCGTTCGACCTATTGCTGTGCCGGCAGATTGGCAGGGTAAAAAGTGGCTCACCAACCATCAACTCTAGAATATTTCAAGTGTCGGTAATTCTTGGAAATCTCGTGGCAAATTTTTCTTGTGCCGTCGTTTATAGTTCCAGAAACTTCTGAAGTGTTTCTCTCCTCTTCCGGCCTATAACCAGCGGAGTAGTCTTCACGCCCTAAACGGCGAGATCGAGCGGAGGAAGAAATAATTCTCGTCCTCCTTGAAAGTAATGTAACTACCGAAAACTCAGGATCATCAGGATCGTTTCTGCGGCTCTCTCTTATCTTCGTCAGAGAACAAGACATGTAGAATTTATCGTTAAATTTTCAAAGAATACCACCCCCTACTTTTGGGTGTTAAGTATGTAGAGACACAACATAACATAGCAATAGTTTATAGATTCAAGAAGAAAATGCGCTCGCAAAACATTTAATTCAGAGGTATAAAACCCTGTTAAAATTAGTGAATTTCAAACTACATAATTAGACACTATTTTAATCTCACACCAGACTTTAGACTTTCTGCTATATGAAGTATGGTTTGTATGGGTTGTAAAATAATACCTGCCCTTAAATTTCCAATGCGGTACAGGAGTTGATCAGGTAGAAGACACAATTCCTAAAACAAAAGTTTCGCAGCGTTGGCTAGTTTCATTTATACAGGGTGTTCGAAAATAAGAAGCACGTATTTCACACGAAATCATGCAGGGTGTCCTATTTAAGAAAAGACACTGATAGAAATACGGACGAAACCCCTAGATAGAATTTGTGCATTAAGATTCCTCACATTCTGCCTAAATACTCCACCCAAGTATTTCACCTAACTTCTTGTAATTCGTCTAAATTCTAGATAATCTTTACAAAAAAATTTACTTATTCCCTGAAAAAAATCTCGTTGCTAAATAGTTTGCAGGAAAATCTTTTGGCTAATAACTCCCGGATTTTTTTAGGCTTATTCTAAAGCACTTCGAAAGCTTTATCAACCGTCAAAATGGTGACGATCTCTGCTCCTGTGTTTGCCTATACAGCCCAATAAACTTAATATTTTGGGCGCAATTTTTGACAGCTAATATAAACTTTCTGACATTATACCGTAGACACCTTTAGCAGGTAAAATGCGCGTCAAGACATCAAGTTCAAGCATCGATCTCGCCAAAGTTTTCCGCACTGTGCGCAAGCAAAAATCGCAAGCACCATTTTGATGGTTGGTAAAGAAGAAGACTGAGGAAACGATCAAAAAATGTACACGGAGTTTAAATAATCGATTGATCGATTAATTCGATCTAGCCTTGGTAGTGTAGGGACTAGCGTGCTCTTCTCTCACCCAAACGGCCCGGGTTTGACTCCCGGTACTGGTAGATCTGGTTAAGGTTTTCTGCAGTTTCCCTTAGCTGTAACACACATGTGGGATTTGTGCTAATACCATCTGATAAGACGGCTGCAGCCGCACGTTGAGCCTGCGTGATAGTAATAATCGCTCCTCCCTCTCGCGGCAATCTTAGTAAATTCCTCTAATGTATACATTTTGCCCGTCACTAAATATTTGCATTTTCCTACTTCTTTCAACGATAAAGGCTGACAACCACAACGGCATTAAGAAGTTTAAATGTTTAACTGAATTAAAAAACTAAATAATAAAAATAAATCAAAATAATATGGTTTTCTTTTCATAAAATCCTTATTTTTAATTCCACTGATGGATCTCCAGGTTATGTAAGATATTTGATACGTTGCCTTCATAATACAATTAATAAGAGCAGATACGTAAAATGAAGAAACGATCAACAACAGTATGTATAATCAAAAAATATAATACAAAATATTTGTATTATTAAAAATTCAAAGTGGGGAAATTATTTTACAAAATAAGTCAAAGTGTGACAATATTAAACCCACAAATATAAATGAGATGTGTATAATTCACAGGAGACACTCTAGGACAGCTGTTTCGATCTTTTTAGATCTCATCAGCTAGAGATAGTCTCCTGTGAATTATACACACATCAACCAGGCTTATATACATAGCCGGAAATAACATTAATACCGAGAAATGAATCTCATTTATATTTGTAGGTTTAATATTGTCACACTTTGACTTACTATGTATAATGTTTTTTTGCTTATTATATATTTAGTTTTAAATTTCATATAAGGTTTTTTGCTATTATTAAACAAATCTGTACATTTCAATACACATTATGAAGTCAATAACCTTCATTTCATTTCAATAAACACTATTTAAAGAAAAATATTAATTACAAATAATCACAAGGCCCAACTTCTTTACTGCAATAATTTACAGCAAATTAATGACAATCGGGTTGTCATTCGGCCCATTTTAAATAGAGTCAAAGTGACTTAACCCCCTTCCAGTAAATGAATTTAATTTTACTTCTCTAGATTCATATTCTAAAATACTACACATCTTGCAATCATATGAAATTAATTCATTACCTTGACAATGACCCAAATAAACAAAATAATTGCATTCTTAATGCTAACATGAAATTAATTATATTGTCCAAGGTGCCAACTACACACTAATATCCAATATCATTAACATTTTTATTCTTTAAGATAATCTTTATAGCGCAATTAATTAAAATATCCTAATACTTTTACACTATTTAATATTTAATGAGTTGTTTAACCTAAATATGGCAACTAACAGTGAGAAATGGTTGTAATAAGTGGTTATAAATTTTCTAATAAATAACTTTTATGTTTTTTTTATAAGTTGTAATATGCATATTTAATCCATACCATACATAATAGAAATCAATTCATAATTTAGATATGCGAAAAAATATAGGAAAATTTTCACCGACGAAGGTGTTGGTCAAGGCAACCTAACTAATATTTAATCAATGTAATAAGAAACAATAATTTATATTAATGTGACCCTTGACTTTGAACTGTATCCATATTCATGTAATAAAATGAGGAGATATGGTCAGTCACGCCGTTCTCGGAACGTTTCTTCAATTTAACCTAGCCAAGATACGTATTACGTAGGAGTGTTAACAATGTCAGAAAAGGCCCTCGCCATAGCAACAAAGAATGTCTGTTGGAAGATGTATTAAATATCTGTCAAGATATTAAAAGGAACTGATTTTCTTTGAAGCTTCATTTCTGCAGAAACATTATTGAAAAAATATATACCTAAATACGTCTTGATAATTTTGATCGTTTTATAATATATTTACATCTATCTGTCTATTTCTTACAATTCTTTTATTAATGTAGGACATACACGGTCTTCCCCGACGACGTCGGCGAAGACGTCCGGGACAAGGTCGAAATAATGAGATAATGTTTACATTTACTGTAATTTATAGCTGGACTGAATATAATAAAATTATGAGTATCGTATTTCTTTAAAACATCAAAATGAAAAAAAGGATTATTGATAATAATCATTCATAATAAAGTGTGTACTGAATCTCTTTCTTTATTTAGACGTATTTCGAAATAGCTTATGTAATTAACAAAAGTCTTCATAAACGTAATAACCTTGACGTCACTCATCGGTGGAATTACAAATCAATCTTTTATTATGAAACGAAAACTTTAGTTTTTTTTATTTCATTGTTAATTTAGTTCAAAAATGGATATAACTAATTAACGCAGGATTTAGGATTCCGAGTTCCAGTGTGCAAACGATGTACAATTTTCCGAAACCAAAAGGAAGATTATCACTTACCAAAGAACAATGGTAAAAATCTGCTGATTTTTATCATATCTGTCATCTTTTATTAATAGTAGTAAAAGCATTTGCTACATTTTATTCACATGAATCATAATGCTAATTCTGGTAAAATAAATGTTTTGTCACATCTATTAAATACGTCCGTTTACTAAATTGAACCGAATTTGATATAAACTGATTCACCGAATGAAAAACTGTTGAACATTTAAGTTGGCTAAATAATAACTACTGTAGTTTCAACATTTGTGTGTTTTCGATTGTGTGTCAACCGGTGTTCAAGGCGGACGTATATCATCTTAGCTTAGCTAGCTTAGTGAAAACAAGTGGCGTTAATCATTTAATACAATTTAATCAATCACGTATGTAGTTCTGTTTTTTTTCAACTGTATGTAAATTTACAAACAACTACTCGATTAAAGGTATCGTCTTTTTACTAAGACTGCTGTGTTTTCCAGTTATAATATTCACAATAAAATTTATTTATAATACATAGAAACACTTATCAGTCACTTAACAGTTTATCGCTATGCCAAACATTTGCGGTATTTGTAATCTTGAAATATCAAGACAGTCTCCAAAAATCAAATGCTCATGCTGTCCTGTGTCTTATCATGGCAATTGTGTCAGCCTTACGCAAGATTGTATTAACATTCTTCAAGCATGGAAATGCTATAAATGCATTAATAAAACTCACAATATTGAAGATGATAAAAACTTTAAAAAATTTTAACTGAGCTGCAGGCACTGCGAGATGAACAAAAATTAATGGCAAATTCGTTAGATAACTGCCATGAAAAAATTGATACCAACAATCACTTATTAAAAAACCAAGAAGTGTTAATAAATTCTTGTTTAGAGAAAATAAATGCACTATCGGCTGAAAACGATTCCTTAAGAAAAGAAAATGAAGCTCTTAAAGCGGAACTAAACTCATTAGAACAATATTCGAGATCCAATTGCGTCGAAATTGCAGGAATTCCTGAATCACCAGGAGAAAACATAATCAGTGTTTTATCAATGGTGTCTAACGCAATTAACTTTCCCTTAGAAACCTCCATGATAGACGCAGTACATCGTCTAAAAAAGAATCCTAATCTGCCTACGCAGCCCAGAGGAATAATTTTAAAATTCGTTCGCAGAATTGACAAAGAAGACTTTATTCACCGTCGCAAAGTCAAACGTAACCTAACGGTTAATGACTTGCATGAAGATGTAAGAAAGCACGCCAAAGAGAATAATACTATATATATTAACGAATCTTTAACCACCTACAATAGACAACTGTTAGCGAAGGCAAAAATGAACAAAAAGAACAACAATATAAAGTATTTATGGGTACGAAATGGAAAAATACTAATGAGAAGAACTGATGGTAGCCAGGTATTTGTGATAAAATCAACTAAAGATCTAAACGATGTCCATTAAAAATGAAGAATTCCATATATTATACCAGAATGTTAGAGGCTTACGTACCAAAACACACAACATTTATACCAGTCTGCTTGCCGAAAACTATGATGCTATTTGCCTAACCGAAACATGGGCAAACGACGCGCTTTTAGATTCTGAAATTATGGATGAACGCTATACTGTGTATCGAGCTGATCGCAACTTTCAATTAACTGGGAGAAGCAGAGGTGGCGGTGCATTAGTGGCTATCAAAAATAAATATCATAGTGAGGTGTTATTTAGATTTCAAGCGTTTTTTGAAGGATTGTGGATAAAAACTAAAATAAATAATGTGATATTAAATATATGTACACTTTATATACCACCAAATGCACCCATAATTCAATACACAGAGTTCTTTGAATTCTGCTTTACCCACTACGACATATTCCACTATAATACTATTATACTAGGTGATTTTAATCTACCAAACTTTATCAATGTTAACTCACATGGCGAGATTGAACAAGAGTTGAGCAACTTTTTAAACTTTCATAATTTAAGACAAATTAACCAGACATTAAACAGTATTGGTCGTTTGCTTGATCTCGTAATTGTGAACTGTAACGTTCAGTGTTATCGCTGCCCACTACCTATTATTCAAGAAGATTTGCATCATCCTTCCCTTATTTGCACATTTCACTATAATAAACAAAATATGAATGCCACAACAACATATTCTTTTTCTAATGAGCGTAGATATAATTTTAAGAGAGCAAATTTCTTGGAATTGTATCGTAAGTTATCTGTAGTAGACTGGCAACCGCTATATCAATGTGATGATGTAGATCAGGCAGTTGATTTATTTTACGGTTTAGTCTACAGTGTCTTCGACGATACAGTACCGCTATCTGGAACTGTTAATTTTAGATATCCTCCTTGGTTCTCACGGGAAATTATCTGTGACATCAAACGCAAGGGTCGAATCCATCGAAAGATAAAGCATAATACTGACTTTAGAATAATTCAAAACTTGACGTATGAATTTAATTACTTAAGAGCAAAAATCAAACAATCTATTATTGCATCCTACGAGAAATATATACTTGACACTGAGAATGCGATTATTAAAGAACCAAAACAATTTTGGTCTTACATAAAACGTAAAAAATCAACTATTTCTAACTCGGATACAATGATTTATAAAAATCGCAATTTAGAGAACAGTACTGATATTGCCGTTGCTTTTGCTACCTACTTTAAATCTGTTTATGCGGAAACACCTGCAAATTTCACTATTCCACGAAGCGAAACCTTTAACATAAGTGTATTTAATATTTCGCAGATTGAGGAGAGTGAAATTACTGCAGTCTTGAAAAAGATGTCAGGTAAAAAAGCAGTGGGACATGATCAAATACCTATGTACGTCCTCAAGGGTTGTTCGGATATTTTTGTAAAGCCACTTAAATATATGTATAACTTATCAATACAAAAGTCTGTTTATCCAAGAATTTGGAAAAAATCCAAAGTATGCCCAATATATAAAACAGGTGCAAAAACTGACATAACTAATTATCGGCCTATAGCAATTTTGTGTTCAGTCGCCAAAGTATTTGAATCATTACTATCTGTAAGAATCTTTAGTCATATTAAACCATTTTTAACACCTTTTCAACACGGGTTTATTCCAGGACGATCTACACATTCAAACTTAATTAATTTTGTTGAAACTGTAGTGGATGGCTTTGCCGGTAATTGCCAAGTCGATACCATTTATACCGACTTCGCAAAAGCATTCGATAAAGTAAATTATGACATCTTGTTACAAAAAATGAATGTTCTGGGATTCTCCAACAATGCATTGCAATTTTTTATTTCATATTTATCATCTAGGCGTCAGTATGTGGTTTACAAAAATTCCGAATCTCCCGAATTCGAAGCCTTTTCAGGAGTACCTCAAGGTGCAAACCTGGGTCCACTCCTTTTTACTATATTAGTAAACGATTTACCAAATTGCTTGCAATATTCTAATTGTTTGCTTTTTGCTGACGATGTAAAAATCTTTCGACAGATAAGCACCATTGATGACTGCATTAAACTTCAGGCAGATATAAATAATTTATATCAATGGAGCAAGGATAATTCTCTGAACTTTAATGTCGGTAAATGTTTTGTAATGCATTACAGCAAATCACCAAACTACGTAACTTTTACCTATAATATAAACGGTGAGAATTTGACTACAAAAAATATACATAAAGACTTGGGAGTCATTTTTGATACGAAACTTTCTTTTCAAAATCACATACTGGAAACTGCCAAATGCGCCTATAAGAATCTTGGTTTCATTATCAGAAATACCCATCATTTTAAAAATACTATCGCTATTGTGATATTGTACAAAGCTTACGTGAGAACTTATCTGGAGTATTCATCAGTGGTTTGGTCTCCTACACATAATTACAAAAAGCATGTGTTGGAAGTTGTACAATCTAAATTTTTAAGATATCTATACAATAAAGTGCATAATGAATATCCTAATTTCTTGCCCTACAGTGTACTATTAGCATTATTTAATTTTATTTCTTTAGAAAATCGCCGTAACGTAGCCTCATTACTTTATCTTCATAAAGTTCTAAATAATTCTGCCGATAATTCGTTTTTACTTGAAAAAATTATGTTTAGAGTTCCTCGTGATAACTCGCGGTTACGAGATACTTTTTATATACAGTCAGCCAGAACCAATTATGCACTGTCAGCACCTGTAAATAGAGTTTGTACATTATACAATTCTATATCAGATAGAATCGATATGTTTGGCTGCTCTTACACTTCCTTTAAATACAAATTGTATTCTTTATTTGATAATTAAATTAATGTAATATTGTGGTTGCATTTTGGTAAGGAAATTTTTAACTAATATATTATTACCTGATAAGTATAATATTGTTTAAGTTGTTATTCTGTTACTTGTTAATATGTTACTTATGTACATACTATATAGTAAATAACTTTTTTATTTTTAGTTAAAGTTAAACTTTCTTTTTTATTTTTAGTTAAATTGTGGAATTAATGTTACTTTAAACTAGGGTTTATTTTATATTTTTATTTCAATTATTATTGTGTGCTGTTGACACTAATTATTGTATATACTTCAATTATATTGCTTCCTGTAATTGGATTCTTCTGTTGGAAGCTCAAATTAAATAAATAAATAAATAAATAAATAAATAAATTTATAAAATATTGTACATAAATAAAATTAATCTTTCAAAAAGTATAAAATTCTCAGTACTGATTTCCTATTATACAAGAAAGTAGATGGCATCAAGTGTTCAGGTGACAATTATTAGTAGTACAGATTGTAATTATCTTCCAAGGTTATCAGGTTAAGACCCATATTTTAAACATGATTTGTAAAATTAAGAATCAGTTTACATCAAATTCGGTTGAATTTATTAAACGGCCTCTACAAATGCAACAAAATATTTATTTTACTAGAATCAGCACATTCTTGATGAACAAGGAAAAAAATGATACCTGATACCTATATAATAATTTGTCCATTGACTTCTCCTATACCAAAATCAGCAGATTTTTACCAGTGTTCTTTTACGGAAAGTCCTTTATAGGAAATTATTGTACATCGTTTGCGCGCCAGAACTCAGAATCCTAAATCCTGCGTTAATTATATCCATTTTTAAAATAAATTAAGAATGAAATAAATAAAAAACAAAAGAGTTGATTTGTAATTCTACCGATGGATATCAATACTATCCCGCTTATGAAAAGCTTTGTTAATTGCATAAGCTATTTCGAAATACTTTAAAGAAAGAGATTCAGTAAGCATTGTATTATGCTCAATACTGCTTTCTTTCATTTTGATGTTTTAAAGAAATACGATACTCATAATTTTATTATATTCAGTCCAGCTATAAATTACAGTAAATGTAAACATTACCTCATTATCTCGACCTTGTCCCCGACGTCGTCGGGGAAGACCGTGTATGTCCTACATTAACCTCACATAATACCTATATAGTAATTAACCCAACCACAATAGTTTTTTTAATTTAATTCTGCAATAATTTATAGCCAAGGTCAGGTTTTAGGTTTTTGGCTAGATAAAACGAAACGTTATGAGGATAATTTATTGGCTCGTTGCCCAGCCCAAAAATGTAGGCTAACTTTTTAACATCTTTAAACAGTAAAAATAAAATCTAAAACCGAACGTTTACCTTTACATTGAATTTTTCTAACTTGTGCTTTTTCTTGTTCCATGCAAATTTTTACAAGTAAACTTTTCTGAGACCAATAAATACCTACTTTGGTTATGATATTCTATAAATGTAATAATAGCATTGATTTGTTTTAGTTTAGCCCTTTTTCATAGAATGGTTTTAATTCAGTTCTTCGCGTGTATTTTTACGAGAGTATTGGAAAAGTTATTCTTATTAAAGTGCTGTATTCATTACCGAATGTTGGCAACAATTGTGGCAAAGTTTTGTCTGTCTTTCGCAGCTCTATAATTAATTCATGAGTGCTGATATGGTCTAATCTGTTTTTGTTTTTGAGCCAGGAGCATCTTCTACGACCACGTCTTCTTCTATCATCGAGTTTTCCTTCCATAATGAGCTGCAGAATGTATTTGTCATTTCGTGTATGTTGACGTTAGCAGTTGGTGGAATTGCCGTATTATATTGATGTGTTGGCAATTGAGGAATTGCCTGTTGTTGGTTTGTTGTTGTGTTGATTGGTTAGCAATTTATAGAATTGCTGTTGTTGTTGATGATATGTGAATTGAGCTCTGTAAAATTAACCGCACAGTATACTGTTTGCTTGGAGAAATGGGCGCATTTCAAAGACGGCCTCGACCTGGGTAATTAATTAGAGTTACACCAGTGGCCCCAGGTGTTCACTGGGCAGTCTTGGGGTACTTATTCCCCTACAGCTTCTTATATGTCAATCCCGACGAGGGGCGGACTCGGGGGAGGTGAATACATTGACAGTACCTTCCGTATGTACCTGATCCTGTTAGCACTTCGGCTAAAGGGCGCCCGATGCGACAAGCATCTGTTTCAGGTCATCATGATCGTGGTAGTGCACTGAAGGTCTTCACTCCCGAAGGCGTCAATCATCCAGGAGCAACGTGAGACGGCACGGGGGATCCCCAATCCTCCCGTAAGTACTGCTAATTTCCATTTAAAGGGTAAGCGACTAATGTGTTGTAATTATCTTTTAATGTGTGCCTTAATCCGGCCCTGTGTTATTTTACGTTTTGGTCTCAATACGGCATGTATCTGAATTGAAGCATAACCGACCGTTCCCGCCCACTCCGGAGCAAGCAGTCACACGACCCGAAAGGACCTGTGAAATGTAACATTCAGAACTGGGGATTAACTTTGAATTGTGAGAATTAAAAATTGTACCAAAAGAATGTTTGACAAATTTAAATCATTATTGAATTACGACTCCGGCCTACATTCGGTATAGATGAGCAAAGCATTCTGTTTTTCTTTTTTTTAATAGAAATTCATTTCTTTTGGTCATTTTTCTCAGCATCTCCTCGTTTGTCGTGTATACGAAGCATTCTTCCGAATATCGAGTATTCAAAGGCTTGTAGTCATTTTTGGTACTAGTCTTCAGAATCCACACTTCAACGCCATATAGTAGCAGTAAATATATATGTAACACTGAACAAATCTGTATCTAGTTGTAGGATAAAGACTGCGGTTAGTAAATAGTTGTTTCACTTGTTTTCTTATTTTACCTCCATTTTTGCACTTTTTCGATTTGTCAGTAATATATATCATGAGTTATATTTGTGCTATTGGTGTTTTGATGAATATTATGTATTTTGCTTTTTTAGTATTTATTATATCACCTTCGTGACATATATTGCTTTCATCAGGCATTCAAAACCCTCTATGAAATTATTGCCGTGTCGTGAGCACACTTTATGTTATTAAAAAGCTCCCCATTTACTTAAATGCCGTATTCGGAGCTCTTTGTTTGTCTAAGTCTTTGTTGTAAACTGTCTCAGAATAAATATTAAATAATAACAAAGGCGAGAGGACGCAACCTTGTCTAACGACTTTTTTGATTGAGATGGCTTCCGTGCTTTCATTATCCAGTCTCACGGTTGCGTTTTGATTCCAGAAAAAGTTTCTAATGACTTTTATGTCTTCTCGAAATAGGCCTTTCTCTGTCAGAATTATCATTAGGTCGTCATATTCTACATGTCAATTGCCTTTCCATAATCGATAAAGCATATGTTTAGAAGATTTTTTGTTGATCTCGACATTTCTTAAGCAGAACTAACAAGCTAAATAATGCCTCTCTGGTAGCAAACCCTTTCCGGAATCCAAATTGGGAGTCACTCAGGTCTAATTCACATTTTTGGTATAAAATTTCTAGAAATAATTTACGAACCTGACTCATAAGACTTATGAGGCGAAAGTCATCGCATTTGTTGGCATTGGGTTTTTTTGGTATAGCGATAAATTCCGTCAGATGGCATTATTGATAAATTGTGTTAAAAAGGTTTCAACTCACTCAAAATCTTCAAGAGTTCGTTACAAATTTGGTCTGGTCCGACTGCTTTATTACTTATTACTTGAGAAAGAAACTGCACTGGTTCAAAGGTTCTCAACCTGTAATATGCTTTGGTAGGATTCGACTTGGAATTAAACAACACTATTAATAATGTATTATTCAAAATCTACATCTAGCTTGCAATAGCTATTTGAAAGGCTATGCCACTTTTAAAGACTTGAATTAATTTCCTATTTATGCGCCAGACTACAACTATACGTCTTTTTGAAGAGTTCTGATGTAGATGAAAATTCTTTTTATGGGAATTCTATTTCCATTAAGCTAAGAACGGCGAGGATACCAGAATCAGAATTATAGAAAAACATATTGCTAGGCTGCATGTCGGTGATACATTGTAACAAAACGTTGAGAATCTCTTTCTCAGAAAAAAAATATAAAGTTGCTAGAGGTGTTTATAAAGACGGATGTTTTACGAAAATTCGAAAGAACCAAGCATTCGATGTTAGCAGTACTCATTTTAGAAAAAAAGCTAATTTTAGTGTAGCCCATTTTCAAAACATATAATAGTAAAAGTATAACAGTGATAAAACCGACACGTAATTCAGGTAATAACAGACAATTATGGCAACTTTGACCGATGAAAACACTAGTTCATAACTGGAGTGTATAGTGTCATTTCTGTAAATACTTAAGTCGTTGACTAATTGTCTAATTCTAATAGCCTACTTCTAATTCCCTGATTGGTTCTTTACAGAACAGGGTTGCCAATCTTTATTTAGCTTGTATTTAAAGTATTATTGTAGTATAAGTTTATTAACAGTATCTCTAAAAGAGATTAACTGGTAAGTCGGTTTTGTAACAGTTTCAAGTAAAAAAAATCATTTGACTTAAAAATAAAAATCCACAAGATCTTGAATGCAACATATTAGAAAAATCTACTTCAGTTGTCTTACCAATATTTAACTATTTTTCCATTTTCATATAGTCACTCACCTGAAACAAAAAAAGACAATATTTTAAAAATTAAATATTTGTTTTTCTACACAAATTTGGAAAACATTATGTAATCAAGACGCTATAAAGATTAAGTAATCATGGAATTTCATCTTTTTTTCCGACTTGGTAGATTCGTATTTCACTATAACTTATATTTATAGTATACTGTTTTATTTTATTCGGAAGCTGAAATTTCCATTGCAGAATTAATTTATACCACAGTTAATTTTTGATTCTAGGGTTTTCTATATTTCTTCCACGCAGACATCCCACATTTTATTTAAATTTAATATACAGGGTGATTCAGAAATAACTGATATCCTTTGAATGGTAGGTAGAGGGGAGGCAGTACAGCTAATTTACCTTGACAAGTATAGGTCAAAAACAAAGTTTTCCAGAAATTTAATTTTAAGGTTTTATTGAATTTTGGATCCAGTTCTGACCTTGGATCCTTTTGGATCAAGGTAAATTAGCTCTACTGCCTCCCCTCTTCCTACCATTTAAAGGATTACGTTTATTTCTGAATCACCCTGTATAGAATTAATGAAGGATACTGAAGGATATATACTGAAGGATACAAATTCATGAATTTTGGATCCGGTTCTGACCTTGGATCATTTTGGATCCAAAATTCATTAAACTTTAAAATTAATTTTCTGGAAAACTATTCATTTTTGACCTATACTTGTCCAGGTAAATTAGCTCTACTGCCTCCCCTCTACCTACCATTTAAAGGATATCAGTTATTTCTGAATCACCCTGTATAAAGATTAAAATAATTTTTACTTTGTTGATGGATTATGTTTTCAGTAAATCCTGTATACAATTTGAATAAGTAATGAAGTGTAATGTTGCTTGAGGTTTCTATACTAAAAAAATTAGTCGGAAACATTTGAAAATATTACGTTTTACTGTTATCGAATTATTTCAGGTACGACATATATTATAGAATTATAAACTCAACACAGAAATAATTTGTATGCGAAATATTATTATGTTATGTTATAAAATGTTGAAATTATAAACATGTTTCCATTAGCGAATCAAATCTGCGTACATTATGGATTTTAACAATTCATTCGATTGAATGCTTGCTACTTATTTTCTGTATTTTAACCCTAATTTTAGATATTTTAAAATAAAACCAGTCCGGATTGTTTTTATATGTATTAACTCTCATATTTAGAGATTATATATAAGTTAATATTTAGAGATTTGTTTATTAAGCATATTGCTAATTTGAAAATTATATTGAGCATCTGAATGTGCATGGTTGGTGCGATACGGTAAGCTCGATAAAAATGATCTATATATTTAAAATACAAGGCTCATTTTTGTTCCAGTTCGTTTGAGAGTTCTACTGGGCCGATTTACATAATTATTTTTTTATATTGAAGTTTCGCTGTGTATATTAGTCAACACTACTTAATATCTGTAGTTCTTTAACTTTTATATTTTTAAATAAATAAACCTAAAACATTTATTTGGATATATATGAGAATGACCATCCACTTACAGTGCCCACACAGTCCCCAGCGTTGTTAGCTTTTGGAACTATACACGATTATAAAAGTTTGCTGCAACAAACACGCATAGTTGAAAACCATAGAAATCAGACAAATTACACAAATATTAGGTGATGGAGCCTGATGGTAATTGCTTATTTATAGCTGTTTCATTTATTGTTTAGATAAAACAAATCATCGTGAGATACGTTTTCAAATTGTTGCAAAAGTTGTTTGTAAATGACTGGGGTGATTATTATAAAGATTTCATTATTTACGATCAAACTTCATGTTCCCATTAACACTTTAGATTAAGAAAACGTTTGTCCTTCGATAGTGAATACACCGGCCATATTGAACTATACATATTGTATAGGTCAATTATTATTTACTAATCTATATATTTAAAACACGGCTCGTTTTTGTTCCACTTCGTCTATGAGTTCTACAAAACCGATGTGCTTTATTCTTTTTTTAAATTAAAGTCTCCACTCTAGATGAGTCAACACTACTTTTTATTTTTATTTAGTCTTTATATTTTTAAAACCGTTCTTTTTTTGCAGTCTGTGGAGTTTGAGTATTGTGATTTTTTAATTATTTATATTTTTGATTTAAACGCCAATCAATATGCCAAAGGCCGACTGTCCACTTACAGCGCTTGCTTCTTCACGTTTTGGAACTAAATATCGTCCCTATACCTGCTTGCTATGCCACCAACAATTCTCAGTCGAGTTTTATAGTATGTGGAGCATATTCACGAAATTCGATATCTTTGTCTGTCTCTGAGTGTCTGTCAGTTTTCTCCGTTTTAAATCTTAACTAATTGGGATATTTGATGAAAAAATAGAATAAGAATGTCTAAGAACTAATATTTTATCTCTTAAGGGACATGGAGAAAATGACCGGCAAAGTATAGAAATCTGCTATATTAAGCATTCGATAAATAAATTCAATGTAGAACTTTATGGTAAAAATGCATAAGTAAGTCGGGGGAGGAGTCCGAGTGGGAGTTAGTTGGAGGTGGTAAGTCAGAGTGGGAGATAAGTCGGGGGAAAGGTAAGCCGGAAAAAAGAGTAAGACGGGGGGTAACTAAGGGAAGGGATGATGGGAGGAAGTCGGAGGTGTTTGTTAAGTAACGCGTTTAAAAGTTCGTCTGAGAATGGTAAGCTTAGTATTTTGAACTGTTTTTGTTCGATTGCGTTTATTTAATAAATATTAATATTAAATAGTCAATCAAAGTTTAGAAAGCTGGTATATTAAGCATATAACATATTAATTCAATGTAGAATTTTATAAGTTGGGGGAAGCGTAAGCCGGGTGAGGGGAGATAATTCTGTGGAAGAATAATTTGTGGGATAATAATTTGGATAGAAATAATTGAGATAATTTGGAGGAAGCGAGTGTAAGTCGGGGGTGTTTGTTAAATAACGCGTTTAAAAGTTCGTCTGAGAATTGCAAGCATAGTATTTTTAACTGTTTTTCTTGTATAACTGTTATTTTTAACGATTGCGTTTATTTAATAAATATTAACATTAAATGATCACGCTTGGAAAGCCGAACACACAACAAATGTGTTGTATATATGGAAATCCTTCAATAAATTAACCATTTGACCGTCATGTTTTGGCGGAGTTCCCTAGTACTTATTTAATATTTACCGATCTATTAGATATCTCTAGCTACACCACTGTAGATGAGAAAATAGTTCAAATGCGGCGTAAAGTGCAGAATACTGTATTTAACTTATTGAATTAGTTATCAAATCAACACACAGTGGTGTTTGGGACCACTATGTGTCCAAAAATTTAGGTATTTGAGTAACTCTCGATGAATATACATGTATTTGATCCTTATGAATGAATAGCTTATTATGAAAATATGACCCTTGGGCCTGTCACCCTCTTGGGGGGTAACTACCCCCAGGAAAATGATCTAGTATCTTCACCATGCAGGTGGATAGTACTTGATGAGTTGTTGTTACTGGTATAATTTAACGTCATTTGAGTAACCCATTTATGAGTTACACAACTTCAAAGTGCCCAAAAGTGCTCTATTTGGCACATTTCGCAATCTTGTAACTCCTGGAAGGGGATCGATCGGGGCAGATGGCTTACACGATTATATTGCTCAAAAGTTGGGCTATTGAACGTCGCAAAGTTTAGCCTGATCCGACTACGCACTTGAGAAACCTGTCTGAGCAAAGAAACCGCACTGAAAAAGCAGACGAGAATCTGTCTACAAAGTTGATCTGTTTTACTCAAACAAGTTAAAAACTTCCAGATAAATATAGACCTCAAAAAGTAAGTAATTATTTATACAACTACATGTAGAATAGTTATGAAACAC
Organism: Agrypnus murinus; assembly: GCA_929113105.1. NCBI lineage: Eukaryota > Metazoa > Arthropoda > Insecta > Coleoptera > Elateridae > Agrypnus > Agrypnus murinus. The sequence goes on from OV816023.1 coordinate 95,116,128, forward strand.
CGGCTTAAAAATCTCGTTATGTGATTTTAAGTTCATTTTTTTATAGACTATAATAACTACAATGTTGTTCTTTACAAAAGAACAAAAGATATATTGCGAATTATCAGGTTTACATGGTTAATTACACATAAGTAATTTTTAAAATTGAAAATTTATGCTGTAAGTTTGCGGCAGAGTGTTTACCTTACTAATAATAAAAACATATTGCAGAAATACAAATTTATCGAAATTATCACTATATTGATTACAGTTTATGGATGCATGTGTGTTCATATCTCCAAAGTATTTTAGAATTATATTTAAAATAAATACCTAGTGTTAAAACTGAGAACCAGATATTATTATATTATCGTTTACCTTTGATGTTTTTGCTGATTTTTATTTGCTGGGATTGCATTTATTTAATGTTTCTTGTTTATGTGTCTATTAGTATTATAATATATTGCAGTGCATATAGTATACAGATTGGTGAAAAGCTCTACAAACCAAGTTTTGATTTTATATTTAGTGAGACATGGAGGACAATGGATATCAAATTATCGAAGACAGCATCACCAAAGAAATGCATATTTATAATAGTGATATAGTAGACATAGTGTTTGAAATAAAAGATGCCACAGTGACACACACCTGCCTATGCCTATCGCATATCGAAAACAGGGTTGGTAGAAATGTAAGCGACACAGAGAGGAATCAAATATTGAACTGTGTTAAAACCATCAAACAAAAACTGAAAAGTCACAATTATGACAAAAGCAAGTTTAAAAACAATGAGGAGAGGTGGATGACTTGCCTATTTCATAGTTTTACCATTAGAACAGCATTAGAAAACCCATCTCTAAGTACCATCCAAGCCCCAAGTACATCACATGTAGGATGGCCAAAAGTCGCTTGGGAAAATGCAAGCAGAAGCTCCAAATACCAACAAGTTTCAGAACTTGCTGACTCTCTACGTGAAGAGCCATTTGTAAAGGTAGTTAAGTCGGTGGAGGTTTTGGCAAACCAAAGTGGTGACGATCATTTACATAAAATAATGCGGCCAGGAGCAGTGCATTTCGACTATCCACTTATATTCGTAAGGAAACCGAAAGCCAATTTATTCATTATGCTCCCGAAGAAGCATTGTGTCTCCTTATCGATCATGACCTAAGCAAGGATACGTATGACGCTCTGAAGCAAGGTGCAATCCATCATGGTGTACCACTTTATCACTCACTCTAGGCGAGTGAATACAATAAATGTTGACTTGTCTCTGGACTTGTCTTGGGGTTTTGATGGTAGCACAGGACAATCCAATTATAAGCAGCGTGTCTCTGACCTACACTTTGATGACAGTGCATTCTTCGCTACAGTCGTGATTCCCTTGCAGCTCTGTGTCGTGAATAACAAAACCCACATTCTTTGGCTAAATTCATCCCCTCAATCAGTTAGATACTGTCGACCATTACATCTGCAGCACGTTAAAGAAAATAGAGAAGTAATACTCAGTGAGAAAAATTATGTTGAAGACCAAATAAAGACATTAGAAGATTTTCAGTTTGTCATTAAATCAGAGGACGTTGAGATAGTACTGCGAGTTACGTACAATTTATATTTTACTATTATCGATGGAGAAGTGCTCGGTGTTATTACTGGAACATCATCTCAGTGCTGTCCCATATGCTCTGCAAAGCCGAGTGAAATAAATAAACCTGTTATCGTTAGTCCAAATCAGTTGAGACAGAACAGTTTGCAGCATGGAATTAGTCCATTACATTGTTGGATTCGTTGCTACGAATTCTGTCTTCACCTTCAGAATTTTTGAAATCAGTCCAGTAGTTTTTGAGGTTATTCGTTACAAACATACAAATCTTTCCTCTTTATAATATTATAGTATAGATTAGTATAGATAGAGATATAGATAAAGAAATGAACTTAAAATCACATAACGAGATTTTTCAGCCGGAGTTTCATAACTATTCTACATGTAGTTATATATATAATTACTTACTTTTTGAGGTCTATACTTATCTGGTTTTTAACTTGTTTGAGTAAAAACAGATCAACTTTGTAGACAGATTTCTCGAAAGTGCGTAGTCGGATCAGGCTAAACTTTGCGACGTTCAATAGCCCAACCCTTGAGCAATATAATCGTGTAAGCCATCTGCCCCGATCAATCCCCTTCCAGGAGTTACAAGATTACGAAATGTGCCAAATAGAACACTTTTGGGCACTTTGAAGTTGTGTAACTCATAAATGGGTTACTCAAATGACGTTAAATTATACCAGTAGCAACAACTCATCAAGTACTATCCACCTGCATGGTGAAGATACTAGATCATTTTCCTGGTGGTAGTTACCCCCCAAGAGGGTGACAGGCCCAAGGGTCATATTTTCATAATAAGCTATTCATAAGGATCAAATACATGTATATTCATGGAGGGTTACTCAAATACCTGGATTTTTGGACACATAGTGGTCCCAAACACCACTGTGCAACAGATCGAACGACAATCTAAAAGCTGAACAAACAATTAATTGACTAAAACCTGATTCTATATAAAGAGGCAACCTAGGAGATTAGATATAAGTTATACACATCAACCTACACGAAATACTAGAACAAACAAGAAGTACATAGATGTCGGTGATACCTTCTGAGCATAATTACTTAAATCGAGTTAAAATTAAATTAAACCACTTTTCTATAAGGTATATCTTCTCAAGTTTTTCTTTTTCAGGATTTGCTAAAATAAAAAACATAATGGATTAAGAAGGAAAATGAGCAATTTAGGTATATTTACAGTTTCCTGTTTTATCTGTCAGACAACTTTGCCTAATACAATAAAAAGTACTTTTAATGCATAGAAATTACATATTATACATAAATATTAGTTTTAAATGTAAATACAAAACTAAGATTGGTAATGCGTAGGCCAGTTAATGGAATCTGATTAATTAAATATTTAATAATCATGTGCGAATCTTATGGAGGATTATTTCTCTTATTAATACCCGTAATTAAATATTTTTGATGTAGGAATTATTACTATTGATTTAATCGTAATTATCGTATTGTTGTGTTATAAATGTTATTAATTATTTATTATTTCAAATATGAATTAATCTTGTATATTGTAATCCTCCGATATGTTTAATTAATTGTGTTCTAACAACAAAACCACATTTAATCAATACCAAAACGTTTATTAACTATTAATTAAATTTGCAGTTCTATGTTCTGATTTGCAGCAACTAAACGTCTAAAAATAATCGTTTTCTGAGTCTATGTGCCTTAAATATTAAGTGCAGCAAATAATGTGAATTGTATACATCTTAATTATGGCAATAAGCAACCTATACATAAAGCAAGGTGTTATTCCCAAAGAAGACGAGCTCGTGGAGGTCTGAAAAACTGTAAGCACTATTCCTTAAGGTCCAGTGTACCCAGAAAAACGTGTGTTGCTTGCTTCATAAATAATAATAACGTAATAACTTTGGTTTTAAGTTAATACTCTAGGAATGTTAAAAACTTGCTTACCTAACTTGTTTCAGAAAAAACTTTTTTTTAATAAAATTATTTCACATGTTTTACGTGAAAAATTAATTTTAGAGAAACTGTACATTCAAAGTTATCCAAAAAATACCACTGACATTTCATAGTATTTGAACTATTTTCCCAAAATTTTAAGAAAATCGTATGTCTAGGGACTAAATTATTACCTGTGTTTTGCCAATAAAAGCAGTTTTTTTTGGCAAAAAAGTTTTTTGGCAATAATTTAGTCAATATACATACGATTTAGGTTAATCTTGTTAACTTTGAATGTACAGTTTCTCTAAAATTAATTTTTCATGTAAAAAATGTGAAATAATTTAATTAATAAACATCGTTTTTCAAAACAAGTTAGGTAAGTAAGTTTTAACATTCCTAAAGTATTAATTTAAAACCAAAGTTATCACATTATTATATTATTTATGGAAAAAACAACGATTATTGATCATGCTGTTAAGATTTATGCATCGTATTGGGGTGTCTAAATGGCCTCTTTGTAATGATCTTTTTTTAATTTTGTATAGTTATTTATAATATAAGTAAATCCACTGTGATTTTGTTTAGAATTTTTGAATGTACCGTTAAATTTTTTTTGTACATTTGGACCTTAACCTCAACTTTTTGAAAAGAGACACCGAGAACATCTACACTTATTTAAATTCACGAGAATTTCAACAGTATTGCAAAAACTGTTATTGTTGAAACGTTGAGCCTTGAGACAGTTCTGAATGTCTATTAGATCATACATAATTGGACAGGCTTAGTGTTACCAGTGTTTCCTCTTTGCGTCAACGCCTATTTAGTGCCTTTGCCTTTTTGGTGATTAGCACTTGTTTACTACATATTTGTAAAATCTGTAATTAATAAAAAATCCAATGCATTATGCGATCAAGCATTGACAATTGATACTTGAAACTCAGATTCAAGTAGGGGGCAGAGCAAATCTCCGTTACAATGGTGGGTACTTATATTATCGAGATATCAAGGTCATCTAAAAACAATTTTATCATGAATACATATAAAGTGTATTATCAGAGTTGTTGGGATGTTTCAATTAGCTCGTAAATTCAGAAATTTCTTATTGTTTTCGGTGGACTGGTTCTTTTAAGCTAGTTACAGAGAGTTACAGATCTCGGTCTTGTAATCTAATTTTGTCCAATACCTTCATCACAACCATGAGATTTCTTTTGTTCTGTATTCATGTTATCAAACTTTTTACCATATTCCCCCAGTCAGTACGCTGCTGAACATTCTTAACATATGGTCCCACTAGTTTAATTGCCCTTGTTCAATTTATTCCCACATCGAATTGATTCATCTCGTGCGTCACTATCTCTTCCCTATCTCTCATTATTATTTTTTTCAGTCAACCTTCTCAAAGTGCTAGTATGTATTTTCGCAAGATTCATATCCGTATGTAAGTAGAGATATGAATAAACTCTTAACTTTATTTGGCTTGCATTACCTGTTTCATGGTGAATCTTCTTTGAGCTTCGTCCGTGTCCCCTAAAAGACTAAATCAATAGTCCATTTTAATCTTTTTTCTAATATCTTCTCATATAATTCCAGGCTTGTGCTGAATAATGTTATTCGTTTACAGTTTTTACAGGTATCATTTCTGTTTCTTGCTCTTTTGGTATATTCTCTTCTTTCAAGTTTTGTTACAATTCAACCTCCTTCTCACTAACATTCTTGTTTTGTACGATTCTACGATTGCAGGATTGTTTACACCTTTCCATTATTTCCACGTTATCTGTTAATAGTCTAATATATCCATGCTCTTTGTCATTTCCAATCTCATGAATTTTGACTGTTTTTCTTTATATGGTTCTCTTCAGTGTTTCGTATGTTCTCTCCATTATGTATTTCCATATACTTTTTGCACACAACACAACATTTTGCTAAATTAAAATCCTTTCAATTTCTTTCTTTTTTGAGAATACGAGTATATCTAGACTAATCACACTTTTTACCATTCAGAGAATTCAGAAGGGTGTCGAAACTTCTACTACGGAATTTGTCACTTTTCCTTCAAGTGAAAACAAGGAAGGGGGTGATTAAGATGGTATTATAACAAAGGCGTGCTTTTTTTTCTTTGGAAATCAAGTTCCATGCCATAGACGGTGAGCTTGGTTATCGGGTGGGAGAATTTTGTGTACTATTCATCCCCGCTCAGCACCCGAATTGCTTTCAAGAGGTGAAGTCGTCGTAAATAGTTTTATTTTCCAAAATTGATGGTAAAAAACAGCTTCCAAAACAAAAGAAGGTAGTATCGGTTACTATCTTTGTCTGTTTGCAAAATGGCCAAAAACTTCAAATGTCACCCATTCGGCTAGATCGGTGGTATTTAACCTTTTTGGAATCCCAGAACACGTTTCATTCAAAAATATTTTACAAAACAATAAAACGTTTATTTATTAGTCAACGTTTATTTACGATTGTCATAAAATAATATGTCCAATGTAGCCAAAGCGTTCAACATATTTGATGTAGAGTGAAATTAACTTGAATTTTGTAATGTTGAGAACAAAAAAGTATATAAAAGCACTAATTACTTACATTATACGGTGGTATGAGCCCAAAAAAAGTCTACATCGTCGGAGATGACGTCGGAGTAGCAGAGTTTTCTGATCAATTGAATTTCTCGTAATTAGGAACTTGTTCCTTTTTTGAGTTATAAAAAACGATTATATTTTTCATGCTAAGGATACTTCCTAAGCCTATTAAATTCGATGATCTACTCATCACACTACGTGATGTGTAGAGCATCGAATTTCGCTTTTCTTTGTCAGACAAAATTATTGTACGGTCAAGTAGGGAATAATACAGACGGATTTTTTAACTTTGAGAATTGAACCAAATGGTTAAAAGGCCGTGAAAGGAATCTATTTGTTTATAATAAATTAAAAACAACTAGTCTTTAAACTGGGCTATCTCTAAGGTCAAAAGAAGCAGTTAGAGACAATCGGACGTAATAACAATTGTAAGGTCTTTGAAGTGCAAATTCAGCATGTTTGAAAACGCTCAATTCATTTTTCTCCTAAGATACTTTTTCGAATAAAAGAATAATAACAAATTATTTAAATTGTTATTAAATTAAAGATTAATGACAAATAAAATTTAAAAAAAAGTTATGCTTGTAACGGGGTTCGATCTTGCATTCCACCAGCCCGTAAAGTTTAGCAAGCCACCGTTGGCATTGAACCACGGAGGCTTCACGTCAACTTTTCAGGTTTCGACTTTTAAATTAATGTTTTGCAAATAATTCATGAATTTATAATTTCTGAAGAATTGGGATTGTTATTAAGGGTAATATTTTTGGACAGTACGTTAGAATATCTTATCTATCGATTACAACTATTAATTTCACCGACTTTTATTCGAGAACGAACTATTTGGCATATTTCAGATTTCCCATACTAATTTCCTATAGCAAATGTTAGAACGAACACGGTGTATAAATAATTTAAATGTACTTAATGCATAAATATATAACCATAACAGAATTTACTCATATAATTGTTTTTTAATCCATAGTTTGCTTATGATTTATGTAGCTATGAATCTTGACTGCTTCTCGTTTCAATTGGATTACATTTACACTAGCGCGTGCATGATGTAAAGGCGAAGTGTCGTTAAAGTATCATGAAGAGTCGACACTTCTGACGTCATAATGGTTTCGACTCTCAAGTGTCGTGAAACGCGGGTAGTGTCGAGAACCCATCACTACTTATATTAAATCCATAGTGTTTCTTCGTTCTTTGTACAGAAATATCGAAAGCGCGAAATATTCTGAGTACTATTGTATTTGAATCCTTTTAAAGAATTGGGTTTTAGAGTAACTAATACCTACTTCGTTATATACCGCTACTATTACCTGCAATTTCCTTGAAAACCATAACATAATTAAATTTGCAGTATGAAACAAGAATACATAATATAGAGAATTTTTAGAAACATACAGGAATACGGGAAAACCTACTTCCCTTAAGTGTCGATGGAGATGTTTTGTAAATTGTCATAATTATTAAAGCTGTTCGAGTACTAACAAGTATCCTTTATATTGTATATTATACATATTTGTTCTTAATATCTAATACATTTTTTCCTTTTATTAATTAGGAAAAGTAGCTAAAATATTTAATTAAAAAATTTATATAATCGAAAAGGTTTTACAGCTTAGCACGAATTATTGTCCATTTCTAAATCTCACTTTTTAATTATAGAAAATGGCAGACCTCTAAAAAGCAATTTTAAGTAACATAAAGAAGAAACAATAATCTTTACTCAAAGTCATCAAGTGACACAATCGATTAAGATATATTCCGCATGAAATTATTCTTTGATAACTTTTTTTTGGGACAAAGTACTTAAATACTATGTTGTTGGCCAGATGAATTTAATGTAAATGTTTATACAATCCAAGATTTCTATAAACTGATAATGTATAATTTCATCATTAATAATTCAGTAGATAAATGATACTTTTTATATCTTCCTTTTATTACATTAAGAGATATTTCCATTTTGTATTAGAATAATTCTTGGTTTAGATTTAAATTAAACAACTGGAAATAAACATATTGGTTGTTTCTTAATTTTACCTGTTACTTTCAGTAGTCCTTCCTTCTCTACAATACAAAATGATGTATGTAATACAAAAGTGTTAACCATTGTCCCTTAAAATAGACTCGCAGTATATCGACAACATCTCAGACATCCCGACTATGTAGAGCATTTTCTACAATCCCTTTCAGAACCGCCGGCCCCTCCTCCGGCCATCCCTTGTAAGCATCAGTCAACAAGGCATCAAAAATATAGTTTTTTATTTTGACATTCAAAAATTAATTCACAGTTTCCTTTTAAGTGGTTTTGTGTAAATGTTTAACTTTGTTAACGGTTTTATAAAGGTGGGTGGCGCTATCGTGCTTCCTTCCCTACCACAATTTCCGGTAGTGAATAACAATATACAACGAGCTAAATAGGAAGAACCTGTGAAGGGTTATCTCATAACAAAAGCTCTAATATGTCCTGAAAGTGGAAACTTGAACAACTTTTCGTAGTTGAAATGTGCGTTTCTCATCTTTTTGCGAAACATGATTTTCAGAAAAATTGTGCAGCGTTTCCGATTCCATTACGGTTAATTTTATTTGTAATTAATTAATTACAAATAAAATGATTCAAAAATTGATTAGGATGAATAAGTAGTATACTAAAGTTGCTACTTTGATTTTGTTTAAATTAAATGATGATTAATATACAGGGCGTTACCTCTGAGGCGAGGATAGATGCGTAAGCAAAAATAGATAAAAATTTAAACTTACGCTTAAACCAAAAAAAACTCTTCTCAACGAAATTAATTTAATTAAATATTTCTGGTTTTTATCAAGCATTCGTGAATATAGAAATGATGAATATTTAGCCTTAGCCCGATTATTTAAGCCATAGCCTTGATAGTGTAGCGACTAGTTTTTCTTAGCTGTAACACAAATATGGGATTTGTGCTATACCATCTGTAAGTCGGCTGCAGCCGCAGATGGGCCTGCGTAATAATAATAATCGCCCCTTCCTCCTGCACAAGCTTCACAGCTTCTGGAGCTTGGTTCTCCAGGTAAATGGTTCGATATGTAATTATAATAAGTTTTTATTATTAATATTTTATATAATTATAATAATTGCTACAACCCATAATCTGGAAACCAGGACCCAGAAGCTATGAAGCTTGTGCGGGAGGGTGGGGGTGATTATTATTATTACGTAGGCCCAACGTGCGGCTGCAGCCGACTTACAGATAGAACAGCTCAAATCCCACATTTTTGTCACAGATAAGGGAAAACTGCAGAAAAGCTTAACCAGATCTGCCGGTACCAGGATATTCAGTATCACACTAGATATTCTAAGTGTGACCTCTATTATTTGTGTTACAAAAAGTAATCCCTAGCATTTCTAAATCACATATTTCTTCAGTAAAAGGATGATAGGAGAAAACAGATGCAGAAAACTTTTGCAGCTATTAGAACTAAACGTTTTCAAATATATTATGTATGCATTTTTGAAAACTATAAGCATAAGCAAGTTTCATTTTCAATAAACTATTTTAAAATTTCAAGGAGAAAATATTTTTAGTATTATGGAAATATGGAACAGCTTCTGCTTTAGGATCTCAACATCGGACTATTTTAGCTCATGGTAAGCAGTACGATGGCATTTAGGAAACAAAAGTATGATACTAATGCTGTGGTGCCATAGGCTTAAGATTGTGTGGGAACAATGTTAAAATCGGAGTGGTGTAGAAGTAAGTCAAGGAAAGAATAGGTTCTTTCTTCTATATTCTTATAAGTGTAAGCTTCTTAAGTGTGTTTTCTTTCTAAGTAAATTTTTTCTTTAAAACTATAAATATATCTTCAGAAAACTAGAAATGGCTACGTGATTAACAGAAAATAAATTATTTAGATAATTTTGTTTGACGTCAAGCTGAATCTTCTGCAACGTAAAATGAAGAGGTATTCCATATTACCAAATGCATTTCTATCTGCCATACAGGTTGTAACTAATATAACTAGAAACCTTGTAACTAGAAACCCCCCCCCATTGCAAACTGTAAAAACTTTAAAATATTAAAAAATATTTTTCGTTTGTTTCGTATTTTTAATGTAATGTGAGTACAATGGGAATACTTAAAATTTAAAATGTGATTTTCTTGAAAACTAGCAGAAATCGACCACATGTTGATAAGGAAACTATGTTCTAAATCATTACAGTTACGCTCCATTACGAGATTTCCAGTTGTATCAGTTACACCCTGTATGTATGACATGTTTTAAGATATTACCTTTTATCAAGCACAAGTAGTTATATCTGGTCAAATTTCTAACGAAATTCATATAAACAAAGTTTTTCATATACAGGGTGTTTTCCAAGGCAATGGTTGGATTTTCTAGAAATTAAAAGCTTTTTTATACAGGGTGTAATATATATACTGGCAACCTCAATTTGAAAAATACAGTTTGAGCATTATAATTAAAGACTTGACAGTATTGCCAGATAATTCTAGGATTGGAAATGCAGAAACGAAGGTCTAGAGATAATGATAAAATCTATCAACCACAAAATGTGGCCAATTTCTTAATATTCCAATAATTGAATGGGAGAAATCCGAATAATGGCAGTACAGTAAATACTTTCAGAATAGGATGAATCACGCATTTATTTTTCAAGTAACAATGGAAGTTTTTAAAATGCATAAAAGGTATCGTTTACGTCACGGTCAATTCCACAGAAGTTCTATAACTTTAGCCTCACCCACCTTTGCTATTTTTAGCGTTTAAATAAAACGGTATTCATGGTTTGGTATTATGCGCAAAGCATAATATTCTTATCGGGCAAGTTTTATAATGGTGCATTACAGGTGGAATATTTTATAATTATTTATTTTAACGTATACCGCCGTATTTGTTTAACCCCGGAGACAGTTTGAAGAAAATGGTAATTCCCGGGTGAAGGATTGTTTAGAAACTTCGTAGGTGTGTGCACTACACCAGTTAAATTGAGTCAACTTCTGCGTAGAATAATATCACAAAGACGCAAGGATTACTACTAATATAATTTCTCTATGTGCACACTATCTAGACGAGAAAATTATCTGTTTATGCGAGCAAATTATCCGATCCATGTAGAAGGGAGATTGGAATTAATCTGTTAATTATCCGAAGGAAATTTGTCGTCTGCATATAACTACTTTGTACAATTTGGATTCCATAATTAAATGCTTTCAATAAACTTTCGCTTAATGTAAAATGAAAATTGACTATCCCCTATCCAACAATTTCAGAAATCTTCCTAAGTTATTAAAACAACACATGTTTTCAGCATAAATACTTGTTTGCTAAGCGTTTATTTGTGTACACACACCCTAATTTTCTCAACGCTGAGAGCATGTTACCTTTACAAACAAATATACGTTTTCTTGAAAATTACTTCGCCACCTAAAAATACACAACCCACGTAGATTAAAAAGAGAGAGACAAACAGCAGACATATATAGTACCAATACTTTAATATTATTAATACTGGAAACTCCATATACTTTACCAGATGAAAACAGGCGACATTTTTGTGGCGCTATCTTCGCAGATGGGTGTGCAACTAAATGCTGATTTTTCGATTATTTTTTTATAGTAACCTACATCTAATTAAAAATTAACACTATTTCTGTTAAATAGTTGTTTATTACTATTCTGTTAGTATATATAAACTATTACAATCTATCTAAACTACTCAATCTTTTATCATAATAATTATTTTTTAATTACATTTCAAATATTTTTGAAATGTCACGTTTAGATGCACACCACACCGCAAGAGGCGCTATTAAATTTTGTCTCCCACTTTTGAAAATAAGTTTCCGGTATTAATAATATTAAAGTATTTGATAGTACTCCATTTCTGAATGGAGTAGGAATATTTCTATTTAGAGTCAAGTTAGCGGTATTTCCATGCAGTTGCAAATCAATAAAGCTTTTGTTTTATTTTAAAACGATGTTTCTGTTTATTCTTCGGTTGAACAAATGAGTTATGGAAGTGTCAAAATCTGCGTCTATCACTTGTTTGTAGAACACTGTATAGTTCATAATGTGGAAAATATGACGCATCTAAAACTTTTTTTTAACAAAATCAGTCATACCAATGAGAAATAACTTATTCCAAATTTCTAACAGCCTGTGTATACTTCTGATATCATTTTGGGGAAGCCGCCTGCCATGAACACATATAGAAAACACCTAAGCTAACCTAACCTCTTATCCATTCTTTAACTTTTAAATTCTACCCTAATCTAAACTTCCTCCACAGTCAAATAGCTCAGCAGTTCACCTTATCAAGCCTTCTATGGAATGTCTGTTTCAAGTCTATAATAAGTATCAAAGCCAAGAAAATTCGAGTGTCAGATGATTATATCAATTCATTATCAATGAATCAAAAGGACACTAAGATTTCTGCTAGCAAAAAGAAGTATTTTGGTACACCAGGTAACTGTTTCTGGTTGCTAGAGTGAGGTGATGGCTCTACACCTACTCCATGCCAAGTGTCAATAAAATCCATTTTGAGCTCCCTCACACCGCTTCTTTTAGCGTTCGCAAATTAACAGGATTCCCAAAAACTCTAAAGGTGCGTGGAACCGCCTAATAGGATTTCGTGAAAGTTATCACGGAGTAAGTGCGAGGGTAGTACTTCATTCTAGCAACAACAAACATCCGTATTGTGGACCAAGAAAGAAATTTTTGAAGTAAAAGTTCGAGGGCGGCGTTTAACAAATATTGACATAACCGAACTATATTTTGGGTTCATATATCCTGAATTTTGATATATTGAAATTCTATATTTTGGGCTTCGGACTAGGACGTCTGTCGCTGTTGCTAGTTAGGTAGAAGGCTAATTTCTTATTAATTATTTCAAGTTAGTGCATCTCAAACTTCTTATCCCCTTTGGAAACATTACAAAATCTGCGGCCATCCATGAAAAAAGTACCGAACACTATCTTAGACTCTTCAATCCGTAGATACTGATTGACGATACCCAAAGTCAATTGGCAGTGTTTGCGATGTTGTTGGTGGTTGACTAATTCGAATGGGTGGTTGTGGTAGCGGCAATATTGAATAGTTCCAATGTTGAAGAATGGTTAAAAGTTGAAAAATAATGTTGCGTTGGTAGAGCTGATAGAGAAATAGTTAATGAGGAAGACGTTCGGGAAGTAAAAATTTGTTGTAAGAGAGTAAAAAAGTAAAAAATGGTTGTTCTCAGAACTGCCTAGCTCTTGTCGCGTAGGCACTTAGGCGATTCTACTGTTAGTTAAAACCCAGGAGCCGCCATCGTCATAGTGGGATCACTGGAGTCGAAATCCAATAGTCAAACGGTAGTTACCAATAGGTGCAGCGTTGTCAGATCAAGTCCTATCTTCGTGATGGGCTACTAGATTGTCATGGTTGAGATGGCGACGACGGGACTTGGACTTGGGTTAGGATGATGCGCTGTTTTTTAAAATCCGGATTTTTCAACTTTGGTGACTGACAATTGAGTTAGTAGTTAGGCATGACGTCCGCAAGAGTAGCATCTGCACGGGAGTTCGCGGTGTACTTTTGAGACACTATTCCTGTGTGTGTTCGAATCATGGACACCATACCGCAGCTAGCAAATGGTAAGCGGTCACTGTTGTTGCTGAAAGAGACTGGTAGTATTGATGAGCAGTGTTTTAACAGGTCATTTTTGATATGTTCGACTGACTTAAAGCAGACAGACGACTTAGACGTGCTTAATGTTTTTGTTTGCTTACCATTAATGAAATTATTTTTTACAACCTCAGGTTCACCTTAAGCGTGTCATATTTAAGTGCCTAATGTGCAAACTTGCTGCAGCCAGTGCCGGAAAACCTCTGGAGCTCTTGTCGACATTTATCTCAGAACTTACAGACCATTAGTTGAAGATGATTCGAAACTTTGCCAGTTACAATTATGAGTACGGCTGTAATTGCAAGAGTGTGAGTGTCGTGATTACGGAGTCGGAAAGTACCCTTCCACATTTCTTTTTCTAATTTGCGGTGGCACCTAGTGAATTACTGATAAGAAAAAAACTCTGGGGATTGTAATGGTATTGTTTGACCATGTAATGTCTTTAGGAAATGTCTTATTCCGAGGAAATGGACTGCTACTTTAAGAATCGAAATACCCCTATATACTGTGTACGAAAGAGATCGTATTAGATAAAGATGATCTTTCTCTATCTAATTCGATCTATTTCGTACACAGTATATAAGGGGTATTTCGATTTTTAAAGCAGCAGTGTCTTTACTCGGGACAATACATTTGCTAAAGACTCTACATAGGTTACATAGTTGGGGACGAATTGGGAGAAGTAGTTTGGTGCATGTTGTAGTGCAATAAACTTGATGGACTAATTTAGGGCACGTAAAAGTTTGGTGGTCTAAAACAGAACCTTACTTGTATAGACTCCCCCCTTCCCCCGTCTCTCGGGGCGGGCCCAAAACGGAGCTAGACTTCAGTACACAAGTGATACTAGCAAAGTTTATCCCGGCAGCGACCCCCTGATCGTTATCTAAGAGGAGACTGTATCGCCAGGTATTTCTCCGTGGTAGTCACATTGCACTGTGGATTGGATGGCGCCAGGGCAACCTTGCGAAGGACCAGTAGTTTGAGTCACTTTGGTGACTTGATATCTATAGGTATGACTACACGAGGGGATCACTTTGTAAGGGGTGTTAATGCGAATATAGAGTCTCTCAAACTTCAGACAACCCCACCTCCTAGCAGGTATTGGCTAGGTCTCTACTTTTAGGTAGAGTAGGACGTGGCTCTGCCGGGGCTTACCAAGCCTTAATACGGTAGGGCGGAGTGGCTAAATTCTAGAATATCTAAGCTAACTCAGTTCCCAAGCCCCAGCCATACTTGAGGTTGGACTCCGGATAGTAAAAGTCCGCATGCTGAACTAGAGGCGATGACACTGCGGAGTCGGGCACCGACGGGTGAGCACGTTAATAGTTCCGGCATTAGCCTGGAGAGCTAGTAGAGGGTGGATAGGCAACCTCGGTCCCCTCTCCTCGGTCAGTGACTACTGGTAGCTCTTATAAATGTAACTGACGCGCTAATTGAATGCTTCCTTGAGTAGTTTACGTGATGGATAATTACTCCCTTGGCTGGCACGTTTCTCCGATCTCTCCCCAATAGCGAACGTCTGGGATACGGCATACGGTCTAGAGCTTACTCGTTCAGAAATCTTGAAAATTGCGAGAATGTATTCCTTACGATTCACTACCTCGGCAGTAGCTGCTTGTATTTCCGCTTGCGGAGGACATACTGAATATTAATCTATTTCTGGCTTTAATAAAAATTGTTTAAAAAGTTTCAAAGTGTAATCATTATATCATCACCTTTCCATTTCCTCTTATGCAACCAAATGTGATACATATAGGTCTATTTCTTGCAGGTGGGGTAATTTCAATGGAGGGTAGTGTAATAAATGCATTTAGCCTCTTAAAAATTCTACTACCTATTTTAGTAAATTATTGGGACAACAAATTGCTTGTAATGATGAAATTTTCATTTACATTTGTTTGTTTCAGGAAAGTGGAGAATAATTGGAAAAATCTCTTTAATGTTTTGTAAATCTATCCATCCCTATTTTGTTTAGTTTACAAAGGTTTATCCAAAACGAACCTCTGCCAGTTTTCATGTTAATTCGGCTGTCTATTAACATTCCCGTTTGTTTGTATAACTTTCCTACTTTGTGTAGTTTTAGAGTTACCTGTCACATCCCTTTACGAAATCAGTTTATCCTCTATTGCTCTTGGCTATCATTAGGTTTTGAAAGTGTAAGTAACATGTTCAAGTAGGTTAATATTGACTATAAAGAGAGCCTAAATTGAATGAAATCCCAAACTACTCTTAAATAATATAAGAATCTTTACTCTAACAAACATAATATTTATTTTCCATTTACATCTAAGAGATTAACGATCATTTGCATAATTTCTAATCAAATCAAAATATACCTTTTCAGCTAACCACGCACATATTTACATACACGCTTTATTTGTTTTTGAAAGAGCTATACTGTTTCGGTACTGTATTTTAATAATGTTTTTTATTTACTAAGTATGCACCAAACAACAAAAATATTTCAATTTTCACGTTGTCGTATTTTAAAGTGCCCAGACAAAATCTTGCAAACTCTTTCGCAGATATCCATATATTAAAAATTATTGGATTCCCAAGTTTCAACAATTCAAAATTTTAAAGCTGCGAAGCCTTTGGAAACCTACATTTTTAATGTTTCAAAGTTCGCGATTTTACAGTTTCATAGTTTTAATGTTTTTAATTGTTTATTAGAAATTTTAGGCATTGAAAAGTTTCAATTTTCGGAATTTTACTGAATATTAGGGTTTGGAAATTTTAATGTTCCATTAACGAATCCTTATGAAAAATGGCTTTTACCAGATTGCTCTGAAACTTTGCTGAAAGATAGTTTTCGATGCGTATATCAAAATTGTGAATGGGCACAATGTCCAAAAATTATAGTTTTCAAAGCACAACTGTTCGAAGTTGATAATTTTTGGTAGAATTGGTAAAATTCTCATGGGAAATGGTATTCGGGTAAAATTCTTCAAACTTTGGTAAATTATACCAGGCCTAATGTGTAGATGAAAATTGCCAATGGACAGAGTAAAAAAAATAGATTTCGAGTTATGGTAGTTTGAAGTTGACACTTTTTACATTGTAGCCCGCAGAATCCTTATGGGATGGGGCTCTTGGTCAAAATTCTTGGAGCTTTGGTAAATGATAGTCCCTAATGTGTAGATCAAAAGTGCCAAGTGGCAAAAATTCCAAAAAATTATCGCTTTCAAATTACAGCCATTTGAAGTTGACCATTTTTGCATTATTCAACTTCAAAGGGCTGTAATTCAAAAATTATAATTTTTTAGACTCTGTGCCTTTGACATTGTTGATTTACACATTAGGGACTATAATTTACAACAGTTTCAAGAATCTTGGTCGAGAGTCATTTCTCATAATGATTCTGCGAGGTACAAAAATTGTCAGATTCGAACGGCTGTAATTCGAGAAGATTTTTTGGATTTTGCGTCCATTTATTTATTGATAACATTTCTCGTGTTATTAAACAGTTAACACAGTAGCTTTAGTTTTATTTAAAAGAGCGAGCGTTAGATTATTTTAGTGTTTTTAAAAGTTTTCCAAAGTTTTCAAAAGTGTTTTGAGTTTAGAAACAAGAAGGTATCATAATTTTTATAAATACCTTGGGAGTTTCAAATCCTTAGATAAATTTTTAATACTTCAAAGTATTAAATTTTAAAAAGAATCAGGCATTCTTCGTACACTGTAAAAAATGAGTTGAAATTTACCTTGGGAAAGAGTTAACATTCCTCTCTTATTTGCGGTAGTTTTACTCTAAAATTTAACTTTACCTATACGTTAATAGTTGTTTTACTATTTGTGGTAAAATGGTCTTTAATTGTGTAAAATTACACAAATATAAGTAATTCTACTACATTTAACTGGTTAAAATCACTATCCATAATGTAAATTTACATAACTCAGGAAACTTTTCCTTGGAAATTTATTATTACTCAATAACTTGATTCATTTTTAGTGTAATATTAAAGATAAGATGAACTTTAACAAGTATAGTGTAATTTTACCCTTAATATGTTTTTAACCGATGAGATACTATTTCGCTCATTGCACTTGTTTGTTGATGAGTGGTGACCTTCGTTTCGTGAAAGAATTCAGAAACCCATTATGAGCAGTCCAAATTGGGCTTTTGGGGAATGGTCGGATGATTTCTTGTTATAGGTTTCGCAATCGGCGAGGCGTACCCTATCGGTATCGAACGAAGTGTTCATTGCTCATTAATATTTTGTTTTTTGTTGTAGTGTAGTGCAGATTTATTAAAGGCAAATATTTAGACGTATGACCCAAGCTGGGAAGAATTTTATTTTATAGTAGAAGTTAAAAAATAATCGGTAAGTATATGTTAAAATTACAAATTTAAACCAATAAAATAAAAATATTTAATTTAATGTTTTTCTAGGATGAATCAAAAATTGAAGAATTCGAAATAAACTAGCATAACTGTAATTAAGAAAGGTACTCGTGTATAATTGTTTATATAATTTATAATTTTTAAATTTTCTAGGTGGAATCGAAACTTTATCTGAATGTCTTTGAGAGACCAAATATTTCCGAAAGCCCCTTAAAAGAAGTTCTGTTAATGTCTTTTTTATATAAGTACATATGTTCAATAAAAATTACTTTGATTTTATTTTGTTTCATACAATCCATTTACCACTGTAAATAATATTCAGAGGAACGATTAAATTTGCAAGTACTTTCGCAAGTCATCGTTACATTCAAGAAGTATTTTCACATTTGTATTTTAACCCTGAAAAGTACTATTGCCATGAAATATTAACTTTGTCATGTAACTTTACACAGGTGTTTTAATGTTAAAATGTAAAATTACATTAAGATTGTAATTTTAATTTGTAAATTTATTTAAAAAGGATGCTTTACAATGCAAATTTAACCTAATATTGTAATTTCCCACTTCCTATAAAAATTACACTTTGAAGTAAATTTACCCCAAAAAATGGAGGTAACATAGTTGCCTCCATTTTTTAGGGTAAATTTACTAGTAATTTTTTAGAGTGCAGATGTAAAAATGCATCACACGGTTCTCATGGTCAAGTTTGGTCATGGTGGGTGTTATTTAAGAGCTTATCGTTACGACCAAAGAATCCTTCAACGTTTACACAAAAAACTTAATCGGTGGCACTTAAGCACTTAAGAGGTGCTTAAGGTCAATACGATGACCTTGATAGTTTCGATTATTCCGGGGAACGTTAAAAACTGATGCCTTAGAAGGTGGAAACCAATATAGGTTCTTGCAGTAACTGACAGCTGACCAATAGGGAAGTGATTGTCAGAGAAGCTTATAATAGGGTGGAAAGCGCTCTGAAAGGGTTGATACTGCCAATAAGCTTCCGAACCTAGACAGACTATTAAGTACGATCATCCTAAGGAACTAGCACTAGCTTCTAATTGATGAAATGACTAAAACAATGAGGCAGACCTTGGAACCAACTCCAGGGTTTATCCGATTAGGTTTTTTTGTAAGTCTTTGTGACGAAACGAAAGCTCTCAAATGGCATGCAACTTGTCCAAAGTCATAGAGGTCACGTCGGTAAGCTCCTTATCTACAACTTCGCCATATCTCCATATTTGCGATCACTATTTTTATATTTATATGTAAATAATAAGATATTATGAAACTAAGATAATAAGTCTGCGATTGTTTTCAGTTTCTTGGAACGGAAATTTCTTACCAGTTACATATTTATCGATTAATACAAGATATCGCATGTGATTGTTGGTAATAAAGCGAGATCATCTTGCTGTAAAGCGAATAAATAATTTCTGATTAATACAGAAAATATAAAACCTATTGTTTTAAGAAAATTGATTACTAAAAAATAATTGATTCGGTACGTGTTTATTGTTAGTATCGAAAATATTTACATTATTTAAGACGAATTTATGAGTGTTATATTCGTGAAAATGATACACTGGAATGAAAATAGTAATATTTCCCAAGCAGCATTTTTAGTCATCGCTACGTACCAGCAACTACCAGTGCACTCTAAAAAATTCCCCTTGAAGTTGCCTCCATTTCTTGGGGTAAATTTACTTCAAAGTGCAATTTTCATAGGAAGTGGGAAATTTCAATATTAGGTTAAATTTGCATTGTCATGTTTCCTTTTTAAATAAATTTACAGATTAAAATTACGATCTCAATGCAATCTTACATTTCATTTTAACATTAAAACACCTGCGTAAAGTTATAACTTTACCTAATATTGACCTAATATTGAAATTTCCACTTCCTATGAAAATTACATTGGAAGTAAATTTACCCCAAAAAATGGAGGTAACAAAGTATACTTTATAAAAGCTTGTGCTTGTTCTAGAGCACAATTTCACTATAAGGTCAAGTCCAATAAATATAAATATTTAAAAATAGGGTACATTCTATGTAATTATTATTGAATCATTGTTTAATTGCGTATAGAATGCATATGTTCAACAAATTTGGTATTATATGCCATGCATATATAATATTGAAATTTCCCACTTCCTATGAAAATTACACTTTGAAGTAAATTTACCCCAAGAAATGGAGGCAACTTCAAGGGGAATTTTTTAGAGTGTGGATCTATTAAGTTTTTGTCACTAGTAACAAGCACGTAATTGATACGTAAAAGTTTTAAAAACTATAAAGTAGCTTCGGGCAAGTTACTGCTACAATCATAATACCACTTTGAAGTTGCAACGAATAAAGTAATTATACTAACAATGGGTCCTTACAACCAACGTGTCGCTGATTTTAAAAATTCTTTTTTTAAATAAAAGTAAATCATAAAGTAAATCAATAAGTAAAAAAAAATAAGGAAAAAATAAGTAAATACGTTCTCCATTTAATCTAATGCTATTTATTAAAAAAGAAATAACAAATTAACGCAAATAAGACGGAACGTATTCACTTGGAATAAAAACGTTACTCGTAACAGGTATGGTAGCCGCGTGGCTAAACTAGTAGCTTTATATACGGTTGGCCTAACGTTCAATTCCCACTAGCTGCGTTACTTTGTTTACATTAGTTTTTTTAGTAAAAATGCATCCCTGTTTACAGTTGGGCTTTTACATCTGTATTGCGTAGATCCTAGATCGTAATTGTTACTCTAATTATTATGCAGAAAATTGGAAGAACTTACGAATAATGTATGGTTAAAGTTACCATAAATTTAATAAAATGATTTATTTATATATATATATATATATATATATATATATATATATATATATATATATATATATATATTCGAATAATTGACATTACGTTTAGTATTTATTTCTTTTTAAATTATTCTTGAAATATGAATCAAAACTATAAACCTGCGAATTTCCATTTTGAAATCAGCGACACGTCAACTGTAAACTCCTTGTAAGTGGCAATACCGTTCCACATACCTTAAAGGTTACTTGGAAGTAATGGAACTACATAGTTCCAATAAATAGTAGAAACAACTACATATTTACTAAAATAATTCGACCTGAAGTAATTAAACCCATAAAGTCATAAATTTAGTTGTAATTACGTAACAACTACTCAATCAAAGTTCCGATCTCAGTTACTGTTACCTAGATTCTGCTTGGGTTTGTTGGGACTTTCGTGAAGTAGTAGGCATGTCGTTGTACAATATACGGGTATAGACCGCTACGAAAAAAATTATAATCGTGATAGTCTAATAGAACATTGTTATCAAAGTTATCAAAAATATCTGCTGTATTTTAGAAATACTCATCTAGGTATGCGTTTTCATTAATGTAGATGTCACTGAAAGCTATGCTGTAATTAAATATATGTTTATCCTTTGAAAAAATATATACATCATGGAAAAGCCGTGCGTATAAAAACGCACATTGACATAACATGACTGATGTACTGAAATTAATGTATCATCGATCGATGAACTCGAAAACACCTGAGGTAAATCGAAGTTAATACAGCATTTGAAATGTTTTGACTAAAGTAAGAGACTATACATGGGTTTAAAGTTTAAGACGCAGTTAATTAATATTAATGAGTTCTCTGCCGTAATTTGCAACTTTGTAAGCTGTAGAAACAATACATTTACTTAAGCACAGCACATTTACAGCTTTACCAAATTGCATTGTGCATAACTATTTTCTTGCACAAAGAAAAATCTCGTTTCTAACTCTTAAATCTTTAGAATTAAGACATTTTTTAAGATTAACCCGAGATATTTGCATGGATGCATCCACCCAACAATACTTAATACAAGAGTGGAAACAAAAACGTCCACCCCAAACGCACTATGACTAATTAGTGCTTGCAAAACACAGAGGAATTACCTTCGTACGTAATAAATGAAATGTGTTTTTCAACTCTTTCTCGCACATGCAATTACTTAATTAATAATTTTTAAAATGTTATTACTCTTATATAATTGTCCTTTCATACATTTTTCAGTGTTTAATAAAATCACGATGGGCCCGAAATGCAGGAGAAATGGATTTCACTCGGCAATTAGCTGAAATAGTTTGGTTAATTTGCTTTCGGATCACAGTTAAAGCGCAACAACTGATATCTTTTTAATCCAGTTTTTTATTCTAACTATTTTTTATTATTATTCACTTTCCCGACAAAATTGTGTATAGATTATTATCTGTTTGAATAATTATTTATTCAGATTACAATTTATTTTTTGAAATACTATATTAATATACGATCTTTAAACACGGCTATGGTGAAACCAATGTTATATTGAAAACAAGCAGTAAATTACTTTATTAACCAATTTTAGAACGAGATTGCTGTACCTATCTGCTTACCATTTACACTTTTGAATTTTTCCGTATTTTCACATCTATACTACAGGATATGTAAAACAAAGGGCTCATTTTTGCTCCACTTCATGTACGAGTTCTACAAGACTGATTTGAATTATTCATTTTTTATATTGAAGCTTACTTATTTACAACTATTCGCGCTTATAGATCACTGCCATCACCCATCATTAAGTGTTTAATGCTCGAATTGCTTCGACGTATAGATAAACTCTGTATGCCGTCATAGTTCGCGTTTACGAGTTCTACAAGACCGACTTGCACGATTCTTTTTTGTATTGAAGCTTTGACTTTATATTTTCTTTAGTCTTGAGATTTTTAAAATTATTAATTTACAATAGTCTATAATTTTATACCTATTTAAAACGAAAAGCTTATTTTTCTTAGACTTCGTATGAGAGTTCTACTGAGCCTTTTAAGTGATTCCAAGTTAAAGGTTTCACTCTGTAGATTTGCTTACTCTTATTATTATTATTATTACTCTTATTATTATTTGTAATCAATGCATTTCCATACGCTCAAGATCGATTGTTCACTTACAGCGCTCGCTTTGTCACGTTTCAGAACTAAACATTCTCTTTCTACCTGATTACTACGCCACTAATCGCATCGCTTGCCCACAAATCATATCACAAACAATTTTCAGACGAGTTTCATAGTATTTGAAGTTGAGAATTTTCATAAAATTCAATGTGTCTGTCTGTGTGTTCAATTTTTAAATTTTGACTTCAGATTTGTTTAGAACGTTAGTGCATATGTTAAAAAATGATAAATAAATTCAATGTAGTTTTATGATGAGTAAAGTTTTGGATGAGTAAGTTGGTGGTGCGAGCGGGTATGTAGGGATAGGGGGAGTCTGAGGGGAAGTATACCGGAGATAAGTCAGGAGTAGCCCAGGAGAGGAAACTAAGCCGGAGGGAGAGATAGGTCGGGAAGGGGTAAATCAAGGGGGGGGTAAGCCGGGATAAAACGTAAGTCGAGAAGGGGGGTTAAGTGAGAAGGATGGGAGAGATTACGTCGAGGTGGGTGAGTGAGTAAGTCGGAGGTGTTTGTTAAATAACGTATTCAAAATCATTTTCTACTGATTTTGTTTGGTTGCATTTATTTAAATAATCCCTCATGGAAATCCGAAGAATTGTAATCACACAACGAACGGCGTATAATAAGGTATCCTTGAATAAATTACCCTTTTCACCGTTATGTTTTGAAGACGTTTTCCTAGTCAATTATCTTGTAGTGATTGAAATCCTTGTAATTAAAATACCAACTGAAAACTTTTTGGTCGCCTTTATCTGTTATAATCACCTTTTGAAAACCTATGATCTCAACATTTTAGAAAATGTAAAATTGTTTTGCGTCAACCATATTTTAAAGTTCTGTAACAATATATCAATAACCTGAACAGATAACATTTTTCCAAAATGTAAGATTTTTTACTATTTCAAGTAATGACTTTAATATCACATTTTTTGCAAGTATTTCAACGTCAGTCAACTATTTAATTTTTCAAATAATCATAGTAGTCTTGTAAATACATGTACTAAAAATTGGATTTCAATTTTGAATTATTACTAACATACTGTACTGGAATACTTTAGCATTTGACACATGCATGTATTAATGTATCTTTGAACACGGTTTCGAGAATAGGATGACAAGAGACATCTTTTCGTTTGCCTGCCTGCTAGACTGCTCAAGATGTCATAATGTTGCCGTTTTTTGTTCAAAATCCAAATCTTTCAATAAAAAAAGAGAGTGTTGTAAGGAAAACTTTAGCTTCAGGAAAAGAAGATAGTCACAGTGCCGGTGCCTAATTAGCTAGTGGTGATATAGGTCTTTAACTTTTCATAGCCACAGAACACTTCTAATTATAGCAAACTGCTGTAAAACACTAAATCATGAATGTACGATATAAAGTTTATACAGGCTGCGACACATAAACTTTACCTTATAAAGGGAAGGGTTGTGGAACCAAAGATCGAACGGCATAGGGGTTTATTCTATTTTTTTTAATTGGTAATTTAGTAAATTGGTAAACTTGGAATAAAGTTATGGGCATAGAACTTGAAGGAAGCTGCTTCTGCACAAAAGAAAAACAAAAACTAGAAACAGTTTCTCTAGATTTTGAACGTTTACTTTTGAGGCAGCTCAATTCTGTCAGACCATTAAAAATTGGAGAGACTTGTTAGTGCATATTACTAGTCCGTTCAAATGCATTTATATTTGCCTCGTTACCTTGTTCAATTGATTGTATAAAATGAAATAACCATGTGTTGCGTACTTTACTAGAAAGTTGGTTTGGTTCGCAAAACGATACTGTCTAGAATTCCTTTATTTCTAATTGTGTTCCGTTGAATATATGTACCATATACTGTAAGTACAATAATTTATGGGAAGATGAATTATAGCTGAGCTTTAGGTTATGATCGATCTTTTTCATTCCTTTACAAACTTTCTATGCTAAATGTTTTAATATATACATTTATGTACACATAGAAGCACTGACAATGGGTTCATCATACTCAAGATTCAAGGAATTAGATAAAACCAATCTCTACTACAATGGTTTTTTACAATGGTAATTTTACCATTGAGCTATCAAGACTAACTAAAAATAATCTCATGATGAATGCACATAGAAAACATTACTTACCAGCAGGGACTTGGGACCGAATTGGAACCGGAAACTTAAAACCCGAACAAACCGATGTTTTCTGATATATCGGAACCGGACCCAAAACCCTTATCTATTCAAAACAACTACCGGAGCGAGAACCGGAAACGAAAAAAATACCGGTTGTTCCGGATTTTAGGTTCTCAGAATTTAAGATTGAAAAACAATGCTCTGAGCGTCCCCAGATTTTTTCTGAAATGTTTTAAAGGCGAATTTGCCTGCTTTGATGTATTAACTACGCACAGTTTGTACACTCTAAAAAATACCGGTAAATTTACCCTAAAAACTGGAGGCAACTATGTTACCTCCATTTTTGGGGTAAATTTACTTCCAAGTGTAATTTTCATAGGAAGTGGGAAATTTCAATATTAGGTCAAGTTATAACTTTACGCAGGTGTTTTAATGTTAAAATGTAAGATTGCATTGAGATCGTAATTTTAATCTGTAAATTTATTTAAAAAGGAAACATGACAATGCAAATTTAACCTAATATTGAAATTTCCCACTTCCTATGAAAATTACACTTTGAAGTAAATTTACCCCAAAAAATGGAGGTAACATAGTTGCCTCCATTTTTTAGGGTAAAATGAAGGAGAATTTTTTAGAGTGTAAGGTACAGGGTGATTCAAGCATATGTTAACCCCTTATTAGTTCTTTTATTTTTAAGATAATGGGTTCGTTCAAAAAATAATTTTAAACAATATTATGTGTAGTTTTTTAACATACTAAACGTTTCTGAAAATCCGTATATTATAGATGATAGAAAAAGTGTATTTTTAAACGAAATATCTTGTATATTTTTCAATAATTAAAGTCTTAAAGTCATTATTTTCTGATTTCAAATATACATTATCGCATAATTGACCGAGCAGTTTTTGAGTTGTCATCAAATTGTCACAAATTGCGTTAAAAATAATGGTGGTTATGTTGAACATCTATAGTTTTTGTTTTTATAAAACAGTTTAGTTTCAGTTCAACTGACAGTTCACTAGTTCAATTGACTATAATTTCTTACCGATAACTCAAAAACTGCCCGGTCGAATATGCGATAAGTATATATATATTTGAAATCAGAAAATACTGAGGACTCGATTATTGAGAAATATACAGGGTATTTCAGTTAGAAACAGACACACTTTTTCTATCGCCCTGTATAATATACGAATTTTCAAAAACGTCTAGTATGTTTAAAAACTGCACATAATATAGTTGAAAATTACTTTTTAAGAGAACCCATTACCTTAAAAATAAAAAGCTAATAAAGGATTAACATATACTTGAGTCACCCTGTACATCGACGTCATATGATGTTCGAAAATTATTAATATCACGATTATTCGTTACTGTATTTTTTATGAAAGTATGTGTGTATGTAATCGCTAGAGACGTGCATTTTAGTAAAGCATAAAACCACTATGTCAAGGAAGCTAAACAATTTTATTTGTAATAGTAGTACAATGTAACACAAATGGGTGCTTGAAAATTGTGAGTTTGGATTAACCATGCCGCACAAATGCAAAGTAAAAAGGGTTCTAGTTAAAATAAACAACGTGAGTTAAATAAATTGTTAATAGTGTAGCACGTTTTATATAACAGCTTTTACATTAGTCAACTATATGTCCTTTAACTAGTCGCGACGGTGCTTCTGAAAGATGAGCTAATCAAGGGGTTTTTCAGGTGAGGTCACCTAAAATGCACGTCTCTATGCTTACCTTTAAACGGGCAATAATTCCGCTAGTACAAATTTTAGTTTATTGCATATTAATGATGGTATGTATTTCTCATTAAAAGTCTTCATCCAGGGATTTGTTTATAATTGGAACCTATTTTGGAGATATTTTGTGTCGTACTGGAACCTAAATCCTTATTTTTATCAAAGCAAGTAGCGGAATCAGAATCCAACCCTTATATGTTTGTTATCCTGTAGCAAAACCGGATTGGTACTGAAATTACAATTGGGTCCAAATCCCTGCTTACCAGAACTTGTTGGAAGGTTACAATATCTCAGTACTATGCAATGGATAGGTTCTTTTAAGGTAAGCAGAAGAAAAGTAATCTTGTCCAATACCATCCTGTTTCCTTTGGTCTTGATTGTCTCGATATTCATGTTCTTACTTTTTCTTCTTTTCATATTTCCTCAGTCGGTATATTTTTAAACATTCTTAATAGTTGTTCCCACCAGTTCAACTCTACGTCAAAATGCGCAAAAACCCGGACTTTGATATGGACTTTTCTATTTTAAATTTTATACGAATATAAGTGGATTATCTAAATGTGAATTAATTTGAGCAGCTAGTTTTTTGCTATGCGCATTCAAACCCAGAGCGCATTCATCGTAGATGGGATATATGTCTGCATTCTGTTCTTTTTGTTTCATCATGTATTACTATATATTGGTCCTTCGTAAGTCTTTTTGGATAAATGAAGCTAAAGCCTGGTCTGGCGAAAGTTTGGTTGGGGTTCTAACAGTTTGCGAAATTGACTTTCTTAACTGATGAGCTTCCTTTGGAGACTCTGAAATCCTCTTCACCATGCCTGCTGCAGTCCGTTCTGCAGCTCTTCTATGCCTACCCCCAGTAACGGTTGTATTCTTCGACTTTTTTTAACCTGAGATTATTCGGAAAAATTCGTCCGTAGTCTTTCGATTGCTTTGCTTGAGGTTGTCGTATTCGGAATTTGTTGAATTCCGTTTTTAAACATGAAAAATAATCTTCAAGCCAATGCGTTCACTTGCTTTTAAGATTACATAGACTTGAATGTCATTCCTGTCACTTCTGGCCTGTTTGCTTGCATATGTTCATTGTTTTCTTAAAATGTCTTCGATTGTTTCCGCTAAATAGTCCATGTGAAACTTCTTTGTATGAATAAATCGCGTTGATTCTATTTTCCTTGTTGGCTTCATCTCGACACACATTCACCAACTCCCACGGCGCGATTCCACTGGTCCGAGCTAAAAGAAGTCATACAAAATATTTATGACATATTATGACCAGTTCTTATACACCCCCGAATAGTCAAATAACTATACTATCGGATAAAAATAGAAAAAAATATTGCAAGTTATTGCCAAACAATGTAAGCTTAGTCAAAACTTCCACATTACAAATAGTAATATTATTTTTAATGGCTAACAATAAAACTAATTTAAAAAATACTGAAGCTTTTATTTAAATATTATGTTATACAGAATAACAGTCTGACCTTCAGATGACCGGAAAATAACACTTTTAAGAGAAAAATCTTTACTGATAAACAAAAAGGCATTGTTGGTTATTGCAATTAAAAGTAGAGTGAGAAAGGTGTAATTTTGCTGAGGGTTTCTGACGTTTCTAAGAAAATAAAAAGAGTGGTATCGGACTATTTGATCCTTTAAAAAGTGAGTTATTATAATTTCAAACAAATGGGTCACTACAAGTAACACTATTTTTGAACGCCTAGATCGGTAACTATGTGATCGGTTCTACCAGTGTGCGTCGCGGTGACGATTTAACTAATTTTTTTAACGCTTTGATTTGGCGATTTTTGCTTTAGTGTATTAATTTTCGATTTGGGTGGGATGGCAGTTGTGTCATTTTTTCATTTAAACATTTGTTAAAATAGTAAAAACGTGCGCGTAGAATTCATACTGTAGTGGCACCGAAAATATTTAAAGGGGAGTCTCAAAATTGAATTGCGCCTGAAGCCACTCAAGTGCTAAATCGGCCACTGACTACTTAGTGATAAGACTATGGGGGTATATATTTTATTGTAACAGTTAACAATACAGTACGGAAATGACCTTTGGAAAAACTGTTTACAATAGATGGGGACTGTTAAAAGAGCTCTGTGGCGTAAGTTTAGATTATGAACCTCTGTACGATATGCTAATTTCCTATTTAAGTACGGTGGACACTTAAACAATAACACTTTGCGATAGAGACAAGCAGTATACAGATATCTACGGTTCTCATATTTAACCATCCAATCTCTCTACGTTTGTGGGACACTCTTTCAAACTTACGTATCCCGATAATAAGTCGCAAACAAGAGTTTTGCAATTTTTGTATTCTATTTTTATCTGTTGAATCTGTCGAATTGTGATAGTACTAGTGTATTACATAAACGTATCTTTATATGGGTACTTAGTATATGCCTGTTGTTATACAGGGTGTCCTGAGTTAGAACGCATTAATTTTAAGGGGTGATAGAAGACATCAAAAGGAACAAAAAAGTCTTAATAAGTTTTTTTCTATGTTAATAAGTTTTCCAGTAATTTAGAAAAAAAACCATCGCCATATTTGGCAACCTTGCTTAAGTATAATCGCAGCTGGGTCTTGACCGTGTTTTAGAAAATCAAACAAACAAACTGATGATGACAGTCGTCGTTTAAAAATCATAAACATCCAAAGCAGATTAGTCGGGGACTACTTCTATGAAAATTGTAATTCGAACTGTTTCTGTAAACAAAATTTGTACGTTGTACGTTAAAAACACGCTGATTCATAACAAACCAACTGCAAAAATATAACAACAACTGACCTACATTTTATATTTATTAATTTCCGGAATATTTTCAAAATGTCTTGACGTATTTGTTTTTTATTAAAGAATACTATCTTATGTAAAAAATTGATTAAGGCATCTAATTACCATAAAATTAAAATTTTTTTAATGTAGCCAAAACAAGGTGTCAACCAAATCCCATAACCTAATTTAAATTAGATAAATCTTCTCGTTAAAAGATATGCTCTTATAAAATCATTAAAAACTGTTATTAAATAAACAGTAAGTTGCGAATTGCGTTATTGACACATTATTATTTCAAAGTTCAACGAACTACAAATGCAGTATTATCTCAAGGGTATTATTTACAATTTTATTATTTTAACATAGCTGTGATCAGGAATTGACCGAAATATTCTTAAATTGGAAGGTTGTATAAGCAAGATGTGCTTTATTTCAATGTCAAGATGTCCAGATCAGCATTTTGTGCGGATGTCTAGCAGATTTTATTACAAACTTTACAGGGTTGTCACGTTTCTTAATTGAGTAAAATGAATTATTAATTGCAAAAAGAATTCAATTTTACACCGAAACAATATACGATACGATAAAATGTCATTAAGGTTTGTTGTTGTGATAGATGAGATGCATCTGCCGACAAAGCGCCATAATTAAAGTACTATTATCAACGCGGCAAAATGATGTTAAAGTTTCCAACTTTATTATTTTTTTCTGAAAAAGTAGTACATTCTAGAACAAAATTGTATAAGACTTTTTTGTTCCTTTTGATGTCTTCTATCACCTCTTAAAATTAATGCGTTCTAACGCCGGACACGCTGTATAATAATTTTAAATTAGTGTAAGCACGCTGGAGATACTTGTTAACATGAGTTTTAAATCGCATATTCTGATCTATATGAAGGCCAAGATTTTATACATACTCTTGAAATTTTAATTGTGTATTATTAATTACGACGTTTAGGCTGTTAATACATTGTAGTCTTGCATTTTGAGTGCCGAAAAGTATAGCACTAGACTTGGCGGCATTTAATTGAAGGCAATGTTTTTTTGATATTAGGTATAGTTCATTCAAATCACGATTTAGTCTGGCACAAACGGTAGCTTTCTCTTGACGTGTAAATGAAATGTAAAATTGAGTGTCATCAGCGTAGGAATGGTAATGACTGTATTTAAGATGTTCGGTAAAAGTCGAAGTATGAATAATAAATAGAATTGGTCCCAATATCGAACCTTGTGGAACACCATTTACGACGTTAACAAATGACGGTGTGTTGTTTTGTAGAATGGCTCTTTGAGCCCTGTCAGTTAGGTAGCTTTTAAATAACTTTATTACTGAATCAGTTAATCCTATATAATCCTGTATAAAAGAAATGACATACTGGCTTTTAAAATAAAAATCCCTATACTATCACCGCCTATAGCATTAGACTTAATAGAGGTTAGATATTTTAATATATCTATTTCGGTGACAGATTTCAAATGCAAAGATTGTTCTACAGTTGGTTTAACGTTGTTGTTATAACAGTTAACAGTTTAATTGATTTCATTAGTTATGGTATTTCCATTAATTAAAATAGAATTGATAGAATATTCAACTGGAACAACTATGTAATACCGGGTGATTTTTTAAATTTCTGATCTAGTAAGTCGTGATTTTTACGCCGTATCGAAGGTCACCGAAACGTAGGGCGTAGCGTTGATCACACTGCTATTCCAAATGTCATTTATGTGACAAATTGACTACTTACTTAAGAAATAGCAAGATTTATTCACAATTATAACAATTTACATTGTTAACACAATATTTATTCAAAATTTACAACAACTGTTGGAAATGTTGACCTTCAGCATCTATACACAAATTAACTCGGCGCTTCATATTTTTGAAATCTGACAGTTGTGACAAATCGAACGATTCAAACTACGCCCTACGTTTTCCGCATCTTTTGTTTTAAAATTATGTCATGGCTTTCTAGATCAGAAATTTAAAAAATCACCCGTCTGACTAAAAAGAAATTATCTTCAAACCTGCTTTGACATTCTCATGGATATTTAGTCCCTACCATATATCTCACATCAGATATCTCATAGAATAATTTGTGTTCTGATTAAAAAAGGATAAAAGATTTAAAAGACATGTAGAGAAAATTAAAAAACAGTTTTATTAAAATAATTAAGTGAATATTCTCATTAATTTTTATTGTGTATGGTATTTTATTATATAATATAACATAGCAAATAACTACTTATTTAATAGTTTAGCAGTATAATCTTGCTGGTGTTATATCTATGTATGTAAACACAAGTTATGTTTGTAATTACTAATTAATTATTAATACTGGTACAGTATAAATTACATCCACTCACTAGTTAACTTGGTCATAATTTAGCATAACTCGGACGTACTGGTTTTCATAATTTTATATATTATACAGGATGTTTTGTCATTTTAGTTTTTTTAATTTATATTAGAAGATATATTTAATGGAAGACTTGGCGTCAAACAACTTTGATTTTTTCCAACTACTTTAATGCCTCTAGGGTGGATTAGACCAGAACAAGCAAGAAAAATATAAACTAGACTAGATTTAATGATTTCATCCTATTCCGTTTGCAGGAGAGCGAAGCTATAGCTTTTTTATGTTTCCTCGATTACTTCTGAACTTTTTATGGTTTTATTCATTAAAAAAAGCCAACCTATAATGACGGATGGCTGAAATGGCTATAATGATCACTCACGATGTAACGATTTTCCATTCAAAGGAAATTAAACTGTTAATTATATATTTAACTTTAGTATAATTAATAGAATTCGAAAAGCAATTCTTGTAGTCCAATTCAATGAAATATGGTGTGAAAATAAATATGTATCAATCAGGCGTGTAAAAACGCTGCCTGTTGATTCGGTAAACATTTCAAATACTTGAATATATGTGTGAACATTTTGTTTCTGTCACATAAACAAGGACGTTTTAAAGCTTTTGTTGGAATTTCAATACAACGGATTACAAATCTCGGTATGGTTTCAGCTTTCCCACGGAATATTTTATTTCTTATTAAAGTGGTTTATTTGATTTTGAGGTAGCGTTAAAATTGTCTATAAAATAAGTTTTGCGGTTTAAAGCCCTAGCGGAAACAAACCATTGTGATTGACTAAACCTTTAAAGTTGTTATGATTCATATATTTGTATAGACCAGAATGGTTTGACAACGTAAATTGAAAACTAATAAACAATTTAATGGCAAAATTAAACTTTCGGCACCGTTAAAGTCTGCAAAACCTATCACCTCCCTTTGCAAGTTAGCTTTTAATTAAGCCCTTAGTTATTGGGATAATTGCAGATAAATTATAGAGGGCCGGAAATAGAACACATTTCCCTGAATTATTTCTTGATCGAATATTCTTCTCTACACTTAAACTTTATACCAAGACTTTTAATTTCCCAACGAATATTTTTATCATTTTATATCATCTCCTCTTTTTCGGTATTTTTTATTAAAAAAGGTCAGTAGTAAAACAAAGCCACTAAGGCCTCATTTTCTTATGGGATTTAACATGGGCCCAAAAAAACTATATCACTTCCGGTCTGAGTCCGACCGCTGACGTCATGAACTTTGTATTATCCATGCTGATAGGTACTCTACTTTCAGACAGACAGACAGACAGACTCCTTTTAGACAGGTTCTGTACAGCTTTTAGACAGGTTCTGTACAGCTTTCAGACAGACAGACTCCTTTTAGACAGGAGCTGTACAGAACCTGTCTAAAAGCTGTACAGGAGCTGTACAGACCTGTCTAAAAGGAGTCTGTCTGTCTGAAAGTAGAGTACCTATCAGCATGATAATACAAAGTTCATGACGTCAGCGGTCGGACTCAGACCGGAAGTGATATAGTTTTTTTGGGCCCATGTTAAATCCCATAAGAAAATGAGGCCGTAGTGGCTTTGTTTTGCTACTAAGGTCGAATATAATATTATGATCAATTCCTTTGTAATTTGATTTGGCATCTTTGTTGTTCTTGTTGTTAGGTCATTCTTATGTTACAGAAGAGATTGTTATATTTCACGACGAGGTGGTAATACGTAGTAGTTGGAGGTTATTTTTCTTAAATCAGTGAAGTCAATGTAAAACGTTTATGATTCCCAGTTACTAATTTTACTTAGATCGATTCAAGGTTAATTAGGGTTTTTACTATTTATCTAAAATTGTTATCTAAAAACACATGGAATTTTTACGTATTAATCGTTATTTATTTATGTAAAATCATCTGTTATTTATTAAACAAACTTTTATAAATAGTTAGAAATTTAGAATACGTCACAATTAATAATATTAGTTTAATCATTATGGTAGTAAGTTAATAACTGTCGATAAGTGTTAGTTGTTAAATAATTTTCTTTGTACTATAGGTTGTTTAATTGTTTTTATGTATATTTAGTCACAATCTATGATATAGAAGTATTTGTTCATATATAATTCATTTTCATGTATAATATGTTTCATAATCGTTATGTAAATATTAAGTTGGATAATCTTTTTTTTTTGAAGAGTGTTACTGTGTGTGCTAATTTCGTAGCACCCGGTACAGCTATGCTTTTGTGTTAGATTGTATAGCGTTAGAGATTTTCGCATTCTCTTTCCATTTAGTTGCCATTTTGTTTGGAACTAACTTCCTTGTTGATAAGAGACTTCACTTCGTTTTGGAGGTTAGGAGCACGTTTTCAGCAGATTTGTTGTTTTAGCTTTTCCTTACATTTACTATCATATACTACAATTCTTTCACAGGATTCGATATTTAATCGACGTTAGCCGCATTTGGAAGCGGTAACTATTTCAGAAGGTCACCTTTTATCTAAGGTATTTATAAAATGTTTGCTTGCTGCATTCTAGTAATTGATTTTGTTTGTTACAGACATTTTTTTCTTTCTATTTTATATAATTCTTTTATTTTACCTCAACTTCATACACGTTGTTGTATATTTGGGTTGTTAAAACTCCACTACGCTGAGCTTGCTGACGTACAGTTACTTGGTTGCTGTTGTCTCGTTGGATCACGCTACCCCATGTAGGAACTTCCAGCCTTGACAATAGGCCCGAGCTTGGCTGAATATTGGATAACCAAATGTCGTTATTTCAACATTGGTCCACGCCTAGGCCAACCTGCAGATCCCAAGCCTCGGCAGCTTTGTCGTGGCCCAAGGGCCAACCAACGTCTAGGTGCCAATTCTGGGCTCTCTAATCTCTGCCCAAGTCAGAGCCAACCTTCAGCGCCCTAGTCTCGGTTTCTTACTGTTTGCCCAAGTCTCAACCAATTCTAGTGTTTTTAGACTTGGTTTCTTACTTTTGAACCAAGTTTGGGCCAATCTTCACATATCCTACCAAATCAAGCTTGTGAAGTTTTCTGTCTTTATTATATCAGCTAGTAATTAATTAAGAGGAAAATATGAGAAAAGTTAAACTAAAATACCTACATAGATTATAATTATTATTACTAAATATAAATTCAGCTCTCAAATTTTTGTGCGCTTCGTTTCTTCGAAACAAGCACAGACATGAAAAGTCAGTAACGCGGCAGCTGCAAGGGGAAGCCTTTACCGACTTAAATTAGTCAGTGTTCATCCGCCTACCATGATGTTAGTGATGTTACGTTTAACCGTTTTGTAATATTATTAATAAAATAATGTCTATGAAATTACAAGTGTTTATTTAAAAACAAAGCTACGCTAATAAGAATAAATACAATTTTTTGTAGTAAAAATTAAACTTGTATGCTTGAAAATAATTTTTTAATCCACTTTTTTTTAATTAATTTGTTTAACATCTAAAATATTATTAATTTCGTATAAAATCAGTCTCAGACTTGTTCTTGTGTCACAAATTTACAAAGTTACGTTGTTATGTTACTAATAATTGAACGAATTAGAATAATTGGTAATAATTTTAAATTTTCGTGTTAATTTGTTTTCTTCATCAAATTTATTTCATACAAGTCTACATAAGCTATAGTACAGTATTAAATATTAGGTTGGTCTCATACTCAAAAGTAATAACCCGGGGCTACCGTTGGATTCCAAACCTACACTATCAATGATTGTCAACCTTGATACCACATTAATATTAAGAGTGGTCTAATATTGGTCATATACCTTGCGCCAAGACTCAGTTTTAACGTCGGCACTATATTGGTTTTCACTACTGGGCCAACCTGTATCACCAATCTAGGGCCATGACTGATTAACAAGCTTGGCACGAAGTTATCATCCCCATTTTAGACCAGCCATGGGCCAGTCTTGGATTTCAGGCTTGTACCAGAGTTGATAAGCATCGTCCCAACCCTGAGCCAACCGCGCGCCCTTTGTTATTTCCTATATGGGACGTTCGACTTGGTTGGTGACGTTCCTCTTCAGTTCGAAGAACACGCACCTGTATCGTGAGTCAGTTATATTGTAGCAACTATTTACAAGAACAATAACGTTTAACAACCCTTATTGTATATAAAGCATTACTGTATATTTGTATACTATAATTTTATGTGCTAAATGGCTTTTCCCCAGTGTGCGTGTAGCACTTATATGTAGGTATCTTATTCATATATATTATTTCATCACATATTGTTTATTTTATTACATTGTTAGGAATATTTGTGAGTTATACAACTAAAGTCTGAGGATTAATGATTGCGCAATCTACATCACAGGCATTCGCGTTAATTTACCGTGCCAGTTACATTTTTGAGACTTGAAGTTAAGTCAGATTTAGAGTAAGTAATCGCGCTCGCATAAATTCTCACCCCGTTCAAAGTGTATAGAAATCAATAACTTGCATTTAATTTTTGCCAAGGCTATTTATCCTTGATTAAAATATAACCATACTTGATTGATTTATTTTAATTGATCTACCTGATAATTTGTTTAATTAATAATAAAACACTGTGTATCTCTTACTTGACGACTTATTATTTATATGTTTGGTACTTGGGATTTGTATTTACAGCCATCGAGGATTCAATATTGGGAAAAGTCGACCACATTGGTAGTAGTCGCAAATGTGTTGTTCTTTTCAGACTTTGTCGGCAAATACTGTAGCAATTTTAGATGATTTTTGGCGTCCATTACAGAAGAACTCTTGTGAGACCCACGACCTCACACTAGTTAGCTGGCAGTCGACAGATTTAACTGCGGTTAAACGTTGTTACCGTTTCACAATTAGTGATCCTCATTTTGTGGGTAACAAGAGGTGGTAGTTTTAGATGTAGTTTTGAACAATAAACAAGTAAAGTTGGCTCACTCTTAAACAGTAGATAAGTAAAGTTCATTCTGCCTTTAATGGAAAAGTAAAGATTATTCTAATATGTACAAAACACTGTTAAACAGTTTTTATAAAATTTATCATTTGAATATAGTAGTTAGCAAAGTTAAAAATAAGTAAAAACTCTGATGTGATGTGTTATGTTTAATAGTAAAAACCATTTAAAGTATTTGTATACTGATGTATAAAATATTAAAGAAAAAGGAGAAAATAATTACAATGTATTTACATGTCCAAAGCAATTTAAGATTTTTCTTAGTTAACTTCAGATGTCGACATTTATTGGAATACTACAAATTGGTAACGAGCTCTGAAACTTTAGGTGGTTATTGAAAATAAACTACAAAATGGAACTCAACTAACAATTTGGCATTTTATAAAAGCTGAAAGAACTTTTGTCTCCGAAACACTTCCACAACGTTATTACAGCGCTTATAAACACGAAATGGGAACATTCGTATAAAACAATTTGGTTATATAGTAAATTTTATTAGATCTGTCACGGCTATTAGCGGATAATTATACAGGGTGTTATGTAGCTCGATAGAAACCTTTTAAAAGCTGATAGAAGACGTCATTTAGAACCTATTTAGCCATAATACCTCAGTAAGTGTTTTCGAGATATTCGACATTGTTTTTTTGAAAAAATCCCAGAAACCCATAGTTATACGCTGATTACGCTACAATGGGAGATGCTATCTTTGTATTATCGTTTTATTATTTTAGCCTAATCTGTATCCCCTCTGCACAGTACCAAATCGTTACTGATTATCAAAAGTTGAAGTAAATATTAATAATGTCATTTTGATTTCGTTTGAAAAGGAAACAGGTATTAATTTCAGAAGTAAATGTTAACTTAGGTGGATACTTTGAGAATTGTTATCTAATTTTGACTATTATGATTCACACAAATAAAACAATGTTTACATTAAAAATCATTTTTTTTCATTCACGTTCAAAATGAGTTCCCTGATTTGTAATACATGACGTCTCACTTCTGTTGTAGTCACTTTTAACATACTTTCTTCTCTCATTTGCTCGAAAGCTTTGTGGATTTTTCTGATAAATTGTCACGGTTTTGAATCTCTTCACTATACACAAGCTCTTTAGGACGTCCCCAGGACGTAGGTTATGTTTGGAGATCAAGCAGGTCACGGTATTGGTCTACCTCTGCCGATCCAGTTGCTTGGGAAAGTGTTGCTTAAATAATCTCTGACATTAATTCGGAAATTCGCTAGGCAATCGTCATGTTGAAAATGATGGGTCGATCAGCTACTAAAATTGTGACATGACTTACTAGACCAGGTTGTGGAATCATCTTTAAATGCTTAAATGCTCCACTTTTACGGCACGTCACCTCCTATTAACTGCAGATTCCTTGTACTGCAGATCTCCTGTCTTACCAAGGCGACGATATGTATAAGCGAACACTCCGATGTTAGAAACTCTCCTAAGGAAACGTTCCTGGAATTACGAGAAAATTGAGCAGGACTGAACACGAATGCGCACGCAGCGGCAGCCAAAATTCGACTACTCCTACTTATTTTAATATTTTGTATTTTAATTCCAAGAAGTTTCATGGTACCTTCATGTGGTATGTACCATTCTAAAAAGGACAAATAACAGAAGTTTCTAAAAGTATTTGAACTCCAAAGGTTGCAACATTTTTATAAATGCTTTTGAAAAACCAGAACCCCCATGAAACTTACCCTTTTTGAAAAATCAAAATGACATTATTAATGTTAACGCCATCGTTTGATGATCGTTAACGTATTCTACAGAAGGAATAAACATTAGACTAAAAGAATAAAGTTATAGAACAAAGACAGCACCTCCCATTGTTGCATAATTAGCGTATAAGTGCGTGTTGTTGGGATTTTCTCAAAAAAAAACAAAATAAATATCTCGAAACCTGTAAGACTTTGTACTGAGGTATTTATGGCTAAATGGATTTTAAATGCCGACTTCTATCAGCTTCTAAAATGTTTGCATCGACCTACAATAACACCCTGTATAAATGTTTACAGATACTTTAAAGGAATAATACACAATCGCTACAAAATAGTTCTATAAGGCCATTATAAATGGATTCTAATATGAAATTGCAATGTTTTATACATCATTTATAAAACCATAAAAGAGTTCTAATACAACATTTTTATATGTGCTTTTTTATTATTTCTTGTACAACTTATTTATTGCATACATCAACAAGATTTAATAACATAAACTAATTCCAATAGTTCTTTTAAAGTCATGGGATGATTCTAAGCGACAACAAATACGTATTATGTCGGTAAGATATACTATACAGAACATATATACTGCAGGGGAACGAGCAACAACTGCCTGTTTTATTAGACATCATTTGCAAACATTAAGGCCGATTTTAACTGCGGAGTAAATCTTCCAGTGAAATGATGGTATATAAACGCTAAAATTTTCATACGCCTAAGCGATTTATTAATATTGCATATAATGTGCTAAAAGAAATCAAAAATAATTTTATGATGTTTCAGTTTTCTGGCGATAAAGCTGTGTAGGTTTGCTTGTAAACTTTCCAACATAGGAATTATACCATTATTTCCGTGTTAAACAACTAGTTAGGTATACGTAAAATATGTTTGTAGTCTGTTTTATTTTTTGATTTTTCTGCAAAATAGATGTCATTAAAACGCCTTCCAATATGACTTCTTGCTTATACAACACTTTTATCACAAGAATAAAGAGTACATGACATTTGAACTGTATTGCCGATTCTTATAAAATACATGCAAAGTAAAGCGTTATTTGTTTTTACTGAAACGTATTACAAAAATTAAACAATTTTACATGTTGTTGCTGCATCCAGGTTATGTCCTCAAGGATAGTAATCAAGAACAGTGCTTGTATGATTTTTGTTGTTGTTTGTCCAAAACAATTCAAGTTGTTAAATAAGAAGAAAACATGTTTTTGCTTAACTTAGATATGTAAAATATTGACGTTTTCTATCTCCTTTCAGATGCTAAACATTTTTGTTTTTGAGGCTAAAATACTTTTGCTCCGCATACGGCATAAAAGTAGAATATTCAGCCTACTATCTAAAATTCATTTTGCTTGTCTCATTTTATACGATTTTATTGTAGCTATTTAGTATTTATGTATCAAGTTGCAATATGAGGTGTTTTTTGCACGAAACGTGGAAACGCTCGTAATGCAACATGTCCTGTACAAAAAACTTGACATATTGCGATATGTTACGTACAAGGCTTTTTATAATTTTGTATACAAAAAATAATAGTACATTATTATACAAGTTTTATAAGATGATCTATTGTAGCACTAAAAGCAATATGGCGTGGACAAAGCACATGGTAATATCAACAATTATTTTATATTTGATTTATAGAAATCGATCATTTATGTGTTCAAGTATTTATTTTGTTCTATATCTGCTTTATTAACCATGTTAGTAGTACAATGCTTTCTACCACTATATAATAGCTATTTGCAGCATTAGCCAAGTGCATTCTGAGGTAGTATTGTGTAACAAAAAACATTTATCTAACTATTTTATAAATTTCAAAAGAAGTTAGTTATATAAAAATTAGTTATATAAGTGTTTGCAAAACAACAAGAAATGGCCGGAAATGTTAAAAACAATTTGCTTCAGTAAGCTAAAGTATCTTATAAGAATAGTTGCATAAACGTTTATAAAACAGTCTAAAATATGTCCTATAAGATACTTTATAATTTTGCTTTAAAAACGTTCTTAACACAAGTTTAAATCACATTTTGGTTTCAAAGAACAAAATACCTGTTTTCGCAATGTTAATGTAGCAAATAAGCTTCTGAAAAGCAGCAATGCAACAACAATAGAATATTCTACGTTCTAATGATTTTTAATTGTTCTACTTTCTAAGAATTATAAAGCTACTTTGCTGGTTGGGAAATTTATGTCTTCGACTAAAAGATAATAGTATTAGCGTGGTTCGTTATATGCAGCAATTAGATTTATTTTGCATTGTTAAGATCAATATTTTTTGGTCCATTACAGACAAGTTACTGTCGTGCTTCGGCGCCGCGTAAATTATACAAAAAGAAAGAAAACTTCAAAATAATGTCATATACCGCATTGAATGATAAATATATTTTACTTATACAAAACATCCTAAT
Source organism: Agrypnus murinus (assembly GCA_929113105.1). Lineage (NCBI taxonomy): Eukaryota > Metazoa > Arthropoda > Insecta > Coleoptera > Elateridae > Agrypnus > Agrypnus murinus. Next base: position 95,157,312 of record OV816023.1, read on the forward strand.
GAAGAACTTTTTATGTTAGTTGAAATAACAACACATCTTTATTGATATCTCATTATTTGTAATAAAATTGTGTAGAAGACTATGAGTTATTTTATTTAATGATCATCTAATAGTTTCTTTGGCGATGAAACAATTGTGTTGTAAGTAACGCAGTAACTCTGCTTACAGACAGATTAAGTTTATTATGCAAATCCGTTCTCCCTGACTAACACGCTATTGCATTGCGAGTTGGAGTGACAACAGATGAAATTGATTTCATTAATTTTAATGGAGAAAACTAATAGGTGTTTTTATTTTAATGAAGTCAGATTTTTATCAAACTGTCTTTAGAAATTTATTTAAACATAATTTATTCACAGAAGTAACCAAAACCAGTTATAATACGATGAATATTACCAAGTAATAACTAAAAATGCTTTCAGGAATTTAAAAACAATTTATTTATTTAAAGTAGACAGTGAAATATATACTACCCAAGCAAACAACATAAATCACTTATAATTTAAATCTTCAGTTGTTCCTATCATTTGTGCATCCCATCGTTTATCCCTTTACAATATTATAAAATATTGACTCATATTACTGTTCCAGTTCTGATAATATCATACATCATCTCCCCTCCATGAAGTTTGGAAGAAGGTAAAAATGAAGTAATTGCTTCTAAAAATTTTAAAAGATCCTTCGAACTTTCCGTATTCCCAGGTCGATAGTTTAATCGCATTGATTTCTGTGCTCAAACAGCCTACTAGATTTGAAACTTCCTAAAGATTTGTTCAGCGCTCCAAGCGATCCTACTACAGTTTTAGTCCTTGTAACAGCAGACAAATTGTTAGGATGTTAAATCGAGTCAGTGATTTGAATTAGGAAACCAAAGCTTCTTAATTGTGTACTGAATTACTATAAAATGTAATGGCCTTATATATTTCAACGATAACGATTTCAAATAAACCTATCATGTGATAAGATTAAGAAATAAATTACTGTTTTGTTTTGTTATAATCTTATAGTTTAAAGTGGCTTATAAAAACAGCTAATAAAAAAACAGAAAATATAAAAGCTAAACTATAAAAAAATAATAAGCTTTTTGAACATGCGGAAAACGAGTAGTCTAATAACATAAACAACTCGTAATAAAAGATGTGAATATTAAAATAAAATAATAATATATGTATATATCATATTTCATTTGTGTTTACATTTATAGTTCCACTTAGGTTAGGCCTTTTTTTCTAAATTGAGGGATTCGACTAAAATGCGTGCGTGCGTACGCGCGCGCGTGTGTGGGAGAATGTCGTGCGTCCATGTTATATGGACCACATATGCTCCTAGAAAATGGTCTCCTCATAGTGCAGATATCTAGTATTTAAAAAATACTAGAGAAACCCGTTTAGTCAAAAGGCTAATTTATTGAAGGATTTCCTTATATACATATACAAACGTTCGTTGTGCGATTACAAGCTTTTCGGTTTCCAAGAGTGATTATTAATATTTCTTAAATAAAAGCAATCGAACAAAAACAGTTGAAATAAAATACTAAGCTTACCATTCTCAGACGAACTTTTAAACGAGTTATTTAACAAACACCTCCCCTACTTACACCATCACCACCAACTCCGACTTTCCCTCCTTTAGTTACCACCGTCTTACTCCTTTTTCAGCTTACTCCCCTTCCAACTTATCTCTTCCGCAGAATTACCTCCCAACTCCCTGCTTACGCTATCCCCAACTTATCACCGCCTCCGGCTAGCTTCCCCTCGGATTCCTCCCCCGACTTCTTATCATAAAAATTTATATTGAATTCATATATCATATGCTTAGTATACCAGCTTTCTAAACTTTGAGTGATTATTTAATATTAATATTTATTAAATAAAAGCAATCGAATAAAAACAGTTGAAAATACTAAACTTACCATTCTCCGACGAACTTTTGAACACGTTATTTAACAAACACCCCCTACCAAGCCCTACTTACTCTCCGTTTCTTCCTTAGACTTACCTCCCCTCTTACGACTTACCCTCCTTATCTCCCTCTCTATCTTACTCCCTCCAACTAACTCCCCTTCAGACTCCTCCCCTGACTTACCCACCCATTCTTACCATAAAATTCTATTGGATTCATATATTATGCTTATTATACCAGATTTCTAGACTTTGTCGATCATTTTTCGCATGTCCCTTAAGACATAAAACATTAATTCTTAGACATTCTTATTCTACTTTTTCTACTCTACCAAAATCCCAATCTGCAGTGAAAATTTTTAAAAAAACGGACACACTAAGAGACAGACAGAGGTATCTAGATATATAGCATAAGAATATGCTCCACATATTATGAAACTTAACTGAGAATTTTTTGTGGCATAGTAAGCAGATATAGGATGTTTTTGTTCCAAAACGGTACAAAGTAAGCGCTGTTAATAGTTTAACATAAAAAAGAATAAAGCAAATCGGTCTTGTAGAACTCGTAAACGACGTGGGACAAAAATGATGTTTTAAATAGAGTGGAGCAAGGCCGTATTCAAGGGGTGGGGGGTTAGGGGGTCTACCCCATCTGGGGGTCTGTTAGAAAAGCTAATGCTACTTATAATTTTAACTTAACTTTTTCTGGAAGTTCACGTGATTGCAAATAATGTATGTTAAAATACGGGAAATTACCGGAGAACCCCCGAGAAGTTCACTATAAATGGAGAATTTTACATTACTTTAATAAAATTCGGTTCACACGGAAGTTCATTATAACCGGTTCCACTATAACCGGTAAATAAATATAATAGTCTTATATAATCTTATAAACTTTTATAATCGTGAATACTTCCAAAAGTTAAAACAACACTGCGAAGTGAGAGGGCGCTGCAAGTGGATCGTGGATTTCGTGCGTATCTAAATAAATATTTTAGATTTATTTAAAAATATAAAACTTATAGAAATACAGATATTAAGTAGTGTTGACGTATATACACAGCGAAAGCTTCAATACAAAAAAAAGAATCACGTAAGTCGGCCCAGTAGAACTCAAACGAACTGGAACAAAAATGAGCCCAGTGTTTTAAGTATATAGATTAATTTTTTTAATTTTACTATAAAGCAAATAATAAATGGTAATAACTGTAAAAAACTAAAAATAAATAAAATTAATAAAAATTAATTACAGATAACTGTAGTATAATTGATTGATGTTGCTGCTATCAGTTGGCTCAGCAAGGGAGAATATAAGGCGATAAGAGCATAGTTAGCTTAACTAAGACTCTTTACCTCAATCTACTATGGCGTAGTGAAACCTTTGCTAAATAATGAAACTAATTCAGAGCATTGTTAATTTTCTTGTCTAAGACGAAAACTAGCAGTAAGTGGGAAAAAATATGTATAGATTTTATATCATTATGACCGCCGCATGCTAGGCTAAATATCGATTCCTCTTGGCCAAACATCAAAAAATCATTGTCAAAATCGAAGGTTTTCAGCTAAACTTGTAATTCCACCCACAATTTCAATTAGAACAAACAATAGCGTGAAAAAAGTTACTTAAATTTCGTTAACTTTAAAAAATATAATTAAATTAAAAAATATGTTGATGACATTTTAGCTTGTTTTGACAGTTCTTCTGAGGTTATAGAAACAGAACAAAATAGAGCTATTAAATTTTTGGATTTATGTATTAAAATTAATACATACAATGAATTTGAATTCTCTATATACAGAAAATCTACAAACACAGATATCACAATTCTTAATGTGTACTTTAGTACCTACTCCGAGCTTTAACTACTCCAATAAAACGATCACATTTTGATAAAGAAATTTCAGTCATCAAATAATTAGCACATGCAAACCGTTATAACCATAACTTGATTGACACTTTAATTAAACAAAAAGATTGTAGGTTAGCTATCAAAGGAATATTTCCAATTGACATTCAAATACAACACACAAACTACATATCAATACCATACTTTGGCAAAATTTCAGAACAAATTGCAAATATACTACGAAAAACCAACAATTACAAAATAACCTATAAAACTAACACCAACACTTTTTCACTTTTATTCAATGCTAAAGACAGAACACAAAATATCATGAAATCCTTCATTTACTGTTTGAATTGTTCTTTTTGTAACTCGGTTTATATTGGACAAACACACGAATTTCGACATAAGATACAAAGAACACGTACGCTCTTATGGAAATAAACACCCAGAAAAATCTAATTATGCCAAACACTTGTTGGAACAGAACCATCTAGTGACACCTCAAAATAACATCAAATTCTTACATTTTTGTAACAACAAACACAAATTAGACATTTTAGAAGCTTTTGAAATATACAAACATAAACGCACAGTACCTTTAATGAACGAACAAACTGAGCAGAGTAATTCTCTTTTATTAGAAGTTTTAGATATTTAGTTTTTGTATGTATTGTATCTAGTTACCAATTTTCTTTATTTATCCTTAGCAACGTGTTTGTTTATCAGTCTTATCTACCTTTGATAATGACATTTAATGTCGAAACAATTGTAAGGTTATGGTACAATGGTAAGATGAAACTTTAATTAATCTTTTGATTTTTATTATATGTATTTTATGATTATGGAGTTCCACATAGTAAGGCTGGAGACAGTAAACTATTTCGTTAACTTGACTGTGTAATTTTTGTTTATTAAATTAGGAAAACATTGGGATATAAGCGAGTTTAATTTTTCTTACAAAAAGTGAAGATTATCTATCTATATATTTAAAACACAAGGCTTATTTTTGTTTCAGTTCGTTTGAGAGTTCCACCGGCCCGATCTAAGCGATTCTTTTTTTATATTAAAGCTTTCGCTGTGTAGATTAGTCAACACTACTTAATTTTTATATTTTTTTAATGTTTATATTTTTAATTTGAAAAACTCTAAAATGTTTAATTTCAGACGGACGAATCGGACATTCACTTGGGGCGCCCTCTAACTTTCTACGGTGGCGCTTCAAGAATAATAGCATTCAGTGGGAGGATTGGCAAGCAGAGCATGGTGGCCCTAATCTCGAATTTTTGGATTTTTTTAATAATATCGTTTTTAATTGATAAGGTTTTAAATTCAGATCTATGTAATTTGATCGATTATCTTCGATAGTAGATGATTCTAGAGGAAATCATTTGAACTCATGAAATCGTATCATATATCAGGAAAATCAGATATTTCAGAGAATTATACCATGCCCAAATCACAATTAATCCATGATACTACATTATTTCCAAAACTAGTTTTAAATTTCATATAGTGTATAGAAAAGCGACTAAAAGGGGGGTTTTAAAGGTTGTATTTTATTTGAAGAGTTCTCTTAATCCACGTTATACTTAAAACTAAAATCAAAAAGAATCTAAAATATTTACTGCATGATAAGGTTAGCTTTGCAAAAAGAAAAACTGTTTATTGCAAATTCGTTCATTATAAGTGTGCGCTTGGGAATTTCTGAAAAGGTGTAGCATATATATATATATATGTATAGTATGGCTACGAGCACTTACAGTAAGTATAGCAGAAAGTTCAGGATAACGACGTAATGACCGACGTAAAGACTTGACATTACATCATGTGTATGTACAAGGGCAATTTCCCCATATAGAATTTTCTTATAGTGCCTATAATTAGACTAGAGATAACGTGTTTATCATTAATTTAATTATAATAAACTATTTCGAGATGCAATAATTGCTCGACGAATTTATGCAAATGCTAGGTTGCAATGTTCTTTCAAACTGTCTGTGCACAACGTGACGTTTAAACAGTACTTGCGTGATAACACGAAAGCATAGGCTTGGCAGTTGCAGGTAGCCTGTTTAGAAATTTATTTTTAACTAATAATTCCTTTGTCTAGACATTCTTTTTTATGTCTACTGCATGCGGGATGAATATTTTCAGAAAATGAGGAAAAGGTGCGGCAGTCATTTATTCCCGATGCTTTTAACCTCAACAATAGTTACATTACCATAAAACAGTTAATATTTTATTGTATCTTAAACGTATATTTTAATAAAGGAACAAAAGAAAATTTTGAATTTTATTAACATAAATCCTTTCGCGGTTATTTTACATTACTGAAAACAGGCTCTCATCTGCAACAGAGAGAATATATATAAATATTTATATATTTCGCAGTCTTCAAGAAAAACGTTCAGCCTATGTTGGAAATTGGTACATATTTTAATATTCACCACTTGTTTGAATTGCTGTAATGTAATTGGTTTTATTTACGACACGTTTTTCGCAAGAAAAATAATTGCTGAACTGAAAATTACGCCATGGTTATGGATAATGCGATAGCTTAGAAATTATAAAACACGATTCCAGCTCGAGAAGCTCATTGAGATCCAGCGACAAAGAGGGTCGAGTTTCAAAGGATGTCCGTAATTTCTATTCCAGCAGGAAAAATCTCTTATTTGTGAAAACGTTGCTAGTAGTTGCAGTCATTGCTTTGAGACACAATCAGATCAGGTTAACTAACAGCAGCATGACTTAATAAATCGCCTACGGTAAAAGATTTAAAGGACTTTTACGGTAGTTCAAGTGGTGTAAAGTTAATATAAGAATATAAAGTTATTTTAATGATATATTAATTGTGTAACATGCCTAGGCCCTATATATACGAAAACAGGCTATACATGTATGAAAAATAAATTTATAATCAAACGGACTTCTCCATCGCTTATGTAAACACTGAACTGTTCTCAGAGTTCTGTAAAAAGGAGGGTACAATGTAAGGACTAAAAATGGGTGTTACGTGCTAATTTCGTAGCACCCTGTATAGCTATGCTTTTGTGTTAAGTTGTATAGCGTTTAGGGATTTTTGCATTCTCTCTCCTTGTAGTTGCCATTTTGTTTTGGAACTAACTTCCTCGTGATTAGAGATTTTGTCACTTCGTTTTGATCGCTCGTGTGAAGAACATTCTTTAAAGAATATTTTAGTGGACATCAACGTTTAATTAATCTTTTCCTTTGTTGTGAATTGGGAATAGCATTGGTGCAGATCTATGGTTAATTTGTGGCGATGTTTTTCCAATTTAGATTGGAACCTTTTGGGTAATTTTTCCACTTGTTCTTTTTAGAGGTTATAGAAGCGCACGTTCTCAAGTTTTTATTGTTTAAACTTTTCTATCATTCAGTCTCTTATACTATAATTCTTTGACAGGATTCGATATTTAATGGTCGTTAGCCGCATATGGAGGCGATATAATTATCTCTTAAGGTCACATTACACCGAAGGTATTTATAAAGTGTTTGTTTGTGCATTCTGGTAATTTGATTTTATTTGTTACTGACCTTTTTTCTTTTGGGTTTACCTTTAGTCATTTTATAACTTGTTGTATAACAAGTATACGTTGTATATTTGGATTGTGAAAAAGACTATTATGTAGACTTGGTTGCTGTTGTCTCGTTGGATCACGCTACGTTCGATCTGGTTGGTGACGTTCCTCTTCAGTTCGACGAACATACATCTGTATCGTGAGTCAGTTATATTGTAGCAACTATTTACAACAACAATAACGTCCGACAACCCTTATTGTATATAAAACATTTCTGTATATTTGTATATTATAATTTTATGTGTTAAAGGTTTTTTCCCTAGTGTCTCCCTATATCTAGTATCTGTTTCATATATGTAATTTTATTACATGTTATTTATTTTATTACATTGTTAGGAATATTTGCGAGTGAATACGTATGACTTTGCTCCGTAATGATTTGTTTAAAGAATTAAAATCTGACGATTAATGATTGCGCAATCTACATCACAGGTATTCGCGTTAATTTACCGTGACAGTTGCGTTTAGAGACTTGAAGTCAAGTCAAATTTAGAGTAAGTAATCGCGCTCGCATCAATCCTCACCCAGATCAAATTTGTAATTAAAAATCAATAACTTGCATTTAATTTTTGCCAAAGCTATTTGTCTTTGATTAAAATATAACCATACTTGATTGATTTATGTTAATTGATCTACCTGATAATTTGTCTAGTTGTTAATAAAGCACTGTACATCCCTTACTTGACGACTTATTATTTATATGTTTGGTATTTGGGGTTTATATTTTCAGCTATCGAGGAGCCAATATTCGGAAAAATCCACCACATTGGTAGTAGTCGCAAATGTGTTGTTCTTTTATCGGCCAATACTGTAGCTATTTTAGACGATTCTTGGCGCCCATTACAGAAGACCTTTAGTGAGACCCACGACCTCACACTAGTTAGCTGGCAGCCGACAGATTTAACTGCGGTTAAAGGTTGTTACCGTTTCCCAATAAGCAGTCCCCATTTTGTTGGTAACATGGGGCCCAGACTTAGATCAGCATTAGATATATAGGTATATTTCACATGCCAATCTACTATATGGAAATTTTCTCTTTGTGTAGATGACTATTTTCAAAAGGGTTATCACTGTACTCATGATTCCTCATCTGTATCAGATATTGAACTGAAAATTCCTACTTTAAAATTAAGGTTTTATTTGTGTGTTACTTTGCACAAATGGTTTTCTTACCAATTTTTTTAAGTATTAAAGTCTCTTTAATGCAAACGCATATCGTACAAATTATTTACAACCTGTCTATAAACAATCAATAAAGGTAAAGGGATTAGTTTCAGTAAGAAAGTACCGTTAGGTATGGTGCCTCGCCACAGCATTCATTATAAGTAAACTTGCAGTTTCTATTCAATTATATTCAAAAAGGGTCTCCACCCGGAATTTCCTCTCTTATTTATAAACAGGTAAGATAGTCTTCTTAAAGACCTAAACAAAATGTTTTTACTACTTTTACTTTAAAAATTCATATTGAAGTATATTTACCTCAAAAAATTAAGAATAACAATCAATTTTAAAATTTTACAAAACAATGATTTGAGTGAATTATATGTATTATCTCAATATGTCACAGAAGGTGGAATATTAATTCGAACTATTGCTAATAATATTTATCATGTTCATATTCAGGAAAATGTTTTATAAAAGCTATGAGTAACTTAAAAACTTACCGGTAAGCAATACAACACTAAACTAAACTAAACTAAAGAAAAAAAATTATGATCGGAGAATTTATTTATGTACTACTGTGCTTTTTATTAAGTAATTGCAGTTATTATTTTCCAATGGGGACTTCTGGGAGAAAGTGATTAGAGGATTAATTAAAGCAATTTTAAAAACAAATATTTGGATTTTTGTGTTAGGTACGTATGTAATATTACTATCCGGGATTTCCGGAAAAAACAGTCTCAGTCCCGGGAATAGCAAAACTGTCGAGACCTAGAAACCCTAGGCACGACGTCAAAGTAGTTTGACGTGCTGTCATAACAAATATGATAATGATCCCATTATGATTTTTATATAAAAACTAGACCAATTAATACTATTTCGCTCGAGCTATTGATATTCGAGGCAAAACGTGGGCATTAATACATTGACTAAAAAATTTTAATTGTGTCTAGTAAAGCGTAAATGGGGAGACTTCATTGAGTTTTGTAGTCAAGGTTTCAGTTGGGCTAGTTTTTATAAAACGGGAGGCATGAGTACAGTGGCTAAAATACTGAATTAAGTCTCCCCACTTAACGTCTATAGTAAATGAAATCCTTTAGAGCGCCGTAAATCATACATATAGCACGGTTTTAGTACAGGTTTATATGAGATTGTCTCATTTTTTAGCATTACCCAATACAGTATTTAGCTTCTGTGCTCAGTTTTAAGGCTGTTTTACCCGATTCTGAAGATAGGGAAACGCAATGTAAACTATTTATTTATTTATTCAATAACCGCTCAATATTTTTTGATCGGGTTTTTACCAAAAATTTACCTACAATGTAGTGTATGATGTAATGTTTTTAAAAAATAATTTTTAACGTTTGAAACCATAAAAAACTTAATTTGCAATAGGATCGCTTACTATGCTTTTATTCATTTATTTATCAACGTATATTCTTTTAAACATTTTTCCCGTAATCTGTGCGTCAAATGCTATGATGTAATGTAAAGATTTTTTTTAGAAACGAAAATTTCAACTTTAAATTAAGTTTTTTATGGTTTCAAACGTTAAAAATTATTTTTTAAAAACATTACATCATACACTACATTGTAGGTAAATTTTTGGTAAAAACCCGATCAAAAAATATTGAGCGGTTATTGAATAAAAACCGAGTAAGTTTACATTGCGTTTCCCTATCTTCAGAATCGGGTAAAACAGCCTTAAGATCTTATGTTGTACTCTACTTCAACATGATATTACATATTATAATATGTATCTTTACATTACGTCGATGCCCAATATTGAACTGTACAAGACGTCTCGATAATAAGATCGACCAATCCCTTTTAATGTAAGCCTTTCGGAACATCCAAGTTCGTGAACTTGCTGGAATTATAGAAAAGAATTACTCTATACACAGTAAAAAATTAGTGTAAAATTCGAACACTAGACCACTCTAAAAACACTAAAAAGTGTGTGTTTAGGTCTAATACATTTAGAGCAAAATATCTAATCTGTATCTTCGTGTAGACCATAGAGTTAACCTCAATACAATATTAGTGTAAATTTATTACGCTCTAAAACAATTATATCTTCATGGTCATCATTTATGGTAACTTTTTACACTAAAACCGTCAAATTTGTAATCGTTTCGGAATAAGATTCCATTCTTGACTTTTCAATTTTTTTCTCTACGTGGCAAAAATATACGTTTATATTGCATGGTAAATAAATAGCACTGTATATTTACATATAAGTAAAACATAAGGACGTATTGAAAAACATATATACGTGCCCAGTTGGGACACAGAAAGCTGATTGTCGCCATTTTTTGTTAGTGTCGTTACTGTGCACACGCTTCTCTTGTCAAATATACTGTCAAGTGTATATTGGTGACAATCCGTTTTATTTACTCTAACCAGAGTGACATGAACACTAACAAGCATTTTTTACCAATTTAGATCACTTTTTAACGGCTTTTCTCATCTTAAAAAAATTTAAATTAGAATGGATTTTGTTATACTTTTAAAGTAGGATACTATTAGATTGATGATTCAATCTATATAGAGTTAATTAATAATCTAGAGAGAAAATAGATTTTAGTAGTGAAGAATTATTTTTGTTATAAGGATATAGTGAAAAAAACGTTTTTCTACTCTAAATTTTAACTCTAAAATCTTTACCCAGTACTCTAAGAAATTGATTACGGGGCTGATTTTTTACTGTGTATAAATTAAATATACTCGATCGGAAGTATTGGTCTCTATAATCAATCTTTTGCGATTTTTTGAATAGTAATTCCAATCCTTATTCTAACTTTACAGAACTAACTTTACAGAACTTACTTATACAGAGTTTCGAACAATTTTACTACACTGAAAAAGTTTTAATATACAAGGTGGTCCTTGTAAAATGACCTTGTGCTTTATCTTAGAAACTGTAAGGGTTACAAAAAGAAGTTGGATACCAAAGTTGGTTGGCATAAATCAAATTTTAATTTTGCAATATTTTGTATATACAGGGCGAGTCGTTTCTCTACGGCTAGTATCAACCTTTTCTATTTTAAATGGAACACCCTGTATATTTTTACCATTTTCATAAAATTTTTGTTTTTGTATACTTTATTATAAGTATTTATGGTTAACACACATACATCGAAATTTCGCACAGTCAATCTATTCCTTTAATTTCACGTTTTTTCTATTTTTGGTCAACTTTGGCCCTAAATATCTCCGATGGGCACGTAAGGATTTTTTTATATTACTTGAGAATGAAGTGCTATATGATGGCAAACTGTGGTAAAAATCTTAACTTTGATATTAGCCTGAGAACAGAGTTATGCTCGTTTGAAAACTGTAAATAAATTTTGTAAATAACCATAAAACTAGGTCATTATTAAACCATGTATTTTCAATAAATTACCATCTCCTCTTAGTATCGATGAGTAAATTTATTTTATTCTAGTGCTAACATTGTTTTGAATGATGATTATTGGATTATTACTATAATATAATCATATGTCGTAAAAGTTCTTGCAGTTATAACTAAAGCAATTAATAGAATACATATTTATATGTACTTTTTCCTTGTATTTTCTTCACTGGTCGATTTTCCTAGGAATCCATGTAAATTATATGACAGTTTACATATACTAATTCACGAAATCTGAAAGGCCCAACTCATTATCAGCCCGGCTATTAGCCCCACTGTCAGCAGGGTTGATGAGCATGTATACATTTGCTGCAATTACAGTAAATAAAAGATCATTACATTGTGTTGATTATCTAACGAAATAAATATTATTACTTATTAGCATCATAATGTCTACAAAAATACTAATTAAAAAAATTAGAAGTATTTTAAAACAGCAAAAACACTCCTGGAATTAAGAAGAATCAAAATATCATAAAGATTTGCGTTTTAAATAAAACTGTTTAAAACCTTTTATTATTAGAATTGCGGTAATATTATTGCTTGTTTTGGAGCTTTTCGAGAAAAATTCCCAAATAACCATAAATATGAAGGGAATGCCATAACTCAATATCTTAACGAAGAGAAAGCAAAAAAGGTGCATACGTCTGGAATAATAACTAAATTTATTTTTATGATTTTTAGTACGCCCATATTTTACTTTATATAATAAATTACGCACATGTAAACCGTGTATCATTACAGTTCGTCCTACGGAGGCTTTCAGTTTAATCTGTCAAGATGTTGGCTACAGTTGGAAGAGGTGATCTTTAAATCTTTATGGTATTATAATACTTCTAATTAAACAAATATACTTATACGAACAATATGATGCTAGTGGAAGACCAGTAAGCGTTACAAATGAAGAAAATTCTTTGAATATCATGTTAGATGTGGTGGAAAATCCAATAAATTCGACACAACAGAGGGCTTTAAATCATAACATGACTAGATATTCCATTCTTAAAGTTTGCAAACCGGAAAAATTCTGTCCATATAAACGATATAAACGACGACAAAAAAAAGACGATTTTGATCGTAGAATCGAGTTCTGCGAAGTTTCTATGGATAAATTAAACCAAAATGCCAACTTTGTCACCCACATATTATTTTCTGACGAAGATACATTTTGTTTAAACGGACACGTAAACCGACACAACTGTAGGTATTGGTCAGACCAAAATCCACAGAGGATGGAGGAAGTTCACACCCAACGATCACAAAAAGTAAATGTTTAGTGTGGCATTATTGGTGGACACGTCATAGGACCGTATTTTACAAACCGCTGAACGATATTTATTACTTTTGCGAGATATGCATATTATTCCAGAGCTTAGACGATTATTCCCGAACAATAACAATCCCAATTTACCGGCAGAACAAATATGGTTTCAACAAGATGGAGTTCCTCCGAATTTTCGACTTACGGTACGGGCATATCTAGATGAATTTTTTCCTGAAAAATGAATTGGACGTAGAGGGGCAATTGGATGGCCTGCTAGGTCTCCCGATATGACCCCGCTTGACTTTTCTCTGTGGGGTCAAATAAAAAATCTAGTCTACAAAAATAAGCCGCAAAATACCGAAGAGTTGGAAGAAAGGATAAGGCAAGAAATTTCCAATATTCCTCCCAATGCCCTTTTACAAAATTTTGTTCAGCGAATTCATTACTGTCAGGAAGTAAATGGTGAACACTTTGAGCACCTTGTAAAATAGAATTCCAAAGAAAATATTTGTTTTTTCTTTATTTTTCTGGCTTAACTATTATTTTCATAAAATGTAAAATATCTTTAAAAAATACATTTTTTCGTATCATGCATTTTTATGGTGATATGGATATGAATCCATATCACTATATCCCCCTTGTGAAATTTGCATAATAAATATCCATCATTTCGGGCTTTTTCTTTAATAAATTTGAAGGTGCTAATAAATGATTTTCAAAGTTCGATATCTCGTTTAAAGTTTAGGTACATTGATGTGCTATACAATTTTGTATAGAATTTCGAGATAATTTAAAATGTGGAATAATATACAGGGTGTTCCATTAAAAAAAAGCAACTTTGTTTCGTCATAACTTTTTGACTAATCCTGTATACTTAATTTGTTAAGAAACCCTAAAACTTTTGTATTTAACATTTTTCGCTAGCTATCTTACTTTAGAAGATAATCGATCGTTACCATACATCTCAGCGACCCTGTATATTGAAAATAGATGGTTTAATAATGACCGGGTTTTATGGTTATTTACAAAATTTATTTACAGTTTTCAACTGAGCATAACTCTGTTCTCAGGATAATATCAAAGTTGAGATTTTTACCACAGTTTGCCATCATATAGTACTTCATTCTCACGCAATATAAAAAAATCCATCCGTACCCATCGGAGATATTTAGGGCCAAAGTTGACCAAAAATAGAAAAAACGAGAACTTCATGAGCCCATAAATACCAAAATAGTAAACTTTTATTTTTGAAATGTTTTATACATAAACTACCCCTAACTGTGTACCATTAACAGAAAAATCAGCCCTAAGACTTCACCTTTATCTGGAGATATGGCTCCCTAAAAGTGGAAATTTCGTAAAAACATTATTAAACTTCGGGGTTAAATTACATCAACAAATAAGCATCCTACGAAAATTATGCCTCAAATAAAAAATGTAGTCCGAGATGTAAACAGTACAATGGTTTTTGCCACTGACCTTTAGGACCAACCATTCTTGAGATATCAAGATTTATGTTTACATCAAAAAACGCAAAAAACGTCGTGCACCACGAAACAAATTTGGCTGCCATATTTTACTCAAAAGGAATAAAAATAAAATAACAGTGGTTTCAAACTACCAATACTTAGGGGTGATAACACAAAAAATATTACCCGTTTTTGAAATAGTCGAGCGACCAGTTTATTATTTTCTAGACCACTTCAGATGGATTGATCCAGAGATGACCTGGTTACGTAAATGGTAAATTTAAATATACAAAAATACCCGAAGAAAGGCTTCCCTTCAATATGAACCTTAGCAATAGTATAAATGAAAATAATTTAATGCGCACATTTCATTTTTATAATCGATACACTTGGCACGAATTTTATGAGGTCCAACAGTATCTTTAATAGTAGCCATTGAAATTGATAGTAGCCATAGCAAAACTACTCACCCCCGCAGAACCGTAGCCAAAATTGATTTCCGGGGGTGGGGCTTCTAGGGGAATTTATTTTCGGGGGGAAGCAGAAAAGACAAATAATTTTATTTTGTTGTCATTTATTAGTATTAAGTTTAGTTTAGAGGGGGTTCAGACCCCCTAACCCCCCCTTGAATACGGCCTTTTCACCCCGTATATATAAAAGTATGAAAATATAAATTTGTCTTATACTTAACCAAGTATTTAACTTTTTTCGTAGCTCTTACAGTTTTCAAAATAAGTACAGGGTCATCTTACGCAAGCCAGTAATTTACAGTAAATATAATTGGTTACCTTATCCATAGCATTACATTTACATTTACAGGGTATGATGTAATTTTACTAGTAGTAAATTCGCATTAATAATGCAGTGTAATTAAAAACACATAATATAAATTAATAGCGAAGTCGTATAGCAAACTATATTAAATACTAAGCCAAGAACATGATAAATACAAATTTTTTCAGTGCACTAAACATTTAAAATAGTGTTGCAGAATTATGCGTTAACCTTCAATTTTTTTTGTGTTTATAATTACAATCAATGTCACTATATTTTTACAGTACTAAGTAAATATATACAGATACTTTCAATGATTTTTGTGTCTTTAGAATCCAGTGTTCGATCTAGAAATATTCTGCAGTGGATCTGTGTACGTCGTCCTAGTACACAATTTATTTCGGCAATTTATGTTAATGCCTACAGTTACTTTCAACTGAAATACTTTTAACTACTTTCAATGTTCGTTAAGTAATAAATATTATTTAAACTTTTCTGTATGTAGGTATTAGTAAACAACAATTAATTAATACTTTCATGAATCGTAATAACTGATAAGATTGAACTTTTGTTTGGTCCTTAAAAAGTAACTTTACATATTTATTAGTTCCGCACGAAAGAAAGGAAATTGTTTTAATCAAAAGTGGTCACTTTTCTTGTTTGGCTGAGTTTTACGAAACATTGGTTTATATACCTCTGCGTTTTCAGATGTAAAACGTGGATAAATCTACATCAAATGTATAAATCTACAGGTTTAAGGAGAGCTTTTTGTGAAATATATCTTCAGTATTTTAAGTACTTTTCGGCAGTGGCGTACCTCTGCTTGTAGAAAGACTTTTAGCTAATAATTTACGACTTCTTTGGAATATCTTTCTGGAAATGTGATCTTGAAGAGGGTAACTGTTATAATGAAAGCTTTATTAAAAAACAACTGACCGATTTTTTTCAAAATTTGAGTAGAACATGTTACATTTAAAAGTAACTAGTTAACAAACTTGTATGTAACTGCTTGTTATTTACCATTCATACAGTGTATTTTAAAGAACCTTAAAAAAAGGTGTTTTGTGATCATTGCATTTTAATCATAAAATCTTAAACGTTAAAATTACATTGGACAAATTTCTATTTTTCGTGGGATAAATTCTTATAATCTTTATATCGATTTGGTGATGTAAGGAAGGTAGAGGTTCTAGTTGTTAAGATATGATCTAATTTAGTTTACTTTTTGTAGAACTGTTTAAATGTTTGTTTTTTTTAATTTCACGCGTACACTACGGGGAAACCAACAGCTGAGGTTATATGTCCCCCATCTAACATGCAACACGAATACACACACCCATAGTTGAGGTGGTGGAATTTTCCAATTAGAAAAATCCCATCTCCCCAAGCGGGACTCGAACCCACGACCCTTGGAACACGAGTGATGCACTGATACCACTCGTCCACCGCCGGTCCGAAATGTTTGTTATTTTATGTGAAAGAAGTGATTGTTATTATACAAGCGATTACATAAGATTGCTAATTATAGAATTAAACAATTCCTGATGTGCTGCGCTTCTTGTAGATGATTGTAATTATGATTTATTAGATAATAATATATTGTATAATGCATTTGTCACCTTTGTACATAAATCCTTTATATAAATTAGATGATAGTTATGTAAATATTTGTGTATATAAAGTCTCGATTTCTAGTTTTAGTTTTCAAAAGACAGCAGTTATGCCGGTTGAAAATTAAAATAGTTAAAAGTATATTGTAAAGTTTTAAGTTAGTCTGGTCTAAGTTGTGCTAGTTGGGAATTCGAATAAATGAAAGTTATATTGTGAAATATTCAAATGAAAGTTATAGGATCTACTAAAATGTCAAAATGTGTATTGAAAGATTTTATTTGATTATGATAAATGTAAGTACTTAAAATAATGGTTAGAGAGCATAATCTTCGAAACAAAAGTGTGGAAGACAAACCACTAATCCTAATTATAATTCTAATGCATCTATAAGTCAGAGAAGTATTCTAAGATTATTAAATTGAAAAGGCAAAGTTTAGCCGTTTGTAAAAAAATAAGTTCTTAATTAATTTTATCACTTTTATATTTTTATGGAAAGTTTGAATGAAAGAAGATTGTAGCTGCTATTTCACAGAAAGAGCTGGTAGAACTACAAATAAAAGGAAGGAACACGTTTTCGCTTACAGTTCAATTTGCGAAAAACCACTGATACCCCAGGATGGAGACTAATTAGTAACTTAGTAATGTAGTTAACAAAAGTAGATTATAAATAATGGTTTTGGATATATTGTTTTCTTGATTTACATATTCACTTAACCACCTTGAGAACCTAACATCATCCTGGGCTAGATATTTGGCGTTTAGTTAATTTGCAGTTTTGCATATATGTACTACGAAGTCAATTCTTTCCACTTTGGCAAAAGATAGTTGACCATTTGGGTTTCATGGCTTCTTTGACATTCTTTGCTAAACGCCTAAAAGTCTATTTACACATACAGTGATGTGTCAGTTCTGTATGCGTCCATGAACACGCATATGAGCATTTTGATCAGTGTGACAGCAATCTTTTTCAAAATGGAGTCGTTTACAGACGGAAAATTGGCAATGATTGTCATAGTTTTGAATGAAAAGGTAGAGAAAATAAATTAGATTAAAAATGGGTGTGGGCACAGGAAGCATGGAAGAAAAAAATTAAAAGGAGTTTGCTACTCTATATAAACAATTAATTGATGATAAAACCAAATTTTTGAATATTTCAGAATGTCTGAAGATTCTTTTAAAATACTGCTAAATAGCAAGATACTTACAAACTCATCAGTAATTCAATAAGTTGTTCGTCATTCATTTTTTTTATTAACTATAGGCAAATACGTGCAGAGTATTGGCAAACTATACCACAGTGAGACAACAAGTATTGTCGCCGTCAATATACATAAGTACAGCACTGCGCTAAATGTGTGCAAATTGTTTGAGTGTTGAATTGAAATTGAAAGAAACGATTTCGTTCGTCACGGTCACGCGGAACTGACACGTCACTGATATATACAGGATGTAACAGAAATGGTGGGCAGACTATACATAGGCGACTTCTACGACTAAAAATAAGGAAATAAAAGTGTATATAAACATATGTCCTAAAATTCCTTACTGGTGACAGTTGATTAAGTCATTACTATTGTTTTCTAATTAATTCTACAGAAATGGCAGATTATTCTTTCAAATAGATGTACGGTTACTTAATGCATGGTTTGGCACATTGTAATAGGGCGGAAGGAAGAAGTCTTTACGCAGATCATTTCCCAAACCGAACTTTACTACACGAGAGAACATTCGAAAGGCTTCATATTAGATCAAGGGAAACAGCATCTTTCAAATCGTAGCCCAAGATCGCGGCAGATCACAAATTACAAAAATTTTGGGCTTGGAAGAACGTTTGTTGGATCGTGTTGAGGAAAATGCAGGCGAGGGTACTCGAATACTACCCGGACGACTTTCTGACCAGAATTATCGGTATTTTAAAAAATGGCTTACCAGGTTTGCTGGCAGATGTTAGATGTTAGAGGACGCATGTGGTTCATGCATGCATGACCGGCCCACTGCAATCACACAGCACGCGAACTTTAAATACAGTATATCAAGATGGATTGATTGGTCGTGGTGGACCTGTAGCGTGGCCTACACGGTCTCCCGATCTAAAACCTCTCGATTTCTACGTATGCGGACGTCTAAAATCTATGATGTACCCCAGTGGAAGGCGGTTGCCAGCATATTCCGAACACAAAGAATTCTTGAATGCATGAGGCAGTGCATGATTCGACGAGCTCAGCAGTATGTTGCAGCATTTTGAACATTTATTATGATTTGAATTAAACAATTCCGTTTTTTGCTATCTTTTTGAAGAAAAAACTGAAAACCTCAAGTAACCGTAACTCAATAACGAAACATTTTGGGGCATACGTTTATCTCAACTTTTTTCTTTATTTTTAGTTGTAGAAGTCGCCTGTATATAGTCAGCTCAACATTTTTGTTACACCCTGTATAAATAGACATTAATCCAGTGAAACCTTATAGGCGTGGAGTGAGAGCAAGAACCCTCTACTTCCAATGTTATATTACAAAAAAAGTTTTTGTAGTTTATTTTCTCTAAGTAAACAAACCAATGTTCAAATTTTGATGCTCAAAAACATAATTTTGAATCGAAAAAACTATGCTATATGGTAGACATTTAGAGTTTTGTGCTGGTTTTAGCAGAGCAAATCTTCTCTACGCCAATTTACACTTTTGTACGTGAAGTGAAGTAAATAGTCATATTTAAGGTAAAATCTATCTAGAAATTGAAGTATGTTCCTTTTGATCGAAATATCCCAGATTGCATAAATAAAAAATGTTCTTGTGTCAACTATTTAAACATTATCTTGACTTGTTAAAAATACCGGGTAATATATGAAATTCTATTCTCACTAAAATTAAATTAACGAAATCGAGAGTTTCTGACAAAAAGGGCTACTAAATCCATTTGTGTTGTTTTGAATTTAGTTTTCAAAGTAGAACAAGCTAAGGTTACGTTAATGATAACTCGTTCGTTCGAACTCGTTCCTAAAATGCAATAATAAAGTATTATGAATGTAAACATTCCATTTCTTTTTATGTAATCGCACTTAGTTATCAATCAATACATAGAACAAAATCACAAAGAAAATAAAATGTAATACCATCAATGGGTGTAATTGCCCAAACTGTCTTTTAAGCTTGTTCTTACTTTGCCAAAGACAGTATTTGACCTTGTATGCGAGGTAGTTCTTGACGCATTCCAGCAGTCCTCAAACAAAGCATCTTTTGTTCGGATGTGCATAAGATCAAAGAAGGCATAAAGATTATTTGCTCCTATTAACTGAATACTATCACACATTTAATTCATGCTGAACTTCAGTAAAACACCCTTCTTTATACTATACTATAAGAGAAGATAGTATATAAAATTAACATAATGTTTTTATTCGATTATAGATTTATATGTAGCATAAAGTGCATTCTTCATGCTTTTTATTATCTTCTGATAAGAGAGCAATTAATTATTTACGATGGGAATTGTAGTATAATGCGAATGTTCTAATCGAACGTGCAGTTAAAAAACAAACAAATACATTGAATTAAGTCATTGCCATTCACAAACTTATTGTTTGCATCTAAAAATAGTAGAGTATAAGACATTAGTCATGCTAATTAATATCTACTGTAAACAGATCCTCCTAAATAACAAATTTAGATCATTTTATAGCACTAAAGCAATTAACTGCTTTGATCATTTTATAGGGGATTTTATTAGGTTATATTAAAAAATATTTTGTGTTTAGGTGTCTATTTTCACTCGTATGGAAATTTCATTCATGTATGGGAATCAATTTAATTGTTCGGCGGGAAAACCATTACCGTTTAAAAATGAATACTTAATAATCGGACTAGCAACAAAATTAACGCAAATTGAAAAAGAAACTATTTTTGTATTAGATACCGACATTATAATGGGGTGATCCAGTGCAATCATCATTACTCCCCTTGTTAACATGTTATACAACCGTTATATAAAGATATTCCCATTCCCCAGAGGCCATTATGTTTTTATAGATTAAAAACATCATCTTTAATAATTCTTCCCAAAACAAAAAGTAGTGATTGAAATTTATAAAAATACATATATACTGTGGAAATCCTTTTAGTATCTCTTAGGAAGTCATAAATGTATCTACGCCACTGTTACTAAAATAAGAGAGGTAACTTCTGAATGGGGAGACCATATAGCGTGACGGTCGTGGGAGAAATAAGCATTTCCCCCTTTTTTCTTCCACAAGAGGCTAAGAACGCGACGTAAAAGATCTGGTCGACCTGAAAGATAATAGAATTACGAAGAAACAAAATAAAACCGTTCGTTTCATCACATGTATGAGATTTAATCCTCGTTTCAGTTTTATTTCAAAATCATTTCAGGTTTTCCTTTCTGTTATGATGTATTTACAGGAATGGAAGCGTTAATATTACGTCTAATAAGAGTAATTGAAATTATTTTGTGTTCAATATTTTATCTTTGATTAGGGTTTCGGCTTTATCGGATGTAATCGAATGTTGGAATGAAGCGTGACTCCAAGCTTCCGCACGGGATTTAAACTGTATCCTTTGCGATCACAAATCCTGAATAAAATACATCGATTGCATAGTTATTATAAATCGAAGATTTATGATGAAAAATACTTTTTTTTATTCACTTCGAGTTATCCAAATAAAATCAATTTTTATTACTGTATCCAAAAGCAGCTATGACAGGAAATCCTTTGTTATGTTATTGTATTATCGGTTTTCAGTTTTGCAATATATCTAGACATTAATAGCGGACGCATCTTGAAAATTAAAGAGCTATATAAGTCCAATCTGTTTTTGAGAAAATATGAACTTTAGTTTCAAACTTCGTGAATAAAATTAGCATTTAATGTGTTGTTATAGAAGTTACGAGTTTGAAATACCTAAAAGCGGATACCTATAAACTGGGGTGGTTTAAACCTTATCTTCAGTACTTTGCAACGCTTAAATTTTTTCAAATTAAAAAATCTTAAATATACAGATTTTCTTTGATTAATAGCTTAACGTAATGGTATTAAGTAGATATTTGCCATTATCCAATAGGTTAAAAGTAGACAGTCTTAGATGATTAACTATTTCAACACTATTAATATAAAGCTAGGAATTGTTAAAACATCTCAAGATGTTATGACAGAGTGCCAGAAGATCCGTTTGCATGGCCAAGATTCAGGTCTTCGTCATGATTTAATAGAATTTGGTCTTTAGAGGCTTTAACTGGATCTGACGCTAAAAATTCAAAATTCAAACTGGCGGATTTGAAAAACTTCGACATATTTGAATAAAACTGTGTATCTAGGGGTTTTTGGGCTATTAAAACTAAATATTAAAAATTCAAAAAAGCGGGTTCAATTTGACATTGAAATTTAAAAAATCTCAGAACTTTTGTATAAAACTTGAAACCCAAATGTGGTAAAAAGATCAAAACATAAAATCCAGTATGGCGGATTTAACATTGGTATACCGGGTGCGATAAAAGTTTCCGGACTTATGTTTCGAGCGTTTTTTCGAGTAGGCTTGTGTCTTGTTTTTAAATTTCATGTGTTTGGTTGATTTGTCAAATGTCATTTTATACGGGAAAGTTAATTTCTATCGTAATTTAATTAGAGGTGAGTTTGCAATGGATATAAATAATAAACGTGTTGCGATTACTGAGCTGCACAAGGCGGAAAGAAAGACCGCCGAAATCGTTAAAATAACTGGTTTCAAAAAATATACAGTATATGATATAGTCAAAAGATTCCAGGAATTAGGCGGGACTTTAGATCACCCTAAAAGTGGCCGACCTGTAACTGAAAGCTCTTCCAGTGTACAAATCGCTAAGGATCGTAAGGATCACCATGAAGTCTATTACCTTTGACGTTATTTTCGTTACGTAGGGTAACCTTATCGAAGGACCATCGAGGACCATGCACTTCTGCTCGACCAATACCGTAACCTACCTTAGCTGTTTCTTACATAGCTTAGCAGACAGTGTACAAAGTGTACTTTCGATTTGAGATATGGGACAGAAAATGACGTCAAAGGTATGGGACCTTTGGAACCTCGGAACCCTAACTATCTAAATATCTAATACGGTCGAGATTAGTCAATCAAAGGGCCTCTTGGAAAATCTTGGTTCTCGACGTCTTTTTAATCCTTTTAGTATCCCCCCCCCCTCCATTGAGAGGAAAGGCACATAAAATTGGACTACAGATAACGAAGTAATGCCAATTTATACAAAATCTTTTTTATACATTTTAATCAATTTTTTTTAATAAACTGTCTACTATCAACAGAACACCTACAGCAGAAATTTACTTCAGCTATAACTTCCATCTTGCCTTGACTTGGGAATTTGCGAGTTTGCCAATTTTTATTTGAAGTTTCTTTGACATGCGTTTTCAGCTTTTATAAAGTAGAATTTTCTTATAGTAAAACTACCTTAATTCACATAGTGATACAGTATAACATATTCTATTAATCTACAATAACAATTCTTCTCAACTTTTGGATCTTAAGCTTACGCTTTCACATTACTATTTACAATGGCTTTTGGAGACCGTACTATGATTGCTTAAGGCTTTAAATCAACTCTTTTCAACAACATTTTCACATAGCAGTTATATATAATTTACCGGGTTCATCCTCAGGTATCCATGGGCAATGCTTAGTCTGGATATCGATCTGGTTCCACAACTTGCTTATGTAAGAAGAAAGCGATATGCTTATCCCTGAACTTAGGGTACTTGGAAGACACACTTGCCGATGTTATCCAATGAAAGTTATGTAACTCATTCGGAAAGAGTAACGAGAACGAACACTCATAATAGAATGTTGCTTAATTCCTACGCATTCTAGATTAACTAATAATGATCAATTAATAATAAATAATTAAAGAATAATATATAATGGCGTGCCGGACTTTCACCCAAGCGGCCCGGGTTCGACTCCCGGCGCTGGCAGATCTGGTTTAGGTTTTCTGCAGTTTCCCTTAGCTGTAACACAAATGTGGGATTTGTGCTGTTCCATCTATAAGTCGGCTGCAGCCGCACATTGGGCCTACATAATAATAATAATCGCCCCCTCCCTCCCGCACAAGCTTATAGCTTCTGGGGCCTTGGTTAAGGTTATGGGTTGTAGTAATTATTATTATTATTATTATTATTATTTCAAACTGAAGAAGAAAGTAGTTTCAAAGTGATACTTAAGCACTACCCTGCGAAGGTATCCATCCCGCTAATTACAAAGGCTGTTGTCTACAAACACTTACAAAAACAAATACCCTACAGGCAGACAAAAGCAGATGACAACAAAAACACATACAAGACTAGGACAAACCCTATAACTTAGTATTATTACCTTATTACGCACAGATGGTTAGTAACATACAACAATAAAAATCTGTTGTACAAAAAAAGCACCCGGTACAACCTTGCTATACACTGCTAATTTCAGACAGCCATTTGACACATCGAAGTTATCCCAACCTTCTCCACCCCCAATGTTAAGTTGTGTTAAGTACCCAATCTACGATTCTTAAATAATACCATAATTAAATCGTCATGATCTAAATAAACATAATGAAGAATACAAGCATTTAGTGAAACCCTAAAAGATTGGTGCAGTTTGCTTACAATTACTGTGATTTATTGACCACTACGTCATTCCATAAAGAAGAGTAATTCTTCATCACACTTGGCGACATATATTTAGCTGTTTGGGAGTATAATGCGAAAAACACGCTCTGGGGATCCAAATTAATTTATTCCTTTTGAAAGGTAGGTTAGCTCTTCATGGCTATGAAGGGTAACACATAAATATCAACTGATGAACCCACTTATTAACCGACGAATAGCAGTAAGGTCCCGAATCAAAAAACACCATATTGCTTTGATCCGATTCTGATTACAGAAATTCTTATGGAATTCAGGTACTCCTAAGGTAGCAGGCTACCTTAAGGCTGTTTTACCCGATTCTGAAGATAGGGAAACGCAATGTAAACTTACTCGGTTTTTATTCAATAACCGCTCAATATTTTTTGATCGGGTTTTTACCAAAAATTTACCTACAATGTAGTGTATGATGTAATGTTTCTAAAAAATAATTTTTAACGTTTGAAACCATAAAAAACTTAATTTAAAGTTGAAATTTTCGTTTCTAAAAAAAATCTTTACATTACATCATAGCATTTGACGCACAGATTACGGGAAAAATGTTTAAAAAAATATACGTTGATAAATAAATGAATAAAAGCATAGTAAGCGATCCTATTGCAAATTAAGTTTTTTATGGTTTCAAACGTTAAAAATTATTTTTTAAAAACATTACATCATACACTACATTGTAGGTAAATTTTTGGTAAAAACCCGATCAAAAAATATTGAGCGGTTATTGAATAAATAAATAAATAGTTTACATTGCGTTTCCCTATCTTCAGAATCGGGTAAAACAGCCTTAAGCAGCACATATATCAATTGGGAAAGGTTTTAAAAACGTTTGGATAAAACCACTAAAAACAAATTTTAATACAGACAGTACTGTAGCACATTTATACAAGAAGCAGTCTGGCAGTCGACACCCGCAAAAAAACAAACATCTACACAGAATGAACTAGTCAGAAAAATGATGTTAATAAGAACACGGTAAAGAATTCGAGTGCCAAGTCAACCTGCGTCACAATTAAAGATTCTACTAAATAATCACAAAAATTCTAGAATGCAAAGCTTCCCCGGGAATTTGTTAACGCATAAGCCACTCAGTTTAGAAGACAAAAATTGGGCAAATGCAACCATCCAACCCTGATACCAGTAGAGACATTGCCATCATTACATATTTACGTGGCTCACTTACGTTAAGCTTATAGTCATGGCCCTCGATTAGACAAATAATTGGATTACGCTCAATTAACGCATCACTATGTTAAGTGAGTTCTCACTGGTAGCAGCGAGGTTGCTATTCTTCCTCTACTAGCTCTCTTAGGTCTACATCTACTCTAGCTCCGTTTTCGGAGGTAGTCCTTTCACGCCTAGTCCGGCATGCGGTCTTCCACTGCCCGGCCGACTCCAGCCACAAGTGTCAGCTAGGCTTGGATCCTAGCCTCTCTAGTATCACCTAAGTTTTGGCCTTACCAAATTATAGGCTTGGCGAGCCTTTGACAGTACCGGGGTTCGACTATACCTAAAGTAGAGACCCGGCATATACCACGTTGTCTTATAAGCACGAATCATTACATCTGTTTGGGCCGTTTCGAAGATGACCTGAGTCGCGTATTACCTACGTAAACCAAAAGATAACTTCGATAGTATGACGTCATTATTCAGAAAGGGGTTACATTACAGTACTTGAACCAATATAAGTTACAAGATACAATGCCTTCTTAAGAATAGGAAATTTCCTCTTTGTGGAAGCTGGCACAAATGATTTTAATCGCTAAACCGACTATACCTCTCGACAAAGTTAGGTTCTATAGACCCATAAAAATGGATATGTTATTGAAGATACTAGAATCAATACTAACAAGGTATCCATTAAATACCAAGTCACCAAGTTAGACCGGAGCTTGCAACCAATCATTGAGTAAATTCATCGGATCTCCAAACAAATAAATCAAGCACTGGAAGACGGAAAATTCTGTAGCTAACCTTTTTGAATACACACACATTTCATCCAATCAACTCAGGAGTGCCACATAATGTACCAGGGCAGGGTAATGTTACCAAATGTCACTACAGTCACTGTAGTTATCCTATCATCTTACCAAAATTCAAACATCACTTTTCAACGCTTTCAGGCAAAATATAGGCATAATCCAAACAAAACTAAATCTGTTCATGTAACCTGCACAAAGCGAAAAGTTCATGTTGTTAAATAGTTACCAACAGGAAAATGTCAAATATCTAGGGAAACCTGGAGGAAACATATCTTTATGAAGAGGAAACAATTGGGACACAAATTTTATTGATTAATGAGATGCAGATCACAACTGCCAACTAAACAAAAACAGCTATTGTGCAAAGCTATTTTGAAACCTGCCTGGAGATCTTAGAAAGATTCCAATTAAAAGTCCTTCTTGTTTTAACAAATGCTGATTAGAACGGCAAATAACTTCATTATTCACGACCTTCAAATGAAAACTGCCAAAAAAGAGATAACCAAATTCTCACAAAAATACGATGAACAGGTCATCCCAATAGGCTAACGAAAAATCTGATGAGGCAACAACTAAAAGGCGCACGCACAAACGTCATATCTCATCTGACCTGTTAAATAGATTCTATTTTGCAAAGTTCAGGATATGCCATCAGTGACAGTACATAAATAGCTCCAAGGAAAATATGCAAAGTAATTTTTTTAATACGAATGTGATGCCGATCAATTACAAGCTGCAAAATTTTGTAAAAAAAATATGTAAAACTATAAACTTATTTAAGAAGTAACTTCTGATTCATCCTAAAGCATTTAACGTCTATTATATAGTTAACAATGGCATAGCAAAATAATTCTGGTTTTGCACCAACATTATAAAGCATGCGTAAGATGTTTCTTATTATCTTAAATTGAACAGAAAGTTAAATGTTCTCCGCTTAAACGTTTCCAACCAATTGCTAAGTAAATTTGCATATATTGGGGGTTCCCCCAATAACTTCTATTAATTAACAGAATGCTTACGTATCTGTTAGCCAGCTTAAATTTTTGTCTTAATAAATTATTACGGTTTATCATTAAAAAAAACTGTAATTGCATCAACATTACATATAAAAGAAACATTCATTTTTTTCTAATTAAAAGAATATTAAAGTTAACTAATTGTGAGTTCGTAATAACTTAGTCATGCTTGGGCTGCGTTTCTGTGCCATTTAGAAAAATCTAACGAGATGATCATCAATCAGTAGAAAATAACAAAACAAGTAACAAAGTATCAGTATCAATAACCTCAGAAACTATAAATACATAGGTAGTAAAAATTAATTTCGGGCAAAAAACTTGAGGAGTAGATAAGTTGTTCATTGTCGAAGTAGTAGAAATGACAGGGTAGGAAGAATAAGAAATTTTGAAGAACAGTATTGTTAATTAAAACTAACTACGCCGTTTACATCCATGTTGATAGAGCTTTGTTTTAAATTCAAACCGTACAGCATTTTGCTATTGTGCTGTTTAATCATCATTAAACTAGCGTATACAGAATAGACGTAAACTTACTTTCGGAGTTCTGTTTATCGTAATCAGGCATGAATAGCAATTTTCTACTATTAACCTTAGCACAGTTTTAGATGGGAGGGTGGAGAAGAACATTTATAAATATTTCCGAGATGATACGGTGGTGTTTCGTATGATAATAAGGTTGAATTACAGTCATCGTGTTTGTAGGCTGAGGGTTGAACTAGATGTAGAAACCTCTCTAAAAGCGCCTAAGGGAGTCTAGCCTTGGCTACGACCTGCTATATAATTTACTCAGTTTTGTTGGTGTGGAGTTAAGTTCTTCATAAATACACAACCTTTAATGCGGTTGAAATAGTAAATTGCTTAGTGCCGCCCGACTGCGACGATAGATTGCGTGCCCGAGTGCGTTCAACTTTATATTTTGAAGAAGTAGCATTCATTAAGGTAAATAAAAGTAAAACCCATGCATTTTTCCCCTTTTTCAACTTGGCGTACTCACAAATCCCCCACAGAAAAATCTGTAATGTTTGTTGAGCTTTTTGTAAGAGCTTTCGACGTTGGTTTGAATTGGAAAACAAGTAAGACAGCTACTATTTCTCCCATTGCTTTTCAAATTGGCAACTATGTAGAAATTATGCCTTTTTTAAAATTTTCTTTCTTGTCCCAAGGTTGCATTTGAAATCGTTTTGCTTACCTTTCGCAAGTTTATTTAAAAATGTGCAATTTTATTATTTACTTTGCTTCTGATAGAAACTCCTTTCCTTGACAGAAGGAAACTTCTCGAGTGATTAGTCATAGAAATATTTCATGAAAAAATTTAGTGGTCGGACTTTAATCTGTACAATTATGGTTTTCAAAACGGACGAAAAATGGTCTAGACTCCCTCGTTCGTCACAAATTAACACACAGGTAGAAATTGTTGAATGGCCATTAATTATAATTACATATGGGTATATGATAGTATATCTTCTGACTATGCGTCCATTACTAAAATCGCATTAAAATTTTGACTTGGACTGAATTACTCGTTTACATTCACTATAATTACTCCTCAGGGCATTCACGATTATGGACCGATATTACAGGGCCCTCACGCTATATCGATATAAGATGACGTGTAAACTTCAAAGTAAATTCCTGAAAAATATAATTAGGGAGATTATACAAATAACCAGCTGAAACAGTATTCAACTAACTGAATGAAATTCGGGGAAAATGAAAGTCAATTATGTCTTGGTAGAAATGCCATTCATTTCCTGTTTCCAAGAAATATGCATACAGTAAGTCCCCTTTAATATTATACCAGTTGCCTGAAAATGGTAACTCACATGTACCTTTAGAACCATATGTATCGATAAATAATAAAGTATCGGTATGGTTATGAAACTAACAAGAATTGGTAAGTTCTTCATTTCCCATTTCTTTTTATCCTAAATGCTATATACCTTCTTCTATGAGCGACTTTTAGTATGATTGTGTTAGTATGAATGGGATTGCTGAGTAGAGTAATAATAGAAATAGAAAAGCATGAGCACTTATTGCCCTGCTGCGTCAACCGTGCAAAATAGCTCAACATTGACACACTAAAAAGAGTAAATTGATGAAGAACAACAAAACGTTTTGAATTTCTTCAAAACGCGTATAGCTAAAGTACTGCTCTTTGAGTTGACTTTCATGAACTGCAATAACCTACAAATAACGAGATCGCACACGCACACAGTAGGAAATTAGCCCCATGAACAATTTTTAGAGTATTGGGTAATTTATAGTATAAAACATTTTTTTTCACTCTACATTATTAATAAACTCTACATAGATTGAATATTCAATCTAATAGTATTATACCTTAAAAGTATAACACAATCCACTCTAATTTAATTTTTTTTAAGAGAAGAAATGCCGCTAAAAAGTTATTTAAATTGGTAAAAAAAATGTTTGTTAGTGTTTATGTTACTCTAGTTAGAGTAAATAAAACGAATTAGCACCAATATACACTTGACAGTGTATTTGACAAGAGAAGCGTGTGCGCAATAACAACACTAACAAAAAATGGCGGCAATCAGCTGTCTGCTGTATTTGACTTCGACTAGTTTTAACTGTTGAAACTTTGCAATTTCAAAAGTTACTAAAATTAGTGGGAATTTCAAAATTTTACAAATCTTTAAATAACTTGTACAATTTAAAACGTAATGAACAACTCTTAGCAAAACTTAGAGATCGAAATTATATTGACTAGACATAAAACAGGTATCTGTACATAAATAATAATAGTATCAACATTAAGTTTAGATTTGTAAAATTTTGAAATTCCCGCTAAATGGGCAATATTTTTCCAATGTAGATTAAAAGATTCAAAAGTCAAGAGTGAAATCTTACTCCGAAACGATTAGAAATTTGACTGTTTTAGTGTAAAAAAGTTACCATAAATGATTAAAGATATAATTGTTACACTGACATTGTATCAAAGTTAACTCTATGGTCTACAGATAGTTTATTTTACTATAAATATTTTGGACCAAAAACACTTTTGAGTGGTCTAATGTACGAATTTTACACTAAATTTTTACTGTGTATAAACTTCTCATAGTAATGTCTTGGTCGTGCCTATGAAGATTTCAAAAAGAAAATACTATGTCATTTCAAATACTGCAGGGGAGTAGCCCACATACTTAGGTATTAGTATACCTAACCAGGATCCATTAAATAACACTCGATTACTTGAAATATGTTCACACTAAAACTATTTATCTTGAACTTACGAGACCTTAAACTGCAGAGGTTTTGCGTTTATTATTTTTTTGGTTGCACATTTTTCGTTTTGAATACATCTTAACTCTCGTTGTTGCACCTGTTCAGAACATTCATCTCTTTAATAATAAAGAAATCTGAGTCATTGGATGTACTGAAGGCCAAACACACATTAAATAAAACAATACTTCATTATTATTCTTATTATTGCTGCCAATATTCGAAGGTATTGTTCGCCTTTTTAAACGTTTTTATCTATTAAATAAAG
This sequence comes from Agrypnus murinus, assembly GCA_929113105.1. NCBI lineage: Eukaryota > Metazoa > Arthropoda > Insecta > Coleoptera > Elateridae > Agrypnus > Agrypnus murinus. The sequence goes on from OV816023.1 coordinate 95,188,538, forward strand.
TATGTATTCTTGTTATCTAAGAATTTAACACGATATAAGCTAACGAATCATTTTTTTACCAATACAGTCTGAAAATGCTCATTTGGGTAAATCTCGTTTTTAATGACCAAAAATCTAAGAAAATCTGATTTTACTACCAAAGTAGCGTAGACCATCAGAATCATCAACACATTTATTTTTACTGTTTTCTGCGGCTACTCAATTATTATGAAAGAGGTACTGAAAATGTTGACATCCTGGTATCTGCTAGCCATGAAGTTACACCAATCGTTGGCTTACTAGATTCCACTTAGCCAATATATAGAAGATGGAAACAATGGTTGTTAAAGAAAGAAGAAATAAGACGGTTTAAGTTACGCAGGTTCGATCCCCGGCCGAGCTGGTAATTTTTCATAGCGGAAAAAACTAAAAACATGCCTTCTTTTCGGATAGGAAGTGAAACTGTAGATCGCGTGTCAATATGATGTTTGGCACGATAAAAATCCCTACTGGGGGTGGAATTCCCCCAGATTCTGCTAAATTCTAGTAGGGTCGGCCAAATGATCATAGTAATTGGTGCCATGAGGTACGAAGGATGCTCCGCCATCCCGATTCCTCTCCCAAAAATAAACAAACATACAAACAAGACTGTTTCATAGAAATTACCACAAGTGAAGATAAGAATGAAACAATTGGAAAAGTATAAGTAAACTAACTGGGGAAAAGTATTCCAGCAACAAAAACAATGGCACCGACTAAGAGTAGATAAAATATATAAATAACAACAACAATAATACAAGTTGTATAACCAATCAAGATTATTACGGAAGCTGGATTCAATAATAAGAATGTTTGGAGAAGATATGAACAAGAAGGTCAAATTTTGCAATTACTTCCATTAAATAATTACTCAATTACAGGCAAAAACCCACATACTTATTGTGTTGGTATCGCTTGTTATATGTCAAAAGCAACAGAAAATCTGAAATTTTAATAGTGTTTTGGTTTTTGAAAATAATTACAACTATGACCAGGAACGATAATGTCAAGTTATATTTTATTTTTACTTCCTAAAATATCGTTTTTATGACTCTGCGAGATTGTCATTGACGGACAGTTTAAGCTATCTCATGAATGAGACTATTGACTATTAATCGACACTTTATGGCTAATTAAATTGTAATTGGGAAAATTATTGACTTGCTTAGTTTAATTAATAAATTTACAAGTAAAAATGGAAAAATACACTTTAAGTGCCATTACTGATAGAGGCTAACCTTTAGGACTGCGTATATCAGCCTATTTACCTTCACATTTTGTTAATAGCCAAAATAAAAAGACAACCGATAACAACTAACGTTGTTCTATTTGGTAAGTTTACGATCTTCAATTTTTAATTAGGCATTATTTAGACGAGGGCGGATTTCTACAGTTAATTATCTGCCTCCCACAAAGTCATTAACTTTCGTTATTTTAAGAACCTAATTAGTGGACTATTAATTGCTTAAGTTTTACATATGACGATTTATAGGTGATACTTTTGCAAATATATCTATCCTTAAACGTCACTCCTTAAAAATCCTCATGGAAAAATAAATTTGCCACCGTTTAATTACATAACGTGTGTGTTTAATTATTCATGTAGGCATGTTGTAATACTAGTGTGACATTATTCATTTGTAGATTGACTGACTTACACATGTACATATATATGTTACATCTCTTTATGTGGTTAATTCAAACCTGTATTCCTTTTTTAAGAACTAAAAACCATGCATGTTAATTATAAAGAATTCTTATGGTTATTTTATACGTAAGCAAGAAAGAACATTTTCAACCTTAATGATATTCAGTGTACAAGCAACTGTTACTGTAAAAACATTCCCTTTTTATACAGTCATTCTTCGTAACAGTTTATTAATTAAAACTGGCATGTATTGTATACTTAAGCTTAATTATAAAATGTACAGTACCTCTTGTATTTTTTATTTTAGTGACCCTAAAGAAAGTTTGCTGCTACGGGAATAAGACACAACGAACTATTTTGACAATTGTTGAATGTAATGCCATACTTCCATAGTTATCACAGGCCCAGAAATAACAACACTGTGAAGTGACAAAATGTTTGATTTCTTGCAATATTCCAAATTCAAAACACATATACAATTCCACCATTTACTAGTTTAGTGTACTGTCAAACAATAGCAATCTGACTATCACTGTATCTACAGTCTTGGGCTATACAGTTGTTTGCACAATAAGTTCAACCATCGCCATCCTGTCAACAGACATTCTTTAGCGTAATATCCGTACTTATAGTCCTGATATAGCCTGTGCTCGCCCTATAGTACACGTTGGCGATATATTCCCATATGATGATGGCATACTCAAGTCTGAGAACTGACAAAGTATCAACTATAACTGTACCAACATAAAAAATTGACTGGCGCTTCAAAGTAACATTGCAATTTAACGCAATTCGAAGTAATAATATTAGAGTATATGCTATTGCCGTTTACGACTTTATTGCATTGGCATCAGTTATGCCAAATTTCTGACAAAACTGAATTTCTATTGATAAAACATAAAACATTAGACTAGAGAACCGATTGTAAATATATCCACTGTCCAAGAGACACTTAGAATATATCCCATAATATATATCATTTAAAAGGTAAGTACTTTTCCGTACGGCATAATTCTGAGTCGTCTGCGAATATAGACTATGAAAAGGCTAACGATCAATCATAGGCGCCGACTTTACCAACCGTACTACACACCAACACGGTCTGCATATATCTAAGTATTTCCAAAGCAATTAAATTAATGAAATTTCTACATACAATAACAATACAATCTAGAATAAATCAAAATATTCAAATCGGATTTAGAGATTAACCTGCGCTTTTAAACAATCGTTTGTAAGATCTCCCCAAGTAAATAAAATTATTATTTCTGTTTATCATTTTGTTTATTAGTTTAAACGGTACTCATATCTCAAAAATGAAAAAAAAACATTTGCGAGTTTTTTTGGGCGGCAGTAACTTAGGGTTATCACTTTGCTCCAGCTAACTAAGCTATGGTATCATGTCGATGCTCCAGCATGCCACACTTATTTTAAAAGTACGTTGTATTAATTTAAAGGATTTTTCTTTAAAAAAAGAGACTAAATGTAATTTTTTCCGCCATTTTTAGGCTACGAATACTGTTGAAGTTAATAAACAAAATGATAAAACAGAAATAATAACTTCATATACTTGAGGAGATTTTACAATCGATTTTTCTAAAGTACAGGTCAATCCTTAAAATGTATTCTACTTCCAAATGAGGTATACGCCATTAAAAACAGAAAGTATATTCCTACAGGAACATAGAAAACTAGGAATATGTAGGTATTAAGATGCGTCAATAAATATCGACGGTGTTGTAGAGCAACAAGATTAGACAAAATAACGTCGATACGTAGTTGATTATATGTAACCAATGAGACGCATGCCTTAGTTGTAACATAACCTTCAAGCCATCCAGCATTTTACAGAGACTAGAGAACAGAGAATATGTTAATTGTAAAATAATAAGCTCTTATTTAGAAGAAAACACGTTTCTTAGATTACCACTTGAGCTCCTCAGTGAAGATATTTGCTAGTTACCCTGTCTTATTCTTCAGCAATACTTTTAGGCAAATAACTTTTTAGTCTGCGTAATACAGAAAAGAATCGTCATCTCTATATGTGGAATGTGGATATAGAGTGAATTCCCCTATTACGGTTACTCCCTATAAGAGGACACTTCATGTAAGCGGACAGATTTCGTGAAACCAACGTTTTGCTAAAACCAAGGCATGCTAAATAGTCTCTTTTAAACGGACTCTCTAATACACAGACGCGGACAGTACATACAGCTCATTTTTAGTAAAAAGGTCTCTCGTAATGGGACACTTAGTTACGCGAATTGTTTTGTCGTCGTTCTCATGTGAAATTTGACACCGGCAGTTCTCGTTTAAGCAGTTTTGCTTTATTATGGAAATATATGGCATGCAACTTCACGCCTTACGTGCAAATTCGAAACGGAATGATTAATTCTGTCCAACTCAACGCGCTGCCATAAAAGACTAATTTTTTACTTCAAGATAATGTTTTAATGTCTTTTTCGCACAGAGAAAATATATCGACACCATCGCAGTACATTTTGTCGATGTTTGAATTTTTGGACAATCGTTGTCGATGCCAATGTATCGGTCCAGTACTAGTTCTCTCTTAAGCAAACACTTCCTATAACCGGATATAGTTAGTTTCATTTATTATGCGGACGTCTCCAACAAACGGACAAACAGTGTGGCACCGTCATCGTCTGCGTATGGAAGATTTCACTGCAACTAGGTATGGTCATCAAGAATTTAATAAACTCAAAATATTTGTTTGCCTTATTGTAAAACAAAATAAGTGCGTAAACTTATTTTAGATTTTCAAATTGGAATTTTGATTACCTAAAATATATTAACTATGTTAATAAGGGCTCAACCCCAACTACATTATTTTAATGAGGGCCACAGCCTTCGAGCCACCGCATAGTCGGCGCCTATGCGATTAATAGTACAGTAAAATTAAATCAAAGGCGAATAACGGAAAAAAAATTTATAGTTTATTACATAAAGTTTCAGAGATATAGCACCAAATGCACAGGGTTAGTCATTATATTTTGACCAACCATTTATATTTGTTATTATTGGAGATAATAAAAGTTTTCTATAATAAAAGTTGTATTGTTCTACCCATATTTATTTAAAATGTGACCAAAAAATAGTTGAATGTACAGAATATACATATATTTCTTTTAACGGAAAACCATGTATATTATTTTATTTTCGAATAGCCGTCTTCCCTGATTCTAAATATATAATAGGTTATATAAGTTTCAGACACTTTAAAAATGCAAAAAACATCTATTAAAAGTAGGGTTTTTAAAATATAAGTGAACTAACATGACTTTTTCAGCCGCACTATAACCCACTTTGATTAAAGAAATGCCAATAAAAAATAAACTAATTGTTTCCATAGCATCCCATAAATAACAAAGTAGGCATAGGCCTTTAATAAGACTGTCCTCAAGGTGGCATTTTGTCACCACTGCTATGGTTGTGGATCTAGTTGTAGACAGCCTCCTCCGACGGCTTAATGGAGCAGGTTTCCACACTATAGGCACTATAACGCACTTCGATTAACTGAGTGTTTAGGGCACTCACTATCGATAAATCCGACAAAGTCGGAAATGGTTATGTTCACAAAAAAGAGGAAAATTGAGGACCATATCGTGCTAAAACTTTTTTAAATACAACTAACCTTATCAGAAGAAGTCAAGTATCTGGGAGTAATGCTTGACAAGAAACTGAAACTGGGGTAAACACGTGAAAACGAAGGTAGAAACAGCGTGTGTTATGAGCAGACTTTGTAGACCTTCAACGAAGGCTGCTCAATGGCTTTACACTGCCATAATTAGACTTATGACTTGTTATTGGGTGGTAGTCTGGTGGCCACGACAGCAACCGAAATCTCACATGTACAAAGATTGGCGTGTTTAAGTTGTACGGAACACTTAGATCCACATCCACTGCTGTTTTGGAGACTGTCCTAACCTGTCCAAAACCGTTATGATAGCTAGCGATAGCAGGGCAGCTTTACAAGTTCTCAATAAATACAAAAGCATTTGGAGTAATACTCCAATGTTATGAACCACTGGAGCTTGTGGCCAGTAATAACGTTCTGCAACTCATATGGGTCAAAGAACATGCAAGTATGTATTTGTAATGAGCAGGCTGATGAGCTGGCCAGGCACGGCTCGGATCGACCCGTTGGCTCCCTAAACCGGCATTGTTACCATCATTAACTCTGTCCCATGCCCTAAATAAACAAATAATCCAGAATCGACATCCGAACAGATGGGTTAACCTATATAAATGCCATTACGCAAGGTCAGCTATAGAGACTCATTCGCTAAAAATGACGCAATTATGTATACAATTATTAAGAGAGAGAATGCGTATAATTACTTACATAATAATATATAATTATTAGGGTGGCCTTAAAAAAAAGTTTTTTTCTACAAACAGGTGGAAACGATCCCAAATGATGAAAAAAGAAGGTGCAAATTCATTTTAGCGCTTTTTTTTAACTTAAAACTGTGCCACAACGGACTCGAAGTTGTGAAATTTACTGGGAGATATTGTTTCAATTTAAAGTATTTTCATAGAAAAACAAAGATTAATTCAATTTAATTTTAACTAATTTGAAACTGTTTACTTTAGAATCATCTAAGAGAGAATTGAAACATTATTTTGAATAGGAAAAAGTCATCGTCTGACTTAAACAAAAAATTACACGCTAAAAACGCATTTTTTCACAAAAGTCTATCGCGGCACGGTTTTTTGTTTAGAAAAAAGCTAAAATTAATTTGCTCCTTCTTTTTTGATCCTTTGGGATCGTTCCCACCTGTTTGTAGAAAAAAAACTTTTTTCTAAGGCCACCCTAAATTAATTATACATAATAGTGTAATGTATCAATTTGGAATAACTAAAAGTGCAACCTGCAAAGGTTGCACAAACTGGGAGGAGACAATGGAGCACATACTTTGTGACTGTTCTGCACTCGTCTCGATTAGAGGTGCCATGTTGGGAGACTTCTGGCCGGACATGACTAGAATTTGCAGAACACCTCTGGCGGACGTCCTTAAGTTCATCGAAAAGGTTGGATGGCTTGAATGATGACACTAAGGGAGTGACTCTACTTTTTTCAAATGGGGGTAGTACAAAGGACCCATGTTGTGGCCTAAGTGCATTTGAACAAAATTCACCCCACACCTAATCCAGAATCCAATTCTGAATCCAGAATATTATCTAAATGAAGTGTTCCAAAACTCGCCTCAACCGTGTAAGCCGTTCCAGAGATTTCCATATTATTGTTCCATATTGTATTTAGAATAAGGGAAATAGTGGCTATTCCTCTATATTGCATTTTAAAATAAGCATCTCAAACCATTGAATTTACTGTATGTTTATGCAACCAACAAAACGCTCAAATCATGCGCCATCCGTTCAACCTCTATCATTTCACTTGGGGATAATTTAACACTAATTGAGTTTTTTAAAAATACTGTAAATGAAAATAACATTTATTGTAAAATAAAAGATGTGCACAGGTGTATTTTCTAATAACAAACCACGTTTGTTCGTAGTAAAATACATACGTACTTGTAACAACCAACCAGTTTAAACCTAATGATTTTACTTGATTATTTTCAAATGCAATGTAGAGTATATTACATTTTAATTTAATACCACTGTATGTATATAGCATATCACGTGACCTATACCTGCAATACAACATTTATAGAAAACTTTTTTTATCTCCAATAATTCCAAAGATAAAAGGGTGGCCAAAATATAATGTGTGACCGTGTACAAGATTGTGTGTCTACATTTTGATGCTGTATCTACGAAACTAAAAGTCTTAGCTAAATAAAACAAAGCCAGCTTGTGAAATGTCTACAAAGGCACGTTTTCTATGGAAATAAAACCTATCAAAATTACAGGGTTATTTAAGAAATTTCTACTTTAGGCGCCATCTTTTCCAAGATGGCGGCTTGGACACATTTTTCTCAACTCGGGTGTCAATGGTTTCTCAAACAATATATATTCGCGAACCAAACATCTATGGTAATTTTCGGCCAACTTGCTTGTATTAATTTTTGTAGTCCATGTCCGCCTATGAATTATATACCATTGGAAGGTACTTAAGATTACCTTTTAAATGGTGTATAATATAACGCATATTTTAAGTGCTCTTAGTGGATACGTTTACAAGTGGGTGCTATTTCAGCTTTGTTCCGAAGTTGGTCAAAATAGTTAAAGGTGGTATCTAGGTGTGAATCTCCTGTAGCTTATAAATATACGCCTTCTTAGTTGATTACTAGGAGCTACGTATATGCTTCTTTTGTTTCCTAGTACATCCTCGCACGTCAGAAAAGTCGTATTTCTAAATACGAAAAAGTCAGCAAAGATTGTGTTGCTTTTGCAAAAAAGGTGTCAATGCTATCCGAAGAATCAAAAACTCAGAACTTGATTTTGAATGCAATATATTATTATGAATCCTTTTGATCTATCCTTAGCTGTTATACAGGGTGATCTGAAAAGCGTTCAAATACTGAAGACTCTTTAAATTTACGAAAAAAACTCAGTTTCTGAGCTCGAGTCAGAAATACCATACATCATACTTCTTTATCTATAGATTGCATCAACTCTCTAGACAAGCCAGATATTGAGGGTAGTTTGAAGATTCAACATCGTAGGGTTTATCAAGGAAAAACCATTGTGCGGTGTACACATTTTTTAAATGGGTTTATAGTGACCTTGAAGCGTGGTAACACTTGAGTCATATTCTACCAACCTATATTCGGAAACATATTAAAAAATCTTGCAAAACACAAAATTCGTTACGACAGTAAAATTCTGAAATTTAATGCTTTTTAATGATAACCTTTTGAGTAAACAAGTTTTATAAATATATCGTGCGGATAATTTGGAATCCTTTTGTTTCAATAATAAACTCATAATCTAGTTTACTATGATATACAAAACAGAATATGCACGCTTCCTACATGCTCTTTTTAATGTTACTGATAAAAACGGCTTTAATGTAAAATGCTAATTAAATAAATTTAATGTTCCAATAATACCCACTAAAGGTAAATGACACTGTACAGATAATTAAAAATCTTGAAAGTCATTATACACGACAAGAATGTTCTGTATCATTTTTCTTGATTTAAAAATTTAACCAAATATTCCTATTAGAGTCTAAACTATTTAAATTGAAAACTATTTCTGGGGAATGTAAAAAATACTATACCACAAAAACCAGTCTATAGTTCATTTCCGGTTTTAAATGGTAGAAAAGATACTTCTAATATAAAGCTTCAAATAAAGCTTTCGTATTCTTTTTCATAACATTCATTGTTGCAACGCAACTGTAACGTCAGTTCTATATAGAAAAGTAAGGTGTTTATTATTACAGGGATTTACCTTATTACTAAGGTATAATAGTATAAAACAAAAAATAAAATATGAAACCGATCATAGCTCAGTTGACTTTATGTTAGTTTAGTCGAACTCCACAGATGGCAGGGTAAGTGTTTATAAGATTGGCACAAATGAGATTCAAATGAATCTATGAAAGAAGTCCTTGTTTGAAGCATCGGTTGCCCGTGGTTACACGTTACACTACCCCCACATCACCCTATGTACAAAATAATCCTGCAAATCATTTCAAACTTTAGTATTTTTCTATATCAGATGCGAATTAGGAAAAATGCTTTTTATCTACGCGGTGAGCTAAAAGGATAAACGGGGAATGGAATTAATCCTTTTTCATTTGAAATCGTATTGGCCGGGGCGGGTCAGTCTCGATCACGATCGTATTTCATATGTATTCGAATTACGAGTTAAAATACAGTTTCTTTCCATGGTTCGAAGAATATAACTGACTTAAGATCGTTATCTCGTTTCCTGCGAGTAGTAGGAAAAAAAAATAAAAATTATACAACAGGGCTTATACATTATAGCTGTTACATAAAGGCTAATTTTTTCCTGCCAAAAATATAATCGTTCCTCGACATATTTGTCTACTAGTAGATTGATGTTCTCTTGGTTTTTCTAGCCTTTGCCTTAAGCGACATCCGACCTATTGTATGGAGATAACTAGTAATTTTCTATACATTTTTAGTTTTTAGATGGTTTCGCCTCCTGACAATCAAACAAAAGCCTTGAACGTTATACGTTGATCTAAGTTTGTACTTTTAAACTCTATTGAAATTACTAGTTAATAATTTATCACGAAATCACGCTTTTCAAAATTAACGCTTTGGAATTAATTAACCTTTTTGTTTTCTCACAATGCGCAGGAAACGGTCCCGGTTTGTTAAGATTATCAACAGAAGGATAATTGGTTTTTATTCTGTACCAAGGAATTTATAAAAATGTGGCGTCCAAATCTACAGCATTTTTCTTACCCCTCTGTGATAAAGTGATAAAAGATATTACTTAGTGTTCTGTATTTAGGAAAATGGAGCACCTAGGTACCATATATGAACGTGCTGAAGAGAAGGCGGGGATTATAACAGAGCCCCACTGAGTTCTAGACAACACTTTATTATCCTGGTGTTCCACCCGCTGTTTAACCATGGAGATTTACCTTCTATATGCTCAGAACTTGTTCGCTAGCATAATCCATTGTGGTTTTTATAGGTCTTAACTCATTCGATTCCGATAAAAGAGTTAAGATCTTTTACTTCAGAATAAATAGAACAGTGGCGTGTACTATCTGACAGTTAAGAAAAATTGAATATGGCTAACAAAAATATATCGTGTGGGCACTCGATACTAAATTATAAATAGAAACGAAATGCAATATTAATCTTTAGTTAATCGATACGTGGGCAACCTGGTCGGTCCACAGCTTCCTTAACGCGTTAATTTTTATTTCGGTAAAGATTGTATCAGGAATCGTGTCGCTGATAAATAGTTTGCAGAGACATATTTCGTGTTTAAAGGGCATATTTAAGATACCTTAAATTCTTCTTTGGTGTGGTTTATTAATTAGGGAATTTTATATACGCCTCTGGTTTCACTAAGAAGCAAAAGAAGTAGATCTAACAAACCAGTTCGAGTTCTACTGGGAGTTTTGACATGACAGTCGAAGATTAACAACTTTATATACAAATGCAGCTTTATCAAAATGCTACTAATTTATGCCTTGTTTCTACAACTAATCGAGCTCGATGAAAAAATCGTTTCTTTTTTTCAGAAATTACAGTAAGCACGGCCTTAATTAATACTTGGTGGGTTTGTGTAACTAAGTAATTTTCTAGTAAGAAAATAATTATTCAAATGGATGGAGATCAGGGAATTGAACCGTGGTTAAAATGCTAATCCCATGGCTCTAGCAATTAAAGAACAACGGTTAGATGCACAGACAATGAACTTCCTAAGCCGATTCACAGCTCGGCTTGATATCCCCCCGATCGCAATCTTACGTCGAATTCGAAAATGCAATCGTCGTTTATTCACGGTTCTTGTGTTAAGTGTTAAATCTCATTAGGTAGGTGTAGGTTTTTATTATAATCATTTTTATCTCTTTTTTTGCATTAATGGACAATTGTTAACAAGGTTCTAAATTTAAATAATTACAAAATTATTTAAATTACATTTTCACCGTGATTGATATGCATTTATAATTAATTAGTTACGCGATATAAATACACGAAAATTGTTTATTTATACTTTTTTTAGAAACTTTTGCATTCTCTCAATATTCTAAGTCTGGTAGCTGATGATGATCAGAAGATATAAATCAATAACATAATATTCATATAAGCGTGAAGCACTAATTTAAATGAAAGTTGGCACTACAAAGTGTAAATTAATTTGCTTTGTAAAGTTGCGCAGCACGCAAAACTGTTACATTGCAAAGGGCGGTCCAAAACCAAGATTCTATGTTTTAGTAGCATAGGTTTTTCTGCACTTTTAAAACTGAACAAGCTTTTCCGATGCATTTTCGGTCAATAATTAGTCAATTCATTTTAAATCTTGTATTCATCACCCAAAGATAGCACTCCTTTCTCCAAATCCCAATAGTTTCTTATTTAGGCGCTTTACTTTAGGGTGGCTTACGTAAGATGGCCCTATATTTTATCTTGGAAACTATAACAGTTACGAAAAAAGTTAAATACCAAAGTTGTTTTTGAACAAATTTTATAAAATTTTTATATACAGGGTGAGTCGTTTTGCTACGACTACTATCAACTTTTTTATTTTAAATAGAACACCCTGTACATTTTTACGATTTTTCGATTACACACTTTATTCTAATAATCGTTAGTTAATACATATAAGTATTATACAGGATTTTAACATGTTTCACGGCGATATTTCTAAAACGACTTGGACTCTCTAAATGTAGTTTGGTAGAGGTAATTGGTAGAAAGGGGGGACACATTGTGATGTAGCTTTTAAACGTTTGCCACCTCCCGTTTCTAAGGGGTGCCACAACCTCGGAATTTTAAATCGGATGATACATCTTTATTTTTGAACGTAAAAGTTACGTGATGTATATACAAAATATTATTAAATTTACCCCACTTCTTGCAGATATATCAATTAGATTATTAAAATAAAAATAATAAGTCATGGTTCGCATTTTTGAAAGGCCTTTAAATAGAGAAGTGTATACAACATTCTTAAGAAACGAGTTGCCCCAATTATTAAACGTAAATTCTAACATGTGGTTTCACCAGGATGGGGTACCGCTTTATTATGCAAGACATAAGGAGAAACGAATGTTGAAACGAAAACACTTCAACCTTAAACGGGTACATACCGAGCGTCTATAACGTGTAGACTTAAGATCGAAGCTTTGTCAAGGGCCCAGAAAGCCTATAATTTGGTAGATCGTGGTGGCAAAACCATTAAAAAACCCCGCTACATTTGAGGTTGGATTCGATCGGGCAGTTGGTCCTCAACATTTAATGTTGGGGGATAATCCGAAGCTGGACGAGGTACCATCTCCTCGTAGAGGGTGCCGGTACTAGCCTGGAGAGCTCGTAGAGGATGGATAGTAACCTCGTACAAGTTCGTACTATTAGATTAATAAAACACCAAAAGTTCAATTACGGCATACTTTAAAGTTTTAGGTAGGAAGTTTGAAGTAAGAATGCTACCAAACATTCATATTAAGGTACACTACAGAAGAAAATATAAAAAATCGTATCCTACATGCTTTCCAACTAGTGACGTCTGAAATTCATTTAGAAAAAGGGCGAAAGGAAAAATTATCCAACAATAAATTTATTACAGAATGTTGGTTTAGATATGTACATATAAGCGTCATGCTTTATTAATAAATGTATAAGTGTTTTGAAGTATATACAGGCCGTAGGTAAAACTGCCCAGTATGGTAAAGGAAATGTTATTTAGAGTTTTTAACTCAGTTTCGTCGTAGAATACCGTACTATAGAGTTTTACCTATCGAGTCTTACACCCTGTATATTTAAATTTTTTAACATTGCATTTTCAAAATAATATAAAAAACTGAATTAGCCCAAAAATTCTGCTGAATCCCGATATACTATATCTATTAACCAAAAAGTAGAATTGAAAATCGTAGCTATATGTATAGTACAGAGTGTACCATTTAAATATAATAGTTCCGTATAGTACGTATTTTATAGACCTCACTGGATAGTAAAAATTATAAATCTCAGTTACTTTTCATTTTCAGGGCAAGCATTGGCAACTTCATATCTAAAGCGCCATCTTTTAATCGCATTAATAGTTTTAATCGCAAGCCCAATCAATCCTGCATATGGAATTATTATGTTATTAAATAAATATTCTTTTATTATCAAATCACGTCATAAAATACCAGCAGTAGATCACTATTGAGTTTTTGAACTACAAAAATCAGTCTGGTCATTTCTAATTATATCCAGACCTCACATATAAAAACATCATCATCATGGAATTTTTAGAACTGATGTCTTTATTTGACCTACTGTCAAAATAAAATAGTTATTCTGCTTTTTTGGCTTATAGCGGATCTTAAATAATGTTTCATGATTTCCTTAAAGATGAAATATTTTCCTCTTGTAGACAAGCTAAGAGTAAAATATGTTTAGATTCAATTCTATTATGGGATTTTGTAACCTAATCTAACGACATCTTCCTTAAGCCGTCATTGTTTTGACCATCACGCTCATAAGGTCAATATACATTTACTTCTACTTGGGATTGGGCAATTTACTAGCAAGTAGGTGGTTAGATTTTTGCATAAACTTTAGTAACCTAAAGTGATTTTAAGATAGACCATTTGGTCATGACCATACACCAGGTTCAAATACATTTCAAAGTTATCCATTGTCATTTCCAGAATTTACATATTAAGTTGCAGACATAGCAAGCGAAGTGGTCCACACGACCAATTATTATGCAGGCCAATCGTGCGGCTGCAGCCGACTTATAGATGTTATAGCACAAATTCCACATTAGTGTTACAGCTAAGGCAAAAATGCTGAAAACTTTAACCAGATTTGCCGGCACCGGGAGTCCATTTCGGGTCGCTTGGGGTAAGAGACCAGCACGCTAGTGGCTACACTATCAAGACTATTACCAAAACAACTACATTTGATTTATTTTATCAATTATTATCAATTTCTAAGCTGATTTCAATGTGATCGTTTTCTCAGTCTAAGCAATTAGGAATACTTGATTAGTGGCGGCTTGTTGAAATAGAATTTGGGTAGGCGATACCACAAGTAAAAATCCAAGTTAACCAAAATGATATTTACTCATTGATAAATCTGGAAGAGTAATGTTATAAATTAATATAATACAGATGCTGCCTCTCTCGGATTAGAAGTCTCAAATAAACGAGTGAATGTGCATCGATTATAGCAATTGAAAAATGGGGTTTTAACTTTCCAGTTCTTTTCTCAAATATCAGAACAATTAGAGATGAAATAGAAGTTATAGAATAATTTCATTAGCTAGCATGTTAGTATATGTAGTGTTTGCGGATATTGTTTGCAAATACACCCTTCCCATTCAGCTGCTATTGCACAGTTGAATTACATATAAAGCTAGGTCTAACTTTTTAAATACAAAAACTCATCGAGTTTCGTCGTTAATTAAGAGAACACAAGTGTAGTTCCTGTTTGTTGCATGAACTGGCAGCATGGTCGAAATAACAAAAGCACAAAATTGAATAGTAAATCCCTATTGGATTTCTAAAAATGACACAAAAAATATGTATACGTATGTTAGAGGACGGTTTCTAGAGCAGGCAAGACTGTAAAACTCATGAAGTGCATATTCAATTCACGGAGAAAGTAAATATGCATATGTTGTTAGTCTTCGCACAATGGGTCTTTCAGTACCTTGGAGTGCTTCTTTCTATACTACGTCGTCTTACAACCGTATCTAGAATTATATGTAAACCTAAAATCCTTTCCGCTTTATTCTTCCAAAGCCACGGTTCTTCACTTCTATAACCATAAATTAATGTATCCATTCAACTTTTACAAATGACATTAATTATGAACAAATTAAACCTACGCCCAATTATGTAGAACAACCTATGTATAATTGAAATTCTAGCTGAACTCGGAGGTTGAAAAGGAAGGATTAAAACGTATTTCCTATTGCGTTTTTTTAATCGAAATTACTTATGCCTAATTTTATACCAAGAGCGTGTGTACATCATTTTAATTCTGTATGCACCTGAATGTTATGTATAACGACACACCCACAAAAATCAATTTCCTGAAGCTGGGCAAACCAAATATAACCAAATATAAACAGACGCTATCGGCCAATTTGCCCCTACATTAATTCGTCTGAGTAATTCATGCAAACATGACTAATTACCTGAATTAATGGGAGATTTTTCGTTTATTTACCTTTTAGACACTCCTACTATGTTTACTCGTACGACAAAAAAAGTGTTAAGGTTATTGTTTCAATTTTCGTCCAAACAGATTTCTCAATTAATATTAATGCGAGGCTTGCTTAATTTATTGTAATTTATGTAGCGTTTTTTATTCTTAAAATGAATTTGTTGTCGGCTTTTCGATTGTAGGTTGGAAACGAGATACAAATTTGTCCTAATTTATAAAAAATAATTACTAACTACATACATTTCTATTTAAGATGCAACCCGGAAAAATATTATTTATGGAAAAATAATTAAGATGAACGATATTTATGAAATAACTATTACGTATACCATTTATTAGCTCTAGACAAGGCGATATTTAAAAAAACGTCACCAAGCCGCGCCAAGCCTAATGGGCACCGTCGTGCAAATTTATGTATACGCCCACAATTTATCTATCGTGATTTCTTTTAATAGGCTAATGCCACCGAAGTGGAAAAAGCTTCTCAAAAAGTATTGTCCCTAGGTTAGTCTGATGTGTAAAGTATCACCACAGTATAATAATAACTAGCAGGCTCACTCTCACAGAAACTAAAAGCCGATTATCGAGAAATTGACAGCAGTTATGCTTGATACGCGCAAGCGAACACATCGATTATCCAAAGCCGTATAACTTTAGTTGTGCGTTGTGTAGTGGTCCCGTATGAACTAAAGGTTGCGAAAAGATTATTTCTGTAATTTTCCATTCGTTAGTAGGATCTTATAGTTATGTTGAACCAGAATTAAATAAACAAATAAAATAAGATACCATACAATATAGTACAAATACCGGGTGCCATAACTAAACCTATATAACTTCTGAACTAATTGAAATAATAAAATACGGTTTTTACTAGTCTTCTTCTTATTTTTTAAAGTTTTTTCCTGAGTATCCGTTTTTTGTGGCCCACTTCCGGTTTAAACGGAAATACCATAGCGTATTTTTGGGGCTAGGACAACTTTGTGATTTCAACTGGAACACTGTATATTTTTTAACAATCGAAGATCCCATTGCCATTGGAAAACATCACTATAAAAGTCAAATTAGTTTATTGACTACTTTGGTACTCGAGTTTCTTTAAGAAAAATGTTTACTTTAAGTGAAAAAGCAAAGTGTATAATCTTTTTTACAGAAATTAAATCACATAGAACAAAACAAAGGAGATTTTAATAACATGTAGTATTCATTTTAAAAGCTTATAAAACTATCACCCTCTATCATAACCATGACAAGTATGGCACTTTCGGCAAGAGGAAACAATGGGCTTTCCAACTATGAAACTATACAGGGTGTTCTACTTGAAATCAGAAATTTGCCCAATCACCGAAAATACGCTGTCATTTCCGCTTAAATCGGAAGTGAGCGAAAAAGGTCCAGAAAAAATAATAAGAAGGCCGGTGAAAACCGCAATTAATTATCTCAATTACTTCAAAAGTTATATATAATTCCTGTAAGGTAGATTATGTTGTGTGGCATTAGTTCCCAAACAAAGCACTTTTTGGATGTCTGTAAAAATGAAAACTATCACACATTCAATTAAATGAAGATCTTCACTGAAACACCCTGTATACAAATATAGATTTTAAAAAGCTGTGTCCATTGATTGCTATTTCATTCAAGTACCACATAGATTCAGCTACATATACATTAGTATTTCTTATTAATTGATATGTTTCACCACAAACTGCTGTAGAAATTGGACAAGTGTACCAGAAAGTGCATGGTTATTGTGCATGTTGTGTGGCATTAGTTCCCAAACAAAGCACTTTTTGGATGTCTGTAAAAATGAAAACTATCACACATTCAATTAAATGAAGATCTTCACTGAAACACCCTGTATACAAATATAGATTTTAAAAAGCTGTGTCCATTGATTGCTATTTCATTCAAGTACCACATAGATTCAGCTACATATACATTAGTATTTCTTATTAATTGATATGTTTCACCACAAACTGCTGTAGAAATTGGACAAGTGTACCAGAAAGTGCATGGTTATTGTGCATGTTGTGTGGCATTAGTTCCCAAACAAAGCACTTTTTGGATGTCTGTAAAAATGAAAACTATCACACATTCAATTAAATGAAGATCTTCACTGAAACACCCTGTATACAAATATAGATTTTAAAAAGCTGTGTCCATTGATTGCTATTTCATTCAAGTACCACATAGATTCAGCTACATATACATTAGTATTTCTTATTAATTGATATGTTTCACCACAAACTGCTGTAGAAATTGGACAAGTGTACCAGAAAGTGCATGGTTATTGTGACTACAAACACATTAAAGTTACGACGTTACACAGTAAATTACGATTCGAATAAAAACATATTGATGCAGTATATCAACTTGAACATTCGCCATATTTGATCTCGTGCATGAATATTTGTGAATTCTCAAGAAACAGAAGAACCGACTTAAACAATTGTTTATAAACGTTCAGCGGTTAGTAAACTGATAACTGATCATCGAAGAACTGAAGCAAGCAGTTCAACTGTAACAGGATCGAATACTGTTAAGATCCATGGATCTGCATTTCTACATTCATATGCCTGGGGCCATTGATGGATCACATACTGCAAAAAGAAAGTCGATGGTCTCATAATGCAAACAGTAAAAGAAGATTTATCATCTGCCATCGCGGAGGAAGTAAGAATAGCTCGATAAGGGAAAATGAGATACAAGTTGATGGCGACGAGACCCGTTCATCAGCGAACAGTTGAAGGAGGATAAATGAAAAGAATGCATGAGTATTCATATGGTTCCAGCTCAGGATGATCTCCTTTAGTTGCAAATTTCGAGGTTGTCGAAGAAAGCCGAGAGTAAAGATTGGATAATACTTAACTATCCTGTATAAATCGCGAAAATTTCCACAATATATGTACACCCATTTTGAGCAAATTGAGCTTTTAATATTAGTAATCTCCATGGAATTTTCATATTTAGTACATTATAAGCACATAAGTGCCCTAGTAAATAAAAGTAATAGACATCAGCAGCATTTTTCAAAAATGTCTACAAAATTCACATAAATTAATTCTAGTGGAATTCAGGAAATTATTTATCGGATATTGCTAGTATATGTGTTGTTCATTTAAGATTCGTATCACCTGAACAGGTGATAATACTCGTCATTTTTGATTTTATGCACATCGAAAAAAATTGCTAAAAAGATCAACTTTTGGGAACTGCTGAAAATAATAGTCAAAACAACCTGTAACATCACCTAGGATCAGATAGCACATTGAAGATGCAGATAGGTACATTCAGCTCCAACTGTGATTCTTAAACCAGTGACCACTAACCCACTTTTCAAAGACATTTTTTTTCTCGGTTACTATGAAAGATAGGCACTAACGATATTAAGCTTTTTTTGTTACGTTTTATGTGTACTATCACTTGCTCAGAGAATACGAATCTTAAGTGAAACACCCTGTAGATAAATACGAAGACTTTCACGGTCGCAGTCAATAAATAAACGACGATTTCCGGGATTAGACTGTCATATTGAAAATGAACGACTCACTCGCCCTAAAAGTTTGAATGCTTGAGTACCAACAATCGTTCTAATCTACAAACCGTCCGTTCCTGCTTTTCGTTTCTATCTATTTTGTCTAAAGTGGGAAAATATTAATAATATCAGAATCATAATTACTGATCTAATTAAACTCCGACATAATTAATGCAGGAAGCTGTGTTTGAATTGTAAAGATTAAAATTTCCCGAACAGACCAAAAAGTATAACTTTGTCCGGATCGTTCTCCGTGAAAAACCGCTAGCCCACAACTTGGTTTTTCCCATATGAAAAAACGAATCCATACAGTTATGAAAAACAAAGCGAAAGTATCTGAATGGGGATCTAAAAAACCGTTCGAACCATTTGTTCGTAGTAGTTTATAAACTTTTCATTATTTTATATCGTTTCAAAAATAAAAAAGCTATTAAAAATTTATTACATCCTGACAAAAATCAAACTATTGTTAATAGCAAATTTTATGTGGATGTAAAGTGAAATTAAGGTTTTACTTCCCACTTAGTTTCATTACAGTAATTAAGCGAAAAAAATAAAGTCAGTTCCGGAATTGCATATCATCTTCTTATTGTTACGTAGTACATCCGTCATCTGTAGCGCGGGAGAAAGAAACTCTATCGGTCATCCGCCCCGGCAACATAAAACCATTAAAGCCTTCTCGTGGGTTCATAGGTACAACAATGTCATAACTCTCGCGATTGACATTCATTTATGATATTTTACTTTTTATTTATTGATTAAATTTCATTAATTCAATTCAATAAACCTAAGGAGATAACTACTTAGTTGTTGGCAGGGTGGTAGTGTGTTATTATATTCTGTTAATCGCATTTCCGTTTTGATTGGAATTAGGGATTCTTGGCAAGTTTTGAAGTGACCTGTTAACTACCATCTTGAACTTGGACTCATTACACGCTCTTCAAATCCACGAAGGACGATAACTTATTGAAAATTTCCATTAATGAATGTCGATCTCGTTAATGATATCCTCCTAGTCTAGCGTAGGAAGGGATCCGAAACAATTGACTGAAAACTTTTTCGATTTATTGTTAGGTGATAGATTTTTATTTTTTATCTTTTGTTCTATTCTATTTCTGCCCAAATAATAATATTTTGGAGCTAAATGCACACATAGAATTGTAATAATAAAAAGTCATACACTTAAGGAGGAAGACATTTTACATTTTTTCGAAGTTTACCTGATTTGTAATTGTTACTAATATTTAAGTCTTGTTTTTCCATTTCCATGTTAAATTATGTTGGAAGAAGTGCGACTACTCTCAGTGATAGATTTACCTGGAACAAAAAAAGACAATTTCAGAAAATTGTTATGGCAACACATTATTATTATTTCATTAGCATCATATCGCCCCATGAGTTCGAATTCAAACCCGAAAAATCTTTTTCGTATCCAGGCTCGAACTCATACAGAGTAAAAAATTTAGTGTAAGATTGGAACACTAGACCACTCTAAAAAGTGCGTGTTTAGGTCCAATACTTATAATTTATTACACTCTAAATCAGTCAAATTTCTAATAGTTTCGGAGGAAGATTTTACTCTTGACTTTTTAATCTTTTACTCTACATGGGAACACTATTGCCTGTTTAAAGTGTTATTATAAAACTTTGTATAGTATTTCTTTTCTATTTAGATTAAAACTTAGAGTGAAAATAGTGTAGTTTTCCAAGGAAAAGGTTTTACTTTCATAGTAACACTAATTACTAAAATTGTAAAATAATACATGTATTAATAAAATGTTTTAAATGTAACATTATTTTAAGTTACCTTATATTAATTATTAAAACAAACTGCGAAGTTTCATATTCGCCCGCAGTAAAAAGACGTATTGTAACATATTTGGACTAACAGGTCTCTAGTTATATCTGTTAAAACTTTGCAATTTGAAAAGTTACTAAAATTAGTGGAAATTTCAAAACTTTACAAATCTAAACTTAATGTAGCTACTATTATTTATGTACAGATACCTGTTTTTGGTTTAGTCAAGTTTGATCTCTAAATTTTACTTAATGTGTACAGCTACATTGTAAAGTGTATATTGGTGCCAATTTGTTTTATTTACTCTAACTAGAGTAACATGAACACTAACAAACATTTTTTTACTAATTTAGATCACTTTTAACGACTTTTCTTTTCTTAAAAAAATACTTGTTATACTTTTAAGCTAGAATACTATTAGATTGAATATTCAATCTATATAGAGTTAATAATAATATAGAAAGAAAATAGATTTCACTAGTGAAGAATTATTTTTGTTCCAAGAATAGAAAAAAAAGAAGTTTTTTTACCCTAAATTTTAACTCTAAAATTTTTACCCAGTACTCAAAATTGTTCACGGGGCTGATTTTTTAACTAGTGTGTGTCAGTCCGCGATAGCTGTGTTCAGTAACCCTCATACACTCTGTAGCTTAGAGGAAGTAATAGACATACTCACAGTGTGGCCAATCGGATCGATTCAACATTTTGTTTAATAATCGATAATCGTTAATTCATCGATTTGATAATTGTTGTTTTATCCCGTCCCGAAACGTTTCCATCACAAGAGATAAGATTTACATTGTCTTATATTATCAGAATCAAATGCAATGTAACATTCGTTATCAAACGCGGTTTTTTGATTTCGCAATCTCAATGACAACAATAATTGCATTTTTTTCTTTTGCTGTATGCATTGTTCTAATGAGAACGTGTTTACTTCGTTTTCGATAAATTACTCCACTTTTAGATTGTATGTTAGTCTCTTCAAAGCATTTTGTACAATTCTGGGATTTTTCTCATCATTTTATGATCATAACATACGAAAATATTTTAATCAATAAATGCCCTTCGTAATTGTTTATTTATTACATTGCGGATTAATATAAATTTATAAATAATCTCTCTAAACATCGTACATATTTGTGTTAAAATTTATTACAAATATTATACGTTTAAGACTTGAAGATGTCTATCAAAATGTCTGTTACCTCAGAAATGATCCAGCTCACACCTATTTCGAATGTCAGAAATTTACTAATGCAGCTTTTAGCGCTACACGATAAGAAAATATATGATTATATACTACATACACGATATATCATTATAAAATTACAATTGATTAGGATTTTGTAGTTGCAGACAGACTACAAGCTTTGTGGTTTTCTTCTGTCCATTATTTTTCCTCTATACGTGGCTTACCTTGTAGCGTAGCAAAAAAGTTCTGAACGGTCCCAGGACAAGAAGTGGGTGCCCTGTCGAGTTGGGATTGATGAATTAATACAGTTTTGGCTTTAGTAGTTAGAAATCTAGTAACTGTTTTGTGTGACCTTGAATAACACAGACGTAGACTATAAACTATGGACTGTAGATCATAGACAATAAACCACGAGTTATGAACTATAAACTAGATCATATACATTACAAAAATATAAACTGTAGGCCGTAAATTATAGACAATAAACTACACACGTGTAGAACATAGTAGATTACAAACCATAGATCGTCACAGACTTTTGACAGTGGACTACTGAATTGGGAGTTTGGGTTATATGCTGTTAGCCAAGGACTCTGGACTGGTGTATGAGTGTTTGTAAACTGCGTAAGATGGATAATGGAATATAAATGTAGACTGATACGGTTGCTGACTCTTGTCTACGAAATGTAAACTGTATCTATGTAGAGTAAATATAATAATAATAATAATAATTGCTACAACCCATAGCCTGGAAACCAGGCCCCAGAAGCTATAAGCTTGTGCTGGAGAGAGGGGGCGATTATTATTATTACGTAGGCCCTAAGTGCGGCTGCAGCCGACTTACAGATGGAACAGCGCAAATCCCACATTTGTGTTACAGCTAAGGAAAACTGCAGAAAACCTTAACCAGATCTGCCGGCACCGGGAATCGACCTCGGGCCGCTTGGGTGAAAGTCCAGCACTCTAGACATTACACTACCAAGGCTGTTAAATAATGCTAATATATAATAATATATATAATATAATAATATATAAATAATAAATATAAATGCTATAATAAATACGGAGAGAAAGCTATAAAAGTGAAAAACTGGAAGATATCTTGAAAATTGAAGACAAAAAATGTCGAGTACAAATTGCTAATAACCTGATAATGAAATTTTTTTTTTTTTATTTGACGCCTACACTACGGGGGAACCAACATCTAAGGTCATCTGTCCCCCATCTAACATGCAACACGAATACACACATCCATAGTTGAGGTGACGGAATTTTCCAATTAGAAAAATCCCGTCGCCCCAAGTGAGATTCGAACCCACGACCCTTGGAACACGAGTGATGCACTAACACCACTCGTCCACCGCCGGCCCTGATAATGAAATGTTTATACCGTTATACGCTTTCTGTCTAGGGTTGCTACATGCCAGACTTTAGGCCGGACAATCCTGTTTTTTAAATATGACAACGGTGTCCTATCTCATACCTAAGCCGGACATATAATTGTCCGGCTTTTGATCCTTGTAAAATAAATCTAGATAAGATCCTAGTGAAATCTGTTTTTATTCAATGTTATATTGATTTTATTTTTGTTAAAAATATTAATGAACATAGTATTGTGAAAATATTAATTTTAATTTTGTCGTACTGCCTATTTTAGGAAGGGTATTACTGATACCGGGTGTTCTACATTTTGACTTTTAAATTGTAGCAACCCTATCTCTATGGCAGCATGTTATTTTTTAAACAACTACAAAAAACAATACAACAGAAAAAATAGAAACTGCATTAACAAATAAAGATATTCGTCAAATCTGAGAGAATGTACAGTTGGTATCTATTTTTACAGTCTCAATCTAAATTTTGAGTATGTATTGGTACATACATATATATGCATGTAAAAATAATAGATATTTTATCATTTTTCATACGGGGATTACTCACTCCGCCTTTGGCTACGAACTATGTTCCAATAAACAATACTACTACTATTATCAACTAATGTCTCTACTATTATCAACTAATACTTATCAATTATGCACGATTGGATTTTGATGAACAGCTAAGATAGCAGTACGGTCTGCGAATGTGGTTGTGATCACACTTTTATTGGTTGAATGATCAGCAGTGAATAATTGGTATAATATCGGTCCCAGTGTAACACGCCCGACTTTTTATGTAGAGCTGTTACCTCATTCACAAGCCTCACTCGAAAGTTTCTGAGGTATGATTCTAAGATGATTCATCTTTTGCAAGTTTTTTTGAGTTTATAGAGTAGCCGCTGGTACTATACCCTGTCGAACGCTTGGTTGATGTACACGGTGTCCCATTTAACAGTCTACATTCGATCATTCGGGCAAGCTGCTGGCTATTGCAAGGGGAGTAAACGCATTTTGTATATCTCAGACCTCTAGTTTACGAAATCTGGATTAAAACCTATTTTAGAACGTTTGCTGGTACCAAATATGACGTCATTGGGAATTTTTAAATGGAACCATTAAGTTTAAGTCTGAGAATCGATAGCAAGTGTAAATCTAAACAAAAAAGTGTCAAAGTACCGTAAGTCTAAAAGGCATAAAACACCCATTTCGGGATACATATATGCTAGTACCGGATATCACATCATCGAGATCTCTTAAATAGAACCATTAGGTTTGAAGTATGAAAATCGATAACAAATAGTTCTAAATAACAAACCATTCGGGTAACGCATGTCTTGAAATGCATAATAACGGAGCTATAACGGGTTCTGTCACGTTTAAACAGTCTACAATCAATAATTCTAGCTATGCAATAAGATTAAAAGAAATGTGTGTATTTGACCTCTAGTTTACGAAATCAGTATTAAAACCCATTTCAGAATATTTGCTGGTAACCATTAGGTTTTATGTATGCAAATTAATTAACAAGGGTGAGTGGCTTGTACAGGTTTAAGTGGTTAACAGCGAAGTACTAAGGTGCCAAATATTGATTCATAACTGCTTGCTTGAAAACGCTATGTATGTTCATTATAATTAAGGGATTAATAGTGTAACTAAATTGTTCGAACATAATAGAACCAAACTTCTATTCGATGTCCCATAGACAGTAAAGGAAATCGCACCACAAAAGATCCCAGTTCGAGCAGTTGTGCCACATTTCTTGTAAAAAATTGATTTGGCGTTGAAAACGGTGTTGTAGTCGCTTGGTGCCGTCGAGCGAGAAGAAAAAAATGGCAATATAGATCTATTGCTACTAAAAATGGTTTGTCACACTTTGAACTACAATCGCTAGTGCTGCCCAAAAGAGAGACATGTTTAGTCCATATGAGGTCTCATAATGGATTTGTTTATGGAGATTATGGGCACTTTCGGTGTTGGGATTAGAATAGTTTTGTAGTTGATTCAAGTTTTAAGTTTAGTCATTTCAACTAACCATACAATGTGATCTTGATACTTGTGATATGAGCTTGTGCTTGTTAGTTAACACAATTTAGAAAATTAAAAATCAAAATATAGTATATCAAAATAATGACAGCTGGAACTACATTTCCTAAAACCTTCGATCTAAAAAACTGTTTATTAACTTTTTTCAACAATATCTTTTAATTTTTCAAAAATAATGTGGTTTAACAAGAATTAAACCTTTGGAAAATAAGGGAGTAATGAAGTGCACAGTAATGTACGGTCCCGAAACGTGTCTGGCATCTATTAAATCAGTTTGAAAAAACGATTAAAAGAATTTCCAAGAAAGGAGCTCCTGGAATACCCGAGTAGTTTTGGGTACCCGATTTAGTCCCACAACAATTTCCGAATCCAAAAGATGCAAAACCAGCGTTATTTAAAAAGAATTTGCTTGAAAATACGAATTTCTTTAATTTAATACTATATATGTAGGTACTCTTACGTTAGAAAAATGAACAAATCGAAATTGCGGAATAGTACCACGCGGTACTAGGACTCATTACGCGTTGAATGGTATATCACATGCTCCAATTTGGCCACGAAAACACAAAAGCCGTCGGAAGTACACATTTGCTGTTGGAGTCTGAGTAAGAGCTGATTTTATCAATTTCATGTCAGTAGTAAATTCTTAGTAACAATTGCAACTTCGATTTAAAGACGCTGGTCTAGATTATTTTAATTACAGCCAAGTATTCTTAAGTCATCCGACAAGTAGTTCGTTCTGGTGGTAGAGCGGATTCAAAGACTTGGACCTATGGTATTTCAATACTACTTCACACACCTATTGTTACAAATCATCCATATCGATTCACGTTTTAAAAATGTAATGATTCCGCTTAAAAACACTTTGCTGTGACTCTCGACTTCATGGGATAGTTTAAAACGTATTCTAATACTGTTTTCATAGATTACATGGCAAAAACACTACATCATCTGAATATCTTAACGATAGACCAAAAGCTTGGCCGAATAAGTCTAGAACCTTAAACGGGACAAAACCCGTTGGTTGGTTCTAACTTACTAAAATCACTCGTTCTGAAATAACCATGACGTCATATGTGGTACCAGCAAATGTTCTAAAATGGATTATAAACTGATTTCGTTAACTAAAAGTAGAAATATATTACATTATCCTTTTAATGTCACTGCTAGAGCCAACAGCCTGTCAGAATAATTAAGTGTATTGTTAAACGGAACACCCTGTATATATAGGAATACTATAACACAGTAAACGTATCCTCAAATGCTCAGCTGTTCACAATCGTGGACTGTTTTCAATTATTGGGGTCATCTTAGATATAATGGCTTGCCACATTTGCTGTTGCCATTTCCGGATATCAGTCTGGTATCTGCACTGCTATAGATATGTTTTGTACTTGATATTGATTTTTATTTATATTCTTTTTTAGTGTTAACAAACCTACAGTGGCATGCTTGATTGTTTTAACTATTATTATTGTTTATGCAATGTTTTCTATATGATCACCTGACCGTCTAACTATGTAGATTGCGAGTTTTGGGAGTAATTGGCGCCCTCGCGCTTGCTAGTTTTGCAATTCTTTAAATCTCAGCTGGGTTTGGCTTAATTAAAAGGCAGCAGCTATATTTGTGGCTGCATTTTTGTTTCAACTAAACTATCTCAATTTCCTCTAAAAATAAAACGAACATTCAATATACTTTGTGTTATGTACCTTAATTTATATTTTATTAATTTTATCTCTGATAAACTTGAGGAATATTTTCGTACGTCCCTAAACAAAAGAATTTATCTGGCCATTCATGGAAAACAAAGTATACGATATGTGGTTTGCTTTCAAAATGAGTTTCTGTTTTTCTTTCCAAAACCCGCAGAGTATTGTAATCTTTGGAGATCATATGTTGTTCCTAATCTCATTTATCCAACCTTACTAAATGTTTATTACATTCTTGCTACGTTCTCATTCTTCTAGATTTAGGAATTTCATTTATTACCCTCAAATTCTCTTTGTTATTCGCTGTTCCATTAACAAAGACCATCTCAGAGCCGTCGTTTTTTTCTGAATTTTTATATAGACAAAGAGTGATGCCTTATTATTCATCCTGGAGTATATTACTTTTGTCTTTAATAATTTTATTTTCACAAAGCACTTTAGGAGTGATATTTACAACGGAGATGTCGTAGTTTTTATTCTTTGATATTATCTTCTCATCGCCATCCATAAGATTAAATCTAAAAAATATCCAGGGGGTCGTTTCTTAGTCTTTTTGAGCCAAAAATAGAGACTTTAAAACCATGTTGCAGAATTGATGAAAAGTTTGTTTTCATCGTGTAAATATAAAATGTGTACAAAGCTAAACTTCCAAAAGTAAACGTATTTTTCCATAAAAAAACGTAGGAAAACAAAATATTTATTATTCTAAAATAAATGAAGTAAAAGTTACTTTAAAAACATGAATGGTTAATTTCATGCCTCAAGCCCTTCGGTGGTCCTTTGAACCATACTCGGGCGAAATATTTCAGTTCGGCTTTAATTTCGAACTTTCCTTGTAATCGACTTTTTATTAGAAAATTTGGAGACTCTTGTAGTATTTATGTGCCCTGAGCGCGAACTTATTGTTTAATCGGATTGTCTTTTGTCCGAGTTTCCAAATTCACGTTCGCAATATTCATCTTACAAATTTAAATTTTCGATACTCCTAGGCAAAGAGCTTTTATATTCGTGCGAACACTGACTTTTCTAACGGAAATTGAAATTAAATTTTTAAAATGTTTCAAAATTATGTATGTTCGCCTCGATTTGTGTTTAATTATTTTTCCTTTTTTATGCTAAAGGCGTGGTCAATATTTTCTTAGCTCACCTTGAAATTTAATTGTAGTAATAGTTAGTCACGCAATTTTTAAGTTCAAATTAAAAACCCATATTCCATTAACGGATTGCCTAAGGACTATCAAATCAATATATAGATAGACACGAGAGATACAAATATATAAACATGAACGGTAGATTATACAAACATCGTGAGTGGCGAAGTGGTAGGAAATAAAAATATATCATTGATGGTGATGGTATAACAAACCTTTAGAAGAGCTAATTTGCGAGATATCTTAGTTAATTATCGTACGAGACAAGAATATATAATTAAGAGCTCTCAATGTAAATTAGGATGGCGTAATCTTTAACGTGCTCTTCTTTCTTACTGTATGTTTATTTACACTCGTCTCGCATCAATCAAGAATTAATTTGCAGAACTATTTTTAGATTAAATATGTATTTTCAGAAATAGAATTTCAGCTGTGATTACTTCATGATGTCATGTCCTATTTCCAGATATAGATTGATCATTAAAGCGACCATCCGCAGTGACCCAGGGCACCAAAGGAAGATCAAGAATTCGAAAAACCTTTTTCGACACAAAATCCCAATCCTTAAAAATCCAGCGCAGAAAATAAGATCATCCACTACGTAGTTCATTCTAGAACTTATCGAGTCAGTGGAAGGAAAATAGTAAAGTTATAATTGTCTAGCCCAGCGTTTCCCAACCGCCGGTCCGCGGACCGGTGCCGGTCCGTCAGAAATCTTTGCCGGTCCGCAGAGAATTAACAGTATTTTCAAATACTGAAAGAATTTTTTTAATTCGTGTTATCCTGGAGCTAACGTAGGGTCAAATAGTTTATATGAGTTGACCAAGAGTAAACTCTGACTTTTATACGGAGCTTAGCCGGCGCTATATACGTGATATATAACGCGCCGGCTCCGTACCTATGTGGTGGGGTAATATCCAGTAATAGTAATAAGATGGATCTCCCATTTTAAAATGTTTAAGCAGGTTTGGCGCGCATGGGTCTAGGCATACCAGAACCGAAGGAATTTTTGTCTTGCGTCCCCGATTAACGCGCACGATCAAAATCCGGATTTCGCGGTTTCGGGGGGGGGGGGGGGCGCAAAACAGGCTTCGATCCGGACCGTTTTTTGTCAATGTCGATGCGTTGGGTAGTTACTTGAAGTCTCGACCGTCTCCGGTAAACTGTTTAGGCATAGGCGGCAAAAAACTGCCCCCGCCTTACGGTAGGTCGGAGCGAAAATATGACAGTAGAATCTTTGCCAGCACCCCAACTGTTTATACCAGAAAAGTCTTTTTTGCCAATACTCTTCCAGGGGTGGGGCTAGGGGACAGATGGGGTTTTTGGGAGCGATCGAACATGTGTTGGCGGCATTCGATGTCACGCAGCCTGCTACGAGCGGTGCATCTATTGGTTTTTCCGTATCTTCGCTCTAGGGAGCTCCGCCCGTTTTCGAGAGGCGGTGTCTCGAAAACTATAGGAGCCAAAACGACTATCTTGACGCCAAACGGCGGGCTATTTCAAAATGTTTCCCCTTCGAATACCGTGAAAAAACCACAATAAAAAAGTTACAGCCGAAAAACTCGAAATTATTTTTTTGTTTTTTGCCCGCGAATCATGTTTAAGTATTATCGCCGCCCCCAGCTTAATCAGGTTCCTAAGTGGAAACCACTTCTGGAGGTGTTATATGATTGCCTCCTGGATCGTTTGTGCCCATTCTCGTTTTTGACAGCCGCTCCCGAAACCGGTTTTCGGTTATATCTCCGCTCCCTGTCGAGATACCTTGTTCTGGTCTTGAACGATGGACCGTCCTGTGTGTCTACAACCCGGTGATATGATCTTTGGCGCCGCATCCCGCCCTACGATCGTTTCTCGACGTTCGTTTGGCGAAAAGAGAAAAACTCCAGCCTCTCGGTACTCGCCGATTTCGGGCCGGACCCCGTTTTGGTCGTTCGAGATTTGGTATGCGAAATGTTTTCTTTAATTTTTTACCTTATCGATCCGCAAGCAAATGCTACGTTGATTGGCGGTCCGCGAACGAAAAAGGTTGGGAACCGCTGGCTCTAGCCTATACTGTCAGTCAACCCTGTCCTTTCAGAAATCATACAGTATCTGAGCGAATCCACACCAAACAGTATTTCAAGAGTCGGTAGGTACTATAGGTCAAAGCTAAAAGCTTAGATTTCTACAAACACTCGACTGCACAACGACCAGCTCTTCCAAAATAGCGCAGCAAGAATCCAACGTCTACAGAGTCCATTTTCCCATGTTATTTCAATCTTCAAAGTTAACACAAACCTTCCTTGACGGAACAATCAAAATCAATCGTTAAGTTAAAAAAAAAATCACTATATTTGGTGACAAATTTCTTTAGCTGTAGGCTAAGCAGATTCTCATTCAACCTGATCTTGACTCTCTTGAGAGATACCTCTTTTTCGTCATTTGCTGTGATTGGATAGGCCATTTCCTTTCGTGTCCAGTGAGGCAAAAACTGAACTGAAACAGGCAGTTTTCAAGCAGTATTTTGCCGGGTGCATCATTGTATTCATCTCTTTGGTTCCGAACTAAAAAAGATCAAAAGCATTCTTTGTAAACAGATCTTTTTAATCATCCTGGGGATTTTCTTTTCAATTATTTTTCTTTCAAGCTGCATGCCGATGGATTTCAATTATCCGGATCCGTGATAACTCACTGGTACTGTTTGAGATCGAAAAAGCTCCATGCTGCCTTGAAGAGTTTAAGAATAGCATTGTCAGTATTTCGTAAACAATAGAATAATTTCAGAAATATGTAGGTTCTTGTTTTAACGCTCATATCTGCGTTTACTATGCTCTCCTCGTTCACTTTTCTACCTGTTTCATCGTTATAGCTTCAACGGAATTGTCAACTCTCTCATCCTCATTCACCGTTTCATCATCACTGCCTGACTGTAAAACAGGAATCGATGCTTTTCTTTCTCTCTTGTTATGCCCTTTTCTTTTGGCAACTCTCTTCTCGATGGCTGAAACAACTCCGTTAATTTGCACCATGTCACCTCGGCGTCCTTTCTCCCGCTGAACAAGAAGAAAGTATTTATCCGCCTGTATATTGATTTGATTAGATTCAAAGCAACTGTATGGGCAATAACAAAAATGTCATCAAGCTTCTCGGCAATGCTTGTATTTTCAAAACTCGCCTAAAGTTTTTTCTAACTTCTTCCAAACATTAAACGGTTTGTTGAGTGGGGAATCGATTTTTTTTTGTTTCTTGCTCTTTTCCAGAACTTTTCGACTTCTTCTATAACAAACTTCTTTAAATTAACAGAGGGTGCTAATTGCGGACCACGCGGGAAAGCTATAACGTAGTGTATGCCCCATAATCGTCGGCCATGACGTACAAAGACGCACGAGTGACCTCTAAATGTAATCGTAAAATTTTTAAATTGTGGAGACACGGCCTCCTCGATTTGAGAGACTAACGTTTCTTACACGGCCGGTTGCATTGTAAAAACTTCGTTTTTGACAGTTTTAGTATAGTGGCGCCAACTGTCGAGTCATGTAGTTATTATTCTAATAAATAGTAAGTTTAATAAATTTAGAAATTTCGTTTGTCACTGTTTAATTTCCTTTTTATAATTTTTAATAAATGATATAGATATATTTACCAAACATCATCTAGTTGGTTAGGAAAAACCTGCTTTCAAGACCTCAATTTTTATTAAAAAAATCTTTTAATCAGTCGACTGAGGAGGGTTTGATATATATTTTTATCCAGAACAATTAAGAAACTTTTAGAATAAATATTTTGAATTGTTATTTTACCTTAAGAGATCTACGTTCTATAGATAGCTTTGTTTGTTATGTTCTGTTGAAACTGTTTGTTTTTAGTTTTTATAACTAGATAATCAATAAAATAACTAAATATTAAAGCACGTATTTTATGACAGGTGACGATTTCTTAGCAGAATTCGCAACCGGGCAGTAATGTAATATTTCTAAAGAGAGAGCAATGGTACGCAACCTGAATATTTTGTATTGTGGCTTCTCCTCCAAAATAGAAATAATGCCTGGAACTAAAAACACGGACGTCCGTTAAGAGACGTTCACATTTGTCTTTCAAATCGAGGAGCATTTCTTATGTATTATGTATGTATTCTTAAAAAACTAACAGGTGGTGCTGACGATTGCTTTTATTTTAGCCTTGGTAGTGTAATATCTAGCGTGCTGGACTTTCACCCAAGCGGCCCGAGATCGACTCCCGGTGTCGGCAGATCTGGTTAAGGTTTTCTGCAGTTTTCCTTAGCTGTGACACAAATGTGTGATTTGCGCTGTTCCATTTGTAAGTTGGCTGCATGCGCACGTAGGGCCTACGTAATAATGATAATTGCCCCCTTCCTCCCGCACAACCTTATAGTTTCTGGGACCTGGTTTCTAGGTTATGGATTGTAGCAATTATTATTATATTATTATTTAAAATTTTTAGCAATTTATAGAAACCACCCAAGTGGACAGACAATATAGCGAGATTGTGTTGTCGCAATACCTTCAAATAGCATTCTGGCTTGGTATCCTCCAGACTTACATAAGGTTCAGAAGTGTAGTCTTTGAAAAACGTATTCCTACTTTTCTTGAGATGTTCAGGACACTCCACCTTCCTATTTGTGTTTGACGTACGTTAGAAGCTGATATCTGTTTGTTTTATTTCTTCAGTTGTAATCCTTTTTAGTTCTGGGAAAATTCTATAAAATTGGTAACAGCTTTAAAAACTATAAAGAAGAACATACGAACCTGCAGGCTTTGAAGCGCGCAGCTGGAACCTGCAAGCTTAGGGCAAGTAGTAGGAGTAACACGGAACAAGAAGATGTAAACAACACACCTTTAGATTACAACGGACTATAATGCATGAGTTGAGATAAAAAGACTAAATGAAGAAAATAATTTATCTAATACAAAAATTCAGTTTCCTGGTTCAAAACGTGTAGATAGAGGTTTGAAAATTCCAATTGAATGTTTTGAGTTATTTATTAGTGATAGTATAATAGAAAAAATAACATTAAATATATTGAAGAAAACAATTTAACATATGATTTTCATTCCTTCAAGCCCCTCGGATAAAAGTTACAATATCTGCAGGAGGGGAGTTACTGCAGCAAATTGATACATTGCATAGCTTCCACACTGAGTTTGGTGAAAGAATGGTGAAAAAAATTAACCATGTTGTTAAATCTGTAACTTTTCACCACCTACAAAAAGCAACCCATTGAAATTCATCATTCTGACATCTTGAAACTACGTATATCTTTGAAGCATGAGCGGTAAAGCAATCCATGATTTGTATGACTTTGTAATGTAAATTTTCCTTATAAGGCATAGATAAGGAAATTTCAAACAAAACCTGGCTCGAGAAGTTTTCAAACACACGTATAACACAAGACAGAATTTTAAATAATAATAAAGTAGAGGCCGGAGTGGTGTTAGCGCACCACACGTGTCCTAACGGTCGTGGGTTCGAGTCCCACTTGAGGCGGCGAAATATTTCGAATTGGGAAATTACGCCACCTCAACCATGGGTGTGTATTTGTGTTGCATATTAGATGGCGGTCGTATGACTTTAACTGTAGGTTCCCCAATAGTGTAGGCGTGAAATAAAAAACAACAATGTATTTTCTCTTATTTCTTGATTCTATCAAATGTTTCCTTTAAATGTTTTGTAAATATCCCGATGATTTATTAACTGGATAAATATAATTAAACGATATTCTCCGAAAAAGGTTATCATAAGTTCGTTTGATTCCTTTTGTTTTTACAACTTCAACAGCCTATAATTTTAGCTGTGTATAATTCTTGTAACGCAGAAATAATTGCATCTCCATTACCATTTAATAGTATGTATTCTAAATGCAGTACCTTTCAGAGATTATCAAGAAGTGCGCACACACTTGATGTAATATTTTATAGTGGTATAAAACTCAAGTGTGTAATTATTGCATTAAAAAGGCCAGCCTCATAAGTCAGTATAACTAATTCATGACTGTATTCTGTTCGAATATCTACCAATTAACAAAAGACAAATATCCTTACATTTTAAGATAAGGATAAGGAAATTTATTTTCATTACTGGGTTTTTTATTGAAAGAATGTGAATGGTAATTTACCCAAAATAAGGCAGGCTCTGCGATTGAAAGAAGATTTTGGTTAAGTGAAAATACTAGTTTGAATGTCTCATTTCTTATGTACTCAATTCAACTAGAACAGTATTTACCCAGTTTGATCCAATCCATTTACTCGATTAAGTTACTAGTTTAATGCCTAGAGTTGTCATCTGTCTCGCACTTCGCTTAGAGTAGTTTGACTCGAAATATTGTGTGTCATTACCTTTGCTACCTTGGAGCGGACGTCGTTGTAAGCAGATGGATATATCTAAGAAACTAGCACCTAGAGTTATCATCAGTCTCGTACTTTGCATAGATTATTGAGCTCAATAATCTATATAAGAATATAGCTCAAAATATTGAGTAACCATGGAAGTGTATACTGTCGCTTTAAAAGATGGACACAAAAATAAAGAAGGATTTGGAAAAAAGTGACCGAGAAAAAAACCCATTATAATTTATTAGCGTACGTCTAGTAAAACAGTAACAGAAGTAAAGAAAAGCGCTAGAATATTTAAGAACCGCATAAAAGGAGCAGACCAAGGCTATTGACCAAACCCAAAAACTTACTAAAAACAAAGAGTGGTGGTTCAAGTCAACTTACTTTGATCACTGCAAGAATTTCATTAGCTGATTAAACTCAGCTAGATTAAGCGATAAGATGTAGAGCAGCGTTCACATGTTGCTCAAAAACGTAAACAGATTTTTCAAATTTGACTCATTTCAGTTCTGTCCGGTCTGATTTGTTGATCCAAAGCTGATCTACACGTAACACATTTCAAGGTTTCATTT
This sequence comes from Agrypnus murinus, assembly GCA_929113105.1. Lineage (NCBI taxonomy): Eukaryota > Metazoa > Arthropoda > Insecta > Coleoptera > Elateridae > Agrypnus > Agrypnus murinus. The sequence goes on from OV816023.1 coordinate 95,223,723, forward strand.
TATTCAGAACTGAGTACATAATATACAAATCCATAGAAGAATAGAAGAATCTAGCAATTTTCCCATTCTTTCCAAAGTCTTTCCAAATGTCCAATATAATAAAGGAAATCAATAGTAAGAGCACTTTAAAACAAAAATTTAAACGAAGCAGAGCTAAAACACAAGTTTAGTTATTACAATAACAGGTAAAAATCAAAAACTCCTTAATAAGTTTTCGAACAGGAAGAAAGTTTAAGTAGATACAAATAATTTTTGTTCTAACTTTCAAACAAAAAGTTCGAAGCGAGTTTCAAATAATACTCGAATTCCCATTTTAACGCCTTTTATAACAAGTAAAATAGTAACATCCTAATGAATCGAACTTCCACTTTTGTTAACGTGATCCTGGGACAAAGGCTGGTAACGAGGATTATACGTCCTCCGTTTCGAGTTTGAAATCTGAAGTATGACACTTTTAATGCAACTTGTCGATAAAGGAAGGCTAATGAGTTTGCTTTCGCTTGATTCTTGATACAAGAGTAATATTTTCATTTTGAAAAGATGTTATATGTGAACTTATATAAAGAAATAAAATTTTAGCTTAATTTAAAGGGAAAACGTCGTCTACACTTTACGTTCGACGTTTATTCGATTTATCTTTCGAAGAGGTCACACTACGGCAGGTAAAATATGAGTTGTTCACCTGGACAAATAAAAGATGAAACAAACGTCGTGACACTTTGTGAATGCGATATGTGGTGATATTTTAAATTATAGAAAATCTATAAGATCGGAAATTAGATAACCTAGAAGTATTTATCTAGAATTATGAATGAATTATCTAAAGAAAATTCTCTATTCAATAAAATGTTATCCTTGCTAGTAGTTTTAAATCTATTTTCAGATTTTTACACAAATTTTATGAACTTATTACTTATGAAACTTATAATTCACGAGGAGGTTTTATAAGATTGTTTTAATTATCTTATAAAACATAATTAAAACAAGAAAAGAACATTCTATTCAGTATCAAAGTTTTTTAATGTTTATAAAGTTGTAGGGTATGGTCTCTAGAATCGAATTTGGGTAGGCAGATCCCATCATTTTTCTTCCAAAATGATGAAACAAAGTGCTGAAGTACATAATGATACGAAGTAATACCAACTGTAATCAAAACTGCAGCAATACAGAGTAACAGTTACAAAGAAAGATAATTGGATTTAAAGGAACTCGCGATAAGAATTCTTGCTACTTGAAGTAAACTATTGTAAATGCGAACCCTGTATCATAATATTTAGAATTTATTTTTTGCATGTTATAATCAATTTAATATTAAGCTAATTTCTTGGTTTATCTTTGGCCTCATTGAAAAATAAAGAATGTATTACGTCTCAGTTTACGCTTGGGATAAAAAGTTAATAGCTTGGGGAAAAAACTTTTAGGTTAAGCACCAAAAGGTTTCGAATAATAAATTGATCATTGGTTAATAGTAACATCATGATAATGTTCCAGAAATTTCGATAAATATCTCTTTGTTTGTTCAATACACATTATGGTGTTGTGGTTTCATCTCTCTTGTTGTGTTAATACCGGGTGGGCAAGATTTCACAATCTAGGATGCTTCGCGCCAGACTCCCTCTAGATGTTCATGCGGTTTGCACTTTTTATTTAGTTTTCGGATGGATTTTATTTAGTTTTAATTTGCTTTTGTGGGTTTTTGGCCACATGATGCTTTATTCACGACTAGCCACCCAAGAAGTGGACGGGTTTTGTGAGAATCAGTTATGTTTGTTTAATTACGTTAAGTGTTTACTAAGTTCAAGCTAAGTGAAGATTTGCTGAAAGTTTTCAAGTTCGTATGGTCATGCATCCCGCTGAAGGTGTGGTGTGCACTTTTAACACAAGTTAGTTGTGGTGGTTTAAATGTATTCGAAGTTTAATAATTGTTAAATTTAAGCAAATTTCTACCGTACCGTCTGAGATTTATTAAATCAAGTCAGTTGTGGTCGTTTAAACTCTACGAAATTTTAAAAACTATTCGAGTTAAGTAGATCTTTTACCGTACATACCCAAAAACGAGAACTGAGTTCAAAGTTAATTCAGTTTCGACTGTTATAAGTAAACTTGACGGTGAAAATAAATTCCAGTTACTGGGAAAATTAAGAAAGTTATTTACTCCAATCTAATCCTGATTTGGGTAACAACATTTTCTATTGCGATGAAATACAATTCTTTTTGTTATTGATGTGTATTGTTTTGCAAATTGTTATTAGTGTCAACAAGGGGTAAAGATGAATAAAGAGTTTTATAACAATAACTAAGCAACGTACCACGTCATCAAATTGTCTATCGTGTTGTCTTTGGGACACTTGCAAATTTTTGTCTTGCATTGATTTAATTTAAAAATTTGATCGATATTAACCCTTTCCAAGCTGTAAGCGGATATCATTATATTTACGATCATTCATATAAACAATTTGGTGGCGCTCAACGTATATTATTTGTACAATTATTATTCCAGCTTAAATTTGAAATCAGTAGGCATTTCAAGTAACACATACGACCTAGAAATAATTAGTCAAAAAAGCAATAAGTCTTTTGAAGCATAAGCCACTACGATGTTGAACATCATTATAAAGTAAGTATTAAAGTTTTTTTAAATATTTTGAGTTGTTGTGTGCTATATGTTTTTGGCGTTCGGCCGTGGTGCTTTATGTAAAGTTTTAGTTTGTTTCCAAGCATGAGGTTAAGTATTTGTGCAATACATATTTTTGGCGCCTAATAGTGAGACCCAAATTGCTGTAGGTTACATATTCTCAGTCAGTTCATTCGTGGGGCCTTTGTACTATAAATTAGTAACAATTAACGTTACATGTTTTTGTCGTCCATTTGTGGAGCTTTGTTACAGAATTAAAAAGAATATTTGAAATAACAGTTGATAAATTAACTATTTAGCTGATCAATTAACCGTCTGGGACCAATTACTAATTAAATAGTAAAATTTTTCAGATTTTAAATTGATTAATACAGCGTCATCAGAAAATCGTAAACAAATATAAGAAAACAGATACATACTTATGTAATTAACTCAATTAATGTTTATGAAGATACTTTAGTATTATTTAAATTAATTATCTAATTATTTGTAGATGTGTTCAAGTATCAGCAGCTGCCCTGGCTAACCGGGCCGTCAGACCCGACAGACCGGTCCAAAGAGGACAGCTAATCTCCCTCGTTTTGGATACTGCAGTAATGGACTATTTGAACTAGATCGATACATTTATGAATAATGCAATCATCAATCAAATAATTAGCTTAGTTAGGTTAGGTAAGGTAAGGTAAGGTAAGGTAAGGTAAGGTAAGGTAAGGTAAGGCAAGGCAAGGCGAGGTAAGATAAGGTAAGGTAAGGTAAGGTAAGGTAAGGTAAGGTAAGGTAAGGTAAGGTAAGGTCAGGAAAAGTAAGGTGTAAGGTAAGGTATTTTCGTTTTGCTATCTGTCGCGTCACTTAGTAAATAACTAGGCCTAGTAGGCAACTATTTACCAGTTTTGACTATCTACCTGCGACATGTATATGTATGTACATGTATACCGTTTATATTTATAAACAGCCACGGCTAATTAATGCATATTCGTCGATACAACGAATAAAGATCAGCCGATATATTCTTCGCCACTTCACAAGAGATGTACAAAAGAAAAGAACTTTCCACTGCCTGATAGAAAACACGCTCAGTAAAAAACTAACACGATTTAAAACGAAGAAAAAACCACTAAATGACTAAAACATAACCATAATATAATAAAAATGAGTTTATATAAAATATATTTAAAGTGTATTACATACAATAATTACTTTACCGCAGCCCACAAGTAAAACTATAAAACCTCATGTGGTTTACTAACATGACAGTTTTAATTTATTGCAGATAGAATGGTTAAGGTAGGTCTTTGTTGCAGATCTTTAAATATATTCACATTTTACCAATACGAGTTCCTGAAAAAATTATAGCCTCGAGTTAGAATCTAAACGCAATACTCTTTCATTTAATTAAAGTGGCATTTGCAAATTAATTCTATTATCAAATTGAGATTTAAACTAATCCGTCATATTTGGCACACTTTCTGTTAACTTTTTATAACGTCAATTTTTCTTTATATTTTATGCGATGGATAATTTTTTAAAAATGTTCACAGTCTTAATTATCTTTTAAAAGTAAATCAATATCCATGTCCTAATATTACTGTAGCATTTGTTGCAACTTTTAGAAAGTATGCCGTAGTTATTACACATTACCGTTCAAGATCACAATTTTTCTGATGGCTTTTATATCTGTAGCCTCGATGTTTTTATGATACGCGTTGAACTAACTGTCCCATTTTGCTTTCGAAGATATTATCAGAAAGAAATTATGCAGCTGGACTATAATTTTTACTGACAACGTATGATTATTGAATACTGAATCGTGATACGATATATGTGGTGCACATAAATTACCTAATAATTGTCAATATTTTGGAGAAAGTTTGTTTTTGTCCTCTCATTATCGTCCATTTTAATTTTATACCATTCGGGATTTTCAGATTGTAAATATGTCTTAAAGATCCAATAATGAATTCTGAAAGTAGCCAAAAGGAGAATAAAATTAAGATCTGTCAAATGCAACATGCATGCAGGGTTTTTGTATTTTTAACAATAAATGTTTATGGAAAATTACTGTTTTCATTATTACGCACAAAACATAATAAGATAAAAATAAAGTCGTAAAGTCTTGTAAAATAGTTTCTGCGTAAAGCATACCGCTGAGCAAACCATCACATATTTATTTGGCATCCAACGTGGGGCAAGGTTTAAAAGATGAAAAGAACAAGGAGATCTGCGTCTAGAAGAAGAGGCACTACTATAGACATGGAAATAGAACATAACAGTAAATTCTCAACAAAGACTATTGAATCAGACGTAGGTGGCAAAAGTGAACAGTTATGTAAAGAGGCACCATGGATGAAGGATATTTTCATACAGTATAAGAAATTAGAACTTAATTATTAATTAAAGAACTTGAGAAATATTAAAATAACAAACAATCAGAGTAAACACAGTTACAGAAGAAATGAATAATGTAAAATGAAAATGAAAAATCTTTAAAAGTATAAAGGGTGTAACTAATATAACTAGAAACCTCGTAATGGGGGAAAGCTGTAACAATTTAAAACATATCTTCCTTATACAGCCTTGGTAGTGTAATGCCTGGCGTGCCGGATTTTCACCCAAGCGGCCCGCGATCGACTCCCGGCGCCGGCAGATCTGGTTAAGGTTTTCTGCAGTTTTCCTTAGCTGTGACACAAATGTGGGATTTGCGCTGTTCCATCTTAAGTCGGCTGCAGCCGCACATTGGGCCTACATAATAATAATAATCGCCCCCTCCCTCCCGCACAAGCTTATAGCTTCTGGGGCCTTGGTTTAGGTTATGGGTTGTAGTAGTTATTATTATTATTATATTATTATATGAACATGTGGTGTCTTCCTATAGTTTTCGAAATCGCATTTTAACTTTTCAATGCGCCAATTGTACTCGCATTACATTAAAAACACTAAACAAGCCAAAATATGCCTATAACTGGGAGATTGGGGTGGCAAAACTAATTAAAAACCAAGTCCCTCCACATCTAAGGTTGGATTCAATCGGGGAGTGGCCTCAACTAAGGCTGGGTGAAAGAACTTATGAAGACATAAAAGATGGCTAGAGGGTTCGCATGTATCTAACCTGGGTTAGGGGAATAGTCCTAATGCTTGACGAGGAACTTGACCCCGTACGAAAGAGGACGGGAGGGTTCCGGCGGGTGAGCACGTACATCCCCTGTAATCGCTCCGGTTCTAGCCTGGAGAGCTAGTAGATGGTAAATATGCAACCTCGCTCCTACCAGTGAGTTACTGGGAGCATTTGGTACGCAAATGCGCGCTGAGTGGGCGTACCTCAATCACTTCCTCCTCTTAGAAGGAACGTGGAGGGTAAGTAATACAGGGGCCGCACGTAAAGCAATGTTTGGAATCTGTCTGCAAGGATACAAATGTGGACAGAAATGTGAATACTATTCCAAAGATTTTTCGTCCGTTACAAATAAAGATTTCGCTTAATACATTATATAGTAGATATGTATACAGGGTGTAACTAATATAAATACAAACCTTGCGAATATTTTGCGTAGATATTGAATCTATAAAAGCATCTAAAACAGTGAGTTTATAACTCATTTGAGAGCTCTAATAATTGAAATCGAAATGTCATATGTCAATGCGCAAAAGACCAAATTGACCAAAATTTCAAACTAAAAATTTGAATTTTCAAATGTCACATGAGTGTTGACAACCACCACAAAACTTCCTAAATTTTGAAATTGCGATTTAAAAAGAGAATAAAAGGCGCCAAATAAAAAAATAGAATAAAAACCTCGTTTTATAAGTCATTATTGCACTAACTTGGACTCGTGCAATAAATCTGAAACTGGTTATTTAATATACTATTATACATAAAAAAGATTAAACATATTTTTAGAGTAACTATTTGGGATTTTATTCCGTTATACTCTAGTGATATTTTTAATGCTTTTGCAGTTGGAAGAAAAATAATCATTAGGTAATAAAATTTCACTGATAGCTCTATATAGCCGCTTTGTTCATTTAATGTTGTTCCAATATTCTCTTTGTTTAAAATGTCAGGAAATTTTAGCTGTAATGATCAATAATTATCACCATAGTAACCTGTAATCTACTGTTACAGCTTATTGGTATCCTGCTTTTTGTCCTTTGACTCCTACGTTTCTGAGAACTAACCGTAATAATTGAGGGAAAGCGTGTAGATTTACTAAATCATCTATAACATAATAAATATAAAAAGAAAGTAAATGTAAGTTTTGCATTTAATTATAATTGTTTGCAGAATATTATATAATTAAGTGACTGTTAATGAAAATATCTTAATTTTATTCTAATTTCATTCATTGCAACACTATGAATTCTCACTTATAGTGCCTGTCCTAAAAACGTAAGAAACTACATTTTACTTTTTGGCTACTTGGGAAAGTGGATAAGGGTGGCCTTGTAAGGATTTGATCTAATTCCACTGGAAATAATTATGTTTAATTAATACTGAAATCTAAAAAATAAATGTAAATAATTAGTTAGAGAAAACCAACTTACTAACAACTAACCTGCAGCATTACCTAATTAGCGCACGGGGCGCTTGTTCCCATTAATTGTGGCCAAGTTATTAGTTAGTAAGTAAATATCATCTAATTAATTAGATGTAACTAATCAGTAAATCGAACGAATACATTTAATTAATTAGAGGAAACCAATTTACTAACAATTGACTTGTTGCTAAGGAAAAGTTAGTAGCAGTGTAAGTTAGTAGTAGGTTAGTTCTTAGTTTCCCGTAATTAATTAGTAAGTTATTAGTTAGTAAGTTAATTTCCTCTAATTAATTAGATTTAACTAATCAGTAAATCGAACGTATACATCTAATTAATTAGAGGAAACTAACTTACTAACAACTGACTTGTTGCTAAGGAAAAGTTAGTAGCAGTGTAAGTTAGTGTAGATAGGTTAGTTGTTAGTTTCCCCTAATTAATCAGGTTACCTTTTTGATTTATGCATTAACTAATCATAATTAGTCGACTCTCAGTAGAATTACCGCAACCTAGTAAGACATTCAAACATTGATAGCTAACTAATCTTAATTGAGGAATTTATGTCAAATGTAGTTTTCTGCACTAATACCCTAAAAATCATATTTCGAGATATACTGTTCCTATCTTGTGTATAACTGTAAAAGGAAATAACTTGGAAAAACAAAAAAATAAAATAAATAATAAATAGATCAGAGCGAAAGACAAGTTCGTGTATCTCCTTCATGCCCTTCATGCATACAAAAATAACAGGTGCAGAATTGCTAAAGCAGGTGCTGTTGAAACTTTCAGGAACATTTGGAAGGGGTGTATAAAGGTAAGAACTATTGTCGATAGAGGTTCCTACGATACAACGTTTTGTTGCCAACTTTTCCCACATGAACTGTTTTGGTTCTTGATAGTAATAAAAACATTTTTCTTTTTCAAGGTAGAATTAACCTAATAAAAATACACTCGCTAAAACTACGTCTTTTTCTTACTCGGAGCAAAGGAAATTCAAGTGCATCTACAAATTCCGGTTCGCAAGGTTTTCGTATTTTTGGTTGACGTAATTTCTACACTTTGTTAAATAACCGTGTCGTTGTCAAATACCCTCTTTTTATTATGTTATTATGTAAATTCTTGCAAAACTTCTTAAAGAAAATGTAAATAATCTATATTTTATTAAGTACACCTTTTTGCATGAGTAATGACAAAAGTGAAAATCTACACTATTAATTCGAATATAGAAAAACTATTCCGTCACTTTGCCTGCATGCTCTTTATAGAAAAATTAAAGATGAAGTTTTTCATATTAGTTTTTTGTTCATTTGCTTTTGCAACAAGGTGTACATATACATGGTTTGTTTAAAATTATGTATAGATATAAATAATTATAATTGGACTATATAAAATGATACACAAACGATAAAAAGTTCGAGTAAGCCTCCATATCTAAAAGAACTCTATGAAAAATAAAACGCATCTAATGGAAGTGGTTTTAATTTTTAATGCATACAATATCCTCTTATTTTATATTGTTTACTTTTTTATCGATATAAATGCGTTACTTCTTAATGTATACTGGGTGGAAGGGGATACGACGCGTTAATTGAAGACACAAATGAACAAAAAAGTCTTATACAACTTTGTTCTAGAACGTTCCACTTTTTCAAAAAAGTAATAAAGTTGAAAACATTTCCACAACAAAAAACCTAAATAACATTTTCTTCCTATGATTAATTGTTTACCCGTAAAATCGGATTCCTTTTACATTTACATTTTTTAAATTAATTTTACTTTATTAAGAAACGTGGCCCCTGCAAAGTTGGTAATACATCCTGCTTGACATTCTCCTTATGTCGCATAATGCTGAGGATTGTAGTTTGTTGAACTAGAAATAATTTGTCAATAAAGCACCCTTTTGTCTATGCTGCTACTACTATGCCTTACAATTTAATGAAGAATGTATTAGGTCAACGCCTGATACACAACTTTATAAATAATACCGTTTTAGGGTGAGATAAGATAAACAATTTGTCAAAAAGCTCTTAAAATTATAGGCGCCCGGTATATTTTATCTGATTAAATTAAGTAAAGAAATTATAATTTTATAGAACTACTGAATGTTGTATTAAATTAATTGATGCTTTTAAAGGAGAAAAGTTAGCGAATTGCAGTATCGAATGATTAGAATAGAGATAGGAAATTAGTATTGGTCTTAAAATTTTCAGTTGCTTTTTTGGAACAAATGGGCACCCGGCAAAACCGAAATTCCAACATGACCCAAATAAGAACCGCCCTAGTACCTATACACCAATTAAATACCTTATGAAACAAACTAAAAAATTCCGAGAAAAATTTTATTAAACATCAAATTTATTTATTTTTTTTGGGAAAAATACGTTTTGTATTCAATGAACAGTTGGGTTTTAGTGTTTTCTTAAAACATTTCAAGTAACCTGTTTATGCAGGTAAAAGCCCAGAATAAATCAACTTGATTTTGTAATCAAAATCTCACGTGTTCCAAGAATACATGTTAATTAACAAATAGCATGCGGTATTGTTTTCGTTAAATTGATTTCTGTGTCCCCCATATTTTGTATTTTAATGAATTATTACTAAAACCTTGCGCAATTACTTTTCTTTAAATGGCTTCATTACACTATGACACTTAAAACATAATCAACTTTTAATTATAACCCGTTATTAGGGTGTATGTATTCATCAATGACGAACAAGAGATAACAAAAGTGTTGCTTGTATTCTGATTTTATCTTATATTTACACAGGTGTTGATCACGCCCTGACCTAGATTCTTGATTTAATGTTTGTAAAAATTTTGTAATAAAAAGCAATAAAAAGTGCTTAATTTTGTTTTAGAGCAAAACAGGGGTGCGTCATTCAACAAGCGAACTACACAATCAACAAATATGATCGGTTTGTTTAGACTAAACGACTTGAATTATAAAACAAGATCAAGGCCTTTAGCGTAAAATTCAATTTCTTTTCGAACAAGGTTGATAGATGTGGCAATGGTTTTTTTCTAAATTACTTGAAAGCTAATTAAGATAGAAAAAAATTTATTCAGACTTTTTTGTTCCTTTTGATGTCTTCGCTTCCACGCTGATACATGGTATTTCTTAAATAATGCATAATATGTAAGTACAGTGCATTAATTGGAAGGAAAAAAGTAATTTGTTTTTTCCATATTTAGTTACAAATCGCGAACGATCGGGCGTCTGCTTGGCAAGCCGATTTCAGATGACTTGTAAGACCATTAGTCTTAACTACGAAAAGCAAATTGTAGAAATAGTGATTATTATTAATATCATGTAAAACTCGGCTTAGCTTGTCTTGGGATAGCCCCTAAAATTTCAGATTGATCGGATCATTAGTAACGAAGGAGTTCGGTGACCTTTGTCACAAGAACCTTAGTAACCTTGGAACTGAGGAACTTGGAAGCAGCTTTCAGTGTGATGCAAGTTGTGAGGCATTGCTATCTATATTTGACGATCTTTGCGTAAAAGTTACGTATGAATTAATTTGAAAAGTTGTAAATAAGAGGAATAAAAATGTAGAACTATCCTAATAAAAAATTGGGGGATCCTGGATCCTTCCCAGCTAACGGCTCTCGAACTATGCTTCGGCTGAATATTTCGTCAAAATAGGCCGTTTTCCAGGTCAAATCTGAAATTGTCTCCAGTAATGTTATGCACCATAATAGTGTCACATTTCTGCAACATTTTCCAACAAGATTTTTTAATGATGAGATGTTAATTTTTCGGATTTATTGTATACAAAAGAAAATCGGTGGGTGGTTAGCCACGCCGGACCTGTTTACGCACCGAAAATACATGTTTCCGATTTACAGTGACGTAGCTAGAGGGGAACGGGGGCAATTTCGACTTTCTCAAACTTCAAACAATCATGCTTCGGAAACTATGAGGCATACGGAGAGGCAGTTTACGTAATGCGGCTTGGGATGAACCCATTCGTGGCCCGATGAGTATCAAGTTTCGATAAAAGCGAAAAAACGGTCGTCCCGCGATATTTCATAGTTCTAATGCGCCGGCGTGTTTGAAAATAAGCAGAAATCACTTAGAACGTCGCAGCAGCTTGATATTATAGTAGGTAGTGTAGAATCAGTCCCTCCACCTAACTGACCCAGTTTGGTCGGATTCGCTTTTGTTTCGCTCTCCCCACCCGTAAAAGTTCATTTTCGGCTTTCTCTCGGAAACGGAACGTCGCACCGACCCGGGAGTTTCACTGCCGGATAGGGTTTACACTAGGCCATTCTATATTGGCGACCAGTCGATCGTCGGCCATTTTTAGGTACAGTTATGGCCAAAAAAAACGAATTTCTCAAGCTTCGGAAGATCATAGAGACCTGATTTACGGACCCGTAACCGGGAAAGTTATACGAAACGATAGTCCGGTGTGTCGGCTACAAAAAATAGTCGATGTGCATCTTTCGCGACGGAGGCCATTTTCAGGGTCAGAAAGTGGAAAAACCGAAACGAAGTCGAAAACGGCTTTAATAATTAAATCATTTTCGAAATTACGACCTAAATGCTTGCATATACGAAGGAATATAATACATTGGAAGCATAATATAACGATATGATGAGCACCCAGATGTGCTTGTTAAGTTTATGGGTCGACGCGAATTCGTGCTTACTTGACCGAGTAATGCAGAAATAAACAAATATACAGTGCCTTTTGAAGATATATGTCTGTTATTGAGCCTGCTAATATTGAAAGCGGGGAAAGGTAATACAGATTATCAAACAAAGACTTCGGTCGCATTATATCCCTGTATAATGATTGCTAAATGCTTTTATTTATTGGCGCTTATTCGTTAAACCTTGATTCACTATAAACAGGTGATCTGGTGAATTGCTGCTTTTGTTTGCTTTTATATTGTATCTATTAAACCCGAAAAATTACCATGTATTCGAGATGTCATTTCTCTGAAGTGGTTGCATGAAAAATGTTGCTGAGGTGTGACACTATTATTGTGTAAAAAATTATTTATCGGCATTTGGATGCCGAAATTATCTCTTTGCTCAGATATTGGCATCAAAAAATCGAAAAATTCTAACCGTTCGTTCTGTGGGTGCTATTTTGGCCCTTCATATCTCTTATATGTTCGTAAAAACCTTTTGTAATAAGAAGCAATAAAAAGTGCATAATTTTGTTTTCGAGCAAAACCAGGGTGCGTCATTCAACAAGCGTACTACACAATCAACAAATATGATCGGTTTGTTTAGACTAAACGACTTGAATTATAAAAAAATTTATTACGAGAATAGTTCTACATATAGACTTTCTAGAAAACAAGGTTGCGGAAATTATCTCTTTGCTCAGATATTGGCACCAAAAAATCGAAAAATTCTAATCGTTCGTTCTGTGGGTGCTACTTCATATCTCCTAAACTACAAAATCTAAAGCCTTGATACAGTGAATAATCAGTTCGTTTTTCAATCAAAACAATGAATTTTAAGCTTATTGTATAAGATATGATGCAGAGCTTAATCGGCGAAATCTGCAATGAAATTGTAAAATGAAAACTACTGGCACTGAATGTATTGATGATTTTTAACGTTTTTTTTATTAAGTTCATATGTTGTAAGCAGAAGTGAGTCCTGCTTTGTTGCTTTCAAATCTATTCAAACCGGACCGTCTTTTTCCTTCAGTGATACAGCTTGTATTTAAATGAATTCTGATGACTTCATTGCATAATGCAGCAACTTGTAGCAGGTGTTTTATTTCACTATAAGATAAGGCGTATTAGTATAAAAATACCCACCAAATCAGAAGATTATTTCAGATTATTAGCTTTTTAAATGAAACACTAGTGAAACCCAAAACGTTTTCAACAAGTAATATTTCAGAAATTTTATCAGAAGAGATACGCCTACAACAACGTTGAAGTGCGATAGGGATTAGTTATTAATCATTTTATTCATTGAGTTGCATTAATGAACACATTTTGCCATTCCTGTATTTTTTCCAAAGGTGGGTTTGTTCAAAAAATTTAACATCAATTTATAATGGATATGGATCCCACGCGTTATTAGTGTAGACGAAAACTACTTCATTTTTTTTAATATAAAATGTCAAGATGCTTATTAATATCAAATTAGTCCTAACCAAATTTAGAAGTTCTTCAAAAACAGGAAAAGTTTTAGCAATATTTGATTGTATGAACAGACATACATCAAAGTCAGGTAACAAAGACGGCAATATTTTACCTGTCAAGGTCGTAGCTAAGATCTACTTTAAACCAATGGCTGAATTGTACGAACAAATTGAAAAATCTGCCAACGTGTTGTCATATTTAAAATTCCGTTTTTAAATTACCAAAAGTAATAAATTGATACAGACAGTACGGTCAACTTAGTGAGGGCGTATTTTGTATGACCCTGCCAATTTTCTCCTTGGTTGATCATCCCTATCGATGTTCCTTCAAGCAGCCAGCATGAACAAATAAATCCAATACTGTGTAACTTATTCGTTATTTTCAGTTTCCCAAGAAAAATTTAGATATTAAATTGTTAAATAAGTTAAACTTATTATTACTTGATTTTACATCTGCGTAGTATGCTACAGAAGTCTTAATTTGTCATTATTTATTTTTGTAGCAAAACATAATAATTAGACAATCCGCATTTAATAATAAAAAACCCAAGCAGCAATAACTAGTGTATATAAGAAAAGGTAGATTTAAAATTTTGAAAATTACGATTACTGGGACAATAGGTAGTGCTTCGAGGTTCATTGGTTCAATTAGGGTTTTATTTATTAATTTATCTAATTTGTTAAAACGTATTTAATCTTTACTTATTAATCATATTTTTTATGTAAAAGCAAATACTTAACTGAATTTTTATAAAAAGTTGTGTATTTAGAATGAGTGAGTATGTCATATGTCGTCTTATATAATTGTATTATTCATAACAGTAGATAATTTAATCAATATGGATGGAAGTGTGTTAATATATTATGAATTGTTGAAAAGAAGAAGGAAACTAACACAGGAGAACAAACAGTATACTGTAGAATTTGTTGAGTTAAATAAGTTAATAAGGAAAACAATAAGACAAAATGAAATTAAAAAACAGGACGTATTATCCAAAAAGTTATAGAATAGAATCAAAGTATGAAATCAAAGTAGTAATAAACGATAAAGCAGGAAGAATAAGAGAGAAAGACAAAATAAACTCTACAGTAAAATAGTTTTATGAAGAATTGTACAAATCCCAAAGAAAAGGTCCCCCAGAAATAAAAGTAAAGCTAAAAAAGAAAATAATAAACATAAACTCAGAAGATATACCGCAAATAGAAGAAGAAATAATTAGTGCGATGAAAGAAATGAAAAACCAAAAAGCGCCCGGAAAAGACAATCTGACAAAAGAACTATTAATTGAATGAGAGGAGGAAATAATAACAGCATTGAAGATATTGTTCAATAAATGTTTGGAAAATGGAAGAATAGTGAACGAGGGGAAAGAGGCCATAGCGATAATAATGCACAAAAAAGGACATAAACACGATTTAAAAAATTACAAGCCCATAACACTACTATCTCAAGTATATAAACATTGTCAATCATCATAATGAAAAGACTAAATAACAAAATAGAAATGTATTTATCCGAAGAACAAGTTGGCTTCCGTAAAGAGTTCAGTACAACGGACCATCTATTAACCCTTAAAATACTAATAGAGAAAGTAAATGAAGATCATCTCCCACTATACATAGCACTAATAGACTATGAAAAAACATTCGATAGCATCGAAATGTGGGCAGTACAACATAGTCTATGGAACAGCAGGATAGACCATAGATATATGACAATAATTCAAGACATTTACAAGAACACCACAATAACAGTCAAATGGACAGAAGAAACCGATCCAATCCCGATTCGGGGAGGAGTTCGTCAAAGCAATCCAATATCACCTAAGTTATTTATATTAGCTCTTGAGGATGTTTTCAAAGGCTTAAATTGGAAGGAAAAAAGCATCAATATAAACGGCAAATTTTTAAATAATCTAAAATACGCCGACGACATCATAATATTTGCAACAAATAGAGACCAAGTAGACTTACTGCTCCAAGAACTAAATGAGACTTCTAAGAAGGTAGATTTGAAGATAAACACCGCAAAAACAAAAATTATGACAAACTCCGAAGAGGAAGTGAATATCGAAATAGAACAAAGCACTATAGAAAATAACACTAAGAAAACAAATAGAAGAATATACATACTTAGGACAAAGGATTACACTAAACAAAGAAAATCAAGAAATAGAAATAGCAAGAAGAATGAAATTAGGATGGGCTGCCTTTTATCAGATTAAGCTACATACTAAAAAACCGAAAGATACCTCAATACCTTAGAACAAAAACATTCTAGAGCTGTATACTACCTGTCATGACTTATGGGGCTCAGACATGGACGTTGACAAAGAGAATGTAGACAAACTCCATGATCCATGAAGCGCTAAATGCTACAAATAACCCTAAAGGACAGAAAACGAAATACATGGATGAGGGAGAAGACAAAAGTTACAGACGTAAGAAAGAGAATAGCTAGCCTTAAGTGACAATTCGTAGAACACAATGCCCGCCAAACGGATAACAGATGGAACGCACGAATATTAGATTGGCGCCCCTGGCTGGGCAAAAGAACAACGGGAAGACCAAAGATGCGGAATGCATGCAGAATACATACCAAAAATTAATAAAAATCACATTGGTATTTTTTCTTAAAAACCAATTGGTTTAAACTTGCCAAACCTGTAAATAACGAAATCATTTTTACTCGTGCATCTGTTTTTATTACTACTGTTTTAATTATTTGTGTATAAACTAACGTTTATTTAGATTTTAGTTTAGTAGATAGATTGTGTAAATTCTTTTTGTATATCTTAGCCACTGTTTATGGTATGTAACTGTTGTTGTCTTGTGTAGTATGCTCTATAATCAATTACAAATAATAGGTTAGGTAATAATAACAATAATAAGTAAGAAGTTTGTATTTTTTCGTCAATAATTATTTAAAAAAATTAATTGACTGGCTATTCATTTACAAATTGGACAAAGAGGTTCATTAGAGGCAAAGTCACGTTGGAAGTCTATTAAACCAAAGGTCTCGATACACGAAAAGTCCCATTGGGCAAAAGTCTCGTTAGATCAAAAGTCCTATTGGTCCTATCTTAATTGGACAAGTCATTGGAACAAAAATCTGGAATCGTTCTATAGGTGAGTATTTCGTCATTTACAGTACTATAACGGTAGGAGGTTTACCAGAAGTTATATTTAATCTTGAAGTAAATAAAAAACGTGTTCATTTAAGATATCTTTTATTACTTCTTATTTATTCTTGTAGCTATGGCAATCACTTAGCATCCAATGCCTTCTTGAGGTAATATGTATGTAATGACTGTTTTTATGAATGAATATCATTACATGACACCCCGGGTAAAAAAAGGCTGAACATGTACCAAAAGAAATGAGCCGTGAGTCAAAAGGGCATTTAATGCATTCCTCAACAAAAAAAAGCATACATTAATGTCGTACTTGTATGTATCGGCATGTTTAATATATACTAGCTACAAAAAAACTGAATAATTAAATTGAACATATAACACTAATTTTCAGCATCAGGTGCAGTTCATCTCTTGAAGGTATTCTTTCTAGAATGAAAAGAGAATGCGAATGAAAATTTTATTTATCTAAAATAAGCAGGCTTAAGTCTGTCTATTGATACGGGTTGATCTAGTCCTTCTAGCATAAAATACTTTACAGTTCTGTTTATCACTTTATAAGGGCCGACATAGGTGTCTTTAATGTTTAAGTCATGTGTATCATTTCTAACATAAACATGTCTACATTTATGCAATTCTTTGGGAACGAAAGAATTTGATTTATATGTCTTTGTGAAAAAACATTTCTAATTGTGCATACGATATTTCATTTGACGAAGAAATTAAGGTATGCGGAAATCTTCATCGGGTTCCTTTTCTTCAAAGAAATCTCCGGGTAAACGAAGTGCAGTTCCGTACAACATTTCTGCAGGTGAAACATCTAATTCGGATTTTATCGTAGCTCGTAGACTAAGTAACACCCATGGTAGGTTCTTTAACCAAGAAGATATACCACTGGTGCGTATGGCCTGTTTGAGTGTACGATTGAATCTCTCAATTATCGCTTGGCTTATGGGATGATATGCGGTGCAAGTAATGTGTTTTATCCCTAATGTATTTGTGAAATAAATAAATGAGAATGGAATATTTGAGCATTGTCTGTTGTTATATAATGGGGGATTCCAAAGCGTATTATCCATGTGTTGATAAAAAAATTTATTACTGTAGTTGCCGTAGCATCCCTTAAAGGAATAGCTTCTATCCATCTGCTGAAGCGATCTATTATGGTCAATAAGTACTGATAACCTTCTGAAGGTGGCAAATGTACTAGATCAAGGTGAATTTTTTGGAAACGTTGATCTGGTTCTATAATTGGTTGTAGAGGAGCTTTCGTGTGACGAATCACTTTGTGGCGTTGGCAATCAGTGCAGGAAATAACCCATTTTTTATATCTTGGTTCATAGAAGACCATAGATAACGTTGGGAAATCATTTTCCTTGAGGCTCTGATACCAGGATTATGTAGCATTATGTAGTTGTTGAAACAACTAATAGCGAAATTGTTGAGGAACGTAAGGTCTGGGACTTTTCTTGCTTACATCCGCCCAAATAGGTGATTGACCGGGATTTTGAATTTGAACCAAATTGAAATTATTGCACTCTCGAAGATGTTGCAGTTCTTTGTCCGTTTTTTGGGCACGAGAAATTTCCTCGTAATTAATTGAAGAATCGGGCATATGAATAAGTTGCACTCTTGTTAATACGTCAGCGGGAATATTTTGTTGTCCTTGAATATGTCTAATGTCACTAGTATAATGGGAAATATATTCAAGTTGACGAAATTCGTGTGGCAAGTATGCATCACTATTGTTCTTTATTGCCGTACATAAAGGTTTATGGTCAGTATATATATATATATGAAAGTTTCTGCACTCAACATAATACCGGATTTTTTTTAGCGAAAAGTAAATTGCTAAAAGTTCGCATGAAAACACACTGTATTTTTGTTCCGTAGGGGTTAGTTTACGTGAACAAAATGCTCATGGTTTCCACATGCCATTATCCAGTTGCTGGAGTACTCCTACAATTGTGGTAGATGAACTATCAGCTGCAATACTAATTGGAGCGTCGAGTTTAGGATGTGTTAGTGGTGTAGCATTGATCAAAGCATTTTTAGCATTGTTAAAAGCTTGTACTTGATTGCTATTTAATATGATGGGTTTTTGACAGGCTTTGCCTGGTATAACAAGATTATTTAGTGGTGCTAATATTTCAGCACAGTTTGGAATGAATTTATGATAATACGAAACAAGGCCAATAAAATTCATAAGGTTCTTTTGATTAGTAGGCAATGGAAATTCTGCAATTGCTTCAACTTTTGTGTTTTGTGGTTTAATTCCGCTAATATTTACAGTGTGTCCCAAAAAGTCAATTTCTGAGACACCAAATTTACATTTATCCACATTTACTAGAAGCCCATTGTCTCTCAATCGTGAAAAGACTTGTTGCAGATGGTTAAGATGTTGTTGAGCATCTTTACTAAATATTAAAATATCGTCTACGTAAAAAAATATAAAAGATAGGCCTGATAATATTGTATCCTTAATGTATTGTATTTCTTAAACCAAAACACATCCTTTTGAATTGAATGAGGCCTAGCGGTGTGGTAATTGCTGTTTTGTGAACATCATCAGGGTGAATGGGGATTGCATAGTACGCCTTCTTCAGATCTATTTTGAAGAAAATGGTAGCGCCTTCTATTTTCCGGGTGAAGTCACTTAAGAAGGGTGTTGGATATCTGTCAGGAACTGTAATTGAATTCAACCGCCTATAATCTCCGACCATTCGATAAGGTTCCGCTGATGGTGTGTTCTTATTTGGCACCAGGTGGATTGGTGTGGACCAATCGCTAGCTGATCGTTCAAGAACACCTGCTTCCATGAGCTCGTTCAAGTGTTTTTCTAGAAAGAGTAGTTGATTATGATTTAATTTTCTAGGCTTAGCTCTAACAGTGGAATTAGTTTCTGTGTCAATTTTATGAGTAATTGAATGTTAGATAGGTCTGTTGTAATTAAAGGGTTGTAGTAATTCATAAAACTTCTTATGTAATAGGTTCGTCTAGATGTTGCGATTATCGTTATTGTTACCAATTTCTAAGGATACCTGTGTAGGTAGAGAAAGGTTAGTAACAACGGTACTGACCTGGTCACCATGATCATTATGATCATTAGAAGACGTGTCTGCAGCTTTTGTCGATGTCAAATTAGATGTGACAGTTTTATTGACACAATCAATATTTAAATTATTTGTTTGTAAAAAGTCCAAACCAAGGATAGGAAATGTGACATTAGCTATCAAAAATTTCCAGGGTTGGCGCTGTATATAAGAAATGTCAAAGTCAAGTGTCAAATCTACTGTACCTAATATGGGAATGTTCGTATTTGCAGCTTTTAGGTTATCAGTAAAATTTTGCTTGATTGTATTTTGGAATAACTTAGCTATTTTTGGTGTTATTATTGAATATGGGGATGCAGTGTCAACGACAAAAGAAATATTGTTAATCGTATCTGTCAATTCGATGAAGGTTGATGAGGCATTGGGACAAACTCTGCTATCCTCATCATTTGATATAGCAGAGCTGACAATTAGTTTTTTTTCTGATAGGAACAGTTGCCTGTACATTTACGGGCATTGTCTTGGAACCTAGCGTGGTAGTAGAACAGTCTAGATACCTTTGAACAGTCAGCACTAGTAGCAGTATTAACTCGTGGTTTATAATTTGTTGAAACACGAGGGATTGACGTGCGAACATTTTGAATTTGTTTTAGTTTTCCAGAAAGGTTTTGTACTTGATCGGTTAGTTGGTCAATCTTATGTTGTAAACTTGTATGTAACTGATCAGGTTTTGGAGTCTCGTGTAATTCGTTGATCATATCAAGTCTTTCTACAAGATCTGACATAGGTAAATGTAATAAATTTATTGCTTGAACTTTCAAATGGTTTGGTAATTTCGCTATTAGAAAATCTTTGGGAATTTCATCATTAAAGTTCAAGTCCTTTGACAGTGTTCTAATGTCAGTTACTAATTGCTTGACTTTACCACTGAATGTCAAACTATCCAGGAGTTTTGAAATTCGCGAAAGGAGTGAGCCTACATGAAAATCTTTAATGGCATTCTTCAAAACAGAATACGGTTGTCTGCGAGGTACGTTTACTATGAGATCTTGGTGGTTAGTTATAACATCATTTGGCAAGTTCAAGGTTAGAATAATATCATATCGTTGGCGTTCATCGTTTATGTTGAGATGAATAAAGTATCGGCCCAATAAAGTTAACCAGGATTCTATATTTGAATTGTCAAATGTCGGAAATGGAATATGAGCAGCCATATTTAATATGAAATTGAATTAAGTTATACTTATCTTGATTAAAAAAAGGTATATATTCCGATATTGGTTCAGAATCGATAGGCTAGCGATTGTCCAATCAATCCAATTGTAGATGCCGTAGTTGGTTGATGCAGAAATAAATGGTGTTAGTTGTATGCAGAGGAACCGACTAGCACGTGTTGAAAGCAGGACGCTCTATAGCTTGGATCAGATCTGCTGATGTGTTCGATTCTTCTTGTTGACTTCTTTTCGTCGAAAGGTCACCAGTTATAACGGTTGGTGGTTTACCAGAAGTTATATTTAATCTTGGAGTAAATAAAAAACGTGTTCATTTAAGATATCTTTTATTACTTCTTATTTATTCTTGTAGCTATGGCAATCACTTAGCATCCAATGCCTTCTTGAGGTAATATGTATGTAATCACTGTTTTTATGAATGAATATCATTACAGTACAACTTTATACAATAAGATAAGGCGTAGAACATAGTATTAGCGGACAAAAAATGACAAAACGGTATACAAGATCCATTGGTTCCGTCTTGAACGATAGTCAAGTATAGTCATTCGAATCTTAACATTTATTACAGTTACCTGGAATTATAAGTTCATGGTTGGAATATTAAGGAGAAAACAACATTGACTATTCATTACCTTTATTATCATCCGTTAATTATAATATTACTATTTTATATTATTAATTAATTAACTGGGGTACTACAAATTTATAGCAACTGCTTTTGAAATTTTAGATGGTTATTGGAAACTTATATTTTCGACAAAAACACCGTTGATTTGGCATGGTTCAGTATATGGAGTAAAAATATGAATGTCTGTCTGTACCTCGAGTAGTCTTTAATAGTTATTATTAGTTTTGTTTTGTTTGCCAAAACATAAATTTTAGTAATTTAAAAATCTTGGAATTGATTTAAATTAACCTTTCAGTCAAGAACTTCTTCAATTCAGTTCACAAGTGTCCTAGTGCGGTAATACATCACCTCGCTTCTCCTCCACCTACTCGAAGACTTGAAAGGCGGGTGGTGGCTGACTTAGTTGTTAACAGTGATAATTCCTCGGACAACGAGTAAACGCGTGTTAGTGTTATAGTGTTAGTTCAGCTATTATGCACAACGCGACAACTCATTAACTCTTAACAATCCATGTTACAATATTTTTTTGTGTTTAGAGTTATAACCTCTTAATGTTATATCCATTATCAACTTATAATACTTGTTATACCTATTATGTATATAATGTATAATACTGATCTGGTAAAAATATACTTTATAAAAGAACATCAAAACTACGTTTTAAACCATTTATTTTTAAGTATGTTTTAAACCTATGTTGTTTAAACATGTGTTTTGTAATTGTTTTAAAAAGGCATTTTTTAAACTTGAAAGAGAAATAAAAAATTTCCAGATTCTTATACTGCATTTTCGAATTTAAATGACAAGTTTCCATCTTGTCTTGAAAAGTGTATTATTATAATCATTACTACTATAAATTATAAAATAAAAAAGTATAGACAATTTATTGAATGTTTCTTATTATGTTTTAGAAAATGATTAAGATTGAAACTTGAACCATAAAAACAATTCTAATTTAATAGTAACTTAAATCAACCAATTTTGCTGCAACAACATTAAATTAGTGTTAAATATTTCTTGTCAGATGTAGAACATTTAATAAAGACTGGCTATAAATAACGGAAAGAATAATTACAGATGGCCTAGTTACGTAAATAGTAAATCTAAATAAACAAAAATACTTGAAAAAATGCTTCCCTTCAATGCTTCAATAGAATTTTAGTCTTTGACTCTTCATAAATCAAACTAATTTAACGCGCACATTTCCTTTTTCCTTCATGGAGACGAATTTAACAAAAACAATGGATATAATGATCCCTTATTTATAAATTACAATTTGCAAGGTGTTGACTTAGTAATTTGTACCCGAATTTAATAAGAATATCTTTCTTGCAAGCTGTTATATTAAAATATTGCAAAATCTCTGTTAGATTAAAACAGTTTAAATCATGTTTTAAACATGTTTTTTCATATGGGGTGTTTAAGCTCATTTTCGATAAAAACATGTTTAATTTAAAAAATACAACTGTTTTGTTTTTGTTTTTAAAAACATGTTTTTTGCCAACTCTGATATTTAGTTTATTTTATACCTATATTGTAAAAATATATAACGTCCCATAAAAATAAATAGAGCACTTGCGTTTACCATATAGTTAGTTAAGTAGCGTACCATCTTATATACTCTTTAATGAGTATGAAAATTGAAATATAGATTTTATAATAATCTCTAAGTAATAAAGGTGAACGATTTATTTAATAGAGGACTTCCTTTATGGTGTTGTAATTAAATGTGTATTAAGATTAATTATACGTTGTTTCATTATTAAAACTATAAAACCACATAAACGTAGAAATAGCTTATAACATTTTGCATTATCGCATAAAATAAAAAAATAACATAAGAAATTGATATCCTTCATAATCCAATTGAACTGTCATTCCAGCAACTATTTATTTTAAATTTACATAAATATTCAGCTTACTTTAATCTTATATCCTTTAGTGAGTATATAAAAAGATGAGTCAAAAATACATTTAGTTGATTCTGAATAATTAAACAATTATTTAAAATTTATACATCCACATCGCCTACAATGTTATTTTAATACAGCGCATAGTTAAAAACGTTAAAGGTAAAAATAAAAATGATTTAAATCAACAAATTTTATTATATTCAGGGGGAATGCTGCATAAAGGAAGCAGATCCAAACAGGGGGAAACTCCAGAGTTTAATATATAATCCTCGGTTTACTCAGTTCAATTTTAATTACATATTTGAGTTTGCCAGGTTTATATAGTTAATAATTTTGAATGCTTGAAGTATAATAAAGTCTTGAAACTAATAGGCTTTCTAATTAAATCTTAAAGCACCATCAAAATTCTTCAAATTTTCCAAACATTCTGTTTCTAAGAAATTTTCATAAAATTTGAAGTAACATTACAAAAACAAGCATAAAATGTTTTTTTAACCTCCTGAGAACCTTTAACTTTACTGAGAACCTGAAATTGGATATGAAGCAGAGCTTTAAAAGGAAGATAATAATACATTGCGTTTGATAAAGAGCAATTCAACATCTTCTCAATATGGCCACATTTTCAGCTTGATCACAGTCGACATTTGCAATCTTCTTCCTTAAAAGTTCCTAGGTCGTTGGGGTATTTTGTTTTTGCATTGAATAATAATAGCGAAACGTGGATATCATACTCCAAAATGGAAACTAAAAGTCAATCTAAGAAATGGTGGAAACCTGAAGACTTCTATGACACGTGCAGTTCCTATTGTTGATAATTATTACAGTATTGGGATCGATTGTAATCGCAGCAAATTACCTGATAAGTTCTTGTTCATCTTTTATCTCTCTTTCTTGTTGCCTCTACAACCTTACAATTTCGAAGAGAATAATTATACATACATAAATTTGCTTCGCTATAAACGATAGTTACCTGAATACAGAAAATGTAAAGATTTTAAGATTGGCAAAAGATAACGGCTTGAAATATGTATTTTAAAAATATATAGTACCAGTTGTTCCCACCTGGTAACAGCGTCTAAAGATGCTATGTATGTATATGAAAAGAGCTTATAGATGTAGGTGAACGTAACATCTTAACGTAACATATATAGCCTCAAAGAAGTCGAACCCGAAGATGCCCATGGGAATGAGCACAATGAATTTCGTTAGCAATTTCAGGCATCGTTATACTGAATCAGCATCAAGAAGACCTTTTTCTAATAAATTCTTTTCATTTTGGAATTGAAAATGTACATATTTTCGAATTAGTAGTAGGATTGTAGGAGTAAGTATTGGGAGAACGAATGGTATGTTTTCAGGAACAAAAAAAAACCGTATTTGTATCGAATAAAACGGAGAACTTAGTGTTAGCAATAATGCAGACCTAGACTTCCTCAAAATAGAATTCTGAAGATTTTAATCCAGCAATTGTGAATTTGGATTTTCTTCGAATACGTTCACTTACGGCTCTTTCAAAAAACTCATGTTATAAAACGTTCTAAATTTCCATGATTAATAATAATAATAATAATAATAATACTCGGTATTCCCTGTAAAGCTTGATTGATGGACGGAACACAAGTCCCAGGAACTGCTCAATTTTTCTGTTCTTCAATTCTCTTCAAAAATAATCTGAGACACGAAACTGTTGTACACAAGGCTTTCGATTAAAATTCTTATTTTAGAATTAAGGTTTTATTTGCTTCAATTTCTTGAGCAAACTATTAGCTAAAAAATGCAGTTCTCAACAAGACTGTTACACATGTATCTTTTTAACCAGTTTTTTTAAAGAAACCACCAAAGAGGCATTTCAAATACATACATACTATTCACAACCTATCTTCCTATCTATAAATATCAATAAAGGGAAAGGGTTTAATTTTAGAAAAAGACTTATGATACCTAGACAGGCCATATTCATTAAGTAAACTTGTACTTTCTGTTCAATTACATTTAAAAAAGGGTTTCCATTTGAAATTTCCTATCTTATTTATAAACAGATACTACTGTTTTTAAATAGTAGTCTTCCTAATGGCGTAAACAGAATGTTTCTTTTTGTGGGGGACTGGGTAAAAGACACCAACTTCTCAACAGTGGAGATAAATGTAGCTGTATAGTTTAGTTTGGGAATTATGAATTTTGTTATAAGTTGGAGTTGGATTGAATATAAGTAAGTAATATAATGACAGCCTTTAAGATATTACCTTGCATTAGAATCTTGTTTCTTTCTTGCCAGTGAGTCCAGTCAACTTGCAGTAGATTTGCAGTGTAGTCCAGAACATTCAGGAAAATGATGGCTCGCTGGAGATATATGGAGAGCACCAAGCAAACGTGTCTGTGAGACTTGAGAGCTTTTCAAGTGGAAGTAGATATAAGGTAAGTTTGTTATAATAGAGTAATTCTTATTCTACTTGATATTTTGAATTATCTTCTTGTTGTAGGGAAAAGGATACTTCGCCAGCTGTGGCTCTAATGAAGCCCAGAAATGTTAGCTGTCTATTTAGCAGACTCCATTAAAATTAAGAGACATTCCAATTCGTGTTTAATAATGGTATTTAATAATAAAATAATAATAACAATTTATGCATTTGTCTAATATTATGTAACATTAGGTTTTTAGATATAAAACTTATTGAAACTTTTTGTACCAACAACAAAAACAAAAACTTGGAAAGCAGATCACTTTATTTAGGCAAACTGCAATATGAAACCTTATGGCATCTTATTCAATTTAGGTTTTGGTCAAATGTACAATCATAGTTGACGTGATCTGGACACAACAATCAATGATCAAAAAGAATAATTATGTGGACGAAACACTTCTTAAAAATTCATTTTGAAGTATGTTCTTGATCACGTTAACAAGCAGTGGTTTTCAGGAGGTAAAAATTTCCAAGAAAGTTAAAGCGATAATTATGACCACTCAAAAAAACAGAAATAATTTAAAAAATTGCAGGTTCAATATCAGGTATTTTTCTAGGAATTAGACAAGGATGAATGTATTTCAAACTTTGTTTATTTTAAAATTTTAAAGAATTTGTTGAAATAATGCAAAATAATAAAAATTTGCTTTGGCTAAATGAAGAATGTTGAACAATACAACACTAAACAGGAAATATTTTGCCATAAAAGAACGACGAGCAAAAAAAGAATTTTATGATAAGGCAATTATTTACTTTTCATTAACTAGTGTTATTTTCTAATGGGAACTTTTGTGAGAAAATGATTAGACGATTAGTTAAAGCGATTTTAAGAACAAATAGTTGAGTTTTTGTGTTAGGTAAAATTACTATCCCAGATTCCTCGGACTTGGAAAAAAATTAGTAGGTATAGAAAGTATTGTATAGAAAGGGCGCTTTCGAAGAGCTAAATTAGTTTATTTCTAAGACTCGAAAAATCTTCCATAATGCTAGCCTCTACAGAACTGTAAGTTTTTGAACATTTATATTGTTTCGTTCAGCTTTATTATTTTAAGTATTGTTTCAGAAAAACTGCTTTATTTAGTGAAGCTTGTGAATCTGAATGTAAAATTCTTGGTGGAAACGCCTCGTAGAGCATTCGAGTAGTTAGGGTTATAAAGAAGTGTTTTACGTGCCAATGGCTGTTTATAATGTAGTATACCTCTTTTGCAATTCTTCGTCCTCCATATTTTATAATTGCTGTGGTTAAATTGTTTTTGCCTTGAAATAATGTGGTTTTTAAATTTTATTGCAACCTCGTATGTTAGTGCTTTATTTCCACTTCTTCATCTTGTACAAAATATTTTCTGTCACACTACTATTATGATTTATAGTTAATAATTGCATAATCCCTTCTTTGCTACTGATCAGGTTTCCGTTTGTGTCTCTATACAACACTGGGAAAAATTATGGAACACTTCAATGCATCGAATACTACTCGTACTATTTAAATAAAAACTTGTACGGAGGTTGTGGGGATGATATATGAAGAATATAACAAACTTATTGACGATCTTAGGCAACTTTCGGTTTAACTAGAAATTACAAATCTTTTATTATAAACGAAACGCCTTGTATATTTCTGTAGATTAAAGTAGAGCTTGCTTATAGAAGTTATAGAATAATATAGGGTTGATATTTTTATTTTTAATTGTAACGAGAACCAATAACCAGTACAGTTGTTAGTAAAATGTTAAAGAGGTTAATACGAATGGAAAAGTTCGTTACTCATAACTAACGATACTTGTTGACAAATAATCCTCACTGGACTGAAGATTTGCATGCCCAACAACTCCAAAAATCAAACGTCTGTCGTAGTGTCTATAGTCACCGCATAATTGGTCCTTTTTTATTAACAATCAAGTCATGAAGAAAGATAAATATACATGTGAAGAAATGTTGTTTTAGCAAGAGGCGCGCTCTCATTATGCTGAAAATGTTGGACAATATTTAAAATGGCCTCCTCGTTCACCTGTCCTTAATCCGCTAGATTTGAGGATATCTAGGATTTCAAGCGACCAAATGGCATGGAAGATCTAAGAATTAGGATTAGGAATGAAATGGATAGAATCTCTGTAGATATTGTCAGAAATGTCACAGAAGGCTTGCAGAAACAGTACGAAGTACGTTGCAATATTTTCAGTACTTCTTTTATTTAATAGTCGTCCAAGTAACTACATTACTTGCTTTCCCATTACAAATATAATTGCAAAAATAGCAGTACCAAAAACACAAAAATTCTATTTCTCTTATACAACTGTCAAACTTAAGCTGCATTTGTTTTTAGAATCAGCCCACCGTTAAAATGCAATTTTAAAATGCAAACACATCGAGCAGTATACTGTGCTTCTCATAATGTAAGTGAACTGAATTATTGAAACGACTTTAGCAGCCGCAGTATAACCCATTTTGATTAAGAGAATGTCAATCAAAAACAAAATAATCATTTTCTTAGCCTTCGTTGTTATCTACAGTTTCCTAGCTAACATAGCCGACTGTTCTTCAATAAAGGCTTTTTGTGTCTTTAAAGTCAAATATGCCAAAAAGTATTAACGATAGAGATAAGAAAATGCAGACTGAAAGATGGACAGAATACTTCTAAGAGCTGCTTAATAAGCAAAATAATGGCCAAACATAAGTGGCATGGAGGAAGTGGAAGAAATAATAAAACAATAAAAAAAATAATAGAATTGCTACCATAGATGAAATACAGGCAGAGGGGATAAAATATGGTATGAAGGGGCTACAGAGGAGTGTAGGGGGACTAATACAAGAAATCTGCGTACGAGTAGAAATAAAAATGACCTTAGCAATATGGTATAAGGTGTAATACAAAATTACGAGTGTATAAAACAATAATAGGACCGGTTGTGACTTACGCTTGTGAAGTGTGAACATTGAGAAAATGAGAGCAGCTAATATTAAGTGTGTATGAAAAAGGAAAATACTGAGGAAAATCTATAAGAGAAGAAGCGTAGAAGGAAGATAGGAAACATAAACGAATTATGAAAAAAGGGAACTTTACAATGATGCGATATATAGCATCGTATAATTATATGGCTAGAACACCTAATACGGATGAACGAAGGAAGAATACCCCATAAAATATGGAATGCTAATGTGGGAGGAAAACAACGAAGCGGGAGGCCAAAAACACAATAGAAAAGAGACTTGAGCAGTCTAAAAATACGCGAGTGGAAAGAAACAGCCACAGGTCGAAGGAAATGGGCTAAAATCGTGTAACAAGCCAAAGGTCTCCAAGGTCTGTAGTGCTACCATATACAATATAACAAGAAAAATTATTATTACTGCTAAAAATAAATGCTATACGTTTAGTTATAACAATATTTTTCTTTTTGTGTCTTTTTGGTGGCAAAAGGGTTTGCAGCAATGATGATCTCGACTTCTAGACGGCTTTTCATCTTAATTTGCATTATTTGGTAATTTTGGGGTATTCAAGAGATCTACGCCACGCAAATGTGTATTTCTACCAATGTAAACTGCGTAGACATTATTTGGCTTTTATTATATTTGCAAATCGAGCAGTTGTGTATAATCCTACCAAAGAGAAATTTTAATTAAGAACAAAGAATGTCCCCCTTAGTTTCAGGAGCTTAATTTTCTCGTTGCTATATTCGAAATTAATTGCTTGAGGTAAGCGTTTAAAAAGGCAATATTTTTAAGCTCCTTGATGCGTATTTTCAATTATAAGTCCATCGTAAAGAAAGAAGTTCATTAATAAATGAACGGGAGAGTTGCCAAGACCTTAACATGTATCAACTGAAGAAAACAGATTGTCAATGAATATTAATAGGAAGAGCGAAGGCAGAAAAAATTAAATTGCTCCATCTCTAAGATCTTTTTGGAAAATCGACTCCCTTTAGCTCATCCTGGATGTTTTATTAGTCATCTTGTATTTATATAAAACATGCGTTATGCTTCAAACGGGAAACAAGCACTTTCTTGAGTTATGGAAATTTATACCGTTAACGTGCCTCTTCTCTTGATAAAGCTTATTCTGCTACATTATTAAAAATATTTCCCTCGAGTTTAAAATCGCAAAGTGGAACTCTAAGAAAAGAAGTTTTTTGACTTCAAATACATTTAAGACAACATTCGTTCTGTTAAATTATTCTAATACAATATTACTACATCGTTTTTATTATTTTTAAGACGTTCTTATTAGAAAAGCAACAAATTTATAACAGTTTTAACAATTGCTTCTTAATACATAAACCTGGTAATATCCAAGAATTCATTTTTAAATAATTAATTTTAATATATTTTCCTTGCAAGCTTTCGTTTGGAAATTTTCAAATCATTTAAAGTAAAATACTTCATTCAGTAATTTCAAAAGGATTCACTGTTCGTTTGAATTATAATTAAATAGCGTTTGTGACCTAAACGGCTTTGATCCTGAATTTTGTAACAAAACAAAGAAATTCTACAAAAGAACCTTATTGCCGGAAACCAAAATAAACAAAAGATAAATAAAATCCTGATATAAAACTGAACAACCTTGTTTCAAAAAAGAAGATTCATTTGACGTTCTAAGCAAACAAATATATTTTTTTAGCGAAGGATATAAATTTCCAACTATTTGTTAAAGTCTACCAATGTTGCTTATAACGAACATTATCTAAGAAATGTTTCTAAATATAAATCGTTATAGTGCCCAACTTGATGCTGTTTAGCCTTCTAATATTAAGGTTGGGAAAAATGAGCCACTACTCAAAGATTTTAAACACATGTAGAAATTATATGTTGTTAGTTTTGTGTAATGACAAATTCCCTATATGGCTCAGCAAATGCTTGAAAAGAAAAATAAAATTTTGCATTTGGTTATTAAGCAAATATCGCCGTGTAGAATATGAACTAGCGGTGCGATATGTACTCCGGTGTCGTAAATAATCAACTGCCACGAAATCAGGTAGCGCTCAACGGTAATTGTAACGATCTGCGAATTTATTTATATCTAATTATTAAGTAATTTCCAAATTCTTTTTTTTTAATTCCTTCAAGGTAGAAAGGAATGAAAAGGCAGAGAAGTAAAATGGGAGCGGCGGTAAAGGATAATGTTAAAAATGTGGTAAACATATTATTTTACATTATTACATTACATTATAAGTCGATTTGACAGTACCAATGTTGAGTAGAAATCGTTTCTACATATTATTAAGATCTCACAGAGACACGCGGTTTTTTGTTTTATCTTTATTATCACATAAAAAATAATTACACATAAAAAATCAATCAATCAATTTAATTTCAGCCAAATTTTATTAAATTCCACGTACGCAATAAATTAACAAATATATTGAAAAATTTATAAACACTTTATATTTTCTGTTTTCGTAGAATAACTTTAAAAATCGCTGGTAGCGACATCTAAACATTATATATATTTTTAATTAAAAAGTTACTACTTTTGAATCACCTTTCTGGGCATAGGACCTTAAGTATTCCCAAGACGAGTTACAGGTTGCGCAACAACGCCTACTGGAAAAACCCAACCTAACCTTACCTCACTTCCTCTCACCTAACCTAAGGTAACGTCAAAAGTCCATAGCAAATGTTCTTTTAAAGATCACTACAGAAAAGTGTAGCTTACTCTCCCCCACTCAAACATTAAAATAGTTTATTTTTATAAATATATGTATGGTACACATAATTATGTGCATTTGAATACGCATATTTTTATTTTTTGTTATATAAACAAAGAAACCACTTGCTTGGTGTAATGGGAATTTGTTAATTATGCTTTGATTAATTTAAATTAAAGAATGTATAAAAGAACTGACTTTATTAAACCACAAAAGATTTTGATTCGACTGGAGTCTCAACTACAATTGCTACTGTTTGGATGGTCGACCTGTGCTCGTTGTTCATAATTGGGTGCATTGTAAGTGGTTGTAGTGTCGGACTAGGACGCCGGACAATCACAGAAATGACTGGTGGTTCATCCCGCCAGATGCATTTGTAACCAGAAAATATGTTCAACCGTTAACTCGCGATATGATTTTCAGTATAAATATGATTAATTAAAATTTGTAATTTGTCTAACAATTTTTAACAAAGATGCAAAGTTTCTACAAGAGATTAGATCTACGG
Organism: Agrypnus murinus; assembly: GCA_929113105.1. Lineage (NCBI taxonomy): Eukaryota > Metazoa > Arthropoda > Insecta > Coleoptera > Elateridae > Agrypnus > Agrypnus murinus. The sequence continues at coordinate 95,255,579 of OV816023.1, forward strand.
AAATCCTCGACCGGTGCGCTTGCAATGAAAAGACGGATGGTAGCTTTTTTGCATATAGTGGTTGAAGACCTTTTTGATTTGGGATTGGGTATCCCTACTGAAGCCATGAAATAACCCTTAAAGTGGATATAAACAGTTTAAAACTTTTCTAATTGCTTTATTGTTGTCAGAGGCAAATCAACAATATTTTAGTTTCGCATTTCTAAATTATACATTTTTAACGCTATGTCGCGTTTTTTATTATAGTTTTTAAACTAATTTGTTAATTTGCAGTTATGTTTTCATGGTAGCAGCAATACTATAACATTCACTTACACGTTTATTAAGAAAAAGTGGAAATCATAAAACATTTCGAATGCAAATAGGAAAACCGTGTTAATCAATTACTAATTAATATAAATTAATTATCGATGACATAACAGATCACCACCCTACACAGTTCGGTTTCTTGTGGTGACAGAAGTTCACTATGCAAGCTACAACGTTCATCGTTCTTCACAAGATCAAATATAGCTAGAGGGCTGTACGATTATCGGACTCAATAATCGAAAATCGATTTAAAAAAATCGATTAAATCGACTACGGAACTCGGACTATGGAAACCTTACGGAAAAATTTCATTTTTTTAAATAATTCCACTGTTTTTTAAAATACCGCTTTAGGCGTTTGTGTATTCCTCGAAGGTATTATGAAGGTGGTTTAGAATAAATTTCGCGAAAAAAATCATTTGGAAAATCCGCTTGGGTCACTTGACACCGCGTTCCCCGAATATAGGAACAAATATACTAATAAGCGTGATAGCTGTTTTAAACTCATTTTACGACCACATGAACAGGTTACTGTAAAGAAAGTATATGCAAATTGCGTAAGAAGTAATTTTTACCCTATTTGCAACAAGAATGTTTACTGAATAAACCTATTACTTTTGGATGTCAAATGTTTCATTGATTGGACTCATCGACCAATTGATTGATTGGATTAATCGATTATTTTAAAAAAGTAATCGAAGGTCAGATTAATCGATAATTATGCACATCAAAACTGTACCTTTTTATGGATTTTTTTCGGAGTGTCTAAAATCAAAAATGTCATAGGGATTGCTTGTTCCTATTGATGAGTACTATCACACGTTTAGTTTAAACGACAGTTAAGTGAAACACCCTGTATAGAACAAAAACATAGATTGGACAACAAAAATATAAACTAATGCGTAAAAGTAATCTGCAGTATATTCTGGTCAAGGATATCAAAAAAATCATCAAAAGAGGAAAATCATCACATCAATAGAAGACTGTGGGAGATTGGCAGCAAAGAGAGTTTACTAACAATCATAAAGTAACGCGAAGTAAGCCGAAATAGATAGATTATACACTTAAGAATTCACAGCATAAGCTATGTATACAGACAGGAGCTAGACTTTAATGCAATGGCAAGAGAAAAGGAAAGGAAACTTGATACATGAAAAAAAATCATAACATAGTATCATCGTAACATGGAGTGTAGTAAAATAGAAGGTTCTGGATAGAGATGAGTAAGAGTAAAGAGCGAGCGATTACCAGCGATAGCTGATATCAATAATAGAAAAGATAAAATGAGAGATGAAAACCCATGACACAAACTACAGTGCACAAGGAAGGTATCCATAGTAGCCTTTTCGACGAAGTTTAAAATTATGCTAAAAACGGGACAATATTCAAAAATGTAAAAAATTGCATTTCACGAAATTTTGATGATGAATTGCCTACATAACAGATACACATATAAATGTAGAGATTAAAAGATTTAGTGCAGCGGTTCTCAAACTTTTAATATTTGGGGCCCAACTTCTCATATCAGTTTTAAGCGTACCCCCACTTCCAATGATTTTTTGGAGTCTTAATATTTTATTCTTATATCTATTTTTATTTTCTGCTGATACGCGGCAACAAGGCTAAAATTCCGTACGAATACCGAAATTACACCATATTTCGCAACACTGTCGCCCCACCGTATTTCTCGAGTTTCTTTGAGAAGTTACCTTTTGTTAGTTATTTGTATTTTACATATAATCTATTTTTAAGGGTAACGTATTAACAGATTTCATTTTTGTATTAACAGAATGTATTTTTTTCTTAATTTGGTTTCAATAACGAGTTTCTTCGAATTTTTTCGTTTTCTTCTTCATTACTTCGCGCCCCACAAGTTCAAAACCATTGGTTGCTTTTAAATTTAAATTACTTTTAGATTTCAATACTATTGCTGTCAAAATAGATGATTATTTTATTTTAATAGGTGTGTTGTGTTTTGTTCCGCAAACATTCCTGTTTTGTATGAGAAAGACGAAAGATACAAGTAGCGAAGCATGTCTGAGAGGTAGGGTCAAACATGCCGATCGAGCATCAGTCGGCCGCCACTGAACACTGTAACCTTAAAGGAAGAATTCGTTCCAATAGTCTATTGAAATCATTGCAAAAAAATCGCAGATAATATTAGTAACAACTACTTGAATCGTCATGAAAAGTTCTTTATCAACGATGATAAAGAAGTAAATTTGGTGATATAGCTTGGCATAAGTAAGGTCAGATAGTACAAAATACCACCATAAAATAAACACCTTTTGTAGTACGATTCTGGATTTTTGTTTTACTGCCTGTCGATTCCGCAATCAGCAGTAATCAGTGGTGACCTATTGGATTTCAGCGTTTCACTATGGTAACCATGAATGGGTAGAATACCTACCATTGGAGATATGACGTAGTCTGTTGCTGTACAATTGTGATTATTGAGTTATTAACTGCTTGAACGAAGATTCGGCCTTAAAGTAGTCACATCGCTGGCATCTTTGTAGAACTTTCTTGATATTATTATGAGACAATAAAGCAGAATCTACGGACTTCCTCTTCAATGTACGTAGAAACCCAACTTTTTCGTGTTTCACATTAGATAGTTTGAGATCGTTTCAATCTTCTGGGAAAGAACTGTACTAGAGGTTATTAAATAAATATAACTTTAGCTTTTTGATACTATACAACTATTAATCTGAGCATCTAACAAGAATGTATAAACGACTGTTTATTGTAAATAATCTTTCCGTAACTGTCATTCGAAAATGTTCTAACACGTTGAACTTGAAACAATTCAAGTTCGACGTGGAAGAAATAGACTTGGCCTATAAATGCACTTCGAACTTGGAAAACAAGGAAGTCCAAAGGCGATACCTGCAAGCGCTAGAAAGAGCATTTCCGAAAGTTTCTAAGTCTCCCCTTATATGTAATGTAAAACCAACATATCTTTCTATTGCACCTTTCTTGTTTACGAACAGTTTTACTTCACACTCAGTAACTACAGCCACACTTATTAGCCCATCTTACAAGACCTACGACTAGAAGGAAAACAAGAACAAGATATAAGGGCCCTTTCAAAAAAAGGCGATGGATGAGCGATCTTGGTTGATGTTCTAAATCGAACGATCGAAAGTCTTCACTTTCTTCACTCAATTTTTGATGAAACTTTTCAAAATTGAATATACACAGCGTCCTAATCGAGTTTTAAGAATTGCGATCGAAATTCTACACAACCGATAAAATCGCACATCGATTTCTATGTGTTTCCAAAATATCAATATTTGCGTAATGGCCTACCAAACCTACAATATGAAACTACAAAAGGTTGCTTGTATAGATGATACCTCCACAGCAGCCTGCAGCTATGGGGGAGGGGGTATTATTTATTTAACTAAGTTGTGATTATTGAAACGGCGAAAACTAAAAGGTTTGTAGATCTCCTCTCAGATCTGGCATACTTAATTAATCGTCTAGGGTAAAGTAAAAATAATTCTTCTGCAACTGTGTCAATGTGTCAAAATTGCATCAGAATGGATCTGTAAATAACAAAAACTGTATACGAATCAAGCAAGCATAGTCTAACTATTACATTTGGTGTTGATCTTGATCTTGGTAGATAGCCCAAGTCTTAAGCCCAGTTATACATTGTCTTTTAAGACGAGAGCTATGCAAGACCAAGAAACCGAGATATATCTTATTAAAACTGGAAAACCAAAAACATTGATAATAGATAATCATAATTTAACAAATTAAAAAAGTGAACCTGTGTTTATAAATAAAACTATAATGTCATGTGAAAATAATTCCGATTTTGTTTAGTAAAAGAAGAGCGTTTGCAAATTTCTTGATTGTTGGCTGCTGTAAATTATGTAAAAAAACAAATACCTCTATAGACTAATGGGTATACAGATCTATTTCCATTGGGGCTTAGATACTTCTAGATCTCACTCACCTGAAAAAAAAGAAAAAGTTAATTAGTACAATTAGAAATGTTACCGTATGTATCTAGTCTTAGCAAATCAGAATTACTATCCGTGAAAATTATTTGCCAAATAATCAGAGACCTCTGCTCTGATAATGTTTAGCATTGATTTTGACTTAAACTGTCTAGAATTGATTTTAGGTATGCAAACTTAAATCTAAATTCAACTTAGCTGGATCTTAGATCGACCAATGCCAGTCATTTTAATAGCAATACATTTCAAAAACTCAAATGAAGCTGGATGCCGATATCAAGTTTTTGCAATCTGTATAGTGTAACGATAAAAGCCACCCATACAACTTCCGTGGTCATATTCAACATTAGTATATATATGCAGACAAATAGCAATTGTCTTGTGAAGGATATATCAATCAATTACATGTTACTAGATAACATAAGTTGGAACACGAGATCTTTAAGTTTGATATGCAATGTTTACGAGTACATAAAACACCATAGAATGAATTAACAATGGATTTTGAACATTCAATTAATCTGGATACTAAAAGTAGTATAAATAAAAATAGCTTAAATAAGGCCTACGTATGTTATCTTTACGACCTATTATGAACGATTGCAGTCTGCACAGTTGTCTGCAGGACCGGATTTTAAAATTACTGATTCTAGAGAATGTTAAGATTTTTGTGGTACCTCCTTCTACTCTAGTTCGTGACAAAAACAATGGAGTTTATCAAAAACGTGAATTAACTTTCCGATTCTGAGCCTTTTCAGGTATGCGCACTGTGGTAGATATAACATTTGCTCAACACTGTAGCCGACCCTGACATTCTAGTTAAACTCAACGGTCATACTGATATGAAGCAGCTTTTGCGAACAATAGGCGTCTGCAAACAATATCCCGAGCTAGTTAATGTATAAATATTGTATATCATTGTTAAAATATCTAGCCTATATGTAAAGATACGGGAACCTGCTTTACTCTCTTTTAGGTATTGCATAGATAATTTCGAGGGGGGTAGTTGTGTTTTCGAAGTAAGAAGCGATAACCTTAAAGAGAACAAGTTGGATTTCCAAAAGATAGCAGAGTGATACGCACAAATATCTATACTTACCCAGTTCACTTAGTTTTAGTTGCCTTCCCCACTATTGACATAAATTAAGCTTTATACACAGTAAAAAATTTAGTGATTAAGAAGTAAATGGAGCTCAGTTTGAACATTTACTACATTAAGTTTATTTTCCCTTTACAAAGTACTCCTGTTCTATTTTCCCGTTTTGTAGTAATTTAATTTTGATTACTAAAGTGATTGTTACGTTTGTTTCATAGACTACTAGATTTCATTAGTTTTTGCCTCAAAAGTACTTTTATTGTAAAAATCTCGGTTGGCCTTGAAATAAAACATATCGAACCACATATTTTTGTAATCGTAATAACATGTACTATTCAAAATTAAAATAATATACAGGGTGTTCCATTACAAATTTTAAAATCGGCATTACTTCCGGTTAAACCGGAAACTCAAAATTGTCAAAAACATTCATCGCAAATACACAATTTACTGTAATATCTTCCTACCAAATTTCATTCCGATATCTCTAAAAACTCCAGAAATATTTACTTGGTCCCATACTTTTGCCCACCTCTGTATACACAATTAAAACGTAAGAACGTATTGAAAAAAATATATACGAGCCCAGTTGGGACAGTTCTATTTTGGTTAAAGGACACTCCGGAAACTTTACCTCGAAATTGTTTTTCTTGGTCCATGGTATGGTTGTTACTTGTTGGTAGAGTGAATTACTGCACGTGCTCCACGCCAACTCTCATGAAATTTCTATTAGGAGATTCAAAATTACTACAATTATGATGTAATTACTCTTTTGTCCTGCGAATTAGATGCAATTATAATTATTGCTTTTACTTACCGAATTTCTTAATATATCTGTTTATTGTTTGGAAATAAGACACTGAATATGAATTATTATTGAAAGAAGTTCGTTGGATATCAATATTAAATTTACTGTAATATTAGTTTACTGTTGAACATGTCTTTTTCAAGTTTTCAAGTGCTCCCGTCTTACTCATCATAAGTAACACTAATTACTAAAATTATAAAATAATACATGTATTAATAAAATGTTTAAAATGTAAAATTGTTTTAAGTTACCTTATAATAATTATTGAAACAAACTGCGAAGTTTTACATTCACACGCAGTTAAAAAGCGTGAACGTGTTTGCACTAACAGAACTGTTAAAACTTTGCAATTTGAATAGTTACTAAAATTAGCGGGAATTTGAAAATGTTACAAATCTGAACTTAATGTAGGTACTATTATTTATGGACAGATACCTAATTTTGCTTTGTTGTTTATTTTGTTTTAAATTGTACAGCTACATGGTGTTATTTAAAGATTTGTAAAAAATTTTAATTCCCACCAATTTTAGTAACTTTTGAATTTGCAAAATTTAACAGTTATAACTAGTCGAAGTCCAATACAGCAGACACCTGATTGTCGCCATTTTTTGTTAGTGTTGTTATTACACACACGCTTTTCATCTCAAATACACTGTCAAGTGTATATTGATATGCCAATTCGTTTTATTTACTCTAACTAAAGTGACATGAACACTAACGAACATCTTTTTACCAATTTAGATCACTCTAAAATCTTTACCCAGTACTCTAAAATTGTTCACGGGACTGATTTTTCTGTGTACATGTAAGTAATTAGTGTCAAACTATAATTACGTTTCAGACCACTTATACATTTCATGCCAATAAAATATTTCTTTTTATTGTTAGTTGGTGAAATCTGTTATGTCACTAAAATCTTAAGTCCGACCCTGTACGGCATACACATAAACGTGCAAAGAGGAGAATCTTTTTACATGCAGAATCTATGCATATTAGAAAGTTCTTCTTATACTCTACATATTGCAGTTTCTGCGTATTCAGATCTTGAGTACTCACGAAAATATTAAAATTCCACAATAGAAAAAATCCAGATAATCTTTGACGTTTAATATTAAAACTCACTCGGAGATTTCAATGGTGTTAGAGAATTAAAATTATTAAAAATGATATTAAATTGATTAAAGGGTATAGGTACATATATTATTATTATTAATATCCACCACTGGAGCTATAAAATCCTAAATTGTTAAATATTTCACCATTTACAATATTCTGATCTTTGTCTCGTTGGAGATTTCAAATAATAGTTACCGTATTTGAAGTTCCCCTTCTAATTCCAAAGGGTCTTGAATTCAATTTTAAACATTCACTTTATTAGCTCGTCGGGTTGAGTGGTCGTCTCCTGAGCTGACTCTACAGAATCGCATACAAGGCACGGTATGTAACGAAAACCAAAACAAACATTAAAAGCAACCACAAGCAACAGAAACATAGACCTAATAAAAATATAGGGACTGGTATAACAAAGGTTGCTAACTTGTTTTTATATTGTCGCGTTTTTATTGTACGATAGAACTTCAATCTGCTAAATGAACTGGATATCTAGAACTAGATCTGGAATCTATGATAGTGGTAGGATTAAAGGAAAGGCGTGTTCAATACAGTAGATATTTTACAAAACTCAAAAATCCACAATATGAGTCAACATATCTTTATATCTTTCCATTCTCAGCCAGTTTCCGTTAACATTTCCATACTTTTTCCTTACATACAGAAAGTACGGTATCTTATCTTCTCCAAATGCATCTTTTAATTGTAAGTAAATGCGCGCCCTTCCAACAAATATAGAGGGCAAATATGTTCTTGAGAATTTTTGCAGCGATTACAAAGAAAACAAATTGGGAGTTTTTCGCGGGATTTGCCTCGCTTTGCTGTATCCAATCCTGGAAACGCTAGTTTTGGCGGCAACGTTAGTTTGGCAGACAAAGCATCAAAGCGAGCACAAGTACACAAGGTTCAAAGCTTCTAAATTTGAAAGAGACGTTAGAGATAGCAACGTCTTCTTCCTCCTCATCTCAGAAAAAACTTTGCTCGTGAATTTCTAAAATTGTTCTGATTAAAATACTAAAAGTTCCCAAAGATAGAGTTCTATTGTTCAAAGACAAATCAAAAGCTGTTCTTTTATATATCTTAAAATGATAGGCTATACTATGTAATATTTTGGCACATAAAAATTGTTCATCGAATTTTCTTAAAAAATTGCCATTGTTTTGTTTTGATAGGTAATTCATTTGGCCCTAAATTCCTGTTAAAGTTTAAAGATACAAACAATTATACCGCAGAGTTTATCCAACATACTGCAGAATTCAAAAAGCCCGATAGGTATTAAGCTCAGTTTGTTCCAAAACCCTGAATATCCAGAAGAATCATGCAAAGAAGATACAGCCTGGCATCAAAATTGCAGTGAAGCAGAGTTCTATATAGCATACCTCTGCTTGCGAAGCTCAACACAAAAAAAAATGTTGGCTGAAAATTAGTTAAGAAACTAGTTGAAAGTGAAGATAAATCTGGACTTACCAGGTAGACTTCAAAGTTTACAGAATTAACCCGCAAGTCCTTAAAGGCTCAGCATCGAGTGACCCGAACTACCCTGACCAATCGCAAAGTGTTCAACTGGTTTAAAAAAGCGTATTAACCTTAATTTGTCCTGTTAATTAATCCTGATAATGATGATACGCATGACGAGCTACAATCTTTTCGATATCATATTTGCTATAATCAATGGCAATAAGACTCATACGGGCTTTCCAAATAAACCATACGGCAAGTATGCCCAACAGTCGAAAGTACACGCTAATAGTTATTTATACAACAAATTGCAAAAATGTAAGTGTTTATTTTACTAGTTAAAAGTTACGTATTACGATAAAAGGCTCATTTTGCATCCATGCACTGTTTTTGCAATTTTGCAAAAAAGAAAAAAGAAAGAACGCCAATTAAAAAATGTCATTAAAAAGAACAATTAAAAAGAACAATTAAAAAGTTGACATTTTATTTGACATTTCCAAAACTAATTTTTCAATTTCCTGTTGTAATTTTACCTGAATGATGAAACCAATGTCAATCGTTGTACCGTCATTGTCACATAAATTAAATTTCCATTTAAAATCAAATTAATATATAATTAGAAACTGGGACCGGTTTTTTCTGTTAAAACGTTTTGGACTGTTTTGGCATTACCAAATTTGCAGGTATTGAAAAAACACTGCGCTGGCGCGCTTTTGGAAAACGACAGCTTAACATTCAAGCGGTTTCAATTGATTCAAAACCATTATTGGAGTAGTTGGTTCCAGCAAGTTAAAGTTTGCCGCTGCAGACAAATAACCGCAGACTGCCACAATTATAAACAGATTTTTGACTCAGACTTACTTTAGCGGACAGAACGAAGTTTCAACGTACCCTACCCTTTCGATGCAGCTTCGCGAGCTTAGTCGAATGTCTCGATGTTCAAAAGTTGCGTGCCTTTCTGCTACCTATGTTAAGGTTAGGTGAAGTGAGGACAGGTCAGGTCTGGTCAGGTTAGGTTAGGTTAGGTAAGGTTAGGTTAAGTCAGGTTAGGTTAGGTTAGGTTATGTGTGGAACATCATTAAATTTAATGCGCATCATTAAAAACAAAAATTCTCATAAACTTAACATGGGACACAAAAAGTGGCGTAACTTTTTAAATGGATGTGCCCGCATTTTGGCACCCACTCCTTTTGGGCCTACCCGCTAAAGTAAATTTATACCAGGGTTTTTATGTCGCACTTGCTGTAGTCCACAGTTTAAGCATGAACCATATGCCTGGGTCCTGGAGTTTGCTGAGCGTGGAAGTAAGACTGAATCCGGTCTATTAGAGAGGCATTTTACAAGACAATACGCTACCTTTAATAACAGCCCTTTGTCCAGCATCTGTCAAAAGATTGGAGAAGAACAAAATATTGATTTTACAGTTTTTTTTGTTTATTTTCAAAGTTTGTTTTTCGCATTAAAATATATCAGTACAATAACTACACACTATCAGTTGCATAGCCTAGCGCTATGAATACTGGTCAAACGTTAGGTTATGTCACAGACGCTTGCGCAATCTGAAAACAATCAGGCTTCACTACGGTCATACGATATACACATAAACTACACACTTACTAAGCAGATGACGGAATGGAATGAGCAGTAAAAAGAAAAATAGAAATAAAGGTACAATCAAGTGCAGAACATGGAACATTAAACTAAATGGAAAATAAATTGAGTAAGTAATGAATTTGAGAAGTCAGACTTAGACATACTAGTTATATCTGAATCAAGGACAAATGGGAAGGGATTCAAGAAGAATTAGAAAACGAATATATCTTAATATGGAGCGGAATTAAGGAAGAAGAAAGATCAGACTTTAGAAACAGACAGACAACTACATAGCAGACAAAATAAAAATGAACAAATAAGAGAAGAATTGAAAATAGAATCCCTAGCATCCTTGATTGTTAAGAGACAATTAGGTTAATGTAGAAACCTACACAGAATGGACAGTACATTACTAGTCAAAATGATAGGAGAAGCAAAAATACCAGAGAAGAAGTGGAGAGATAGACCAAAAGAGACTTGGAACAATGTAATAAGAAAAATTCTAGAAACAAGATGACAATGAATAAAAGGACTAGACTGAATTCGTGCAAGGTTAGAAAAAGAAAAGAAAAAATATATTACGACTTATATTAACAATCAGAATGAGTGCAACGGGTTTTTTTATACGGAAAGCCTCTGGGCGTCCGGTCTGACGGAAAATCGAAAATTTGTAAAATTGTCGTTTCTCGACCGTCGATTTCGACCATACCACTGGACCGAATTTAAAGTATTGGATACTCATCCGACGCAGAATTTAATGCTCTTTAATTCTTGTAATAGTAAAGTTTTCCTAAAAAGGGTCCGAAGATTTCGTGGTTCTTTTGATGCTCTCAGGTAAGCTCGAGTCGAGGGACCGTGCAAACCTAGGATACTTATATTTGACCTCAAACGAAGCGATCGAAACGATCTCCCGCTTTCCAACATTTATTTCCACCAACGGATGCTATTTTACTGGCCTAAATGTCAATCTGACAAAAAATACATTTAATTTTGGTAGGTATAAGGTAAAAACTTGAAACTGTGTGCAGACAACGCTAACATACGGAAAAATTAAAAATGCGAATTTTGTCATAAAACTTGCTACTAAGACACAAAATTGAATTCTAAACAACTTTTTCTAATAACTTTTTTTTGATATCTTCAACGCGAAGCGAAATATCGAGAATTGGTCCTGTTTGAAGAGTCGTGGTAGGCTGGGTTTACAGTTCACATTTAAGTTGAGTACCACAAAAATTGCGACTCATGAATATGTATCACTGTGCCAACATTCAAATTTTTACTCCTTAAAATAACGAAACTACGGAAGGGTATTCATCTTAAATGCGACACACTGTATATTACATCACCTATGTTTCTATTTAAACGAAACATCGAAGTTTGACACAAATGACGTCATATATTCGACAGATGTCCGTAGATGCATATTTAAAAATAGAAGTTAATGTGTCTGAAGATATTTCTCAAGAAACTGCCTTTTTACGAAATAATTCATTTGTTTCATACTTTGTCAACACACTGTATATTAGTTTTTGTATCATCTTAAGTTTATAGTTAAGTTCAGCTTAATCACAATTTTCGTGCTGACACCTATTCTATTCTGCCTTACAGAAATCAAACGAAAGAAGGCTAGAATAATTTCAAGGATTATATGATCGATTTCACTCTAACTTCAGGAAATTCCGTTAAAATAAGATTTCTATGATAGCTTTAATAATACTGAAGTGACACATAAATATTTTTCTTTAATTACATTCATTTTTTGCGATTTTGAATTAAGAAAGAAATTCACTTTTCTTGCAATTATTCAAAATACCAACAAGTGACTACTTAATTATTCGATGCGTCAATGTTTCTTAGAGAATGATGAGCACTTCCAAAAACATGGTACGTAGTATAAATATAAGTACTATTACCAACCGAATCACGCACGGGGTTGAGAATCTTCAAAAGACATAGGCTTGGCATCACGTGTGCCAATACATAAATGTTTTATTAAATGCGATAAAACTTTTTGTGATGAGTAACCTCTACTTGTAAGTTAATCACACAAATCAATCATTTTGTCGCTTATTTTGTAGTCTGCAAAGAAATAAATAACAGCAACCCAATTTGTTCACGCTTAACAATTCAAGTTTTGCACAATATAAAAAGCTTCTTCCAAACAAGTTCAAACCGTTAGTTATCGCCAATTATTATATTTTTCTTTTAACGTCAGTCGAGAAAAACGAGAATCTTGGAAACGTTAGATAAAGGGAAATGATGTACAGCAAAATAAACGAAATACATATTTATTTGATATTCTAGAACACGATAAAGTTGCGCTCCTTGTTAACCCATGATAAATGAAGAAGTATAAATTTCTGACACGGAAAATAAATAATATAACCTATTAGTCCATAATATTGAGTAAGTTCCCCAGTGGAAAGTAGGTACAAGTTTGTTAACACAACTTATTGTAGTTTATCAAAATTAGTCTGATTTATGGGTCTTCGAACTTCTTCCAACAAGCTTTGGAACCCGTGGGCAAGTTTTCATCAAAATATAATTCCTTCTCGGAAATTTCTTTACTCTGCCTGCGCTGCGCTCGTGTAGGTAATAATACCACACAACAGATAACGCGACACCTATGAAAGGAATTTCTTGCTTACGTTGGATCTTAAATCCTGGAAGTTATTAGGGTATGAGCCCATGTCATGCGTCAACGGTATTACACTTCATTGCTATCATAAATTTTATTGAGCCTCCTCGAAAAGACTAAAACATTTTACCTTTATTTAGAACTGCGAGAGAATTTTTACACATTCTCAAAAAACAAACACCGGGTGATTATGTACATAAAATATTACATTAGTTACACGTGTGTGTTAAAGTTCAAATCGCATTTGAAGATCGTAAGAGTGTAGCAAATAGCACGGTAATAATGTGCAGGAAAACTTTCATTTGTTTAATATATCTAATTATTCAAATTTACTAGAAAAGCCTAGGCAGAAATTTGACAAACCAAAGACAGGAGAAATATAATATACAGTAGTTGCAGAATGATACGAGTACTAACGTGGAAAAAGAGTTCCGATCAAAACGGCAGGCAAGGTATCAGATAAAAATTAGAACAACCGCCGAATATATGGAGAAATGCTCAAAAACATCAAACGATTGCCAATAAAGAAGCGAATGCCAAAAGAAACTTGGGACAAGCTTCAAGAAGGAACTAAATTAATCAAAAATTACTGAGAGCAGGAAGAATTTTATAAAGAAATAAATAAACAAATTAAAAGAAGCTCCATTAAAGAGAAAACAATTTGAAGTGGCGTCCAGAGCAGAAAAGGTGGCGTGGAATATTGGATAACCAAATGTCGTTCTTTGAACATTGGTCGAAGCCTAGGCCAACCTTCAGATCACAAGCCTCGGCTGCTCTGTCGTCGCTCAAGGGTCAACCAACGCCTCGGTACCAATTCTGGGGTCTCTAATCTCTGCCGAAGTTAGAACCAACCTTCAACAACCTAGTCTGAGTTCCTTATTGTTTGCCCAAGCTTGAACCAATTTTAGTGTTTCTATTGGTTTCTTACCCTTGAACCAAGTTTAGGCCAATCTTTACATAAGCTTGTGAAGTTTTCTGTCTTTATTATATCAGCTAATAATTAATTAAGAAAAACGTTAGACGAAAATATTAACATAGATTTTAATTACTATTACTAAATATAAATTCAGCTTTCAAATTTTCGCCCGCTTCGTTTCTACGGCAAGGGGAAGCCTTTACCGGTTTAGTCAGTATTCATCCGCCTACCATGAGTGATGTTTGTTCTTATGTCACAGATTCTTTAAGTTTCGTTGTTATATTACTAATAATTGAATGAATTACAATAATTGGTGAGTCATTTATGAATTTAGAGTTCTGGATCAAAACATTTGTCCACGACACGATGTGATCATTGATTAGTGTTAGGCTCGAATTGCAATTCTGCACCAATATTGGTTATTTACTTTGCGACAAGACTCACGTCAGCGTCGGCACTATTGGGCCAAACTGTATCATTAATCTAGGGTTATGACTAATTAACAAGCTTGGCACGAAGTTATCATCCCGATTTTAGCCTAGGATCTCTTCTTGGATTTCAGGCTTGTACCAGAGTTGATAAGCATCGTCCCAAGCCTGAACCAATCGTGGGCCGTTTGTTATTTCCTATATGGGTACTCAAGATAGAATAACAAAAGCTCTAGACAAGTAAAACATTGAAAGGAACACTCCTAGGCTATGTAAGAAAATATAGATATTATAATATGTAGTGTTTAAGAAATAAGAAGCGGTCAGAAGAGAAGTTGCCAGAAGATTGGACAGAAGAGCGAATCATTATACTCTAAAAAACTGAGGACAAGAATCAATGCAATAATTGGAAATTTGGGAATGTTATAGAAGACCCAATAATTGCCGTTATGTGCTTAATCACGGAAGAATTGAACCATAAGCAAGATAAAACCCCACTACTTAAAAATAAAATAGCGGCAATAAGGCTAGAAATGAAAGACAAACTAAAACAATGCGAACCGTTAGCACCGAAAATATTAATACTAAAGAGGACGCAAGATGTTTTCTTGCAAGATTCTAAAGATTCGCTAATATTTACACAGCGTGTCACGGAACTCATTTATTACGGGACCACTAACGCAAAACTACAGTTATATGGGTCTGTCGTAATAGATGTGTTCACTGCGGATGCTATACTGCAACTGCTGCTACGCATGCTGGGAATAAATCAAGGTCACACTCGGCGACTGAAAATATTAGCGCAAGCGTACCTGCTGGTTATGCTTATGCTGTGCTACAAGGCTAGCAACCTTCTGCTAATATTTTCTCTCAAATTATTCCAATTCCAACTCTTATTAGCATTATAAGAAGTATATGATTTTCCTATTAAACTTAGCGATTACTCGTAATTTTGAAAAAATGCATTACAGCTTGCCACACTTAAAAATTATTTACATTTTTCAAAGTGAACAGAAAAGCAACCATCAGTTTCACAAAAAAGGAGATTCTTTTAGGGAACCATTAGAAAAATATGATGTAAATTGAAAAACCTAATTAAAATCCGTATTTTCTAATGTGCCAAGGCACCTTCAAAAAATTATTTTGAAACTGATTCGAATAATAAAAATACTAATGAAGAAGACGAAATGTAAGTTACACCTTAATAATAAGATAGAAGGTGGTAATATGGAATAGTGCTTTGTTATTACATCGCAGAGGGTACAGTATGTTTATTATTTTGTGTTTCCTTTCAAGCACCAACATTTCAGGTCATACAACCCCATGAGATCGACCCGAAACCCAAAAATATTTCCCCAATCTAGGCTGAATCTCATGTAGACCGCACGAATCGGTGCAACTATACTTTAACCATAAATACATGAAATTGAGTCATTTTCGTAATCACACCGGAATAAACAAATACGACCCGAGGAGAGATAAGATAAGAGTGCAAATCTCACGCTGCTAAGAATTCAGTGACGTACGCTAGAACCAACAGATTTTCATTGCTTCATTCACATTTATTTTTAATTAAAAAGGGGTTTGTTCCACTAATGAATCTTTCTAGCTCATTTACTGTTTATTTTATCATTTAGATTACAGCGTGGCCTTCGTGTAATTCTAGATGCATTTTACATTTTCGCCCACATGTTTGTGATGACTCATTCCTTGCAACTTTGGTTGAAGTATAGCTGTTAATAATTATGTTAAGGTATGTTTATTTGTCTTCTTGGGTAATCACCCAGCTATTCGCATCATTTTGTAACAGTATGCTCTTTAAGGGCGAAAAAGGAGCTAGGTTGGGAATATGGGCTAGACGATAAACTAGTTACTAGAAGATATACTACATTACATATAACACTATTTATATTACACATTGTAAGTAGTTCCAAAATCAAACAATCATCTTCCTGTCTATCAAAATAGATAAAACTAAATCAGTTTTTTATTTTCTGTACTTTATTACGGAAGTACCGAACAAACGAAAATGAAATGAATATCAAATTAGTGTATGGATTCCATATTCATTGCAATCTTCAATTTAATTTAAAAAAACAAATGCTTGTAAAGAACAATCGAATTCGAAATGAAGTAATATATTGTGAACAAAACTTAGTAGATTTTTATTGAGTAAGCTATTGCATCACTTAACTAATGTTAATTGTCCCTATCAACCCTGCACATATCTGTCCTGAAGTTCTTTAATTGGTATATATCATTAAAACAAGAAGCAATCTCGATTTTTGATTTTTGTTTTAACCTACGACGAACGCTAGTGGGCGCTAGCGGACAATCTTTCTCAATTTTTACATAATTTCCGGTTAAAAGGTGGTATTGATGGTAAAATTTCTCATACCCAAAAACCCATAGATGCCCTTTCTTTGTCTAGTTAGCACTGAAGATTAACATCCAACAAGTCATCCCATCAAAAGAACAGTAAAAAATGAATTACACCAAACGGGAAAACTGAGAAGTTTTTTCCACGTCTATTTTTAATAGACGTGGAAAACAGACGTATTTCCAGTAAACAAAGTTTCATCAAATACACAGACTTCACCCCTTATTTTTACATACAGTGTAATTATACATGTTATTAGAAATTCCAACTCTATCACGATTGTCACCGGTTTCAACGTTTACAAGCTAAAGGAAATAGAAGCTAGGATAAAATAATGAATATTACTAATAGCCTGAAGTATAAAGCAAGTCGTCCCTGCATAGTTCCTGAACTGCGTAATTACAATTTCTGCATCACTGATAGAGATGTGTAAGAATATTCATCATATATAAAATATCTATCCTATGCTACGCCTTTTACAAAATATTTGTAAGGTCGTTATTTGGGCGGTAACGGTGTGTACGTTACCTTGGAAACATATCTTCTAATCCCCGAAACATTTTGGTTTTGTGTGTAAAATTAGATTAAACAATAGAAATCCTGAAATCAAAGATTGTTTCCACGGCTTTCCGATTCCCACAGGAAATACATGGGAATTTTGACTATTTTTTACTAAAAGTGTGCATTTTTTGAGTGATCGTCTTGCAAATTATCCCAACAAATCCTATGGATCAGAAAACATGCTTGCTAGTGTGTTCCTCTGTTTGGGTATGTCCAAAATATTAAATGCTTATACTTACATATGTAAAACTATCAGTTTTACTATCAGTTCACCTTACTATCAAATCTACTATCTTCAACATACCGTTTTATGCCTTTATTAACTTTGAAGACCCAGTTCCCCAGAACGGGAACAAACTTCTAAATAGAACAACTACGTAAGATTACGCACTCCTGCGAGACTTAATATGTTTGCGCCCCGCATATATGTATACAATTATATTTAGATAACGTTTGTTAACATAAAATATGCAATAACTAATATTAATTCATTGCATTTTCATTCACCTGTATCTCTTAAACGAACTTTTTTATATGATTAATGAGATTTTAATGTAGTCATGGTAGCTCAGTGGGTATGGCACTTGACTATCAATCTTGAGATCCTAGGTTCGAGTCCCAGGGATGATACATTGGAATTTTTAAAATATCTAAGTCTTCCAGGTCGACTCAGCCTGTGGAAATGAGTATCCGGAAATCATTCCCTGGGCTAATAATAGCGGTCAGTGCGTAAAGCTAGCCACTTTACCACCGTTGAGTACCGAACGGCTCGAAAGAGCAGCCTACTCTGCTATACCTCAATGGGCCTTCATGGCCTGTGAAAGGGGACTATTATTATTAATGGGATTTAACACCAATTACAGTCTTTTTAACTGTCAAAATCGATTGTTTTTGCTATTTCCCTATTTTATAAACTTTCTTACTACGTTAAGCAAAACTTTAGATTAAGTTCACTACCCGCAGCCGCACATATTATATACCATTTGAATTATTATTATTTATTGATCTGAACAATAGCTCAACCCAACCTAACCAAGGTTTAAGTTAGGTTTGAGTTCTTCATCAATTCATAGGTGCTTTCATTTAGTTTTTGGCTAAGTTAGGGTAGGTTAGGTTAGGTTAGGTTAAGTTAAATAAGGTGGCGAATCCAAACTGGAGAACGTACATTGCTCCGAAAATGATCAATCTGTTGTCGCTGATCCAACAAGTCAGCATATTTAGTTTTTCATTACAATTTACAGTACAGCACGAAGCACGTACAACGGAAATGTTTTAGTTATTGTCAAAGCAGATAACTATTTAACAATTTAATCATTTAATTAATCTTATTTAAACACCTAATATACAATGTATACAGTCTTATCGGAGTACTTCGAACATACGAGGGTCCTTTTTTAAGTAAGAACCGATTGCGCATCGTGTCTGCGCATTCAGTCAGGTGACGCCAGTTCAAGGTCAGCAACTCTTGGAGGGTCCTCCACTACACCGCCATTACGTTTCACGTCTCTGCCAGTGCTGGTTGTGTGGTTATACTGCGTAGTTTGTCGCCATGTCTATCAGTAATCCCGCCGATTGTGAAGTGCGTGCCGTTATTCGATTTTTGAATGCAAAATACGTTCGTCCTGCTGAAATTCACCAGCAGCTTGTTGAAGTTTATGGTGAAGGTGTAATGAATGATGGTAATGTGCGTAAATGGTGTAGGCGTTTCAATGAAGGGAGGACAAATGTTCATGATGAAGAACGATCTGGAAGGCCAACTGTCATGAATGAAGAATTGACACAAAACGTTGATGAGGAAATCCGCCGAAACAGGCGTTTCACAATTAACGAGCTTCATCAGAAATTCCCTCAAGTTTCAAGGTCGGTAATTTATCACATTGTTAGTGACAAACTTCACTACAAAAAAATGTGTGCGAGATGGGTGCCAAAAATGTTGACAGAAGAACACAAACAAAAGCGAATAGCACATTATTTGTCATTTTTGGAGCGCTACCACAAGGATGGTGACAATTGTTTGAGTCACATTGTGACTGGAGATGAAACGTGGATTGCATACTACACTCCAGATACAAAACGTCAATCCAGTGAATCCGTCCATCATTCAAACTCCCAGTAGAAATGCATTCTTCTGAAGACTTTTTGCCAAGAGGAATGACAATAAATGCCGAGAGGTATTGTGAAACACTGTTAAAGCTTAGGGGCGCTGTTCAAAATCGCCGGCGGGGACTACTGTCTAGCGGCGTCATTCTGCTTCACGACAACGCTCGGCCTCACGTTGCAGCAAGAACAAAAACGCAACTGGACAATTTTCACTGGGAAGTACTGGATCATCCGCCTTACAGCCAAGACTTGGCACCATCAGACTTTCATCTCTTTCCAAAACTTAAGGAATTTCTCGGTGGGAAGCGTTTGGACAATGATGACATGCTTAAAGAAAAAGTTACGAACTGTTTTAATAGTCAGGCGGCAGAGTTCTTTGATGAAAGGAATCCAAAAGCTGGTGCCACGGCTTGACAAATGCTTGAACGTTGATGGCGACTATGTTGAAAAGTGAAAAAATGTTCATATTTTAGTTTGTGATGTAATTTGTGTTATTAAATAAAGTTTCTTTTACTCCATTATAAAACGGTTCTTACTTAAAAAATGACCCTCGTACAATATCCATACAACAATTATCTTTTTCTTTGTTGTTACAAATAATCACTATTAGTATACATCCGATGTTTTAAAAAATGGTCTTGCACTATTTTGTCAGTCATTATACAATCAAATGTTTATCTGATTGCTTACACTGCTTTAGAAAACGGCAAGCTAATCCTTTACTACCTACTCGATCTTGATCAGTATGTTGCGTTCTTGTACTGACACTTTGTGTAAATGAAACTATCAATTTCGAAAGGAAGTATTAAGTTAATGCTGTTATGAAAAAGAAAATTAAATGTTTATTTGTGATAAAACAGAAACTATATGACGGTCAATGACAGTGTGTTAACTGAATAAAATGTACGCAGTAGGCTAGAACGTGAGAAACAAACACATTACAGAAAAACTTTGTGGATTACTTATTTTATTACGTCTTACAGCAGTTTACAAGTTTCTTCGTTTGTTATTTATGTGTAAGGTTTTTTATGAATAGATATCTCTTTTCTATAAATTGCAATTTATTTTTCTTATACCTACTATTCGAATTTCTTATATCATTGCACCTCCACAATAAATCTTATTGATTTTCCCACTCTTTGTTTAATGATGTTATTTCAATTTTTAACAGTCAATAGAAAATTACATTCAATTGCCATTTTTGGAAGAAAATCTAGGCTTGCAACTGACTTGAACTATACTAGTTTGTCAATTTCTTCCCTGTAACTGTATTTATCTAATACGTTGAAAGCTTACTACAATTTGTATTAACATTTTAAGTAATACATAACTCAAATTACTAGTTTTTAATAGTTTCGCCAAATACTATTATATACGAGTCCCAATTCACACCAGTTCGCCTACTTTTGTTTTTGTTAAAGCCGCCCCGCATTTTTTTGGTACATGAAGTACTGCCTTTGCACTTACGCCATACCAAAGTTTCATGAAATTCTATTTAGGGGTTCCTTCACACTGCCCCGTCAACTCTGGTCAATCTGTGGGCACGAAGTTGGTGGTAAGATGAACCCTCTTCCAGTAAAAATCCATAAAATTTGAAATGGAGTAGGTACAGGGCAATATTTTGCTCTAGCAACAAGAAATAGTAAAACATCATTTCGGGGCAAAAACCGTGTACCTTGTTTTGTGTATTAACTTGAAAAAATGAATATACGACAAAATATATAAGTAAATGAACATAACTTGTAATATAGAATAGAAAAAAAATCATAAAATTGATTTTAGAACAAATCAAAATACTGATTTTGCCGAACAGACACAGTTTTAGTCTATTCTATGGGACAGACCACTGTTTCACTGTCCTTCCACACATATGTGTGAAACTATACCACTATACAACTGTATAAAGCAAAATAAAGATGATATATTAATATGCCCCATTTAACTAATATTTCATCCATAGGTAGCTCTTGGCTAGAAAAACTCGGAGTTTTTGGGGTCTGGTCAGTAGAAGCAGAGTTTCAGAGAGAAGCAGAAGACACGTTTGAGGGGGGTCTATGGTATAAAACCAGAACGAGATATCTGGACAGGGAGCGAAGATATAACCGAAAACGCTGACGAGTAGTTTTCGGGAGCAGCGGTCAAAAACGGGGATAACTTCCATCAATCATACAACACTTCCAAAAGTTGTTTCCACTTTGGAGCCCGATTGGCCTGGTGCGATATTACTTTAGCACAATTTTCTGGTGAAAAACAAATAAGAAATTTCGAGTTTTTCGGCTATAACTTTTTGCACAGCCTTTGAAGAGAAAAGTTTTTAAACATTTTTAGATTTCCCGTCAGTTGACACCAAGCTAACTGTTTTGGCTCCTATAGTTTTCGAGATACCGCCCGCCGACAAAGGATCAACATTTCGACACTCACCGCCACTTAAATCGGAGGCGGGTAAAGATATGGTAAGAAAAATAGGCGCACCGCCCATAGCAGGCTGCGTGATATCGAATGTTCGATCACCCCCAAAAACCCCATACCACCCCTAGTCACCACCAAAAACTTTTCCGGCAGAAACGATCGGCGAACGGAGCTGGCAAAGATTCCGCGGTCGGATTTTCGCTCCGACCTTCCGTAAGGCTGAGACAGTTTTTCGTCGACCCCGCCTAAACCATTTACAGGGGACGGTCCAAACTTCAAATCCGAGACGGGAAGTTTATAACGCATCTACACAAAAAACCGGTACGTTTCTGGCCTAACAAAACGTCTTCGCGACCTGGGTTTTGATCATTCGCGGACGCGTTACCTCCCCGAGTAAGGAGAAATCTTTTCCGGTTCCACTATAAATTTACTCAGAGTTTATGACTCATCGTTAGCTCCAGGCATACATGAATTTTAAAAAATACTGTGTATGAAAAATGCTGTTACTTCCCTTGGAAGCGTAGCTACACCAAACGTTTTAAAACGTAGACGCTGGTAAGCCACGCATTCTCCCAGGTAGTGGTAGGATGTTTCTTAATCTTTTCCAACATCTTGAGCAACTGCTCCTATAAAAGATAGGTGTCTTCTTAGTTTACAGTGGCCTGTCAGATCCCTATCAAAAGATTTACGGTTCTTCGGTTCCTTCCCATTAGCCAGATCGACTTCTTTGAGTCAAATCCCTCTATATGGTCCTTCGCCAGCCGACAACCTCTGCACCTTTTCCACTCCTCTTTACTACTCTCATAGGCCCACTCCATTAGGGCTGTCAAGATCTGACAGATGTCTTCAGCTCCGTTTGGCCAGTTGCCGTCTCGTTGCCCTGGACACCTGTATGTCCTGGAACCCAAACCAGTTCCACCTCTTTCTCCCTTGCCAATTCTGCTAAAGCATCCCCCCAAAGCATCTGTAGGTCGGCTGCAGCCGCACATTGGGCCTACGTAATAATAATAATCGCCCCCTCCATCCCGCACAAGATTTATAGCTTCTGGGGCCTGGTTTCCAGGTTATGGGTTGTAGCAATTATTATTATTCCTGGACGAGAGCGATCTTGTCCTGGATGAGTAGGTTGCCTTTAGTGTAGCTTGGCTGTCAGTTCATATATAGATTTTCCTCTATGGTGCTGTCCTAATCTCATCCTTGGTTGCCACCGATAGAATAGCGTAAACTTCTGCTTGAAAAACCGTGGTAAACTTTCCTAAAGCTCATACCTTTACTCAACCCTCACCTTAATAAATCCTTGAATAAAGCAGGTCACTAATTACCTGTCATACGTACCGAAAAGCTCTCACCTAGCCCAAATGAGCGTCAGGTTACCTACGCTATACATGACCAAAAATCTGTAAGACCTTTCTTCAACAAAAATATATAATTGTTAAAAAATTGATAATGATTTCATAGTTCGATTAATATCTGAAGATGAAGATAACCAGCATTGAAGATAAAGCTCTTAGTTAGTAAATAAATTCAACATGAAAAGCGCTATTCAATATAAAAAAGGCACGCTTTCAAGTGAATCATCAAACACCACGCCGGACTTGGTTTAAAGTGTGGTAGTAAAATACGAAGAATGCAAATTGGGTGACCAAATCACCTATTCTTGCCTCACGATCGCATTCAAGTTGGATTGGTAGTACAAATCTGAATGAAATCTGACTAACGCCACTGCAGGGCTAGATAACGATTCTACTTTCTACTATAGTTGATGAATGCATATAACTTAAAATTACTTTTGGAGAATGACATAGTTACATTTCTTTACTAAGCATCAAGGATGCATAAGACAAAAACTTAAATATTCTGGTTTACATGAAAAAAGATACAGTAGACATATAAATCGATTTTGATGATTAAATTTATTTCTCTTCTGCCACCCACGCCATTTTTTGAAAATATGTAATAAAATTATGTAGATTTGTTATTGTCTGTAATAATATAATATCATATAAGAGGATGCAATCTTAAAGGTTTAAATCAATCTATTTCCTGAATTACATGAAACCTCACAGAATGCTGTCTTTAATTAAACCTGTAAGTCTTTGAACTCTTGTTTTGCTTGACGCCTTTATAATATTGTTTTACGTATCTTAATCGGCTCCATGTCACAATGGCCTTACATTCTCGACTAGTCTTATTGTAAAAAGTTTCAAAAGTTTTATTTATTATAAGCACAATAGTTTAGTAATATATTTGTAAAGAATACCAAATAAACAATAAAAGCAAACTGTACTTGATAAAGTTGGATTTCGTTATTTATAAAAATATATTGTTAAACTGAAAAAGGTTGTTTTCCCAGAAATATTGATTAGGTCTGTGTAATATGTAGTTATTTTTTCAATATTAGCCTTGTTTGTTTCCTTTCAAAATAACATTTAATTTATTTTGTTTATTTTATGTTATGAAATATACAATGACTATTTGTATTAGTATCAAAGCATTTTGGCGGTTTAATTTGTTGTTTACGTTATCTCCTTGGATATTATTTTGCGTTTTATATTTTTACATACTTAATTTTCCAATTTAAATTGTGATTCTAATGTTTTGAGGGAGGTTCACATTAATATTTAATTTCATTTTTAAGCAGGCTTGCATCTTATTTATGATACATTATAAATTATTTTTTAAATAAGTATGCGACTATCCCAATCTTGACTGACATCTTATTAATGTTGATTTCTATCCTGCGAAGCAGGGCAGTGGCTGCTTTAGGCTTATTATGCCTCTTCGGCCTCAAGGAAATGGTATATACGGAGCCAAATGTACAGTCTAAGTTTAAATCGTTACACTGGTTAAGAAAAGCCTCCTCATCTTGTTGTGCATGTTTGTTGTGGTTTGTCTCTTCACATGTTGTGAAGCAGGAAGGACAGAGGAGTAGGAAATAACATGGTATTCGTTTTTTTATGCAATAAATGTGTACATGGAGGACCAAATTAAAATGCAACTTTATTCAATGTACATATCTTTTTTATTTCTTAGCTGATTTTTACATTTAAAGTTTTTTCGGAAAGAGTGTACGCTAGTGCTATAATGTTTTTCAATCATTTTCTTGCAATATTGATAGTTTTTAGGGCATGCGTCTTATTTTGCTAAAACCTGCTATACAATTAAGATAAATAGAAAAGGCAGAGGCGTAACTAGCAATTAAAGCGCCTATGGTCAGCCAACAAAAATGCACATTTTATATGATATTCGAAACTAAAATAACAACTTCACAAGTGCCGACATTCGAGTTGATCTGCTGTGTATCTTTATACTGTGATGAAGGCCTCAAATAACTCCAGGAAGAGACAATAATGGAAAATATTTTGAATCTTGAATGGGTTGACCATAGAAGACGAGAAGCGGGTTTCAAAAAATTGAAGAGTAGTAGAGAAATGTCCTTTTAGGCATCAGAAAAAAAAAACAGTAAAAGACCACCTCCTCATAATTTTATTTGATTCTAAAAAAGTTTTAAACTATTTACTTTTAAACATATTTTAAACATATTTTTAAAAATGTTTTTTTAATTGTTTTAAGCAGGCTTTTTTAACATAAAAAAACTGCTCTTTAGAATTTAAATGACCTGTTTCCATCTGAAAGGTGTATTAAATATTATAAGTATTACAACTATGAAAATATTATAAAACGAAATGTATAAACAACTGATTGATTGATTGTTTATTATTTAAATCTATTTTGGAAATGACTAAGCTTGAAATTTGAATCATAAAAACAATTCTAATTTAATAGTAAATTAAATTATAAAGTGGATTAGATTACATTGTATAAAATCAACTAATTTTGCTGTAACAACAATAAATTATTGTTAAATATTTCTTTTCAGATGTAGAGCATTTAATAAAGACTGGCTATAAATAACGGAAAGAATAATTACAGATGACGTGGTTACGTAAATGATAAATCTAAATAAACAAAATTACCTGAAAAAATGCTTCCCTTCAATATCAACTTTGGCAATAGTCTTTGATACTTCATAAATAAAACCAATTTAACGCGCACATTTCTTTTTTAGAATTGGTTTATCAGGTTCAACAGCATCTTTAATAAAATTGTTCAAAAATGTTGCCATATACAGCTCTTTCGTGGATCGTCATCATGAATATATAATAATCGACTGATTTTCTATTTACTAATTCTGCATTGTTTTTAGAGGTCTGAAGACGCATTTAAAAAGAATAATGATCCTTCTATTTATAGATTACAATTTGCATGGTATTGACTTAACAATATTTAATACTTTTGTTTTGGCGAGGATTGAAGTAGGTTTTTTATTATTGTTTCCCTGTGTTACTCTTTATTAGGAAGACGTAAAATTAAAAAAGTGATGATAAGAACCTTTATTATTGTTTCAGGCATGCATGATCATGATTCAAGATGGTAATTTGTGCCCGAAATTTAATAAGAATATCTTTCTTGAAAGCTTTAGTTAAAATATTCCAAAATCTCTATATTAGTTTATAGGAATTCAAAAAGGGTGCAATTCAATATGACCCACAGTGTATAATGCAATAAAGGGGTAAAAGGACTTGTTGCTGTGAACTTCCTCGACAATTTAAAAAGAATTAGAGCACATTTAGAAAATCTGAAAGAATCCGTAAAAAATGGTATTGCTTGAACAATACGCGGTACATAAGAATTCGTTTCTGTTTAACTTTTTGATACGAGGAGTGATTTATTTAGGACACAAACTACCAAAAGATTTCTCCATCTTTGCATGATAAATTCGAGAACATTTATTTGTCTAAATATCTCTGAACAATTTGTTCCGTTATTTTTTGTTCGGATAGCGTTGCAAATTGCCGTAAACGCTTTAGTAAGAAATATAAATTAGTAGCCAGGTCTTGTTCATATTTTGAATGCGTGTCGCGTATTCGACGGGCGCAGACGATTGTTTTCCACCGGATACCTGACACTGATGTACGCGTGGCAAAGTAGTTTCTTGTATGTACATTGTACTTACAACTAGTGATTCCAAAAATTCTTAAAGGCATAAATAATTCTATATTAACTTGTTTGTAAATTGTAGCCTTAAGGGGAAAGACAGATTTCGCAATAGTATAGGTTGTATTCCAGTTTCTTTTGTGTCAACGGGCATTTTACACGTCACCTACACGCTAATAAGCTGCCTGAACTGCCAAAAACGTAATCATGATTGATAGCCTCCGCTTTTATTTCCAAGATATGACTTAAAATTTATTATATACTTGACCGAACAGTTGACAACTCTCGACCTCTCTTAAAATGTAGTTACGAAACTGTTTTTCAACATTCTGTGAAATTACTTATTGGAAGCTTATTACAACTTTCCTTTTATATAATTGACAATGGGGTAAATGGGCCTTTTCCACAAGGTAGGAATCTTATTATTTAGTTATTATGTTTTATAAATCACTTATTTCATTACACATTTACTTAACACATCCCCCTTTCGCTTTTTCTGATTTAATTATTCTAATGCGTGAATTGTCCATTTCCAAAATTTTGTAAATCAATTTTCAATGAAATTCATATGTGGCCAAAATCCGAAAAAGACAATTAAAATAAAAAATATAGTATATAAGACTCGATGTAATGATTGCAGTGCTTGCTACATAGGACAAACAAAGCAATGCGTAATAGCCCGGTTAAAATAACATAAGAATACGTCACTTTTTTACATCACGTTTTTACATCACTTGCATCCAAACGAAGATTATCATACATATCAATTAGCTGTTACATGAAAGGTATCACATATGTACCGTGTAGTAGAACAGTCTAATTTAGTCGTCATTCAGAGCTTTACATTGTGCACTATATAATACAACTCATTATCAACTAGATCTTATTGATAATAATTAATTGGTACATACAAGTCTTACTTTCCGTACCAGAGCAACTACCATATTGGTTTTCCTTTTTTTTGTGGTGGCGAATCTCTCCAATCTCCAATATCCTCGTGAAATTATTGTGCTCGCTAGCTTTAGATTCATACGGCATACTATTGACCAACCGTTTTGACATTCATCTGGGATTAGATCTTAAACTAAACCTAAGTAGTAGGAAATGCCTCGAAAGATAATAGAATTCGAGATAATAGCGCTCACATATCATTATTATTCTAGTTGCCCTCGCACTATTATTAACTCCATTGTTGCGTTAGCAGTGTTGAATAAAAAATAATATTGTAGAACCCAAGAGAAAACAAAACAATAGTTTAAGCGAGTGCATGCGTTGTTGCGTATCGTAGCGTTGACCAAGAGTAACACCGCAAAGATTCTTAAGCGGTATTTCGTATAAGTCTTCTAAGTCATCTGTCAAGGATATACTTAAGGCTGATAAGATCGCTACAGAGAGTAATAGTAGATAGGGAATATACAAAGATGTGATGACCTGAATGCATTTTCCACAGCAGAACTTCCATCTAAAGGTCACCCACCATCGTTGCCTGCCTTAGATTATATAGACATAGCATAAACGTATACAGCATACACACTCGATTGTCGGCACTTTGAAGTTGTTAAGATAGCTTCGAATATCGCACACAACACTGACTACGATCGGTTCGCCGTGGCTTGCCGATCCCCATCGTCAATGTATATTAGCAATAACAAGCGGGGTATATAACAGCATAACTTTTGTTCCATAGCCCACATAGGATTGTGGTATTGAGAATACTATCTGGTTATATTTCCTCCTTATCCACAGACAGTGTTCATTACGCCGTGTTGAAGTGTAAAGTTCGCATCATTTCTTACGATTTTCTTTCTGCCCTGCTGCCAAATTCTAGATTTAGTTCAATTATTTGAACCATACAGATATTATTGATGACGTACCGTGATTATTTCCAGAATCGAACTCGAAGTGCATTACTGAGAATAAATATACAATTTGAAAAAAAACTTCAAATAGTCTCACTGCAACTAAAAAAGTTCAGGGTAAACAGCTCCATCTGAAATCCCAATTCAGTGTATCATGTAATCAATACTTCTTCTCTAATTACTAAATCTAAAAAGAATGATTAAAGAGTTTTAATGCTTTAAAGTTATAGCTAAACCTTTTTGCATATTTTCAAAGGGCCCTAAATATACACAATCTGACTTGTTTAAACAAAACCGAGACCGCTCAGCCAAAGCAAATAAAAAGCAGTTAAATCCTTTTTTTCTGTTGAAAAAACACTTCAATCACTTATCAGATTAGAGGGGAAAACAATAGAGTAGATTCGCCATCCCGTTCTTACACAACCGTGATACGTTTATATTTACTGTAAAAACATTTCGCGTTTCAACCTCGAGATTTTATTTACTCAAAATCGCGTAAAGTTCTTTCAGATGGCAAGAACAAAGCGCAATACACGCGTTCATTAGATCTGTTCATCTGAAATTATATGTTCTGAAACGACTGCTTTCAAAAAACGGAAATATACATCAATAAAAGGGGAATATTTCTTTAAAAGGATACTGTAGATTTGGCAAATTATCTCCAGATTTTACGTGATGAATTTAACTCTTAAATCGGTTGAACACTGTTAATTTCCTAAAGCTGTAGATCCATCGTTTGAATATAATACAGCTTTAGCAGAACAATTATTTTTTGTTTTCTATTTCTGATTCTGCTACAAGTGTAGAAAAGTACCAATTGCTTACGAATGTGAAGAAGTTAGGGTATGAAACGAAGTCGAATGCCGCAATCACACGAGTGTGAAATTGGCGTTTTTGCACGTATAGTGTTATTTACAATACGTAAAGCATAGTGTTACACACTATACTTTACTTACGACCACAAAAAAGTAATAAAACACCAAAAGCTAAGAAAGATATTTAACCTAGAATTTATAATCGCATTCATATCTCTTACGTGAAATCTCTGACAATTAATTAAGAGATGTAATGTGACAAGCTTCCATTTTCCCATCATCGGATTCACTCATGATAAATCTAAAATTTCGAAAACAAGTAAATATTAAATTTTTAAAGATAATTTAATTTCAGTCAGTCTAGTAAAGCTAAAAGATCATACATATGTACTCCAAACTTTCAAAAGTAAGTTTTTGTAAACAATCACAATTCAATTGCCAATTTTATTTTTCAAAGCAAACTTTTAAAATTATGGTTTTAAAATACAAAACAGAATAGAGTTATAACCAATACAAGAGTTAAACAAGACTCTTCATCTGCATAGCGCTATCTTTTATCTAACTCCTTTTCCGCGAAACGTAAATATTCCAGCATGCATTGCAGGTGTTGCAGAGAGCTTTAAGTGTACCCATCGCGCTTGCACTTGTCAATTATAAAAATGCAATGTTGCAAATTATAAAAGAGCTCATTATTTTTATTGTAATTTAACAATAATGAATTTTATTAATACATATTAACAATTATATAATGTTAAAAATTAATTACTTTTAAGTTAATTTAACAAGAATTTTATAATAACTTTATATATTAATAATAAATAAATTATGGTAAGTCTATGTAGGTTAGCGGTGCAGACTTTGCTTAGCAAGCAATCGGCCCAGGGTTCGATTCTTCTATATGGATTTGCATGTAAAATGTAATTTAATGTAAAACATTAATATAAAAAAAATAAATTAACCATTATTTAAAATTTTAAAATTATTATTAATTAATGTAAAAAATAAAAAGCTGCAATCTTCGAAGATGTATTATCTTCGTTTAGAATGTATTTTATTTCTACAGCCTAATTACAAATATAATTAGATAAACAAGAATTATTCAGTTATTATATTTCTAAAACCAATCAGGCAATTACAAATCTAATAAATCACTATTTAATAACAATACTTAAACAGTTTTTAAATTACTAAAACCAAACAATATCAATCAAGCCTATTTTAGAGCTGAACAGAAATAATTATCCAAACGCAGGTACGATTTCTGCAGAAAATGTAGCTTTAAACTAAATCTTGCAACTGTGTAAACGCACAAGTATACCGAAATCAAATACAATAACAAAGTTTGTATATTTAATACATAACCGAAAAGTTATAGAAAATATTTTATAAAGAATAACAGGAGTTTGTGTATAAAAGGAGATTAAAAACGCCTATTGATTTAGATTGCTGCTGCAATGTTAGGGGTAGTAGATAATACCCTAAGGTTTCACTTAGAGTGAGGGTAACGCAGAAGCTGTAATAGGTGATTTCAGATTCAAAAATAGAGGTCCGTAGAGATACCAATTGTATCTTAGGTATGGGTTTCTCTGAAACGTAGCGATTAAATTCCAGTCGAATTGGATTTTATGTGTATTAAAAGTTCAGCTACGTGAAATACCAGTGAACTACTGAATGGAAAATCTGCAAAGCTTTACTGCAACCGGATATGAAAAAGGTTTATATGATGGTGTTGGTAGTGTGGAGAAGCATCCTGCGAACATAATGTGCACCTGCACTTTGCTGAGAAGTTCAGAATTTTAGGGAGGGAAAATAAAGCCAAATAAAAGCATATTGCAGCTGCTATAGGTATTCAAAAATCTCATGTGTGGACCTTTACCCAAAACTAATTGACAATTGTTGAGGTTCGTGAGGCTAGGGAGGAAGCAAATTAGTAATTAGTTTTCTTAACAAAAACAAGCAACAAGGTGTGTTGGGTCAAGGCCTTAAATTCTGTTATTTACGAATTGGGTTTTCGTTGTCTGTATATATGACTCTGATTACGGAGGTTAGTCATGAAATGCAAGCTATAAGGAATTGTCTCCTGCCGTGATGAATAGATGATGAATGTAGTAGTAAGTGAAGAGACAAGTGCAACTATACCCATCTATACTTAGCCAGGTTGAAAGTCTGAAGATCAAAAGTAATCTGCTTGAGCATCAGGTGTCGCTAGCAAAAACACTGAAGACAAAAAAGGTATTCTTTTGTATTTCTTGCATGAGAAGTTTCTGTTCCGTTGTTTCGAAAAATCGAATCGTAAATACATTGTGATAATGTACTACAGAGTGACATAAAATTACGCCGCACTTTTTTAAATCGAACTGCGTGAAAATTAAAAATTTCGTGTACTTTTGTGTCGCATTGTATGTTAAATCGTTAATACATACATGTACTGGCGAATGCAAAAGTTCTGACCCCTGAGTTTGAATGCGCGTAGCAAAAAACTAACCGCTCAAATTTAATTCAAACACAAGACAATTTATTTTTGTATAAAATAGTAAATTTGTAAAATTATCTGATTTTCGGTTTTTGAATTTTCGCAAATTATGTTACAAAAAGACTGTTTTTTTGGGAGTTTTGACGTAAAGCGTGTCTTTAATAATTAACATTTCAATAACTACTCGACAGAATTAAATGTAATTTTATATGTAAGTGGCTAAGTGTGTTGTATGTATGCGGAAATTTTTGTAATTTGATATCTGTATTATTTCTCAAGTTACAAAAGATAGTATTTTTAATAAAACAACAAATACGACAAGAAATCTTGAAAATATTCATGAATTAATTAATATATTTTTTTAAATTAAAGAACTATTTCTTTAATATAATAAATAAATTGTCTATCTAACTGTTTTTTGTTAGAATTAATTTGAGCGGTCAGTTTTTTTGCTATGCGCATTGAAACTCAGGGGTCAGAACTTTTGCATTCGATAGTATGACCAGTGATCGAGTAGTGGTGTTAGTACCTCGTATTTCAAAGGCTATAGGTTCGAATCCCACTTGGGTGGTTAGATTTTTCGAAATTGGAGAATTTGTCTGCCTCAATCGTGTGTGTGTGTGTGTGCGTGCGCGCGCGTGTGGATGCGTGTGTGCGCACGATTAGGTTGGATGTTAGATCGTGGGGACATGTCCTTAGCTGTTGGTTTCCTCGTAGTGTTGGAGTAAAATAAAAAAAATACATACTTCACCGGTTTAGATTAACAATAAGGAAACTTTTTGTATCTTTATTTAATATTCCACAAACATCTTAGCAATATAATTGCACATAAAATGCTATATGTGTTATAAGCAGGTGAAGGTTTTGAGCATTTTCTTGCTTGCATGATGTGCGAGCCCTCATAATGAATGCGTTACACTGGATAGAGACGAATAACCTATATTTTTCACCTTTGAGACCTCTGTTATTGGCACTTTTAGTTTTACCCATCGGCATCGCGGCGATAACACACCATTTTATTATGCTGATAGTAGAAAAGTCGAGTAAAATCAATTGCAATCAATCAAACAAAAACCATGTAATAATAAACTAATAACCAGCATACGTCCTTTGTTTATAACTGAACTCTAGCTACTTTTTTAAATGATAATCTTTTTAACACTTTTTACTATAGTTGTGTTTATTATTATTATTATTATTTGGAGACTAATGAAATGATGTTGGAGCAAAATTAACAAAACAAAAGTAAAATAACAAGGGCATAAGAATCGTAATTAAATGAGAAAGGTCCATATCTAGAAATACATAGATATCAACTTTACGACTTCAATTTTCCGTAAATATTTGAAGTGTATCAATAATATAAATATAATACACACCCACAAACTCATACAATTATTGTGTAAGCATTGTGAGCAATAAATGTTCGTTTCGTACTGATATTGTATTGCTACAATTTTTTGTCGCACTGTTTATCAACCTACGTAGAAAAGGCGGTTTGATCATTTGGTGTAAATTAATTAAAACCCACAGATTCGCACCTTTTTGTCCGAGAGACAACCAGCAAACGATATTCTTTTTACTTTCACAAGCCGTTCAAAATAAATATCTACCACCTCGTAACAAATTACATTAATCAATGATTAGTTTGATCATTCAATCTAAAACTACCAATTCATTTCACACCTTTAAGATTTTTAGTTTACTCCTAGTAAAAAAAAGTAGCTGACCTGTATTTCGTGTATTAGTTCTTGTTCGTCCAACATCACAATCTTGCAATGGATCGTTCGTGGTTTGGAGCAAAAACACTCCATGATTACTGGTTCGGTAGGTTATACTAAAACAAAAAAAAACAGTTAAAATATTATTTGTAAAAAAATATAATCGTTTAAATGTTTGGTTGCGTGACGAATTTATGAATATTTCCACATAACAATTTTGCTAACGTCTGAGAGTAAATCTTCTAGTAATTACCTACTACATGAAGAAGTGAAGAATATGTAAAGTAATCGAGTTCATCTTCTTCAAGGTTACTCGTTCATCCGAAGCAATTTATTTTCAATTAAGATCGTTTATAAATTCTTCGGAATGTTTTGATTATATATGTGTCTATAAATGCTACATATAAGTAAAAAATGCAATCTTATACTATACATGCAAAAAACTTAAAAGTATTTTGTATTATTTATCTGAGCAACGATCGGTTATTGTACGACCTTTTTTGTAAAGGCATTTGTCTGTTTAAATAAATGTTTAAGAGAAAAAAGAAACTCTGTATATCTATACAAATTTCTCGAAAGTTATTTACAAAATATGCATTTATTTTGAGGTTATGTTTGCGCATATACTTTCCAATTTACCAATATCCGTATTTTGCAGAATTCTTGATAATGAAAACGTTAAAATAATATAACTACTTAGTATCATACATAGAATCTTCAAACATTTATGGCCGGTTTCACAAAGCTTGATTAAACTCTGATTAACTTAATTGTGATTAAATTTGAAATCTAGAAATATAATTGGATAAAATCCAAGGTCTGTTAAATCTCAGCCAATGAAATTTCTAAATTTTGAATTTAATGACAATTAATTTAATCAGAATTTAATCAAGCTTTGTGAAACCAGACATGAAAGTTCTCAATATTGCAAGCCTTAAAGATTCGAATGCTACATACATACCTACAAGCATTGAAGGGATAAGAAGCTCTAATCAAACTAAAGTTTAGTAAAGTACGGCAATACGTATCTTTTCACTCAAACAGTTCATCCTCCAGCAACTATCTGACAGTACAGTAAGCTATTGTGATGATCTGTGTGACGATTTAATCTATTTAGGGCTAGACATTCTAACAGAAATTTTGAAATATATTATAGTTGCTTCGTCCGTCAAGTTGCATATTTTTCTGACAAGTTAAAGCAATAAAAAATTATTTCCATCTTTATCGTCAAACAGAAAAGAATTAAGTAATAATCTTATAATAATCTAGTTATAAACTTATCAATTATGCATTTACCGCCTTTTGATGTGATTGACATCATCGTCAATAAAATGATCAGAAGTTTTTATATTGTGATTCGTCAAAACTACGTCAACTGTATAGTACCACCGCCTTTGAGACTAATCCTATTAGCGAAATTAATGAATTAGACTGATTTCTTTACAAATACTATCGGTATTGCAGTAATAGGTATACCAAAAACAAAAATCGGTCGCGTTTTGGTCAATCAGGTTATTCTAATAAATCTTCTAATCAATCTAGTATGTGTCATCATTTTTTATTGTCATAAGTAGAGACGTGCATTTTAATAAAGCATAAAACCACTATGACAATTAAGCGAAGCAAATTAATCTGCAATACTGCAATGTAACACAAGTAGACGCTTGAAAATGGTGGGTTTGGACAAACCATGCCGATGCCGCCAAAATATAAAGTGAAAAGGGGTCTACTTAAAATAAACAACTTTAATTAAAGAAATTGTCAGTGGCGTGGCAAGTTTTATATAACAACTTTCATATTTCTAAACTACGAGGGGAGGCTGATAAATGATCTACCTGCAGTATTTATAATATTATTTTAACATACTTGGCTATGGTGTCAGATTCGATGTTTATTGTATTGGGCATGTGGCAATTTGTTTTGCCGTGGTGTGCTTAGTTGTGCGTTAACAGTTCGATGATTAAATCATGTCACGTCAAATTAATAAAAATGTTAACATTGAGCATGGGGCTGTAATAAAATTCCTTACCAAAGAGGGAAATTCACCATAGCAAATTCAAGAACGCATGTTAAATGTGTACGGTGATTCTTGCCCTTCAGAATTTATTATGAAATTTTGGCCGAAACAATTTAGACAAGTTCGTGAGAGCCTGCAAGACGATTCCAGTGCTGGACGTCCTGTTTCGGCAGTTACTGAAGGAAATGTGGAAAAAGTGAAAACTTTAATACTCTTTGATCGCCGAATTCAACAGTGGGAAGTCGCTAGGGATGTAGGCATTAGTAAGGAAAGCTGAGTATAAGAATACAGATAATGCACGATAACGCGCCTATGCATTCTGACCAAACTGCGAGGGTAGTTCTAAAAAAAAACAACTTCGTATAAACCGATCACGCTTTTTATAGTCCAGACTTACCCTCCTGCGACTATTTCCTCTTCAGAAACCTGAGGAAGGACTTAAGGGGGCGAAGATTTACAAACGATCAAGAAATGAAAGTATTTTGACAACAAACAAAAACATTTTTTTCAACGGTATGATGTCGCTTTTTGATAAATGTAAGAAATGTATTTCACTATCAGTGGACTATATTGAAAAATAAAAAACAACTGTCACGCCAGCCTTTTATTTCTTAGTTAGGTAGATTATTTATCAGCCTCCCCTCGTATATACGAGCGCCGTCGCTACAAGTTACAGGACATATGTCCTGTAACTTGTAGCGACGGCGCTTATGAAAGATAGCTAATCAAGGGTTTCTTCAGGCTAGGTAACTTAAAATGCACGTCTCTAGTCATAAGCTATTTGCAATCTACTTTTCATATACACTTGATAGTGTATTTGACAAGAGAAATTTTGAAATTCTCGCTAATTCTAGTAACTTTTCAAATTGCAAAGTTTTAACACCTATTACTAGAGACCTGTTAGTGCAAATTTCTTCACGTCTTTTTACTGCGTGTGAATGTGAAACTTCGCTATGAATACATGTATTATTTGATAATCTCAGTAATTAGTGTAATTTATGATGTCTAAGGCGGGAGCACTTGAAAACTTATAAGATATGTTCAACAGTAAATTATCTAATATTGATATCCAACGAAGTTGTACTTTTTTCAACAATTCATATTCAGTGTTTTATTTCCAAATAATAAACAGAGATATTAAGAAATTAGATAAATAAAAGCAATAATTATAATTCTATCCAATTCCCAGAACAAAAAATATTACCTCTGATTGTAGTAATTTTGAACTTTGGCGGAGTTCACGGATTGCTGCAAGCAATCTCCTAATAGAAATTCCATGAGAGTTGGCATGGAGCACGAGCAGTAGTTAACTCTAGCAACAATTAACAACCATACCATCGACCAAGAAAAAGAATATCGAAGTATACAAGATCGACAATGACCTTTAACCTAAATAAAATTTTCCCATCTAGAGTAAAAGGTTCAAGATTAGAACTTTTACTGTTTTAAGTGTAAAAAGGTTACCATAAATGTTTAAAGATATAATTGTTTTAAAGTGTGATAAATTTACACTAGCATTGTATTGAAGTTAACTCTATGGTCTACACGAAGGTACAGATTGGAAATTTTATTCGAAATGTATCGAACCTAAACGCACACTTCTTAGTGATCTAGTGTTCGAATTTTACACTAAACTTTTTACTGTGTACTCCTTAAGATTTTCTTTTACAGCTAGATGTCACAACATATCACGGGGCCATATTCCATTTAGTCGCCTTAGTGGAAGATAATCGTGAGACAGCTGCTGCACCAGTTCGTTGCTATGTCCAGGGAACTATTGATGATATTTCATTGCATACCTTCGAATTTCGTCAGCGACATATGGAATATCGAGCTCTTTAGGTATGCTTTGATTGGTAAGATACCAAGGCGCATCCAGCAGCGTTCGGAGAGTTCTT
Organism: Agrypnus murinus; assembly: GCA_929113105.1. Classification (NCBI taxonomy): domain Eukaryota; kingdom Metazoa; phylum Arthropoda; class Insecta; order Coleoptera; family Elateridae; genus Agrypnus; species Agrypnus murinus. The sequence continues at coordinate 95,293,136 of OV816023.1, forward strand.
GATTGAACTGCTGAATTGTTTTCCACCTAGTTCGCAGCCACTCAGTTCAATTCCATAAGACCAGATAGGCTTAAGCATAGTTTTGTATAATAGTAGCTTGTTGCTAAGTGATAGTTTGGACTTCCTGCCCAGAAGCCAGTACATTTCATATCCAATTGCTTTCGCTTAGATTGGACATGGTATTTTCAGGTTAGACGTTGGTCACATGCAGACCTAAATATTTGGTCTCAGTTTTAACAGGTACGAATATTGTGTTGATTGTACTGGGGGAAAGGTGCTAATTTTAGTGGTGAACGTCACCTGAGCTGATTTGGATTGGTTGATTTTAATGTGCCACTTGTCAAACCATATGCTAATATTATTTAAGTGCAGTTGGAGATTAGACGATGCAGTATCTGAGTTTTCATGAGTCAGAATCGCTGTATCATCAGCAAAAGTAACAACTACAGTAGTTGGAGTTTACGATAAGTCAGCAGTATATAAAAGGTAGAGGAGTGGTCTCAAGCCACTGCCCTAAAGGACACCGCATTGGATAGAGTAGAATTTGGAAAGCTCATTGCAGTATTTGACAGAGAAGTTACGATCTAACGATATAAAGTAAGCCAAGGTTATCGAACGCTTGAGATACATCTAAAAACACGACGGAGCTAAATTTCTTTTCTTCAATGCTCTTTTATAATCGTTGACAATCCTATGCGTTTGATGTACGGTGGAATGGGATTCACGAAATCCAAATTGATGTCGAGGTAGCTGTATTAGGATATCTGTATTATCAGAGGCAGAAGGCTGATAGGTCGATAAGATGCGGCATGTTCTGGAGCTTTCCCCTTTTTAAGCACCATTAAAATATTAGCACATCTGTATGTGTATGTGTCATCTACCACGATTTTCTCTTATTTGCCAAACATTAAACTATCTTGGACGTTCACTTACTTTAAGTGTATCAAATCACTTCATACAAGTTTAGGAAATGCATTCCTTTGATGAATGCTTGTATTCCTAGATTCTACTTGCACTTCCTCCATGGTAATGCTTTTAGACATTCTTGATTAGGCTCCCCATCAAGTCATTTGCAGTTTTCTGGATGGTATCCAAAAAACTGCATCGGCAGTACAAACTCAGCATTTTAGATTGGGGGTGTTTACACCTTCTTAGCGTTTTCAAGTAGATTAGTTTATCAAGGATCTCTGTTAATTTAAAAAAAAGGTCCATATTAAGTAATTGAACGGAAAAAAAGGAGTTTTACTTAAACAATACAAAAGGGGACACAATTCTTATTTTTCAATTATCAGATGCCTTGTGATTAAAAATAGTATATTGTACCTTGGCATGGTTGTAGTAATAAATTAGTTAGTACTTAACTGTAATTAAATAATTACATAAACGTATTTTATTATTTACCCACCCATCACCACCAGGTAAAAGGTGGGAAAGTAAGTACAATAATATAATCGATATTGCAATTCTCATATGTTAGCTATTTTACGTTTGTTCGGACTACGCACCATAAAATCGTTGATATAGTAATAAGCTGGAATGTAACTAGACTTTTATGAGCTAAAAAGTAAATCGTAACATTTCTAATCTTAGTATAATGGTTATAAAATATCTATAACGATAAATATAACAATAATATCTCTATTTTCTGCAAACTTTCTTCTCTATTACTTTAAGGTTGATATTTTATAATGTAACATAATTTCACACTTTCACACTCTTAAAATATAAGTACTAATTCGAAACATTACAGGGATTATTTTTAAAGGACTTACCTAGCCCATACCCGGGTTGAGTATTAACACTTAACTTACGAACAGTGTACAATTATTCTTGATATAAAGGGTGTTACAATAGTTTGGACAGATGTTAAATGTGAATGGAGCTTAAACGTCAATTGTTTTTTGAGGTTAGTTTTTTGTTTTGATATCTTCAGTCGTTTACAAATAAAATCATGGAAAAGCTGAGCGTTGAACAACGTGTTAAAGTTATTGAAGCTTAATACGAAAATGGACGTTCAAACAGAAGTGCATTTCGCGCTCTTCGTGATTTTTTCGGCCCGCATAATCTACCAACCGAGAGTGTATTGGCAAAATTGTGAAGAAATTCCAAGAAACAGGGTCTGTGGCAGATGTTCGGAAGCCAGTACGTGCACGTGCAGGACGCTCGGCCGAAAACATTGCTGCCGTGAGGGAGAATGTGGCCGAGAGCCCAAACACCTCTATTCGACATCGAGCACAGGAATTGCATTTGTCTACGGCCACTTTGCATCGCATATTGACGAAAGATCTGTCGTTGCACTCGTACAAAATTCAATTAACGCAAGAACTTAAGCCGACGGACCATTTCAAGCGCCTAAGATTTGCCATTGGATACACGAACAAAGACAAGCGAATAATGAATTTTCCACCAAAATCTTCTTCAGCGACGAAGCCCATTTCCATCTCACTGGCTACGTCAACAAGCAGAATTGCAGAATATGGGCTGATGAAAATCCAAGGGCAATTGTCGAAACACCAAAGCATCCACATAAAGTCACTGTGTGGTTTGCATTTTGTGCCGGAGGAATCATTGGACCATTTTTCTTTGAAAATAATGCTGGGAATTCGGTCACAGTGAATGGCGAGCGCTACCGCGCAATGTTGAATAATTTTGTGTGGGCAATATTGCATGATTATGACATCGCTGACATGTGGTTTCAACAAGATGGCGCCTCATGCCACACAGCCCACGCCACAATGGTTCTACTGCATGAGAAGTTTCCCGGGCGCATAATCTCCCGAAACAGCGAAGTCAATTGGCCACCAAGATCTTGCGATTTGGCACCGTTAGACTTCTTTCTTTGGGGCCATCTGAAGAGTAAAGTCTATGCCAACAAGCTAATCACCATCCAGCAACTCAAAGACGAGATTTCACGGCACAATGATGGGATTGAGGAGCAATTACGCCGAGCTGTTATAAAAAATTTCGATCAGCGGATCGACGTGTGCCGCCGGAGTCGTGGCGAACATTTGGAGGACATTATCTTTCACACTTAACTGTAATGGATCAAATAACATGTTTCATTAAAAAAATATTCAATTTTGTACACCACTGATTTTTAATTAACGTTTAACATCGATCCGTCTTATTGTAACACCCTTTAGAACTACCAAAGTTGACCATCTATGGCATGTAAGATAACGACTAAAATTTAAAGTTAGGTAAAATCTATGGTTTAGGTGAACTACATACACAGAAAAAAAAACAGACCCATGAAGATTTTTTTAGAGTACTGGGTAATTCTTCACTACAGATACCTATTTTCTCTCTATATTATTAACTAACTCTGCGAGTATATAGATTGAATATGCTATCTAATAGTAGGTATTCTACTTTAAAAGTTGTTATACTTTTAAAAAGTGATCTAAATTGGTAAAAGAATGTTTGTTTGTGTTCATCTTACTTAGTTAAAGTAAACAAAACGAATTGGCATCAATCGACACTTAACACTGTATTTGAAGAGAAGCGTGTGCGCAATAACGGCACTAACAAAAAATGACAACAATCAGCTGTCTGCTGTATTTGACTTCGACTAGTTATAACTGTTGAAACTTTGCAATTTCAAATGTTACTAAAATTGGTGGGAATTTTAGAATTTTACAAATCTTTAAATAATTTAAGGTAGCTGTAGAATTACAAACGTAATGAACAACTGAGCAATATTATATTGACTAGGCAAAAAACAGGTATCTGCACATAAATAATAGTACCTATATTAAGTTTAGATAGTAAAATTTTAAAATTCAAGCTAATTTTAGTAACTTTCCGAATTGCAAAGTTTTAACAGATATAACTAGAGACCTGTTAGTACAAATATGTTCACGTCTTTTTACTGCGTGTGAATGTAAAACTTCACAGTTTGTTTTAATGATTAATATAAGGTAACTTGAAACAATTTTACATTTTAAACATTTTATTAATAATTGTACAGTGAAGACTTGTTGATCTGAATCTACATTAATCCGAATATTCAAATGTGTAATTTAATACAAAACTACCGTTGTAGATAAGACAAATAAAATTTTATTTTATTTTATTTATGTTTACGTTATGTTTATGTCTGACAAATTCTTATTAAAAAAGTCACGTATTTTTTTAAAAGTGGTTAAATTGCAACTTCACAATTCGTATTAGTTAAAAAGGTTTAAGTTAAAAAATAATTGATACTTCTCTTACGAATTACGACTTTATGTATCTAGAGTGTACATAAAAAGATTGCTAAATTTAAAAATTGTTAAATGTAAAAAGACCGCATTGTAACAAAGTAAAAAAACTTTAAAACCTGCGGAATATGCGGACACGGAAGAAAAGTTGTTTGCGTGGTTTCAGATATGTCACCGATATCCTCCGAAATTTTGGCCGAAAAGGCAAAGCATCTTTATCCAGCAGCGTGCGGTGCATACGAAACAATGGAAGCAGTCGCGATACGACGTATGCGTTATTATCTTACTTAGCTTACGTTAGCACATTATCTTACTACTGACTTGACATTGGAAAACTACGCTATTTTCACTCTAAATTTTAATCTAAATAGAAAAAAAATTATACAAAAGTTTTATAACAATTGATTCTAAATAGGCAATATTTTTCCCATATAGAGTAAAAGATTCAAAAGTCAAGAGTAACATCTTACTCCGAAATGATTAGAAATTTGACTGTTTTAGTGTAAAGAAATTTACCATAAATGATTAAAGATATAATTGTGAGTGTAATAAATTTACACTAGCATTATATTGAAGTTAACTCAATGGTCTACACCAGTGATTCCCAAAGCGTGTTCCGTGGAATTCCAGGGTTTCGCCAGACAATGTGTCCTTTAACGATCGATAAGATTAAACTTAAGATATTTAAAATTTAATAAGAATTTATTTTATAAAAAATTGTATTAAGATACTAAAAGGACATTCTTCATGTTTAAAATAATAATTACGTATACCGCATCTAGTTATATCAAATGATTTAATAAATCCTCTCTCTAAACTTTTTTCTTTTAATGTTTTTGGATTTTAAACGTTACAAGGGTTCCATTATCTTTGGGAAGTCGTATAAGAGTTCCGAGACAAAATAAGTTTGGGAACCACTGGTCTACACGAAGGTACAGATTAGATATTTTACTCTAAATGTTTTGGACCTAAACAAACACTTTTTAAAGTGGTCTAGTGTTCGAATTTTACACCAAATTTTTTACTGTGTACCATATGCGACTACCAAACTCAAGCACGTATGGCATAGATAAGGCATTGGTATCAATTTATTTATATCAGGTACTTCATCATTCAGAAAATCCTAATTTCTTGGTTTAGATGAGTACATACCACTTTACTATTTCTTGATACGAAACTACCACGCTTGAGTATGTGTGTCATTGGGCTAAATTCCTGGGTAGATGCTTTTTATTGGAAATATATTGCAAAAATACTAGTCCACTTGCTTAGATTAATGCATATGGAACTACTGAACTCGACTATTATGTGCTAGATTTGTATCTATTATATACTTCATCAATGGAAAAAATACTTTTCAATGAGTTCAGTGAGGTAGACACTACCCAATGTGAAACTATGCAAGATAAGCGTTTATAGCATGCATGGTACAGGATAGATATAGTTTAGAACATACACGAACAGAGCTTTCCGGCTAATTTAATGAAGTGAAACGTCTGTTCAAGTGTACACATTGTTGTTTTTCTTCCCTCATAACCAGGTTTACGACGATGACAACGTGTCCATGTATTTATTAAAATGGTTACATCAATAATATTCAAAAAACATTTAACGAGCAGCATTGTTTCAAAATATTTATTACTTATCATAAAAGAACCTTAACAACTTTGTTGCCATATGAATGTAAATACATACATAAACCATTAGATATTCATATTCTTCCTTAAAGTGTACAAACATCTGAAAGATGACTCACTCGTTTTATCTGCAAGTAGATCTTTTTATTATTTAATAGCTTTTATGCAAATACGTTTGTGTTAATTAATTTGCAAAAATTAAAAAGAGAGGGAGAGATAAATGAACGCATGGCTGACTGTTATGTTACACAATTAGTCAGTTCCGAGAGGGAACTTAAGGTCACTTAAAGGTATGTTAAAGTGTTATGTCAAATATTTAATTAGAAAAGCATTCGCCAAACACTGTGGTGGTCTAAAAAAGCTACTTTAGTTAAAATAATTTGGGAAATGCATAGACTATTTTAAACTAGATTCTGTAACAAATTGTCTTTCGCTTTTGTTATTTTTTTCATCTTCATTAATCATTCCTTATGTTGACTTCGTGGAGTAAAAGAATTGAGCTTAACAATTCTAATTTAAGTTTCCCTGAAACAGTAGGTGCTTGATCTCAATGTCGTTCAACTTTTCTCACAGGTTCTTTCAGTGTGTGCAAAGGATTGCATGTGGATATTTAGATAATCTACCATTTTCTTTTATAATTGTACGATGTGTAGTGTTTCATATATATATTCAAACGATCCTGGTCATGGGTTATGATTTTTTCATCTTGTGAATTTATTTCTATTTTTTAACATTGACTCAGCTGTGTGATTTTTTGATGTTGAGGTATGTTTTTTAGCCATGACATTTTTCAGCCGCAGCCTCGCCTCGCAGAAACTCGAATACTGCGTTTCCGAAACCTTTGAATACGAATACAGGCTATAACTAATATAACTAGAAACCTCGTAAAGGAGGGGGGTTTAGAAGATATTTTTCTCAACATGTGGTCGCCTCATGCTAGTTTTCAAAAAAAATCGCATTTTAGATTTTAAATACACCCATTGTACTCTCCTTACATTGAAAATATCAAGCAAGCAAAAAAATTATTTTTTTTAAATATGTTCTAAATCATTACAGCTACCCCCATTAAGAGGTTTCTAGTTATATTAGTTACACCCTGTATATTGGAATATTCAATATTCGTCAGATAAAAGAATATATCGAACACTTACAAAAAAATTATTGCGTGCTAATTGCATGTTAAAAGCAGCAAACATAAAAGTAGAAACTGTTAATGTATAACGTATCATTATCATTATTAACTGCCAGTAAAAAATCAACGGCTCCTCAGTAAGAAAAGAGATCTATTTACAAAAGTTGAGCTGCTAACGCCACGCGCCGCCAGAAATCTTCCTGCATAGAATCATACCACCACGCATCAATCGCAGGTTCACACGCACTCAAATACTTACAATTAAATAATTACTTATGTCTCCGTAAAAGTTGGTGAACTTCGAGAATCTCTGAAAATATTTTAATGTCGATTTCACAATTCGCTAGTTTGTTTCTTGGGGGATGTTTTTTTATATAATTGTAAAGTGTTTGTTGATTGTTCAAAAGGTCTTTCGAGAGTTGAATAATGAGTAAAATGAGAAAGAAATAATGGAAAATTGGTAAAACAACGCTTCGAAAACGGTAACAGATAAACTGGGGTATTATATTATATCTTTGATACTATAAACTTTGGGGTTCAATTTCATGGTCACCGGTTTAATAAATAGTACTGTCAAATTATTAAATTAAAAACAAGTATGTATGCCTATAATTTTTATCATAGTTTGAAGAATGAAGAGTCAATTAAAGTGTGACACCCTGTATTAATGCAAGTTCAAAGAGTGTTAGCAGTTAGGAAGGAATAGTCTTCCTTTCCTAATCTGTGGACTGTAATCCAGGGTTAACAAAAAACATGTTTTTAAAAAACAAAAACAGTTGTTTTTTAAATTGAACATGTTTTTGATCAAAAATGAGTTTAAATCACCCCATATAAAAAACATGTTTAAAACATGATTTAAACTATTTTAAACTAACACATCTTGAAATGTTTTGTTGAAAGGTTACAAGAAAGATATTCGTTTTAAATTCGGGTACAAATTACCATCATGATTCATGATTATGTATGGCTGTAGCAATAATAAAAGTTCATCACTTATCATCACTTTTTTAATTTCCTAGTAATAAGAGGAATAAGACTAATAGGAATTTTCAACGAAACAATAATAAACAATCTACGTCAATCCTCGTCAAAACAAAAGTATTAAATATTGTGAAATCAATACCTTCCAAATTGTAATTTATAAATAAAAGGATCATTTTTTTAAATTCACCTTCAGATTTCTAAAAAGAATGCAGAATTAGTAAATAGAAAATCATTCATGATGAGGGGTCGACGAAAGCACCTTATATGGCTGCATTTTTTACAATTTTATTAAAGATGACGTTGAACCTCATACAATTCGTGCCAAGCGTATCCATTGCAAAAAATAAATGTAAAGATAAATTAAGTATCAAAGACTATTGCTGAAGTTCATGTTGAAGGGAAGCATTTTTCAGGTATTTTTATCTATTTAGATTTACCATTTACGTAACCAGATATCTTTAATTATTGTTTCCGTTATTTATAGCTAGTTTATTAAATGCTCTACATCTGAAAAGAAATATTTAACATTAATTTAATGTTGTCGCAGCAAAATTGGTTGATTTTATATTCTGTAATCTAATCCTCTATCCACCTTAGTATTATAGAATTTACTATTAAATAGAATTTTTGTTTTGGTTGAAGTTTCAATCTTAGTCATTTTCCAAAATAGGATGAAAAAGAAATGATTTAAAACATAGTTTGATGTTTTAAACAAAATATTTAAAAAATGCCAACCATTGCCGTAATGTGAAAATAAAAACGAAAATCATTATGAAATAAATGTAAGAATACAATAAGCTCTAAATATTGTTCTTATGTTAGTATACATTTAGGTTTTCAAGGAATTTTTCAAAAATATTACTACCTGAATATTTATGATTCACAATTAATATAACAATGGCTTTATGATGCCTGCAATCGTATAATTTTGCATTATCATGTAAATTTTATCCAGTATATTGCATGATGGTTATTGCATTTTTTAGCATCTGTTCATGAAATACAATATTGCACATTTGCACTAAAATAAACATAAAATTTTACACTCAGACATAAAAATGCTTCCCGGGGTATACATTCTGGAAATTTTTATTTCCTACCAATGTTTTACTTATCTAATATAATAAACGAAATATGGAGTGGGCCCATGTAACATGAAGAAACAAGAAATTTAAACTAGATTGTAAATGTTTACCTTTTATTTTATTATTCGTTTAAATGTGGCCTGTAGATGTAATTATGGCGACATATAGAATACAAAAATAATAAATAAGGTTTTCTTCTTATCAAAACATGTATTGTTTTCGATGTAACAATCAAGTCTTTGCATACTTAACTAAACATAAGCTCTCTTAGTTGAGCATCAATTAAATATTGTAGCAACTACGTGTATTAATTGAGGAAATCCTATAAGGGTCAAAATAATAACGAAAAAACATAACGGATTTAGTTATAATTATAAATAAAGTAGAAAATATTATTGCCTACAAACATCTCCAATATCTTGATTTATAAGCGATTTCGTATATTTGCTGTAGGTATATGAAATGAAGTAACAACGGAATCTGGAAAGTCCAAATCGTGTAAAATTGAATCAAATTGGAAGTGTCAATATTTTAAATAAAAATGCAAACTACACATAGTATACAAACATTATTATCGAATGCTAAAATTCTGACCCCTGAGCTTGAATGCGCATAGCAAGAACTAACCCTCAAATTAATTCAACCAAAAACAGTTAGATAGAAATTTTATTGTTGTATAAAATACTAGATTTGTAAAATTATCTGATGTAAGGTTTTTGAATTTTAGCGAATTATGTTACAAAAAGTCCATTTTTTGGGAGTTTTGACGTTTTTGAATAAAATTACATTCAATTCTGTCGAGTAGTTATTGAAATATTAATAAAGACACGCTTTACGTCAAAACTCCCAAAAACCGTACTTTTTGTAACATAATTCGAAAAAATTTAAAAACCTAAAATCAGATGATGTTTTATACAAAAATAAGTTGTTTATCTAGCTGTTTTTGTTTAAATTAATTTAAGCGGTTAGTTTTTTGCTATGAGCAATCAAACTCAGAGGTCATAACTTTTGCATTCGATAGTAGATGGATTCACAAAACAAGATTTTACACCAAAAAGTTATTCTGTATAAAAGTTTGTGCTTACTTTGAAACTTCTAATAATTAATTATAATAAAATCCATATTTTCTCCAATGCCAGTTGCAATGTTTACGGCTGTAGTTTCTCAAATTCAAGTTCAAGCACACGGTCCGAGCTATATCCGAGTCGCATACTTTCTTTTTACACTAATAGAAGTGGTAGAGTACCTTCACCGTTGATCATCTTGACCAATCAAATTCAAATACGACTTTAAGAGAAAAATAGGACAATCGCCTTAATTTTCTTGAAAGGAACTGAAAAGAAATTTTAATAAACGATGATTTTTTCCCTTGCAATATAAACATAATTAATATTTATAAAGGCAATGCAAATTAGAAAATTTTATTATCGGCAGCTCATATTAGCTCATTGCTGATATGAGATGCTCAAGGGCTGGGTTCAAAGACAAGTGGCGCACTGTGGGGCGAGCCTTAACAAAAACCGCGCAAGGAGGTAAACATCCAACTTGTGTAAAGAATAAAAAACATATTGGCGTTTGATTATAAAATGTTCAGGGCATCTAGAACCGGTGGCAAAATTTAAAAATCTTTGTTATTGTTAAAAATCTTGATGCTTAAAGTTGTCATTACTTTGACAATTTCTCGACATTTCCAGACTGATATTTAAAATTAAATTACTTTTTTTGTATGGAACTTATTGAAACCAAAATTTAAAATGAAAAAGAGACATAGTATTTGTAGCTAAACAACTTAAAAAAACATGAAAATGTTTTGTAAGTTTTATTTTAAAAAAACGTCCGCATATTTCCGCTTTAAAATCTATGTTGAAGAAAGAACCAAAGCTTCATGGTTATTTTCATACAAAAACCAAATCCAACTCGATCCAACTTAAAAAGTTAAAAGCTGTTATTGTAGGTACTGCAAAAAATCTTTACCGGCATTATTCGTATTACTGCATGCCTAGTTGTTGATGAAGCATTGTGGTTGAATTTTTGTGGTGTTCTTTTATTATACTACATATCTGATTAGCATTTTGGTATAGTATAGCCTTTTGAAAGTTAAATTAAAAAATAAAAATAGACAGCTTGACATATGTATATTTGTATATGGGTATTCAAACTTGCAATGCTTTTGTAAAATTATAATTTTAGGTAGGTATCAATTTTTCAATTAAGATATTTAAGGTAAATAACCCCTGGGTTCGATTCCCTGTCGGAGTGATAATTTTTCATTACAGATGATATATACAAAAATATTATTTGTAAAATTAGCTCTACATCAAAATATATTAAGATTATTAACATATACAAACATACGTGATTTCTTCTACTTTTCAATTCTCTTCAGAAGACGAGCTGCTTCTGCTAAGACGTACTTTGTTTGCGGATTCTTCCTAATCTGAAAATAAAAGCTCGATATTTTCTTTGTCTTCGTGACTCATTTGATCATTTTGCAAAAGTTGTAAAGTTTCAGGCCATAAAGTTTTCTTCTTTGTATCGACAAGGACTGGTGTTATAGACGTTATATATGGATCTGATGTCACGAGCAGTCTGTAGACGATGTCCTGGATGGTTGATTTCCTGCTACTTTTTCTAGAATGCAATTCTCGGAATTTTCTAATATCTTTATTTCACGCTTCTTGCGCACCTTCCGATAATTTTCCTATAGGTAATGAAGCATGTTGTATTATTTGAGGAGCATAAATTAAAAGAGCATGTACTGTTCGTGGCATATAATACCAAGGATATAATGAAACATACTTTTTAGCGGTTTCAAGAGCAAATTCTTGAAATCTTAAAACATTAATGGTTTCGCCACTTGCAATAGCGTGGAATATTATTGCAAAACGCTTAATTAAATGTACATCCAAGCCTGTTATACGAGCAGTTTCAACTGGGTTTGAAAAAAAAGTTCTTGCCGTGTTCCATCATTAGTACTGCCAAAGCCTTGCTTAACTACGTCAATCAACAAACCCATCGTATTCTTAAATTGATTTTGAATTTCGGTTTTTTTCTTCACACGCATCTGTTTGTGTTCTGCCGTAGTTGCTGACCATTTTTTAAAATTGTAGGCTATATGAAGTAAAGACTCCATGGTTCTAATTCTAGCGCGAAGAGAAGATATGCCATATTCTAACGTTTTTGGTCTTGTTGTTTTTTTTTCTAAAATGTTGTTCATTTCACTAGGTTTTGCATTACAAATATGACAGCGCATTGATAGCTACTCTCCGCAACTACTGATGCAACCTTTCCATTTACCATCGTCATAAACAATTGGTGCTTCACTCGTACATTTTCCCCCTAGTTCGAAGTGGTTAACATATCGATTTGATATTGAATGGACTTTACAACTCGACGAGTATCTTCTGGAGTTTCCTTTATAAATTCCAGCGCTATTGGTCGGCAGTATCGTGTAGAAGAAGGTGTCGGATTTTTCCAGATAACTTCACTTATACTCTCAGAAATAAGTTTTAGAGGTACTAGACTTGCTAGGAAAATGCTACTGTCTTCAATTTTGTCTTCACATTTTTGTTTATATTGTGAAAATCCTGACGCTCCATCACATCCCCACTTTGTGTATAATAACATGTCGCTATTTATGGGAAAATTATTCCCCGTCAAGAATTCCAAAAGTCTTCTGACAGTAAGGTCAAGAAGAGACTGAAGTTGAATGGTAGCGGACATGTTGGTAAATAAAATTGAATGAATGGATGGATAGCAGTTTTGTTTTGCCAACTGGATCTGGTAATATGATGGATGTAAATTTACCACAGATCTTATTGCATTATATCGTAGAAAGTTATATTGAGCTCGGGTGAGTTTTGAAGCAACACAAATTGACAAGGCCTTGTCTTTTGAATATAGCTGATTATTTGATGTTTCTTAATTTTGGCAAGAATCCCATAGTTCTTCGGCTTTTTCCGGATATTGTAGCAAATGATATATAATTTTGGAAATATAAACATTGCCATTTGCTTTCATTCTCATTTTTGTTGAAAATGCCAACTCTGTGGATGAATAATCCCGTCGAATTCGCTGGGTTTTTCGTCTTTTTGATGACACGGAGTACTCTTCAAATTATTTAGAAGAGGAAAATCTTTTATGGGAAGATGATGATGAAGATTCACCTGTTACAAACGTAGGCAATATATGCTGGCTTTCCAGCCAATTTATGTTCTTCTTCAAAAACCACACTTCGGAGTATTTACACTCAACCCACTCAGATTGTAACTTAACACAAAACTTCCTTAAATGTTCTATAGTTATATTTTTTTCTTGTTCTGTTACACCAATGTGAGGCAAAACTAAGTTTAAAAGTACATTATGACATTAAATTCACTACTGGTTCGTTTTAATGCTAAATATAAGTTAATATTTTTTCTAAACTTGTTCATTTTTGTGAAGATGCGAAGATATTATTGTAACATGCACACTGTATACACCCTATATCACAACTGTTAAAAACGACTAAATACCACCCCTTAAGAAGTTGGGGATTTTCTAATTACTGTAAATAATAAAAGTTTAACAAAGCACAAGCATCCTGACAAACAACATGAATGAAACCTTTTAATAAAACGTATAATATTCTTAAATGAAATATTGGGTCCTGGCAATTATTGTCAAAAGTACTGTTATTTCTTAAGTGATAGTAATTCCTTAATAATTAATGCTGACTTAGAAATATTTTCGAAATCCTTTCTTGGAAGTTATTTTAAATATTCAAGTCCCTCATTGTAGTATAAAATACATGATGAAGTGATGATACTACTTATATTCCTTTACCAGAAGAGTAAAATTGAATTACCTTGAAAAACCCCTGTCACCCTTAATTTTAAAACGTCTTCCCATGTACTTCTAAATATATTACAATACAGATTTAGAATACCTTTCCTGGAATAACATAAATTCTCTTGCTTTTTCTAATGAGCTGCAGGTATAATAAAGAAAATAGATAAACTTTCCTTAACCTATATGAAATATAATGCCAAAAACCATTAATTGCACTTAATGCTCTAACATTGTTATATCAATTCATATAACTTAAAAAGTACATATGAACAACAACGACCTGTAAAAATTATTTTTCCAACGACCCCATACGAAAGTGAACAATAGCAAACGCTACCGATATTAAGAAAGTGAGTCATATAACACGCGTATGTTAGGAACATAACACACGTGTGTGTTATGAAAATACGTCACGCTAAGCAATATCTAGAAATCCCTGAATTTTGTTTACATTAAAATGATGACATTAATGTTTAATCCAATGTTGAGAAGCATTTTAACCATTATGTATCTATTCTTTTCTTATAAATATAATTAATGTTTAATTAGTTGTTTTAGCTATCAAAAAGAAATATCTAATAGATTACACCTAACGTAACCTCACTATAATACATGAAAATTATTGAAGCAAGTTTGCCAAGATTAAAATCAGCGATGCCAAATGGGAGAAAAATAAGAGAATGTCAAATAATTTAGTTAGGCAACCGCTTTCACACCTGGCATTGTGTTATTAGTTGAAGTTATATTTGTTAATTATGGAGATGGAGCTATTATTAAATATAAATAAAAAATAAATTATGTGCCGCTGAAATTATTATATTATAGATTCTAATAGTAATTCATTTAATTAATTTTGCTGCTAAACCCAAGGTTTAATTTTATACTATGTTTAAATAAGTTATGAATATATGAGTTTTTAAAATTGAAATTTATATTTAGTAAAAGAAGCTATTAAATAAAATGTTAACAAACACCCATTCACTTTAACAATTGTCATAATTCAGCTCCAGAAAAATAAAATTAAGTTGTCAAGATAACTTAATTTTATTTTTCTGGAAATGTTTTGATAGAAATTTCGTTATAATTATTCATATTGTGAAACTAAATTGTTTAAAAAATTAAACTTTATATCCTAAAAATAAATGGCTTAAGAAAATTAGCTTTAAGTGTGATTTTCTCAGTTAAACCAAACCATAAAAATTTTGCTTTAAAATCTTCAAAAATTATATTCTTGAAAATTTTAAAAAATCAAAATTTTTTAAACATTTGAAATTTGGGGGGTCGTAGGAAAAATATTGTACATTACACGTTGGAAAGTAACTTTTCTGCACTCGTGTGATTTCCGCACTCGGCTGACGCCTCGTGCGTCAATTCACACTCGTGCGTACGAAAAGTTTCACTTTCCACTCTAGTAATGTAATATACTATATTTTAGTGGATTATAGGGCTTGCGCGCTCTTCCCTATCTTTCGGCCCACAGTGTGGCGCTACCGAAAACTCGAAGCTTTCACACCTTACTATACCTTAAGCTATACCAAAGACTGTTTTGATTGCTAAGTTACCGCATCTTCTAAACATTTCTGATCACAACTAACTATGGCACACATAATCTAACTCAACGTCCTCATTTTGATATTGACAATTTACTGCTGTATTTATATTACACTAATTACGTAAACTAATAAAGTTTCGGAAAAATACATTTTTTTAATAATCACCATCATCATCGGAGCACTCTCTAGTTATAAAAAAATGCTGGTCTGAATCTGTTTCTTACGACTTAGTTACGTTATTATTGAAAGCCAGATTGATAATACTTTGGAGGTCACTCCCAGTCACGCGATTATTTTAGTTATCTCAACAACCATAGCGGCTATAACAAAGTGAAGATAGCTGATTCCGACTCAGCAGATGGTTTTAAGTCATAATAGCGGTACTTCCGTTTTTAGGGTCCATAATTAGGGTTAATTTTAAAAAATTAAAAAATATATATTATGTATTTTTGTTTGTTTAGTATTTTTATCATAATATATGTACAAAGGGCGTACTTAAAATTTAAAATTCCGGTTTCTCGAAAACTGGCAAGAAGCGACCAGAAGTTGATAAGGAGTGTATGTTATAAATCATTACAGCTACCCTCCCCCATTGCCAGGTTTCTAGTTATATTAGTTACACCCTGTATATACAGGGTACATACATATTTAAACCCTGTATAGTGTATATATTCAATGCACATCCAATATAAGATAAGATAAGGAATGAAAGTAAGAGGAGGAGTAATAATAACTATTTTTTAAAGTGACGCTCGATAAATTAGTTGAAGGTTCGATGCAGCATACTCCTATTGACTTCTTATCAGTAATATTCCACATAGAGAATTAAATCTACTTATTTCGCAACACCAGAACAAATCGTATAATCGCTATTATATACTCTATACATGACGTTCAAGGTTAGATTACTTTGAATTTAGTTATAGATAAATACCATTTTACACAAGACGAATTAGCAGTTCATAACTTTAAAGTTATGAAGTTGTTTTCCAAACATTTTCAATTAAAACAATGGCGAGAAATATCTATTTTAACATACCTATAAAATAGCTTATCTTAGTTACAAAACAATAAATGTAACAAATTGGGTATATTACCATTTCGTATTACGGCTTCTATATAACAATGTAAAAATGGAGTTTAATGACCTAGAACGAATACCCGTTCGTAAACTGTTTCTTTTATACAATTTATATTGGGCATATCTGATTTCAAGTACATCTTTGCATTTAAAGAAGAAACATTTTGAAAGACTATTTCAGAAAATATGAAAGACAAGTTTAAAACACAGCATTTAGCAAGCCCATATTTCCATTGTAAGAATATATTTCAATAAACAAATTATTTCTTTTTATTTCTGGCATCGACATCAGGACATACTGCCCCCCAAAGTCAAAACTTCCTTTTCGCTCCGGAATACTTTCGCTCGTAAACGCATTCTGATCTATATTAATAACAGTAGTAATCTCTACATGAATTTTTACCGCTATGTGAATTGTCACAAAGTGACAAATTCTATTAAGTTATAACCGAGTTGATTGTCTTCTTAATCTTCTCAACAGAAAATTTTATACTGAAATAAAAAAAATATATATTTCTATACTAAATTGGTCAAACTGTTAAATAAGACAACTTGATTTGATGAATGAATAGAGAGCCAGCTGGTTGAATTGGTTTTACAAGTTACGCACGTCTGATCTTAAATACACAATCTATATTTGTCCTTTTTTGTTCTCTTTTACCAAACGTTTCGAAAAGCGAATCAATGAACTTCTCAGTAAAATAATTCTAGAAATGAATCTCTATCTATGCCAAACAAACCAAAATTACTTAATTACTCTTTGAAGTTTGACCAAAACTATTAAATTGATTACTCCATTTTATAATAACCATAACTGTAAAACAAAACAAACTCATACAAAAAATTACAGTTATGACTTAAAATTATTGCTAAGGCATACATCGAATTATTTTGTCTCAAACTCTTATAACAATAGCGAGGAATCTCCACGCTTATAAAATACTTTATTTGGGTTACAAAACAATAGTTGTAGCAAATCCGATAAATCGGTATTTATTATGTGTTTGGTATAAGTCAATATAACTTAGGATTTTAATGACTTATGACGAATTCTCACCAACTGTAAATTTGAGCATTAATTTGCTTTTATGAATGAAATCAATTGCAAAAGGAAATTTCTCACCATGCCATTTACACAATACCATCAGCCTTTCTCCAAATCATTTTGACCGTGTTTAAGAAATTTTATGATTTTAACATTTTTGAAGTCATCTAAAATTACTATCGCTTTTATTTCGTTTGGAGGTATTATACCGTGATATCAAAAATTATCTTGGTCAAGGGTGGTTATGGAATATAAAACGGTTGTCTTAGTTTGAGTTTTTGCATCTTCTTCTTAAAATATTTCTGTCGTTGTCAAGCTACACTGACATCATCAATAACCTACAAATGTACAAATACAAATACAAGATTTAGAAAGTCAAACTAAGACAACCGTTTTATGGTGGTTATGGAATACCATAACCACCCTTGACCAAGATAATTTTTGATATCACGGTATTACATTGGTTGCTTGGAAGTTTATGGCGTATTTTATTAATTTTCGTTTTGAGCCTTGAATGTGTATTATTTTTATATTTGATACTGAAGAGCCAAAGCACAGTAAAAAAAATTAGCGTAAAACACTATACCATTCCAAAAAGTGTGTGTTTAGGTCCAATACATTTAGAGTAAAATATTTAATATGTACACCTTCGTGTATAGCATAGAGTTAAGTTCAATACAATGGTAGTGTAAATTTAACATATTCTAAAACAATTATATCTTCATTTATGGTTATTTTTTACACTAAAACAATCAGATTTATAATCGTTTCGGAGTAAGATTTTACTCTACATGAGAAAAATAGTTATTAAGTTATTTAATAGTTTAAAAATTATTTAAAGATTTGTAAAACTTTAAAATTCCCACTAATTTTAAGTTTCAACAGCTATAACTAGTCGAAGTTGAATACAGCAGGAGCTGATTGTTGCCATTTTTTGTTAGTGTCCTTATTGCGCACACGCTTCTCTTCTCAAATACACTGTCAAGTGTATATTGGTGCCAATTCGTTTTATTTACTCCAACTAGAGTAACATGAACATTAACAAACATTTTTTTTTAGCAATTTAGAATACTTTTTAACAGATTTTCTTCTCTTAAAAAATTAAAATTATAGTGGATTTTGTTATGCTGATAAAGTAGAATACTATTAGATTGAATATTCAATCCATATAGAGTTAATTAATAATACAGAGAGAAAATATATTTCAGTAGTGAAAAATTATTTTTGTTATAATAATAGTGTGAAAAAAAATTTCTACTCTAAATTTTAACTCTAAAATAATTACCCAGTACTCTAAAAATTGTTCACAGGGCTGACTTTTTATTGTGTAGGATGAAGGATTTGTTCCCGAGATATCCAGCTTTATCATCCCAAGCAGCATTTTTAGTCATCGCTACGTACCAGCAACTACCGGTGGAACTATTAAGTTTTTGCCACTAGTCACAAGCACGTAATTGCTACGGTTTTGTTAAGTGCCTGGGACCAAAATGGGGAACAATTTTTGGGTAGCAGGTACGTGGCGGCGTAGTAATTGCTACTTTCGTGGAACTCCTCTTCTCTTTGACACATCGTGTCGCATGGTTGCTCTCTCTTGCTCTTGCAACTTAACAAATATTCTATCATTTTCTATACTATATAATGCTGGATCGTGTCACAAAATGAATTACTAGTTTATTTGTAATACGTACTTAATACAAAGAGCGATGAAATGTTTGATTATTTTGTCATTCCAGTACACCAAAATTATAAACCATTGCAACTTTTCTGTTAAATGCGATGATGATAGATCGAAAAATAACAACGCGCCTTAATATATATATATATATATATTAAGGCGCTTCTTTAAATATATTTTTTAGTAAAAAAATGTCTTTAATAAAATATGATAAATATACACAAAATACTTATAAGTTGATATACATGATAGAAACCATTTTTATATTATTCCTGTTATGTTCTTTTATGTGTTTAAATAAAAGATACTCAATTATTGTCATTAATTAACTTTATTAATATTGAGTGAGCAGGGCGAATTTCATACACAATGCATAGACTGTAGAAGACGTGTGTCCTCCAAGCCGACTCAAGTGTTACTGACGCTCGCCCAGGGGACGGGCCAGGATTGGTTAGTTACATCGGTTACATCACTACAAATAAATGTTGCCAACTTCAAGCTACATACATAACAATCCCTAAGGCACAATTTGGCACCAATTTGTTATTTTTATTGAAGGTTATATAGTAAAACATCTATTAACAACCATAACAAATTGTAAATTGATTAATGATTATTGATTAATCCAACAGTTTACAAGTAAATATGGAGATGGGGTAGTTTACGAAAAATTACTTTAATGTAATTCTCCTGGGAAGCAAAAACGTAAGTTTTACTTTCAATACTACTGTAAGGTTTTAAAAACTTTAAAGTAGCTTCGAGCACGTTACTTTTACAATCATAATACCACTTTGAAGTTGCAATGACTTTAAAGTGATTATACTAAGTGGCAATACCGTTCCACATACTTGAATAGTTACTCAGAAGTAATGAAACTACATAGTTCCAATAAATAGTAGAAACAACTACACAGTTACTAAAATATTCCGACTTAAAGAAATTAAACCTATAAAGTCATAAATTTAGTTGTAGTTACGTAACAACTACTCAATCAAAGTTCCGATCTCAGTTACTGTTACTTAAATGCTGCTTGGGATTGAACGATTGTCATTTCGGTACGAATCTATCTTTCAAATGGAACTATTACTGATAAATAAATCATGTACTTGCCGCTCTGCAGCTCCTTGTATGTGAATTTTGTTAATCATCAAGCTTGAGCAAGGGGAGAACTTTCATCACAAATACCTCGTAACCTTCAATTAAATATTTGTGGCTAATAGGTAGACAATGTCTAAATTGCCTAAAAGATCTCTCTAAAGCCAAAACCTAGAATCCTTTCTTATAAGGCAGCTTTCCGAACTGTTTCGTAGATCGAAACCAATTCTTACTTTAGAGAACAAAGTGTCTCATGATAGATTCACTCTGCTGAAACACAGACTAAAAGAATGAAACAGAGACGTCTAAAATACATTTTAACTTAAATTGAATTTCTCTAATTAATAATTTTAAGTGGGTTACAACAATATTTCAAAAACTATTAAAATGCGATTCCCATTAAACCAATAATAGATGTTGAACGACTGGAACTAATTTGGCTTCAATTAGATACGATGGAGAAAGCGTGCTCATGATCTGATAGACTTCATCTCGATACGGAAGTGAGTTAATTCAAGGTTTGGACGCACCTAATTCATCAAAAACATTACTTTAGTTTTTCTTTAACAATAACCTTTAGCAAAGATAAACTCGTAATGAGATTTTTAATTTTACTAATTAACTTAAAAAAACAAATAACCGCAATGTCGTCCCACGTAAGTATAATTTTATTAATCGAAAAACTGATTTAAACAGATTAATAAGATATATTTGATAATAATTATTTATTATATTGTATCTATTGTTTCGTTTATATTTTCCGTGGAAATTGATAAGAAAATGGAAACTCTTTACAAACATCTTAAAAAGATTGTGTATCCAATGTTATTGTAATCATAAACTCTATTGTTTCAACTATTATAATTAATTAATTAGGCGTATCAAAAGACAATAAAACTAAGCATTAATTTTAATTTTTGTTCCTTCATTTTATTTGACACCTACACTGCGGGGAGGTTGATTACCAGAATCATTATCGGCCATCGAATACGCAATTACAGGGACAAATATCTATGGTATGGAAGGCTATGACTTTGAGTTGTGGAATATGAAGCAATCGCCGGAATTCTTTTCTAGGGTTTTTGCAAGAAACCTTACAAAATAGTGTTAAGTAATGAATAAATATTTTTGCGGGCTTAAATAGGGATACCCTTGCACAGTTAAGCGTAAGGGATCGTCCTTAAACTACGTAACGCATATTTAGAAGAAGTCGTGTAATCCCTCCCCCTTTTAACGCCTCATAACGCTACTCTAACGCAACCCCCTTCGATAATTACGTAATGCAACCATCATACTATTATGGTTTAGGTCCATTCTGCCCTACTATACAGATATCTAACGCGTCAGTTACATTTGTAAGCGTTATCAGTTCTTACTGTTGGAAGCGAGGTGGCGAGGAGCGAGCTAGTAGAGGGTGGCTCTACTAGCTCTCCAGGACAGTGCTGATGCTATTAACGTCCTCACCAGTTGGGGTCTGTTTCCGGGGGAGTCTCATCACCCTAGTCCAGGATGCGGATTTTCACTACCCGGACGAGTTCAACCTCAAGTGTAGCGGGGACTTGGAAACTGGGTCTGCCTAGGATATCCCAGAATTTATTCAACCCACCCTACCATATTAAGGCTTGGTGAGCCCCGACAGAGCCTCATTGGACTCTACCGAAACGTAGAAACCTGGCCAATACAAACTAGAAGGTGGGGTTGTCTGAGCTGTAAGAGGCTCTATATTCGCATCCACACTCCTTATATATTGATCCTCTAGAGTAGTCTTCCTCGGGTCGGCCATACCTATAGATCTTAAGTCACCAAAGCCACTCAAACTACTGGTCCATCGCAGGTTACCCCTACTATAGTATAGACTCATACGATGTAGTAGGGAGATTTCTATAATTTTACTAGGTTCTTCTTTTAATTGCGCATTCTACATTAGATTTTTGATACGGGTTCCGCTAACTTTTTCTATAGTTACCAAAACGCGCTGTTGAAAAAATTGAGCTAAGCCTAAAATTTTGAAATACGACGTTTAATTTACCATATGCTTGCTTGTTATCCAGCTGTAAGGGCTCCACTAATTTTAGGGAGCCCATCTTCTGCGTCTTTCCATCATTTTGTAGAAGAAACACCTTCACATAGTGGGTTCCTTTTTCCTGCATCTAGAAGATAATCAGTCTGTTCCTAATCTACACTATTTTACCAGTATTTTAATGGATGGTATAATTTTGCCCATTGGTTTTCCTATATTTTCAACGAACTTAAAAAGTCGTTATTGAAATCGGAAAGCCCGTGCATCGAAAAATCAACTTTTGACCCGACGCGGGACCTACCGATGAGGAACTCGTAGGTGCAATTTGTAGTAATGTTCCATCCACACTTGGAATGAAACTATAAGACGTGCTCTATTGACTTCAAACTTGGTTTGTAGAGCTCAAAGCCGGACTTATATTCCGCCTCTGTGTGATCACATTTTGAGATCACCATCAGAAGTTACAATGTGACGAGACTTTGAACTATTGCAAATAATAGAAAGAGAAATAATATTTGCTTTAATTGCGATATCGACGTCGAATTTAGATGAGCTGTAACAGAGAAACCAGCCCCCACATTAAGCGAAGTCAATTTTCGTTTAACGCCCTTCAGTGGTACAATTTAAAATGACAGCAAGCTGCATCCACACATATTAAAAGTAAATAAAAGGTTGAAAAAATCTCGTAACCATAAGTAGTAGGGTTACGAAGAGATTATTTCCTTGATCTCCGTTACCTAAGTTTTTAACTCTTTGTTTCACTTCACTGGAGTCCTGGAATCGATCAAGGCTGTATTTAAAGTGCCATCGTTAATTTAATTATTCTACTCCATATTCGTAGTCGATCGACTACTGTTATCGAAATGAGTTCATAAATAAGAAACTTCCATTGGGATATTCCTCGCGTGATTTTGTAACGGTTTATTTCATATCTTCGTTATTTATGTACCGATTTGTATATGTTGTTTCTGTTCGAACTCGGCTTGTTTTATTTATTTATTTATTTAAACTGTAGACCACGGTTAAGTTACCAATTACGGTCTACAGGATAATCTTAACAAAGTTAAATAAAATTACAGTGCAAATCAAATATGCAATACACAATCCGATAAATTGAAATACTAAACTAATAGAAAATTTATAATATAAGTTAAAGAAAAATAATAATAATCACCAAATATATCGTAATTCATACATAAACTACATAATAAATTGTTTCAAAATGTGACAAGCTTGTGTAAAAATGATATGATCCTAAACCACAAAAAAAATATGACGTTCAGCGCACTATTTTTCTAGTGTACACTTTACATAAATTATATTGATGTCATAGATACAATAATGGTGATAATATGACATACAGTTGTTACATATAGTTGTTACTAACATTACATTCAATTAAATTTAATTTACGTATGGTGTTAGATACATCCTTTTTTATTATAATCATATTTTAAGGTGATTCTTAATTATAGCTTGTTAATCGTTAGATTTTATTATAAAATTGTAAGCAACGTTATTCATATCTCATTTTCTTTGTTTACCATAATTCAGAAATAACTACTATCATTAGTTACATATTAGTAACTCATTAAACTAAACTTTCCCTTCAAAAATATATTAAATTAAATGCTACATTGGACGTAAATATTTAAGTTCAAAGTGAATCATGTTGTTGTCGTTAATTTTCCTTTGGAACATTTTATTTTAATGAGTAATTGATAGTAAGTTTCCTTATGGAACGCAGTTTGTTATTCAGACAGTACAAGAAGTAGATTCATCGAAGAAACATCATACTATATAACTAAGTACGAAATTAATTATAGTTAAAAAAGGGAATGTGTAACAATTTTAGTATTAATAAACATTGTCACAATTTCCAATAATTAAATAAACATTTAACATCAGTGCCTTGTTTCCTTTTCTGGAAAAACACAAAATAAAATTTTGGCGCAGATCGGCAGGATCTTCCCTACAATCGAAGCGAACATCAGGACAACGCAGAATTTTGACCGCATTAGCTGCAACATCTGAAAATTCAAATCGATTGGCGAATTTAATTCCAAGGAAGAGTACAATTCCAAAAGGAAGGGTAAGTGCATTTTTCTGATTTTGTTAGTGTTTCAGTGCTTTCTTGTACTCATAATCAAAATGGCACCAGATCCAAACTCACCAAATAAATCCTCAAGTGATCTCCTAAATACTGCCCACTCCTCATCTCCCCAAAACCAAACGTGTATATTCTCTATTGATTTCTTATGTAAACTAATTCCCAAAGAATTTTCTGGAAATAGATATGAGATAGGACAATTTTTGGCTACCTGCAATAATGCAAACGATCTGGCATCACCAGAACAAAAGATTCCAATATTATATTATATATTGGCAAAGATTTCAGATCGAGCTAAAGAGCAACTTGTATGTCAAACTTTTAACGATTCGGATTCTTTAAAATTCAAACTTAAAGAACTATATCAAGACAAAAAACATTATTCACAAATAATGAAAGAATTAAATAATTGCAAACAAAATTATAATGAGTCTATTCATGATTTCTTTCAACGGTTAGAAGTATTAAGCTCGCGTGCCCTTTCCGCAGTTAAATTACAGACTCAAGATCAATCCGTATTACCAGGTAACATTCAAGCAATAGAGGAAATAACATTAAATAGATTTATTTTTCACTCCTTACCACAGATTTCTCAAATGTTAAAATGGAAGGATTTTAATAATTTAAACTCAGCTTTTACAGCCGCGATTTCGGAAGAGCGTGCTCTAAACATGCAAAATTTCAAAAAACAAAACAAATTTGTAAAAATTGCAAACGGAATAATCATCACACTTCAGAGTGTAGGCGACCTAGTACATTCATGTCACCACAACGTAATTTAAATTCACAAAAACCAATTAATTTCATAAAAAACGAAAATCAAGTCAATAATAAGGACAATTTCAAAACCAGTAGTAACAAATCTTGTAAATATTGTAAGAAATTAGGTCAAGTTATAGAGGAATGTCGTAAGCTTCAGTATAAAAATAAAATGAAAGAACAACAAAAGGTTAAATCTACAACTGTTAGTCCAAATCAAGATAATAAGACCGTTCATTTAAACTCCCAACAGTCCACAGTGGCGAGCACTTTACTGGAGGACCAAATTTCTCAACTTATGGTGTTCGAAAATTAAAAATTTTAAATTCTGATGATAATCTAAATTATATCGAAATACGTTCTCCAAATTCAAAAGACCCAAATAAGATTTTTAAATTTTTAGTAGATACCGGGGCTTCAGGCTGAGTGCTTCATTAATTAAAGCAAATAAACTTACACCAGAAACATATTTTAATTCTAAGGAAAAAATTATTTTACACGGACTCAGTCCTAATAATCCTGTAGAAACTGTAGGAAGCTCAAAAATACCCCTACAAATGCAGAATCAAAACTTTTCTGCAAAATTTCATATCCTAAATCAAGCAACAAACGTCCCTTTCGACGGCTTAGTAGGTCAAGATTTTCTGCAACACGAAAACGCAAAAATTGATTTCGAAAACAAAACTATTTCATTTAAATCAATTACAGTTCCAATTAAGCTGTACACTGAGCAATCTAATTCAAATGCAAATCATATTAATAATGCTAACATAATTAATCTCAAGGCTAGAACTGAGACAGTTGTTGAAATTGCTATTAAAAATCCGGAATTAAAAGAAGGTATTGTTCCTAATGTAGGATTACCAAAAGGAATTTACTTATCAAGGGCTATTGTGAAGGTTAATCAACATAATAAAGCTTCAGTTACTATTTTAAATACCCGAGTAATCGATCAACAAATTAATCCAATTTCTTTATTCGTGGAACCAATTCCCCGTAACTTCAAAATTTTAAATATAAACCCAAATAATTCTAATACAGAAATATCAAAACCTAATCGTGAAGAACTATTAAAAAACAATTTAAGATTAAATCATCTAAATGACAAAGAAAGAAAGTCAGTTTTAGATGTTTGCCTTCAGTACAATAAGATATTTTTCTTACCTAACGACAGTCTGACACATACTACCGCGATCGAACATGAAATTAATGTAACGGATAATACCCCAATTTTTTCCAAAACTTATCGTTACCCAGAAGTGCATAAAGAAGAAGTTAATCAGCAAATGACTAAAATGTTAGCGCAGGGAATTATACAACCCTCTACTTCTCCGTATTCCTCACCCCTTTGGGTCGTGCCGAAACGGCCTGATGCTTCAGGTAAGCCTAAGTGGAGGTTAGTAATAGACTATCGCAGACTTAATAGTGCCACAATCGGCGATGCGTATCCATTATCAAATATAGAGGACATCTTAGATCAGCTAGGACACTCAAGGTATTTTTCCACTCTAGATTTAGCTTAGGCTATTATCAGATTCCAATAAAAAAGACAGATCAACAAAAAACAGCTTTCACCACGCCTTTAGGGCATTACGAATTCACGAGGATGCCATTTGGTCTGAAAACCGCACCGTCTGTTTTACAACGATTAATGAACTCTGTTTTGAGCGGGTTACAAGGACTTCATTGTTTTGTTTACCTAGACGACATTGTCATTTACGCGTCTTCTCTAGAGCAACACACCTTGAAACTAAAATCAGTTTTTGAAAGGTTAAGACTAAATAATTTGCAATTGTAACCGGATAAGTGCGAATTTCTAAAAAAGGAAGTTTCTTATTTAGGGCATGTCATTACCTGTAATGGCGTGAGTCCAAACCCAGACAAAGTTAAGGCAATCAAGAATATTCCTATTCCTAGAGATCAGAAATCAATTAAAATGTTTTTACGGTTAGTCGGATATTATAGGAAGATTATTAAGGATTTCGCGAGAATTGCTAAACCATTAACTCTCCTATTAAAAAAGGATATCGCTTTCAATTGGACAGAAACCCAACAAAAATCCTTTGACGAGTTTAGACGCATACTAATGAATGAACCATTATTAAAATATCCCGATTTCACTAAGGATTTCATTTTAACCACAGATGCATCCAATTTCGCAATAGGTTCTGTTTTAAGTCAAGGCAAAATTGGTTATGATCCACCAATAGCTTACAAGTCTCGAACTTTAAATAACTCCGAACAAGACTATAATACAATAGAGAAGGAATTGCTTAGTATAGTATGGAGCGTTAAATATTTTAGGCCTTATCTATACGGTAGGAAATTTGTTATTGTTACCGATCATAAACCCTTAACGTGGTTATTTAACTGTAAGGACCCCGGTAGCAGATTGGTTCGTTGGCGTCTCAAATTATCGGAATACGATTACGAAATCGTTTACAAACCAGGCAAGCAAAATTCAAATGCTGATGCATTGAGTAGAATACAACCCACACATTTAGAAAATTCAATTTTGGACGACTCTTATTTCATATTCAAAAAACATGGGAATCAACAAATAATAAACGCTGACGTCAGTGAGGTTAATGAAGATTTGTTTGAAATCTCAGAAAATTATAGTCTTGTTCATTGCGTCAGTAAAGATCTTAAATGCGACAAAGGAATAGCCAAGGAATTTAAAATTAGGTTTAATAATATCGATATTTTAAAATCACAAAACCCAGAACTTTTTAAAATACTAAGTTTCAAAATTGCTCAGCGTGAAATAATTTATATGGTCACTAAAATTAATTATTTTGATAAGCCAACCTATAGTAATGTTTTCACAACATTAGTCAATCTAAGAGAATTCTGCATAACCAATGGAATTTCGAAATTAGCTATGCCTAAAATATCTTGCGGTCTAGATGAATTAAATTGGCCGGAAATAAAAAACATGATTCATTTCGTTTTTAGGAAAAGTAATATAGAAATCAAATTGTGTGTTCGTGATAGTAATAACTTATTAATTGTTAAGAGTAATAATCCTGAACCGTTAATAAATATTAATATAATTCGAAAGGATGACGTGTTTGATAATTTCATAAGATACCATTACGAAATATTAGAAATTCCTCGAATAGAATCCTTGCCCTCCGATAGTTTCAGTCACTTCCCTGATGTTCTATTATATTCTAAGGATCTAGATAGTTCAAATTTATTATCGGAATCTCTAAAGGACACTTATGATTTTTCAAACGTTCCAGAACCCGATGATGTATACTCAATTATGAAACTTACTAATACTAACAAAACCACTTATATTTGTATCTGCAAACAATTCCACTTCGATAAACTAGAATATAGAGATATTTTTTATAGTTTAAGGAACCTTAGAACTGAATTAACTCGTAATTCAAATATCAAATCGATTTTTATTCATGATGGAACTATCGCTCACAAAAATATAAAAAAGGAGATGTTTTCTGAATTAATACATTATATATTCAAGGATACAGGGATCAAACCCATCATTTTGACTAAAGAACGTATAAGACCGAACACTAAAGAAGAAATTCTAAAAATTCTTCAAGATAATCACGATTCCAAATTAGCAGGTCATTCTGGATTCATTAGAACGTATAAAAGGCTAAAGGAATTCTATAAGTGGGATTCTATGAAAAAGGACATCAAAAACTATATAAAAAAATGTCCATCATGTCAAATCAACAAAACCAATTTTAAACCTTCTAAAGCACCCATGGAGATAACTTCAACAGCTAACCAATCGTTCGAAAAATTAGCAATCGATATTGTAGGTCCATTACCACAAACTGAAAATAATAACAGATTTTTTTTAACAATGCAGGATGATTTGACAAAATTTTCTTATGCTATTCCCATACCAAATCATGAATCACAAACTATTGCCCACGAATTAGCTAAATTCATTACTCTATTTGGGATACCGAACACAATCCTGTCTGATCAAGGTAGTGACTTTACATCTAACTTAATTAAAAATTTAATGAAATTATTCCAAACTAAACATATTTTATCTTCCCCCTATCACCCCCAGAGCAATGGAGCTTTAGAAAGATCACACATAACACTAAAAGATTATTTAAAGCACTGCATTAACGATAAACAGTCGAACTGGGATGAATTTATACCCTTAGCGATGTTTGCTTATAACACCCATATTCATAAATCAACTGGGTTTTCCCCACATGAAGTTCTATTCGGTAGTAAGCCATTTCTACCAAATACTATCAGTCAAGAGACATCCATCAATTATAACTACGATGACTATGTGGTAAATTTAAAACAAAAATTAAATACCTGTCATAAAATAGCAAAAGAAAATTTACTTAAATCCAAGCAACAGTCAAAAAAATATTACGACAAAATTAAACTGCACGAATACAAAATCAATGACTTAGTTTATGTAGTAAATAAAGCAACTACCCCCGGTCTGAACAAAAAATTAAGTCCAAATTTTCTAGGTCCATATAAGATAACCAAAATATTTCCTAATCGAACCGTCCAAATACAAAAAGGCAGTGAATTAGTAACATATCACATTAATCTATTGAAACCTTCTGTTTCAGGTTAATCTCCCAGGAAGAGAAAAAATGTCATCAACATTCCTTCTATTCCATTTCCTTATTTCAATCCTTAACATTATGATAGTAATTGGTGATACACAAAATTACCAGATTGAATATTTGAATAAAAATTCTGGTCTGTACTATAGTCATATAGGAAACGCCACTATATCAAGATCAAAATATACACTACTATCTCATTTTAATTTGTCAGTCATTCACGAAAAATATGAACAATTATCAAAATATCTCATAAAATCGCAAAATCTATGTACTCATCGTGGTACTTCAAGCTCTTATAATCATGTTACATTTTACTGCCACAATTCAATAAGTATGCTGGAATCACGCATTAATGAACTTAAGAATAAAGCAGAAACGGTTAATCATCTAACCGGACACAATCTAGAAAATACTAACCGGTTCAAACGAAAAATTTTTGACGGAATTTCATACGGAATCAATTGGCTCTTCGGCATACCCGATGCTGACGATGCTAGATTCTACGAAGAATCCATCAAATCCTTGATGCACGACAATCGAGAAGTACAGGTTTTAATGAAACAGCAAATCAGTATTATGGGTAATTCTATATCAACTCAGGTAGGCAAATAGAAATCTGACAAACTCATCTCTCAGAATTTAATAAAATTTCAGTATGTCATAGACGGTAATAAACTAAAGACCCCATATTTTTTCTTTTTTTCTGAAAAAATTTCATTTCTGACTTATGAGGGGCCAAAGTTTTTCTGACACTGCTAATTTTTTCCGAAGTCGAACACTTAAATATGAATATCTTGAGAACTACTACAGATATTTGAATACAGTTTTTTTTGTCTGAAAGAGCACATTTTGTTCTATCATATGAATCATATTAGATAATGATGTGTAAAAAAACAACGTGTCAGCGAGGCAAAATATTTTATTACAATAAATATTTTTTTCTCAAAAACGCCATTAAAGAATTTTCTAATTTTTTAACAGGAGGTGCAAAACATCATCTACTTTGAGTGTTTTAAAGCCCAATTTCCAACTTTGCTTTTTGAATTTTTTATGATCATTTTTTTCATTAAAGTATGATCAAGCTTAAGTTCCTCATCATTAGAAATATAAAACCTTTTTATGATATCATTTTTGATTAAATGCAACTGAAAATCCAAAAATGTAGTAGAATTTAAATTTTAAAAGCTTTAAGGATTTAATTGATGCAGTGAATGTTTTTGGAAGGAAATGAAAGGTCCTCCTTCATTGGGTAATAAACTAATTATAAACCATAAATACAACTGACAATAACTGACAAAACTGCATATAAACTAATAAAATAATAAAAACAGAATGTGTTTTTTATGATAGCGCTCTGCTACAGCTGGCTAAAGACTGAAGATTTTTTGCAGTTGTTACTTTTTTTGAATGTACACTATTCTGGTTAATGTAATCAAAATCAATATGAAAAGATACAATTCAAGTAAAACTTTAAAATGTTCCATTTTAAAATACTTATAGATAACAGTTTTGTATGGAATCTGCTGGTGACATCTAATACACCGCTGATGTTTAATCATGACTACCTACACACTACAAAATATTCTCTCATGATCGAGAATCAAATATGTGGACTATTTTAAAATACATAAAAACGCTCAGTATCAAACAGACAAATTAATTATGAAAAAAATTGTGATGTTACTGACAAGTTCAAATCTATTTTTCCATATGCCTCTTCTGAAGAGTATCCATGTCGCAAATGCCAGAGAGTGAATAACATTCTGAAAACTTTAAAGATGCCAACTCCATGTGGATCTAGTGCAAGATTTTATTCAATTTTGAAAATAGAAATGGAATAAATTGAACAGTTGTTTCTAAATCATCAAGTTTAAGTATAATATGAGCAAAAAGTAACTCCATCAAAGGTGCCTTTGGAATTTTGAAATTATGTGTATTATAACACCAGAAAATGTACAAAATAATCAGAGTTCTTTGACAGTGACACTTGTTATTAATTTGATATAATTTTCTGGTTTTGTTCATACTTTATATGGTTTAAACATATGGATTTTTATTAATAGTTGTTAGTTTATTAGATTGCATTTGGTCGTATGTTAATATACATACACAAAATTAATAACTAGCAAAGTTGGAAATTGTGCTTTTACATACTCAAAGTAGATGATGTTTTGCACCTCCTGTGAAAAAATTAGAAAATTCTTTATTGGCGTTTTTGAGAAAAAAATATTTATTGTAATAACATATTTTGCCTCACTGACGCGTTGTTTTTTTACACATCTTTGTCTAATATGATTCAAAAGAAACAGAAAAATGTGCTCTTTCAGACAAAAAAAACTGCATTCAAATATCTGTAGTAGTTCTCAAGATATTCCTATTAAAATGCTCGACCTTGAAAATGACTACAGTTTTTGGAAAAACTTTGGACACTTATAAGTCAGAAATGGATTTTTTTTCAGAAAAAAAGAAAAAATATGGGGTCTTTAATTTTTTATCCTGTATAACATACTCAAATTTAATCAAATTCTGAGAGATGAGTTTTCCACTCCTGCCTGTCTTGATATGGAATCCACCTTATCTCAAATACTATTTCTAACTTTAATACATCTATGTATGCTCTAAAAGTAAACGAAGATAAGCTTAACACCAATATAGAATTGTTTAATAAATTTTCCGACCAAACCACAAATAATATAAATGAAATTCGATTACAACAGATCATTTTAGAACAAGTTACTCTTTTAACACAAATGACCTCAAATCTTGAACATTACTACGACTTATTAATAAATTCAATTACATTAGCCAAGCATAATATTTTGCACCCTCAAATAATTTCACCTTTAACTTTACTAAAAGAATTATCACGCATTATCTTGAAAGAAGGACAATTGCCTATCCCTCTAACGTATTCGACAATTCATAAATACTTTGAAATAAGTAACTTAGATGTTATATACATTAATCAAATAGTAATTTTTGCAATTCAGATACCTATCGTAGATGATGTACAGTATAATATCTATAGAATTTTACCACTCCCCATGTCTCACAACTTCACCCAAATATATTCTTACATTGATCCTTCCTCTCCTTATTTATTAATGAGTACAACGAAGATGCACTATTCACAACTGCAGGATCTCAATCAATGCACAAAGACGTTGCCCGAATATTACATATGTTATCAAATAAGTACTACTCGATCAAACAAGGACCCTACTTGCGAAACACTGCTACTTACTTCAGTGCTTAAGGAAATACCACGTTCCTATACTACCCGAACAATCCACGCAAGGATGGAAATATGGCAACCTTTGGAAGACAACAGTTGGATTTTTATCCTATCAGAAGCAATAAAATTAACAGTCACCTGTCCTGCATCTGAAATCGTGGATATTACGATTGAGAATACCGGCATATTCTGGCTGGAAGGCAACCAAGAAGATTAAAAGACCCGTAACGTCTATCCCCCCGATTAGAAACAGCAATGGATCGTGGACCAGAGAGAATAAGCAAAAAGCCGACTTATTTGCGGAATATCTGGCTGAGATATTCACTCCTAACCAAGGAGAGGTAAATCAAGATATGAATAACACCGACAATCCAAAATACCAAAATATCACACCACTTACACCAAGAGAAGTAGCTGAGGAGATAAAAACTAATTTGAACCCCAAGAAAGCACCAGGATTTGACCTGATAACTGGAGAAATATTAAAGCGCCTGCCTAGAAAGGGTATAGTAATGCTCACCTATCTATTCAACGCAGCCTTCAGATTGCAACATGTCCCTGCGTGCTGGAAAGTTGCGGAAGTGATCATGCTGCCAAAGCCAGGAAAACAACCTAACGATGTCAGATCCTATAGCCGATCTCTTTACTGCCAGTAATCTCAAAACTTTTTGAGAAACTGCTCCTCAAGAGGCTGAGACCAATAATAGAAATTAATAATCTAATTCCAGATTATCAGTTCGGATTCAGGCAAAAGCATTCGACAATAGATCAGGTGCATAGAACAACAGATATCATCGAATGTGCTTTAGAAGAAAAGCAAGTCTGCACTGCAGTCTTCTTAGACGTAGCAAAAGCCTTCGACAAAGTATGGCACGAAGGTCTAATTTATAAATTAAACAAAATGTTACCAAAACAACATGCTGACATCCTAACATCATATATATCTGATAGATCGTTTAGAGTCAAACAAGAAGATGAGTACTCGGACTTAAAAGAAATAAAAGCGGGTGTACCACAAGGCAGTGTCCTAGGACCCATTCTATATTTATTGTATACGAGCGATTTACCTGTGATGGTAGAAGCAGTCATTGCCACATTTGCTGATGATACTGCACTACTCGCAGTAGATCAAGATCAGGAAAGCTCTATTAGAAAACTGCAAATTGCAAGCAACGCAGTAGTTGATTGGACAAGACAGTCGAAAATTAAGCTCAACGAGTTCAAATCTATTCAGGTAAATTACACCAACAAAAAACTAACAGAACCACAACTACTAGATATTAATGGAAAAATTGTACAGTACTCGATGAATGCCAAATATCTTGGCATGAATTTGGACGCTAAACTCAGGTGGAAGGAACATGTTAAGAAGAAAAGAGCGGAATTAGGATTAAAATATAGACAACACTATTGGTTGATTGGAAAAAAACTCCAAACTCTCAATCTCCAACAAATTGCTGATTTACAATCAGATCTTGAAACCAATATGGCTCTATGGTATCCAGCTATGGGGCTGTGCCAGTGATTCTAACATCAAGTGTATTCAAACATTTCAGAATAAAGTATTAAGAAACATAGTGAATGCCCCCTGGTATGTTCGTAATACAGACATTCATACAGATCTTCAGATTCCAACCGTTAAGGAAGAAATAAAAAGGTTTTCTGGCAAGCATGAAGCTAGACTCCACCTCCACGTCAACTCAGAGGCTCTTCAACTGTTGGACTACCAACACCGTGTCCGAAGATTGAAGCAGAGAAAACCATCTGATCTTGTGTAAAGTGTTAATGCAGAGCATAGTGCGCGAGTGAGTGATGAGCAAATAGTCCAGAAAAACCTAGATAACATCAATGGATAGACTCTAGCAGATAATTTATTAGCTTAAGACTTATGAGATAAAAATTAATGGTTAGTCTGCCAAAGACTAGTTTTAATTGCAAGCACAATGTTGCTATTAAGAAAAAAAAATTTCTTCTAGGTTGTTAGTAAGGCTGTCAATTTTTTCATGACATAGATTAATTGACACTGTTGCATTCAGTTGATCTTTTAGTATGGCATTTAATTTTTTCATTATTTGATCCAGAATAGTAGCTGTATCGTCAGGTTTAGCTTCAATCAGACTGCAAGCTAAGACTAATCAAAAACAGTTAAGAGTGGTCCATAAATAAGAAAGGTGGGGTAATGTAATGTAATACAGATACACTAATACATATGATTCTATGTAAATCAAGCTAGTTGGTAACAATAACCGCATAATATAGAATACAAATTGCAACACAGAAAAACACATATATTGCAACTAGAAGATAGCCCTCAAATGATAGTGTAACAAACATCCATACTTTCCGTAAAGCTCAAGTTAGTAAGGAAGTATCGATTTTAAGTACCTGTGTTTTTCTCCTGGTTCATTTGAAAGAGAAACATCTGAGTATACCTCTAATTGAGAAATATTTTACTTACTTAATTCTAATAATTTATCCTTGAAGACAGATTTTCCTGTCCCGGGAGACACATAACGAAGTGGTTAAAATACAACCCTTACGGCTTGGATCTTTTCTCGTTTCATTTCGTCAGTCCGTAACTAGTCTAATAAAGATGGCATGCGCTTCCAGTGATCTCGATCTTGGTCTCTTATTAAATATCCAATTCGAGAACTTCGTTCATCCCTTTCCGCACTAATTTAATACAAGTGAAGCTCCAGAAAATACTTAGAAAATATTCTTAGGTTTAGGTATGTAAGAGTATTATACTAAGAAGCATTTTTCAGCACTTGGATGAAATCACTGAAAAATATACGTTACTAATGTTTCGTGATGAACTTCTACAATAGAGCAAATAAATCTGTTGCTGTTCCTAGATTATGAACAAATATAACTTCTTCAAAATTACAAATCACTTTTCGCTATTCGGATAATAGCAATCGGTTTTCCATTCATTCAATTCTTTACACATTCAGATATTATTGATGATTTAATAAATTTAAAGGGGATGGAAATCTCATTTTAGCGCAACAGATTTGTTGGAACGTTTCAACGCTATATTGTTCATAATAGCTAAATCGTGTAAAGAGGATCGTTAGCTTATCCACTTCGTTCTTTATACTTGAATCCTCTACGTTGTAAAAACAGATAATCCGTATCAATGGTCTTTGAAAACCATCATTACCTAACACTTTATCATCGTGTAGAAATAAATTTGCGTGACTGCATCCACTATCTTAACTTTAAAAGCAGACGTAGAAAATATTTTTTCAAGCCGACAATTAGTAGCAATTGAACGCAAGACATTAAGCCGCAAAGACATTTGGACACAAAAATATTAAAATATTTTGGTTTAATGGGTATGCGTGTGTTTTTAACTTGTTTTATAAGGAGGATTTTAGAGGCTAATTCGACGTTTGGATGCTTGTGCTAAGAAAATCGTTCCTCAAATTCGAAGCCCATCTCCCTAAATAAACCAAAGATTGCATTATAAATGGCTAATAGTCGAATAAACTTTCAATATTTATTAATTTTACTTTTGTTTTCACACTTAAAAAGTTTCATATCATTAATAAGGCGAGAGCTATCAACATGCAATTTCCCTATTACATTGGTGTCTGTAGTAGTAGCAGATAATTAGTACGACCATGGTAACAATTAAGATCAAAACTTAGTTACGATTCTTCTTCTAAAAGAGACGTCACCAACGCTAGACTTCAACCTACTCTCCACACTGGGATCATTTCATCCTATTCTTCGAATTCAAACAATCGATCCGAATTCAATCGATCCATCGAATCACATTTGCGATTAGCAAGATTTCGGTAAGTCTTTATATAAAGAAAGTTTCTGAGCAAAATACAGACAAACGAATGACTTCGAGTAGCCAAACTCCTGCTTTAGATTTTTCAGTCTACCAATAAATTCACATGTTTATAAAATATAAATCATATCATTACTAGACACTTCCATGTAACCTGTTATTTACTTTATATTTACGTTGTTTACTGCCTATTGGCGACTCGTTTCATAGAAACATCAAACTAAAGAGGACACTTTGTTAATCATTTTTGAAATAAAACAATTTTGAAAAAAGGAGTGTTTCAGTTCATTGCCGCTGCGATCCATTTAAACAAACTGTCGAGAATATTTTGGTAGAAGCTCCACTTGGCCTACCTAGGATCTTCAATCGCGACGGACCTCACCTGTAAACAACCGCCTGGAAAACTACGACGAGATTTCCTCACTTGACCGCGACTTCACAACGCTCAACTCATCCTCAACTTTCGTTGATCTGGAATGCTGTTAGCAAGCCTATATTTAGTCCTTAGTCCTGTAAGTAAATCCATATTCCTTTTATTTTATAATATACGTACATGTGGTAAATTCATTTAATGAACCAAATTCGTGATAGATCACCAATTAAACTAAGTAATTCAGATAGTTGAAGTTGTTCAAACTTCAATTTAGCTGTAACTCAGCAATGGATAACTATTTAGAAATTAGTATTGCAAAAAAGATGATTTCTCAGTATGAAGGCGGAAGTAGAAATTTATCATATTTTACTCAACAATGCGTCAAAATTAGTGAAACGAGCAAAAAAGCAATAATACAGCTGGACAGGTAAATTTAGGTAAATGTTCCTACTTTCCCACCCTTGATTTAGCTCAAGGCTTCCATCGGGCAGAAATGGATCCAGGATCTACAGAAAAAAACTGAATTTACGGTAAATAACGGTCACTGGGAGTATGTACGGATGCCATTCGGTTCAAGAAACGCCCCTAGCACTTTCCAAAGGGTAATGGATAATGGATAATTCTGTTTTGTATAAATGGATGACATCGTGTTTTTTCAAAATCACTTCACGACCATACGGTACATCTTAAGTAAGTTTTTATAAAGTTTAGGCAGTATAATTTCAAGGTGCAGCTAGATAAATCAGAATTTTTACGTAAAGAAGTCGCGTTCCTAGGACACGTAATTACCCCAGAAGGTGTAAAACCGAACCCTTCAAAGATTCATGCAGTTCAAGAATACCCACTTCCTATCAACTAAAGAAATAAAGTATTCTTAGGGCTTGTTGGTTACTATAGAAGATTTATTCAAAATCTCGACAAGGTCATACAACCTTTTACTAAGTGTCTTAAGAAAGGAACAAAAATTAATACCGACGACCCCGGTTATGTGCAAGCTTCTCAAAAAAGCAAAGCTTTATTAAATAATGCACCCATTCTCACTTATCCAAATGTTGAAAAGAGTTTTGTCGTTACCACGGATGTCTCTAACGTAGCCGTATGAGAAGTCCTATCCCAAAATAACAAGCCCATTGCATTCTATTCTAGAACTATAAACAGCGTAGAAAAAAATACTCAACGATAGAATGCAAACTATTAGCTACCGTAGAGATAACAAAACATTTTAGAACTTACATCTATGGTAAATAATTTCGAATTGAAACAGACCACAAACCATTAGTTTGGCTTTTCTCTCTTAAAGGCGCAAATTCGCGACTTACAAAATGGCGTTTAAAAATTGAGGAGTTCGATTATAAGATTCGATACAAAAAGGGCAAAGAAAACTTAGAGGCAGATGCGTTATCTTGTATCGAAATTTATGTAAAAGAAATTACGATACGGAAGCGGAAGAATACCCCATATTCACCATTCCAATTTCTGACAAACCTGTTAATTAGTTTACATGCAGAATTATACTAGAGATTAGGAGACCAATATAGCGTTAGGTACAAAAGAGTCTTTTCTAAACGAGTATGATGTTACTATCAAGCAGGTACACGAATTAAAAAATTTCACTATGTTTCTAAGACAATGTAGATCTGAAAAATCTATTTGGGATACTACATTTTAAAGACAAAGAATTATAATCGAAATTTCTGACTACAATACAACACCAATTCAATCATAACTAAAAATTATTAAAATAATTAATATTTTGGCTAAAGACGTAGAAAAGCCGGACGATCAAATTAAAACAATAGGAGAATATCACTCTGAATATCATGGAATAATAGAGACTTATAATTACTTAAAATTAACACTATAATATATAATATACAGGGTGTATTATCGGTTTTGTTACATAGGTGAACAGCATGTAAAAACACAATTTCTTAAATATTGGCTCTTCTAATTATTTTATAGGAAAAGTCACTATAGCAAGGTTATAGACCTCAATGAATACTGTTCAAAACACCCAGACTTTAGCATTCTGTGTCAAATAGTTTCCAAGATATAAGCGATTTTCTGGTATTGGAAGTTAACCATGTAAATGGGAAATTCGTTAATAACAATTACCAGGTTGAATTTAAACATTAGGTGTAAATGCAAGAATTATTAAAAACTTTCAACTTTCTTTGACCGTTTTCTAATTTTTGTCCTATTATGGCTAAAATGGACATAGAACTTGTACCTGTTGCATTCCGCAGTTAATTTTTTTTCAACGAGTTACTATTACTATCTTATATTATTACTATTAGGTAGTGTAGCTTTTAGCGTGCTAGTCTCTCACGCAGCCGGACCGGAATCGACTGCCGGTTCCGGAAAATCTGGTTAAGGTTTTCTACAGTTTCCCTTAGCTGTAACACAAATGCGGGATTTGTACTATAACATCTGTAAGTCGGCTGCAGCCGCATAATGAGCCTGCATAATAATAATAATTGCCCTTCCTCCCGCACAAGCTTCATAACTTCTAAGATGTGGTTTTCAGGTTATGGGTAGTAGTCATTATTGTTATTATCTGTTGATGTACTTTTCGTCGTTTTTCTGGGAGTCAATTCCAAGCCTCTCCTTGTTATGGGAACTATGTGCTTGATTTTCGCAATTTATCGTTTGTTTACATCCTATAATGGTGAACATGGTATATGACGTGTTTTGGCAAAAAGAGAATGTCGTAAAACTTTTATTTTACTTTTTGTACTATTGGAATTCATCACAGTATCTTATAACCTAAGATTTTGAAGGTGAATCTTTTAAGAACAGTGTGCAGAAGAACAGTAATCTGCATGCAGTGTGAGAAATAAGGATGATATTTGCTTATTATATAATAACGGAAATATTCGAGGTAATAAGGGCAGTGCTTTTGGTAATGAGGCAGTCAATCGGCGATTCTCGCGGCAGGTGAGTCATTGTACAGCAATGGTAGGTAGTGTACAACGGCAGTGAGGGCAGTGGTGTACAAAGTTTTGGTGGGTAAAACACCCCTAGATCGATTCAACGGAAAGTGATTCGGACACTTATGAATCGAGTAATAATTAAGATTATCGAGTAATAATTAAGATTATACCTACTACCTACTTGTAAAATTGTTATTAATTAATTTATTGAATTTTAATTTTTATTAATCAGCAGCGGTCTTAATTCCAATTCGTTAGAGTTTGCATTTATCATGATTTGCATCTCTACGGTTTCCAGAATCGTTGTTGTATTAAGATAGTACATGTTTATAAAACTGTGAAATGCTACTGTTTTGTATAGCGTTTGTTGTAGATATTGCGTAAAATTAATTAGAAATGTAAACAACCCAACAGAACTTAACTGTTTTGAAAGCTTAGAAATTATTAAGAATAGAAAATCACTAATAAACTTTGATTTAGGCCTTTTGGTCTTTTAGAATTGCTCCAGTAATCAATCAACCTGATGATTAGTAACACTTGACCGATTACCGGCGAACCGTAAAGTTCTTTTGGTATATAAGGTTAGATTTTCTAGATTTTAGTTTAGTTTTTCAGTGTCTGCTGAAAATGACAGCCTAGCTGTTGAAACACGTGTTCAGCGTAATTAAAAGTAAGTGAGTGTGGTGAGGGTGAAGTACAGTTTTAGTAACTTTATGTTACAGTTTGAGTTTTTTCTTCGGTATTGTTTTGCATTATCTCTCATCTTAGTAAGACATATTCTTGAACCATAAGTTCATTTTTTAACCAGGAAAGCTATTAGTGTTCAGAAAGAATCTTGGTAGTTTTACTACTTTAATTTTATTACCAAATCCGATAACTTAATTAAAAGTCAAAATGTAAATATATCCGCTGCGATAAAATTTAAAAATAAAAACTCTTGCCACTTTTCATTTAAATGATGTAATCAAGATGTTAAAATGATCGGTCAGGTGTCTTGAACAAATAAAACATGTCCACATTGTGTTCCGATTGTGTTGCAAAGATCATTGTGTATTCTGAATATAAACTAAACTCGATGACTCGATGTGGGTGTTTTTTAACAGCGGATCTGGTTGAACACCAATTGTCGTCATTGTTTTACTGAGATTAACAAATTTACTCGGCCAACAAAGCTATTCAACGAATCTGTCGAATTACTCTCGTTATATGTCCAAATTTGTACTACTACATCTATGTTACTACCAAATTGAATGCATCGTAATTTGCCGTTGAATTTTCTACAAAGTTCTTTCTCGAATCGTTTCAACCAACAATTCCTGAAACAAACTGACGATGACAAAAAGGTTTTAAAAACTTAAAAAAAAAATCGCGACAACTTTTTCAATTGTTAAAACTTTTCCTTTGCTAATCCGAGTTGAGTACTTGAATAAAAAAACGTTTAGAAAAGCGTTGCTTTGTTCGAACAAATAATGTTCGAGTCTTTTGAGAGTAGTTTTATGTAAAATCCAATCTTACATCAAGATAATAGTGAATGCCCACCATTTCGTAATAGTAAATGACATTTTAATTAAAGATCGAGTTTTCGGTAGTTATACTTGGGCATGTAATAAAAAAGTTGTAAAGCAGCTCCCCGAAACGGTATCCAAGTCTGTTCTACGTTTTTAGAACTCATTCATTTCAGAATTAGTTCATTTTCTCACGTCACGTGTGAGAATTTTATAAACCAACATCGACAAGACTTAATTGTGTTTAAAACAAATTTTCTTGTCCACTGGATGTAATTACTATTATAACAAAGCTAAATGAACATTAATAAGTGATTTATATAATTATAACATTCGTAAGTCATAAAATATGCAATTAATTTTGCACCCTCGAATGGATGTGAAAATAGGCAAATCCCATTTGTCAAAGCGTGCCAATT
Organism: Agrypnus murinus; assembly: GCA_929113105.1. Classification (NCBI taxonomy): domain Eukaryota; kingdom Metazoa; phylum Arthropoda; class Insecta; order Coleoptera; family Elateridae; genus Agrypnus; species Agrypnus murinus. The sequence continues at coordinate 95,335,203 of OV816023.1, forward strand.
TCCTTTCTTTTTCAAAATTTTAATTGGGTTGGCTTAGTAATTGAATGTGACTGGCTCTCGGAAATGTAACGAAAAATAATCTTAAATTATAAGCATAATTAATAACGATAAATTGAAAATTTAAAACTAAAAAAAACTAAACAGTTCAAATTCAACAAATTAACAATTGTCACGTTTTCGTTTTTAAGTAAAGTATGTGTCAGTGTGGATCATTTATTAAAGGTATTTTATGCAAGATATACTCGTAATCGGAAATTCAATTAAACACGGTATTGTTATTTTGTTTTGTTTCTTTCTATGACTTCTGAAGAAGTTATCGAAAGTGTCAAAAGCACCACAAAAAGGGTCATTTCTGGCGAAAGAGAAAGTAGCATTAACAATCATAAACTGGAAGACAATTATGTACAACATGTAAAATATAAAAACCCTATTTTAATAGAAAAGTTATTGCCATGGAACACTCCATCTTTTTCAATCTATTTTCGCCCTTGAGACTGAGTGAAACTAAATGATATTGGATGTCAGTGACATATTTAGGGGAGGGGGAGCTGTCGGGCTGAAGTCCCTCCCCCATCTCAAATTTTTTTTAATAGTCTAGGTCATTTATTTACTGAAACCGTGATTTCCCATAAAAACCCGAAAATTTAGTAGTAGCCCCGCCCCCGAAAAAGTTCCTAAATACGCCACTGGATGAAACATTAAGTAAAAATGATTTAACTATTCTAGGGATACACTCAATCTACAGTGCATAATTTTTTAATATTGATATATGCTTTTCAGAATTCGATCGCCTCTAAATTACATCCTCGTAAAAACTATACTTAATTGTGGGAATTATTTATTGGCATACAAAAACACATCATTTAAACGAAAGAAAATTGACAAAAAAAAGTTAAATAACGACATTTTCTCCAAAATCACTCCAACTCAGTACAAAATAATCAGTGACAAAACGTACTTCTCAACCGAACAATGTTTTTCAGGACAAAATACAAAGAAATAAGGTTGCACAACAGAATAATGCATTGCACTACAGAAACCGTTATATTTGTTACATTTAAACCACGATGCGTTAGCGGAGTGCTTTAAAAGACGACCAAAAGCCTGAAAATCGTCAGTGCAAGCGTATCGAACAAATTTTTTTTGTATTCGTTTCCAGAAAATTGTAAAAAGCATTAATTTATTGTAAATTTGAAATTAACTTGGACATAAGCAAAAAACTGTATCTAACAAAACGAATACAAAAAATATGTTGCAAAAGCGTTTTTTGCAAGTGTTTATTGCACCACATAATAAACACATTAGACAACATAAAAACTGCGTAGCTCGACAAAAGGCGTATTTGCGTCTGGCAACAGTGGTTAGCTAATTAATTTAGTTTTGGCTCATATTGTTATGAACAAAATTTTAACCTTTGCCAGTTACTATCACCTTTAAGCTTTTACACGCAGCTCCATGATATTTTCACTACAAATGTTTTTAACTTACTTTTGTGGCCCTGGTATGAGCATAACCAGGTTGCACTTAACTGCCTATCAATCTAATCACGTGTATGTTACTTTTTCATATGGTCTTTAGTAGAACATAATTAATTTTTCGTGGAGTACCTAAATAGACCTCGCAAAGCCCAGTGTTTGAAACACCGGTTCAAAAATACTGAGCAACACACGTTTGACTTTAGAGTGATAATCATAATATGCAAAGCAGGCAAGCCCATAAAGTTGGTCAAAAATCTTGGTATGAACCATTTTCCCACTGTTAGCCCACATAAGTCCAATAAAAATTCAGTTTGCCCACCAACAGGAAAAAGTCCTTTAAGAAATAAATCTCGGGAAGCCATTTATGTTTACGATAGCCCTTCAAGTTTAGAATTTTGCATTTTTATACTAGCAATTGTTTGCTAATCGTTAGCCCATGTCTACCCACCAATTAGATCTCTTTGGCCAGAATTATGACAAATTAATTTCGGTTGTCCAAATTCACGCTACCCCACTAATTATAGAAATTCTGAATTTTTATACTATCCATCATTTGCCCACATCTACCCACCATCAAATTCGTTTGGCCACGCTTAGCTCAAAAATAATGACAAATTAATTTCCGTGGGCCAAATTCACGCTACACCCTCCAATTATTTAAATTTTGAATGTTTGTACTATCAATCGTTTGCGTGCATTTGCCCACTGACTAAATTGGTTTGCCCACCCTTAGTTTAAAAGTTACGACAAATATAAATGCACGCAGTAAAACGATTTAAAAGCCAGATAAATAATAGTGTAAGAAATAGGGGGGGAGGGAGCATAGGCGTAGTTTCATGTTAGATCCATCCCTCAACTACATATTATGGTTGAACAAAGCATAACCAGGGAGATGTAATGCGTTTCCTTGATACGAGAGATCAGTTAGGAGATGCGTCTGCTGCACGCAGCCATTATAAGCAGCAATAAGAAAGTTGGGGGAAAGTCCTAAGAATTCCCGGAAATTCTGGGTAGTAGTCTTACAAAGGATTGGATACGTAGGACAGTAGGGACAATTCAATAATTCGTTTTCTAAAATCACTTCAATTGATCCTCTGATCACATTCCCCCAAAAGTTACTATTGAAAAATATACTATAGTATATGAAAAGGACATCAGGTACATAAATAAATTCTCCTATCATAAAATTCTTCTTTCTCTTTCTTATCGGAAAGCCTTTCGTGTTAATTGTTTGTCGGCAAGTTTTAAAAGTAATTCATTCATTTATTTATAAAAGATATTTTTTTTAATATAGTGGATTTCGCGATTTTTTAAGTTCAATAAGCCGTTAGAAGTTTTAAGATCCTGGTATTGCAACCAAAACCTATTATTATTTCGGGTTTATTGAGTAGTCATAAATATTTCTCAACTTGTTTATCAGTAGAGACGTGAATTTTAGTAAAGAATAAATGTCCACTATGTCAACGGAGCGAAGCAATTTAATCTGCAATAGTGCAATTTAACACAAGAGACGCTTGAAAATGGTGATGTTGGAGTACCCTTGCCGCAAAAATATAAATGGAAATGGGATCTATGTAAAATAAACAACGTGAATTGAAGAAAGTGTAAGTTGCGTGGCAAGTTTTATATAACAGCTTTCGTATTTGTAAATGTTATGTCCTATAACTTGTAGCGACGGCGCTTATGAAAGATGAGCTAATCAAGGGTTTTTCCAAACAAGGTCACCTAAAATGCACGCCTTAAAGTACTTTTATAACCACATGCATACACGCAATAAAAACTACTTAATTGTTTGTTGTTACAAAACCTTAAATCACATAGAAAACTAAAAAAATTCACTAGAAATATCTATCAAAAGAGTATGTAAATGAATTTTAATCTGGAGTTTACTAGCGATCTTAATTCTACGGTTTTAATTGAATACATTGGCCCATATTTTCCCCTGGGTTAATGATTCGTATCAAGAACAAATTCACTAAATGAAGATAAGAAGCTATATGACAGGTTAAACGAATTTGCTTCCTTTTTGTACTTATTATGTGCTCCCAGTAGTTTACTTATCACGCACACTAACATTCGAGGGCCCACCAAGCCCATAATTTGATAATTTGGTAGATCGGGTGAATTCGATCGGGCAGTGGTCCTCAATTCCTTAGGAGTTGGGGGATAGTCCGAAGCTGGACGAGGTAAATCTCCTAGGAGAAAGTGCCGACGGGTGAGCAGGTTTATCGCTCCGGAACTAGCCTGGAGAGCTAGTAGAGGATGGACAGTAACCTCGCTCCCACCAGTGAGTTACTGGTATCATTGTGTTACACAATGCGCATGCTAATTGAGCGTAATAAATTCATGTCATTATGATGTCATGTAATTTCGACGGGAAGGAACACCTGAACGTTCAACAATATATATAGAATCAATCACCAACAAGAATACCAATGTTTGATGCCAATTCTATTGTCGTTAAGGCAGGTTAGCAAATACGGCCTATTATGAATTTATCAGGCAATAGGTTATATGAACGCTGTTAGGATGGTTGACTCCATTCGACAGAACAGTTGCATCGGTACTTCGGAGGCTAGCGTAAATTAAAGCTCCTCGGAATTAATTTGGCATAACTTTTAAGCTAAGATGGGCACACAATTGATTGTATAAAAATACAAAATTTCTAAACTTGTGGGGGGGGGGATATACTAAAGATAGCGAGTTTTTTGTTGGGCTTAAGCAGGCTAGCAGTGGATAAATGAATTACACCAGGAACGAAATGTTTTGGTGTTGGGGAGCCTGCTTTACTGCTCTTATAGTTCAGAGTTTATAAAGCAATTATTACAATCGAAGATTATATTCTCAGAACTTAATTGGGATTGTTATTAGGTTTTATTGTTTTAGATTTCCATCAGATGATTATGACTAAAATATAGAGATGCACCAAACCTTTGTTTTCGGTATTCGGACAATTCGGCCAATTTTTAACAGATTTGGTTTTGGCCGAAGCAGCATGAATGATTCGGTATTCGGCGGGCCGAAGAGGATTTTCTCAGTCGCAACCTGACTTATTTGAGTGCATTTTTCCTGATAAACTCATTATTTAACGTTTAACCAAACAAATTCTAAATTTTTAAAATATGTACCAGCATTTAGTTATTTAATTTTTAGTATTTCAAGTCCTATCTAGACGATGACGCAAAGGGAGCGTACATATATTGTTCCGAATAGAAGTTCAACAATAAATTGAAGAATCTGGGTCAAAGAAATCACGAGGGTGAAAATGCAAAATGCATCGCGAATCACGCGGCGATCACTCGGCGAGACGCGACGATCACGTGCTTGACTTTCTATCCACCACAATCTTCTTAAATTTAATTTTAAATACTGAAATGTTTTTTAATGCTATTATATTACGTTGTAGTTTTTTAATAAGCGTCTTTTAATTAAGTTTTTGACATCGTGTTTTTTATAATACGATGCTGTTTATTTTTTATTAATTTTGTTTAGTTATATTTTGTATTATTTTATTATAGCAAAATGCGTAGTAGGAAACGTATTTTTCGGACACCAATGTTTTCTTTTTGTGACATAATTTTGTATTCCATAAAACTAATCAAAACTCAAATTTTTATTGTGCTTCGGCCGAATATTCGGCGCTTCGGTAAATTTTAATGGCCGATTATTCGGTATTCGGTTATTCGGCCAAAAATCGCTTCGGTGCATTACTACTAAAATAGTAGCCGCGTACCACTGGTGGAGAGTTTTCATAATTTCTGCTCCTGGCTTTCGCTTAAATCATGTTCGTAGGGAGAAATATCGTATTTTTGCTTGAGCCAAAGCTCAGAAGTATCGTAAAATAACGAAAAATGTTCCGATTATTAATAGTGTCCTACTTTTATGCTTATGTAAATGTCTCTATCTAGTTGAAAGTTCTTTAAACATTCATTTTGAACGTTGTGTTTTTCTTCTGTCTGTTGTAGTGTCATTATATTCATTTATATGTTCACTTAAACCTTTAATTTAACCTTTACATGACTTTAATGGAATTCAGTGAGTTTTCAATTTAATTTGTGTAGAACATTCTAGGGTTTAGACTCCTTATAAATTGCAATACAGCATTTTTCTCACGCCCAAGTGTTCTCTGCACTTCGTTATAAGTACAAATTACAGATTCCAATCACGATGATTTTTTAAACAAGTTTTTTAGTCTCCAATAGAAATTAAACCAATAGTACAAAAACACGTCGATACCTCGTCTAGTTATCGCAGACAGAAAATGTATTCCAACTGAATACCAATACTGCAGTTAAAAGTTTAGGATATCTATGCCTGCTTAACAATTTTTATGATTTTAAATTAGCGAAAATGTAAGCGAGCTTCTCGTTCCTCGGTAGAAAATTACTTTTTCGACTATTTATCGTCGTGTGTATTTTAACCTTTTCTAAATGTAAGTAGCTACTTTATTTACAAAAATAAACATAAGAGCGGAAATGAAATAGAGAAATGTTTATATATCGCTAAAATTTTTATGGATAAACGCATACATATAAAAGAAGCTGTAAAAAATATTCATACATCATACGTTATTCACCCTTACGTTATGAAAATGGAAAACGACACGAAAACATAAAACGATAAACGGGGGTAGTTTTTTAGTGCTGTGTTAACTTTCAGATATAACTGCCAATATTTTATAACTAGCCATAAAGTGGAAATCGCTTTCACGTTAAAAAACAAATGCCGGAAACTTTGCCCAAACGATAACAAGATATCACTTTTTGTTACTGGACGGGAAACTAACCAGTGGCGTGTATTTCGGAAATCATGATCAGATAGAAATACTTCCTACATGCTAGTTGCTAAAGATTTATTTAGTGATAACTTATCAAACCAAATGTGAAATTGCTAGAGACCTCCCACAAGACTCAGTGTTTGAACTTATTTTTTTGTCATGTACAAAGTATTTCAGACATAGCGTCACTACATTTATGATACCAAACTGCATTGAAAAACACTTTAGGATAGTATTCGTCACGAAATTGCCTATACCAAACATAGGATATACGTAAAAATATCGACAGAGATGGAAGAATTCAAACTTAATCACTGTATCAAAATTAATCTAGTTCATTTTGACTGGATCGCGACTCAAACAAGAAAAAAGGGCCAGAAATCAGGTTAAAAATTACTAAATCGCCATTAACGCATTGTTTTGCAGTCGGCGCATTCTGAATTCGACAACTAATTCTATTGGTGTAGTGTGCTGTGAAAGAATATGTATGAAAGTTACTGGTTTGCGACAATAAGCGGAATTATTTATATATACACATTCCTGTTGTCTATGGTTCGATTCGACGAAGACTTCTGACACAAAGAGACACAACGGCGCATTAGAATAACCGTTCTTGGTCCTTCGAGTTAGTTCGAGTAAGAGTGGGCTTTCTTATTTATCGTCATGTTTCATAGTGTCGATGTTCATATATTTCGACGCGTTTTTTGTTCAGATCGGTTTTGTAACTTTAATATTGTCCTAAATACGGTTTTATTTATTAAACAGTGTCAATACAAAATAAGTGCAACCAAAACTGTTGGCTCACGTAAGATGACCCTGTACCTTTATCTTGGAAACTAAAAGTTACGAAAAAACTTTACATACCAAAGTCGGTTGGTATAAAACAAATTTTAATCTTATAATATGCAGGGCAAGTCGTCTTCTACAACTACACTATATATTTTTACGATTTTCGATTATATATACATCTAACTAATATACATACATGGTGTTCAATTCGCTAGACCAAAGACAGAAGTGTTTGAACATGAAAATAAAAACAGTTGATAGTAGCCTTCGCAAAACGACTCACTCTGCACATACAAAATATTACAAAATTAAAGTTGTGTGCTAAGCAACTTTGGTATTTTAACATCTTTCTTGTAACACTTGCAGTAGGGTGGTCCAAAATTAATGTAAGTTACTAATTTGTTTCTCCTCAAGGCGGATCTTGTTCCTTACATAAAATGGATAAGCCCTGCAAAATTTCAAGTCATTTGGATTATGTTTAGGGGTCGCAACCATATTCAACTTTGTGAATACGTTTGAAAATAAAAGCAAATATACGAAAAATCATGTTTATTGTTTATATAACGAAATTTACTACAAACTGGAACAAAGGCAAATTATAATCGTCAATAACGTTATAATTATTAGATCAGTTTCATAGAAAACACTTCTCGATCTTTTGGTATAAGGTGCCTTAGGAAGGGTTAGAGTACCTTTCTATGGAGCTCCACTGGGCGCAGAAGGTACTGCTTCAGGGTCTCAGCTTCTGTCAAACTTTGATTATATTTCTGGATCAGGACGACTCCCTTCTCGCCGCAGTCGTTTACTATCCTCCTTTGTACAGCTTTCTCCTGAAACGGCTTGCAGGTTGCATCCTCTAGCCACTGACTGGGTTCCTTGAGCAAGAAACTCTCTGCTGCCATGTTCGTGCCGTTTTCCAAGCAAACAGCAAAAATGTTGACCGTTTTCTTTGTGACATAGCAATCCAGTCTCGCGTGGGATTGTAGGGATTCCGCGGAGCTTCTCAAATCCCCCACTGGATATTACAATGGCTATGCAATCAACTTTCTCTTTTCCATTTACCATGTCTGGCAGAAGTTCGCCGTCCCAGTGCAGAAGTAAGGGCGCATTCATGGAAAACTTGTTCATATCTTCTGTTGTAACCGCCTCACGGTAGGCCTCTGCGATCGCCGGATACTGCTCCGTGAGAGAGAAGTACTGTGTAAATCGTGTCCGAGAGCTTGGGCCGTTGCTGCGATGACCAACGTAGCCTTTCTGTTGCTGATATTGACTCGGTCAAGTAACATCGCTACATCCTGTGTGCACAAATGAAGGTGGTAAAAGACTGCGCCGGGAAGGGAGTCGCCCTGACCCAGCAATATAATCAAAGTTTGACAAAAGATGAGACCCAGAAGCAGTACCTTCTGCGCCTGGCGGAGCTCCATATAAAGACGTATCCTAACCCTTAAAAGGCGCCTTGTTTCAAAAGTGATCGAGAAGTGTTGTGTTTCTATGAAACTGGTCTAATAATTATAACGGTATTGACGATGATTATTTGTGTTTGTTCCAATTTGTGAAGTAAATTTCATTATTTAAACAATAAACACGATTTTTCGTATATTTGCTTTTGTTTTCAAACGTATTCATAAAGTTGAATATGGTTACGACCCCTAAATATAATCCGAATGACCTGGAATTTTGCAGGGCTTATCCATTTTATGTAAGGAACAAGATCCGCCTTGAGGAGAAACAAATTAGTAATTTACATTTTTTTGGACCACCCTAACTTGCAGTTTCTAAGATAAGGTACAAGTTCATCTTACGTAAGGCTAATCGGCAGAAAATCTCCACTCTCTTTGGAAAAGTAGGTCCTCATCTACAAAACTATAATCAAACCAACTTGGACCTATGGACTGGAAGTGTGGGGCTGTTCCAGTATGTTCAATTTAAAAATTATTCAAATACAACAACTGAAACACTGCATACCGAGCTAGAATCCCTTTCATAAAAGAGAAAATTAATCAAATAGCAGGAAAACATTATGAGGGTCTAGAAGCACACCCTAATCCCACTGTGGCAACTCTAGTCAGAGTTAAAAAGCGACTTAAAGAGAAATCGCCTCGAGATCTGTCACCCAACTAAAGCGTCCAGGGTAATACCGGTGGACTGATCCCTCCATACAAATTCACTATCCAAGCAGCTCATAGAATAGTAAGTCTATATTGTACACTATTCTGATCGTTGATCAATAAAAAAAATCTTACGTGAGCTACCATGTACATTTCACACGACACCAATCCGTCAAAAGGCGAACCAAGTTCATTTCTTAGAAATTAAAAAAAAATTTTTTTTGAAAAGCTCGAAAAACCTTCAAACCTGCCACTTTACTTTAGTTGAAATTAGGAAGTGTAGTAGCAGGAATCAAGAGTCAAAAATTCCAAATAATACTAGGTATTCGAGGAAGTGTTATAATTTGGTTATTATTGTACAGAAACTGTATTTGCGGCAATATCAGTACATCTTGGTTTGGCATCACTATATCTGCAAAATTGTTCGACTAAGAAAATACTGCTGCTAAGCAGTAGTATCATCGACGAAAAGTTTTACAACACCGGCTAAGATTTGGTTATTTTGCCCTAATATACACCTTAGTATTTATAATGGGTATTCTAAAATCACTAATTAAGAAAAATGCCGACAAAAGACGAAGGAGTTTGATGCAACTGGACAAAAGTGATCCTAAAGAAAATTGAGCGTGGTCTTCTTTAAATTGACAAATGTGTGTCCCTAGCTAAAGATTGTTTGACAATAGCTGCCAATTTCTATAACAGTCGCTTAGTCCAAGAGTTTTTCGATTTATAGATGATCACAGTCATTTTGGCCAAGATTTGCCAGGTTTGTTCTAATTTTTGCCAATAGCTGTCAATTTCGATACAAACCACTTAATCGAAGATTAGGCCAATTCATAGGTGGTCACAATTAATTTGGATATAGCATATTTAGAATTCTAAAAACTTAAAACCTGGAACAACCTCTTCCACGGAGATATCTGCACAAATCCAGACAAGATAATAAAATCGATGGGATTCATTATCAATTCTTTTCGCAACTGAACGCTCATATTTTACCAAATGCATGGACATACCTGTGAAGTATAATTTAAAAGCGTATTAGGAATTAAACGCCGATACCAAGGCCTTCGTGAAAAATGTCAGGTGGATATAGGTTGCTCAATTCTAGTTGTAGCTTATAGTTTGCCCAAACATTTATAAATCAATTATTCGAGAATAATCAATAACTGGGTGTTGCCAGTTGTTTATCCTTGGTTGCAATGGCTTATGCCTAACTCCTAGAAGAAACTATAACTCCTAGAAGAAACTATTTAACTCCTAGAAAAAACTATAACTCCTAGAAGAAACTATAACTCCTCAGCTGTAAGCATACGAAATCCATCTATACTCACATTTTAGTAAGACGCTTGGAGACTTTGATGACCAAGAATCAATTTCAGCATGAGTCTCATATATATATATTTTACAATTGAAAGGAATATTAAAATATAGCTTACATCGAATTGTTGTTATCAAATAAAATATATTGACTGGTGCAGTCGTATGGATGATACGCTTTAAAAAGTGTTATTGATGACATTTTGGTCCTACTGGTAATTACGGATTCTAAAATTGATCATTCTCATTAACAGGGCTGAGAAGGTTGTAATCGTTTTGGGATAATTGGTTAGATATTGGTAAGGTGCTATTAACACTAAAAATGATATTATATATAACAAGAGGTAAGCAAATTTTGTTGTCGTATAATTAAATATGAATAATTTGGTTATGTATGATAATTCAGTTAAAATGCGTAATTAAATACAATTAGGTTTACTTAGAATCTATAGGTTTCTTAACTCTAAAAACCTACAACACGCCATTGCAACAAGTTCTCTTCGCGGTATTCGTTCTTTTAGATTTCACACTGCCGTAAGGGCAATGATACCTGCAGGATGTAAATGAATGACCAAAGTGACCCTCGTAAAGGATATATTGTCTGACCTATTGCTCTTTCCTCGCGGGTTTGCGGAATGCTCGACAATAGTTAATAGTACAAAAGGATCGGGGGATTTATCTTCGAAATCTAACGTTTACTGAAGTAATGTTTATTTCTGGCGCCAGCTACGTGATACGAAAATTTTAGCAGACATTAAAACAAAGCATGTTATTAACTGAAAATATATACAATAAAATTTTCAGAGCTACCAAAGCATTGTGTTAACATTTAGCTCGGGGCATTTTAGATATTTTGGGTAATTCTGTTTTCTTATTACACAATTTCCCGCACATTGTTTTCTCCAAAAACGTATATCCCGGCGGATTGAAAAAATTTAATTTATTGGGTACCGGGTAAGTACTATATTTATTTTTGAAAAATAAATAACTTGAGATTCTTTATTTTTGAATCTATTGGATAAAATAAATGATCGATAAGTAAATTAATAACCACGATAAAGCAAGCAGCAGCCCATTGTTATCCCACGTATTTATATCGACCGTCGTCCACCTACCTTTTAATTATTATTATTTGCAAGGAGAAACGCTTTGACAGGAACTGCCTAAGCTACAATTTATTTATCTAATTGGATTAAAATTGCGACTACCCGCAATGCGCACCCAAGACTTCCTTGTTTCATCGAATAAAAAGGCTATTCCTTGTACGGCTAGCAAAACGTATCGATTAAGTTTATTTTATCTCAATTCGTCTGCCCATATAAAAAAGAATTATGGTATACGATTTCGATGTTTTTACTCTTTGGAAACTTCTCGTAGTACAAAGGTGGATCAAAAGGGGATACTATTAAGCAATAGCTTACTTTGATGAAAATCATTCATTTCATATTCATTGACATATTTAGTATTTCTAATTAGTTAAATTACTTTACATGATTTAAGTATTAATAAATCCAACGTTTGTATGATCTATTAAAAAGGAATGTTGATGGTATTTTGATATACATAAGAATTATCCCGTTTCAGAACAACACACCCGGCGTGTACCTTTATGATATAAAGGGTGATCCAATTAATGCTTTAGAATTTTAAAGTTAAATATTGGCAACACTGTACATGTGCAACCATTCTTTATTTGACGGTTGTGTAGGTTAGGTTGTTACAAACAACACGGAACATTTAACGCCCCAAGAACGCTGCGAAATTATTAAAATTTATTATCAGAAACAATGCTCTGCCAAGGAAACTTGGCGTAGATTACGTGCACTCTATGGTCCACAGTGAACAAACAATTCGTAATGTTGTGAAGAAATTTTAACGTGAGTTTACGTTGCTGGATAATCCAAGAACAAATCGTATAAGAAATGCAGACAATGTTGAAGCTGTAAGGCAGTCAGAAGCGTCCCTACGGTCGGTCAGCCGGGAGTATGCCCGGGGCCCCGCACCGAGCTACCTTATTTTAATCAACAACACAATATATATCTTATGCGTTAATAAAATAGACTGAGAGACTGGCATTTGATGCAAGTTCTTATACACAAAGCTAAAGCCTACTTTTAAAATGAAGCGCACCAAATTTCCAAAATAAAAAGAATTCTAACATTTCTGGAGACAACGAGTGAACGGAGCAGACCACACAGCGTCATCTACCCTATCCCTAGAACCTGGATACGGGGCATGGAAACAAGACAGGGCAACGGATGATGCAGTCAGGTCAAATGTGTGGTAGAGAAAGTACGGTTAACGAATTCTCGACGGTTACTCATCACCGAGCAGAAGGAGCTCTGGTAAGATGAGGAGCGGTATGGGTGGATTTGATTCTCGCCTGGTACAAGGTCTCTTATTGGTGCTAAGCTCACCCGCTGTTTGACTGAATCTTAAGGAGGAGAATTGAAGTGAGGATTATCCCGGTTAGAAGGGGTAAATTCCTGTCTATGGGAAACTGCATGCCACCAGCTAACTGTGCTCAGGATGCTATTCGGACCACCCTATCACTCAGACTGCAGACTGAGTACTGTGATCTAAAGAAGCTCTAAAGCCATTACTCTTAAGGAGTGTTGCAGCGAATACATAGCCTCTCACACTCAAGACAACTTCACCTCATGTAGGTACATACCGGGAGTCTAGAACGTGTAGACTTAAGAACGAAGCTCTGTCGAGGGCTCACCAAGCCTATAATTTGGTAGATCGGGGTGGCAAAACCATTTAAAAACCAAGTACTGCCACAATTGAGGTTGGATTCGATCGGGCAGTGGCTCCTAACAGCAAGGGACAGCATGTTAGGGGAATAGTCCGAAACTGGACGAGGTGAAGCCTCCTTGGTCGTATGATACGTCCCTCATGCCTCCCTGGATATGGAGCCAACGGGTGACCACGTTTATCGCTCCGGTACTAGCCTGGAGAGCTAGTAGAGTATGGGTAGTATCTCGCTCCCACCAGTGAGTTACTGGTAGCATTATAAAGTGTAGGCAATGTGCGCTAATTGAGCGTAATCTCAATTCATGCCTCGGCATGTCTAAAAGGCGGGAAAGAACTCCCTAAAGTTCATAAATTAGTCACGTACATTTACCTAGAAATACAATACTACGGCCTATTGTATAGTTAAAAGGTAATAGGCTATAAGTTGCTGTAGAGAAGGACTAAATGATCCTTTTCGCAGACAGAAGTCTTACTTCTCGAGACTTCAAGATAAACAGTAGAGGCGCGTCATAGCATTTTGTTAACGGAAGTACCTACTAACAATAAAGTTGGTACATTGTTCTAAATCTTCTATTACAGCTACCCCTCATTACGAGGTTTCTAGTTATATTAGTTACATCCCGTATATTTATTTATTTATTCAGTTTCTTATTTACTAGGGTCCCCACTCCATATTTGTGCCCGGGCCTCAAAATACAAAGGACGGCGCTGGGCAAAGTGTTCGTGATAATCCAAATCTGTCTGTCAGACAGTGTACTCAGCAATTGGACCTTTCATATGGATCAACTTGGAGATTTTACGGAAGGATTTGGATTTGTATCCATACAAAATCCAACTGGTTCAAGAATTGAAGTGATCATCGTCTTTGTCGTGGTTTCGCTGCTTGGGCGTTAGAACAGCTGGCTGCAGATCCATTGTTTCATGGCACTGTAATGTCCAACGATGATTCTCATTTTTGGTTAAACGGCTATGTTAACAAACAGAACTGCAGAATTTGGAGCGAGGAGAATCCTCGGGAATATGAAGAAACACCGTTGCTCCGGAGAGAATTACAGTGTGGTGTGTCATGCCAGTGGTGTCATTGAACCGTATTTCTTTGGAAATGTTCAAGGACAACGTGTCACCGTAAATGGAGTTCGTTATCGGGCAGTGTTAAACGATTATTTCTTCCCAATTCTTGATGCAAATAATCTGGAGGAATTCTGGTTCCAACAGGACGGCGTTACGTGCTATACCGCAAACGAAACCATCGCTTTACTGCAAGGTCAATTTAGTGATAACGTTATTTCAAGAAATGTTCTGTGAATATTCCAGCAAGATCCTGTGATTTGACGCCGTGTGACTCCTTCCTGTGGGGTTATATGAAGTCGAAGGTATAGGCTAACAATCCAACACCAATTGAGGATTTAAAAATCAACATCAGAACTTTTATTCGTGAAATATCGGACACAATGTGTGAAGACGTAATGAGAAATTGGACTGATCTATGTGCTATTGTCAACAAAGTCGTGGTGCACATTTGAATGATATTAGCTTGAAAACATAATTGTAATAAGATGCTCTTTTGAATAAAAACATTTTGTGTCGCGGAACAACGTTTGCGTTTTATTTCATTTTAAAATCCTAAAGCACTAATTGAATCACCCTCTATAATAGGATCGATACCTTTCCTGATAACAATTTACTTTATGACACTCTGTAAGTGATAAAAAATCGCTATTAATCCAATGACAAGTAAATAAGATTAAGGGATTGTAGTTCTAAAACGAGACGCACTGTATGTATTAAGCAAGTACACTGAACTTGTACAAAAAAAAATTGAATAACGCCAAATTTGTTAGGTTTATTTATATAGACATAATAGGGTAAAATAAAATAAGATATCCGTGCGTCCCCCGTCCGAACTATGAGTGCAATGCAAGTGTGCGTAATCCACTCCAAGAACTTACGCGTCTGCCTTTTGTTAAGTTGGTTACAGCTTATTGAATCTATGAAAATGCTGACGGTTGATTGCTAAATGCTGTTAATGTAAGTCTGCTAAAGCAGCGTTTCCCAAAACGACGTAACATTTCTTTGCGGACCGGTAAGGTAAAAAATTACACAAAACATTCCGCAAAATAAATCATATATCGCGGGGGGGGGGGGATCGGCCCGAAGTCGGCGGAGTTTTTTTTAAAGGTGCGGGAACGTCGGAGAGGGCGGCGCCAAAAGCCATAACCGGGTCCCAGACACATAGGACACATATATCTCGACAGAGAGAGAAGACTGAAAACGCTGGTGAGTGGTTTTCGGTAGCAGCGGTCAAAAACGGGAACATCAAAAGTTCATCAAAAGTCAAAAGTTTTACGGCTGTAACTTTTTTTCTTATGGTTTTGCATTTGAAAAGGAAGCTTTTTAAACATTTTGAGATTGACCGTCTTTGACGCCAAGATGGTTGTTCCTATGGTTCCTATAGCTTCCGAGATACCGCCTCCCGAAAAAGGGTTAACATTTCGACACTCGCCGCTCCCTAGATTGGAGGTGGGTAGTAGATACGGAAAAACCAATAAGCACACCACTTATAGCAGGCCGCGTAACATCGAATTCCGGCAACCCATGTTCGATCGCCCCCAAAAATCCCAATGAACCCCGACCCCAGAAGAATGTAGGCAAAAAAAACTTTCCGGCAGAAGCGATCGGGGGACGGTTTACCGAAGACGGTTGAGAATCTGAAACGGAAACGCATCGATACACGAAGAACGGTCCGGATCGGAGCACGTTTGCGGACCCAAGAAATCGTGAAAAATCCTCGCCTTCTGGATTTTGATTGTTCGCGGACGTGTTGATTTGGGATGCAAGACGAAAATTCCTCCGGTTCCAGTATAAAATTCTAAAATAAGAGATCTTATTTATTAAAAGTATTTTAGTAAAATCTTGAAAAATACTGTTATTTCTCTGCGGACCGGTGGTTGGGAAACGCTATGCTAAAGCCAATCCACGCTCCTACTTTGTGGACGTAAAGCAGCCTCCCTATAAAAAGATGGGTTTACTAAACTCCACTTGTCATCCACGCATGTTCTGTCACTTCTTCAGTGACTCTTGATTCGCCGTCATCTTTTTTTTTAAAACGCTGCCAGTTTTACAAAATGAAGGCATTAAAAGGTAAGGCAGAATAAAAGTCACGGTATTTATTTATATTGGGCACCTAGGGATTCAGCTTGAAAAACTTCGAAAGTTTGATTTATGGCATATACCTAATTGCCATCAACTAGCTGTTTGTCCTTAATGAAAATAGGCTTCTAAAATTAAGGATTTTTTTCTTACTGTGAGTATAATTTTAAAATTAACCTAAGTTATCACTGACATCGGTGTGTTATTATTAATTAGTTCTAATGGTGAGCTGAATAAATTATTAATTTAATTAAAGACACTTAAATATTAGAATAGAAAAGTTTTCGATCACTTGTAACAAATGATGATGAAATGTATAACTGAAGCCATGAATTTAACAAGTGCACAGATTAATAATTCCAGCAGCACCAAAAAAATGACAGTTAAATCTATAGTCAGATTTTAAAGCGCAGTGACTAAAATAAACTAAATTTTATTTGATTCAACTAAATATTTAGTTGAATTATTTAATTAAATTTAATTGGTCGAACTAAATGCTTTTCTCAATGCAGTTAGGTTAAGCACGGTCTGCAGCAAAATGTATTTATAATTTGATCTACTTGTGCTAGGATTGATGCCTGCCCTACGGCATAACTGTTTTATTAAATTAATTACACACATAATAATTATTTAATATAGCTTTCAATATTTTTCTAAATTGAGCAATAACAAAATATGAAAAAACATTTTTATTTTTTAGCATAATCGTCTAATGGATAATAATCTATGAATCATCACCCTGACAATTGGCCGTACTTTATGGACAACAGTACTTTATGGCCTTTGGGCTTTAAAATCTCTTTATCAGCATGGAAATGTTTATGCATCATGGCGTAATCTGGATTTGTGAAGTGCAACCCCTTAATCAAGTTTTAAATCAAAAACAAGTACCTCACACCCTTGATATTAATCTATTTGTCCCTTTTTAGTGACATGAGCATACTTTATTTGGCGAAAAACAGGTCATACGCTAAGGTTGTGTAGTGTGTACACAACAGTGCGTACGTCAGCTGTGGAATACTCTAAATAAAATATTTTTGGTTTATTTAAGGTGGAAATCCTCGGAAAGATAAATCTTAGTTTGTAATGGCGCATGTTTTTTTACATTAAAATTTTTTTTACCCCCGCCTTTTTTGCAATGACTTTTTCATCAGAATTCGATAAAGTATACTTGTTTATTACGGATTAGTCAAAAATATATTTTCTTCCATTTACAGTGGTGTAGGTAGAAGGGGGCAACTTTAAGTTTTTCAAATTTTAAATGATTAGGTTATCAACTATAAGGCCTACGGAAACGTAGTTTTCCCATGGGCACTAATGTTGAATAAAAAACAAAAAAAAAGCAATTTCCAATTATTTCTCAAGAAAACGAAAATATACACTTCCTAGAACGATGATTTTTTGTTTTTTATTGAACATGGGTGCTCACCAAGTCATGGATATGGAAATCGCATGACGTATGCGAAAAACTACGTTTCCGTAGCCCTTGTAGTTTTTGACCTATGATCATTTGATATTTGAAAAATCTTGAAGTTGTCCCCCTTGTAGGGGTTGCTATTTTAAAAAATATGATGATGTCGTTGCAGAAAAGAGGGGTGAGGTAAAACAAAAACTTAATGTAAAAAAGATGAGCCTTTAAAAATTAAGATTTACCTGTCCGAGGATTTCGGCGTCAGATAAGTAGATACCCTTTTATTTAGAATATTCCACAATCGGCGTTCGCACTGTATATAAATAATGTACACGTTTATTTACTACTCGTATCTTTATTGTTTATATTTACCCAATAGATAGGATATGAATCGCTTTTAACAGGGTGTTCTTTTGTGATTATTATGATTATCATGACCTTATAGATATATACATATTAAAGATTATGGTACACAACAAAGTACACTTGAATTCATATCTTTAACTTTAAGATATTACAAGATGCGGCATTTCCTTGTTAATAAATATTCCTAGCTATGAGTTTCCAGAAACATTTAGATTCATTCATGATTTTAAATAAATTAGTAATATCGTCTTTTTAGATAAGAGAAAGAATAATACACTGCGTTTATAACTCTGTGGCTAATAGACTCTGTCTGAGACCAAACCCTTCAGCACACACTGCATTTGTCCTAAATATTGTATTTTTCGGATCACGTGCTAAGCTTGCGGATTCTGGTAAATAAATTGACATTATTATATGGTACTGGTAGTTATTGATCTACATAATAAGCGTTCCTCTACCCTAAAAAACATACCTGGGCAAAATCTACGGCAGGCGGAAAGTTTACATAATTTTCTTTAACATTTGAATAATTTGAATCGAGTAGTTGTGCAGTCATTTCAAGTGCAAAAACCCAGAACAAACATTTTTATTTATGTACTATTAACCAGAAATTTACGATCACTAAGTTTTTATAACTTTAATTTATATAATTTACAAACGTGAAACTCTGTTTCTTTTATAAACCTCTTAAAGTGCTTAAATGGAGCAGTTTATAGTGGTGTATAAATTTTTGGCAATAATGTCACCAATGAATTAGACAGTGCTACATTGAACAGAGCAAGTTAGGCAATAATCTAGCCAGTGCCGGCATTGTGGCGGGCAATGACTCCATCGAACTGGCCAATGGCGGAAATGAGACCGATACTATCGGCATTGACGGCAATGAACTCGGCAATAACGACATGTAAGTGGGCAATGGCAGCAGTGAAGTGGGCAATTCCCACTCCAGTGGGAAACTCTTACAACCTTTTCCAACTGAACAAAGACATGTTTGTCGAGTGCTCTTTTTCCCGTCTTGACTCCAATTATACATTCGGCATGTTTCTAATACGAATATATTTCAAGTGGTGCATTTAGTTTTTTCATCATTAGTGTATAGCCCTATTTGCTAAAAGGCTTCGCTAAGCTTTGCTTTGCTAAAGCTTCCTCTGCTAGCTCATTAACTATCTCTTTTAGTTTGTCTTTACTACACGTTATCACATCTAGGTCGTCTGCATATGCTATAAGTTGTGCTTCGCTGGGTATAATGCTACTTGTGTGTCCATTTTTCCTGTTTTCCTCATCATATTCTCTAGGGTTATATTAACTAGTGTTGTCAATAGAACATCTCCCTGTTTCACTCCACGATTTATTTGGAAGTACTCGGTGCTTCTGATGTTGGCTTTTGCTCCCTCTAATCTCATTTAATTCAGCCTGATCAGTTTGTTTGGGATTCTGAATTTTTCCATATCTTGAAACGTAAATAAAACAAGACGTTTTTATTTTCACTGTTTTAAGTCAAAGGCTAGTTAGAGTCTAAATATAAAATTTCGTTGGAGTAGAACCTATATATTTATAGATACCAAAATTAAGTAATATAAATATTTCTGAGAGCTATGTGTTTCATTTTCGCAATTTATGTTTAGCTGCGGTAGTGAGAGCAGTGTTATTGGCAATGAAGGCAGGCAATCGGCAATTCTCGCGACAGTTGAGACATTGAAGGTAGTTGCAGGAAGTGTAGCGGCAGTGAGAGCAATGATAGCCAGCAATAAGGCTATGATAGCAAAACATGTCGATCATTGCCCAAACACGGCAATGGTGTACAGATTTTTGGTGGATGAAACACCCTTCAGGATTCGCACACCTTTGTTGAGTAGCAGTATATAATAACTTCAGAATTTACAACCAATAGAACGGAGATTATATAACTAGTTATATAACCGCAATTAAATAGAAATTAGAAACCTTTAGTAATATAGTTTTGTATCTTTTGCAGATACTTCTAGTTTTCGTAAAATCTGGGTTTTGATGAATTCTGCATATTATTTACTCTTATGAACTTTGCATATAGGTGCTGACAATATTTCAGTTGCTAAATTTTATTACGTCAATTATATAAATGAATTGGGAAACCAAGATTATCGGAAGTATCTTTATTACAATAAAATACAGATGTGCCAAAAGTATTTTAAGTTGGACAAATTGAGTATTTACATTAACCAAGATCTACCTATTCACTACACTGATATTTTCTCGATTTGTATGTTCGTCATGACAACCATGGTTGGAAGATTTTCACTGGCTGCTTGGAAGCGTCGTACGAAGCTTCCTTTTTTATTTTCTGAAATGGGTGTTGGCATTTTATATATTAACCTATTATGACTGTATATGTAACTCGTCTTTCGTCTCCAATTTATATCTTTTCTCTTTTGGATACTTGTTTGTAATATTTTTTATTGTTTCACTTTTTTACTTACTCTCTCATACTCTTATTTGAGATATTATCTTGCACTTATAATAAAATAAAAATTGACCCATTTTGATTTTGAACTCTTCACATTTGTAATGGTTAAAATTTTATTTCTTATTTTTAGGAGAACTTTTACTGCAAACATGAACAAGTTACCTCCAAAACTAAAGGGACCTTTAAAATATTCAGTAAGGGAAACTTTCATTGAAAAAGGTTCGATAGAGCTATTGCCTTATAAGACTATATTAAACGAAGGCTAATGAAACGACAAGCATTTACAATAAGTTGTTAATATTAAATTTTAAGTAATGCTCATGTAAGTGTCTCATTCATTGTGACATAGACTGTCATGGCGAAAAGCAATGAATACTCTTATAAACTCTGGAAACTGTAATATCACCTATAGTATAATAGTATATAAATATAAGTATATGATAATATTATTAAATATTACAAAACTTTTGGTTTGCTATAAATCCTTAAGTGATTTAATGTTCCTGTTGAGTGTTGTTATAAATCTTGAAAGTCTCTATAAATATTTTAAAAATGTTATAGTTATTAACCGAAATTACTTTAAGTGATGTTAGCTTTCGTTAGGCAACAATAGAGAAATGCCCTAACCTCAATATATCTTAGTCATTTAATAATTTTAGTAAAATGATAAAGCTTTAATTCCTCTTTGTAAAGTAGACACAAATTATCATGTACATATTCAGTTAACTGTTTATTTTTGCATTCGTTGTCATTAATCTCGGCGAGGGTTATATTATTAAAGGGGTTATACCACTGTTTTTATTAGTATGCAAGGTACTTTCAATATCAATGTGGGCTCTGTTTTCTGGTAATTCATAATTATTGTTTAAAGATAAATGTCCTTGATGAGTTTACTTAGATATTGTTTCATAGTTCAGGTCAGTAGAAAATATAGGCAATTCTGGAAAAACTTTTTGAAACTTTGGGTCGGAACGTATTGCTGTATTTAGCTTTTCCGTTTAAGTTTTTAATAAGCCACTATCCATATTTAAATTATAACATTCAACAAAACTAATGAACAATAAAGCTGACATATTGGAGGTGTCTTCTAGTGATGCTAGGTGTGTTCTGGTCGCATAGTGAAGAAGAATCGTCGTGCTAACTGCAACGCTTTGGCTCTTCAATAGAAGGAAAGATATAATGAAATTACTCAAAATCAACTTACTATAAAGCCCCGAAAAAAATTGGATATACATTTTATAAGATAACTTCCTACAGTATTTTTTCGGATTAAATTGTTATTAGTGTTCTTTTATCACTATTAGGCAAAAGAAAAACCGTTATTAACGGTAATCTGGAGCGACGAATCCAGATTTGAGGTCTGTGTGGGCGATTCTCAAAGTATAGTGATACCAACAAAATTCGAAGCTTATCACACAGACTGCATTAAAAAACAGTCAAGCATCTTGCTTCAATAATGGTATGGGGATGTATGTCTGCCGCAGGTGTTGGTGTATTCTACTTTTGTGAAGGCATAGTCAATGCTGAAAAGTACGTTGATATCTTAAAGCAACATCTTTTGCCTATTATTAATGAACTATCAAAAGAGAGTAGCGAATATATCTTTCAACAAGATTGCGTCCCTTGCCACAGTGGTAAATTAGTGAAGTCATGGATGACTGAAAACAATATCAGACTATTAGATTAGACATGTAGTAGCTCCGATTTATCCCCCATCGAAACGCCGTGGAATCGCATGAAAAAAGTACTTCCAAAACCTTAAATTAATTTAAAAAGATACTGCAGGAAATATGGGATTCCTTCATACCTGCAGATTGCCAAAGCGTTGTTGATATCATGGAAAAACGTATAAATGCAATATTGAAGAGTAAAGGCGATGTAACACCTTGGTAAGTGCACCTTTTTGTTACAACACAATTCTTCAATTATGGCAGTAAAAGATAATTATTGACTTTCTCTTACTGTTAAAATATAAAATAGTCGATGTGTTATTGGTGTACCAATAATGTGCACCTAACTACAGTATAATAAATTTAGCACATCAATTGCTTATTCCGATGTAAATTACCAAAATGTGAAAAAATGTAAACAGGCGAAATTGCTTTTGGGCTTGTAATCTTATAAAACTCTAATAAACTCGTGAAACCTTCTTATATACTTTCAATACTTTTATATACCCTTTATATAACCTGGTATTACAATAAGTAGTGAAACATGTTTATTAAGAAGTAAATGTAGAAGTAGAGAAGATAGTTTTCATGGATGTCATTTGAATCGAATGAATCGGATTGAATTGAATAGATGTGATTTTATGTAGATTTAATTGATTTAAAAATAAATAAAACATGCAAGTCAAATTAGTGCATAGTATTAAATACAGCCCCTGCATTTTTAAAATATAGGAGCTATATGTATCAAAAAGTTACTAATTGGCAAATAAAAATAATGGTATTTATCCATGTGTCTTCCATTACAAGAGTAGGGTCCTATTTTACGTGTACTATTCAAAATGAGCACATTACTTTAAAGGGGTCAACTATTAAGAAACGAAATTATTGCAAGAATCTTAAAAGTTAAGTATTACAGCATATCATTTGATTGTACTCTACACGTTGACCATTAAGAGCAGATGACCTAAACTGAAAATGGAAAATTTACAACTGAAGGAAGTTTCATTGATTTTATACAAATAGGCAAAAAACCAGGGAAGGACTAGCAGAAGAAATTATACAGACAATAAGCGAAGACGGCTTATGCCTATTTCATTGAAAAGGGCAATCGTACGATTATGGTGCCAATATGGTTAGTAAATATCGCGGTGTTCCGATCCTTCACCAGAACAAGCATGCGATATTCTTACCGCGTGCAGCTCATTCTTTAAATTTGGTCGGGGTTTATGACTTCTTGTGGAACACCAGAAATGACTACGTTCTTTAGTACACTGCAAACGGTGTTTAATTCTTTTTCTGGATCAACAGGGAAGCTTTGTCAACTGTGAAGTTGACTTTAAAAGGTCAATCGGAAGACATCAATGGAAGATCAGATTCTCAGAAGCATAGACAACAATTTAGAAGATAACATTGAGGACGAACACTATAATGAAGACTTCAACATCAAACGACCCGGAACGTCAAAAAGGAAAAAAAATGAAATGACTACGAACATAGATTACCAAATTTTTCCCCCGCGCTGTACTCGTTGGAAGGCATGTTGGGAATTTTATCTTCTTTAACTTTGCCACATACATTTTTTCGTGGGATCTACCGTTGTTTGATTATTTTGAAAAATCTCATTTTTTGCACCTTACATCCAACATGGCGGCGCATGCCTCCTCCTTCAAGAAACTTGAATTTTTCAGGGTCCCGACCTAAACAACATACAGTGCTATTTATTTACCATGCAATATAAGGGTGGCCCATTACAAGTGTCCGTAATTTTCACTTACATATAAAAAGTTACAGCAACGCCATTTTTAAAAATAATTTTGTTTACATCAAGTTAACATATTATTTTAATCTTTCGTCAAATGCTTGACAATTCATATTTGCACTATCTGTCAGTTTTCAAAAATGGATGCAAAATGTGAACTCGTTATTGAACGTCACGGTGGTGACGACTTAATTTCCTGTGATGAAAAACTATTTTTGCTACAAGATAGTCATAACAGTCAGAACGATCGCGTATATGCTGTCAGTCGTTCTGATGCTCCCTCTGAAAAACTAGCTGTGGAACGTTTCCAAATTTCCGGACTACGGTCTGAGGAGCAGTCTCAAAAAAAAGAAAACTGCCATTGCTTTTTATCGAAAAGGGCATAAAAACTGACCAGGATTATTACATTTAACGCAAGTTTTCAATAATCATCTCTTAGTACATGTATGCCAAGAGAATATTCAAAGATGACTACTTTTGTTTTGTAACAGGATAGTACACCATCACATAAAACAAAACGTGCACAAGACTGGTATCGTGAAAACTTGCTTGACTTTAAATACATAGAAGAATGACCATCTTCCTCCCCAGACCTCAATCCTTTAGATTTCTGCATAGATGGAAATATGTTAGGTAAGCTTGGGAATACAAAGGATATGACACTTTCAAAATTCAAGTAGCGTTTGATAAACTTTTGGGATGAAATGCCCGACAAGGTTGTGCACGCCTGTGAAAAGTTTTTTAAAAGATTACGTCTTCTAATTAAACATTCATAAAATGTAAAATATTATAAATAAAGTTTATGTTAATAAACAACAATTTAAATTTCGATCGTATTGTTTGTTTTAATGAGAGATTTTAAATAGGACAGTTTCAACGGACCACCCTGTATGTAAAGCATATAAAAGAACGTGGTGTATAATTAGTTGCCTATGTGTGCATAATGCTTTGACTCGATTATTTTCAAATGCAACATAAGGAAATTGCACATTACAATTTAATTTAGTAGCGCTGTATATCAAAATCGTTACTACTCCAGCTTTTGTAAGGCAAATGCCTTTTTTGTACCTAGTGCAGTCAGGGTTATAGTTCAGTGACTATAACCCTTTTGAACAGTTTTGAAGAGTACGGACTGGCGTGCAGTTTTCCGAATATAGGAATATTGCCCCGGTTAGCACTCACACGCTAGTTGTGAGCGCTCATTTAGTAAACTAAAACTAATAAAAAATTATCTGCGATCACAAATCGGGCAGGAGAGGCTAGCTAATCTTGGAATATTAAGCATAAAATATGTTGCAGGAGTTAATTACGACAATATAATAAGCTACCCAAGCAGCATCTATAGTCATCGCTACGTACCAGCAACTATCAGTGGAACTATTAAGTTTTTGCCAATAGTCACAAGCACGTAATTGCTACGGTTTCATTATGTGCCTGGAACCAAAATGGGAAACAATTTTTGGGTAGCAGATACGTGGCGGCGTAGTAATTGTTACTTTCGTGGAACTTCTTTTCTCTTTGACACATCGTGTCACGTGCTTTCTCTCTCTTATTCTTGCAACTTAACAAATATTCTATCATTTTCTATACTAATGCTGTGATCGTATCACAAAGTGGATTACTATTTTATTTGTAATACGTAGTCAATTATACAAACAGCGATGAATTGTTTGATTATTTTGTCATTCCAGTAAACCAAAATTATAAACCATTGCAACTTTTCTGTTGAATGTGAGGATGATAGGTGTAAATTTTCAAAAGTGCCTTCCTTAAATATATTTAAAAAAATGTCTTTAATAAAATATGAAAAAAATACTTATAAGTTGATACACATGATAGAAACCATTTTTATATTATTCCTGTTATGTTCTTTTATGTGTTTAAATAAAATATACTCAATTATTGTCATTAATTAACTTTATTGATATTGAGTGAGAATGGAGCATTACATACACAATGCATATCTGTACAATATGTGTGTCCTTCAAGCCGACTCAAGTGGTACCGACTGACGGGCTAGGATTGGCTAGTTACATCACTACAAATAAATGTTGCCAACTTCAGGTTACATACATACCAATTGCTAAGGCACAATTTGGTACCAATTTGTTATTTTTATTGAAAGTGGAACTGGAGTAGTTTACGAAAAATTACTTTAAAGTGATTCTCCTGGGTAGCAAAAATGTAAGTTTTACTTTCAATACTACTGTAAGGTTACGTTACTTTAAAGGGTTAAGCAATGATTCCAGGCAGGTGGCAGGAACTTTCAGTACTACTTTAAAGTTTTAAAACTTTAAAGTAGCTTCGGGGAAGTTATTGCTACTATCATAATTGCAACGACTTTAAAGTAATTGTGATATGTGGCAATACCGTTCCACATACTTTAAAAGTTACTACAACTACACAATTACTAAAATATTCCGAATTGAAGTAATTAAACTTATAAAATCATAAACATAGTTTGTAGTTACGTAACAATTACTCAATCCAATTTCCGATCTCAGTTACTGCTACTTAGATACTGCTTGGGTATACAGTGCTATATATGGCTAGTGCAAAAGGAATTCATTTACTTCATTTTTTTTAATTCGACTTTTTTGTTTGCCGTGTCTAATTTTAGTAATTTTATACGACAAATTTAATTAAAATTTACATTTCTAGCAAAGATTTCAAATGTATGAACGAATATTATGGTAATTTCTCTGAAATTTGATTCTAACAACATATATGTTCTTAATCAGTTAATCAATCAGTCAAGAACACTCGATTTCAGTTTTAATTGTTTTCTATAGAATGTTTGTCGCAAAATCTATTTATTTTTTGCTGTGGATAAAACTGCATTGAAGTTTAAATTTAAAACAGTTATGTTGCAATTTAGGAAAATACAGTTATTAAACATCGCCTATTGTCTCAAATTATGCAATTTGCTTGTGTCATTCGTTAGTATGGTAGATGTTTCATTTCTGTTTCATTAATATAGAACAATAAGCAACACGGTAGCTTGGCTTCGGTTTTATTTACTCGCGATCAGCCTATATGGAAGTAACTTATCTCCGTTTGCATTTAATAATTAATGATTAATGATAAAGGTTGCAACTTTTGTGATTTACAAAAGTTTCTGAAATGTCTATAGTGAAAAAAAATGTTGGACCAGTTAAAATTATTTAATTCAACTAAATATTTAGTTATGAAATAAATAAAGATTAGTAAAAAGTTTCACAGTATTTATTAGAATATAACCTGACAATATTGTTTCGACAGCTAAGCTGTCATTATCAAAGGTAATATAAATATAAACAAACACGTCGCTAAGGTAGATACAAAAATAAGTAACTAGATAAAAAGATAAAAATAATCAGAATTAAATATCTAACACCTCCAGTAACGGAGAATTACTGAGCTCAAGTTGTTCATTCATTAAAGGTACCCTGACTTTGTGTTTGTCTGTTTATATATCTCAAAGGCTTCTAAAATGTCTAATTTGCGTTTGTTATTACAAAAATGAAGGAATTTAATATTATTTTGAGGAGTCATTTTGTGATTTTGTTCTAAAAGGTGTTAGATTTTTCAGGATGTTTATTTTTGTAATGACGTACGTGTTCTTTATATCTTAAAATGTCAAAATTTCGAAGTGTTTGTCCAATATATACCGAACTAGAAAAAGAACAATTTAAACGGTAAATGCTCGATTTCATATCATGTGTTCTGTCTTTAGCATTAAATAAAAATGAAAAAGTGTTAGTGTTGGTTTTAAATGTTATTTTATAATTGTTGGTTTTTCGTATTATATGTGCAATTTTTTCTGATATTATGCCAAAATATGGTATAGATATGTAATTTTTGTCTTCTGTTTGATTGTCAATGAGATATCTTCTTTGGTCCTATAATCTTTCAATTTAATTAAAGTGTCAATCATGTTCGGATTGTAATGATTTGCATGTGCTAGTTGTTTAATGGTTGATATCTCTTTGGTAAAATCTGGCTTTGTTAGTGGAATAGTTAAAGCTCTGTGTACTAATGATCTGTAGGCTGCTATTTTATGTGCTTTATGCTGACAAGATTTCATACAATCCGAACATGATTGACACTTTAATTAAACAAAAAGATTATAGGTTAGCTATCAAAAGAATATATCCCATTGACAATCAAACAGAAGACACAAATTACATATCTATACCATATTTTGGCAAAATATCAGAAAAAATTGCACATATACTGCGAAAAAACAACAATTATAAAATAACATTTAAAACCAACACTAACACTTTTTCATTTTTATTTAATGCTAAAGACAGAACACATGATATCATGAAATCGGGCATTTACCGTTTAAATTGTTCTTTTTGTAGTTCGGTATATATTGGGCAAACGCTTCGAAATTTTGACATAAGATATAAAGAACACGTACGTCATTACAAAAATAAACATTATGAAAAATCTAATTATGCCAAACACCTTTTAGAACAAAATTACACAATGACTCCTCAAAATAATATTAAATTCCTACATTTTTGTAATAACAAACGCAAATTAGACATTTTAGAAGCCTTTGAGATATACAAACACAAACTCAGGGTACCTTTAATGAATGAACAACTTGAGCTCAGTATTTTCCGTTACTGGAAGTGTTAGATATTTAATTCTGATTATTATTATTTTTATCTTTTTATCTAGTTACCTATTTTTGTATCTACCTTAGCGACGTGTTTGTTTATATTTATATTACCTTTGATAATGACCGCTTAGCTGTCGAAACAATATTTTCAGGTTATATTTTAATAAATACTGTGAAACTTTTTACTAATCTTTATTTATTTCATGATTATGGAGTTCCACAGAGTAAGGCTGGAAACAATAAACAAAAAATATTTAGTTAAGTCAAATAAAATTTAGTTTGCCCAACTAAATATTTTTCTCGGTGTATAGAAGTTTTTCTTCATTATAATTTGAAGCAGATCCTGCTTTATTAAAAAAACATTTTTAGAGATATTGACGTATGCGTCTTATTTAAAACTTTCTTAATATTTTCTGTTTCTAATATACCACCTACATCTACGTTTCAATGGAATCGCAAAAATCAAAAGACGGTATTTTACATTATATGGAAGTTCCATATAATATATCCCTTTTTGGATTTGCTGATTCAATTTATGTCAATTTAATGGTAGATCTCCTTGATTTTTAATAAATATTAGAATTGATACACTGAAACGTATAATTGATAATTAATAAAGATCCAATATGATAAAAGATGTTTAATTATAATGTCTCTTTGATATTGAAAAATGTTCTAACAGAAATGTTGAGATTATATCCGAACGAAGTCGTTTCAAACTTGAAAGATTATTTAATCCCAATATACTCTGTTATATTAGCGATGTTTCCTATTATTGATTCTAATACGAAAGTCATAGTTTCATCCAATAGATAGATAATTTATTTGTTCGTCCTAGAAACAAAAACTTTGATAAAATACGCACACTGATTAAATTTATGTGCTCTCGTTTCTGAAACTTTGAGCGCCTTCAAACTCACTCTCTGTAATGAGAACTTTAAGAATATTTTCGCGTAGACTTCAAAGAGTGCAAAGTAAAGATATCTTTTTAAAGA
Organism: Agrypnus murinus; assembly: GCA_929113105.1. NCBI lineage: Eukaryota > Metazoa > Arthropoda > Insecta > Coleoptera > Elateridae > Agrypnus > Agrypnus murinus. The sequence continues at coordinate 95,364,841 of OV816023.1, forward strand.
GGGATAACTTGAATGCAACCTCGTAAACATTCGCATATGAGATATGACAATAGCACTAAAAACGAGTAATTTATTAGTTTAACTGCGCTATATATTAAGGATGTGGGAATAACTACAATAATTCCGTAAAGTCGCTGGACCAAATAAATCATACCAGCAACTTGGAGTGCAATTGTAAATCCAATTTATTCCGTTGTAAATAAATCAAGTCCGCGCGTATTATGATAACTTAGAACACGGAAATAATCTAAGAAGCACACGTGTGACCCAACTCATGTCAAAATGACAGATGCCCGCACCCGCCGAAGACTTCCGGATTTTGGGATTTTCTTTCCAATGTCAGGTGCATCCGTGTCGGCGATCAACAAATTCCTAACAGTTATCTTAACGAGCCTTTTTTGTCCGGAAGATGAATGCGATTCTATACCACTATGAAATAGAGCACATTTAAATATATTAAAATTCAGAAACTACCTTCGTCTTTGTTAAAGTTATAAATCTTCGTGGTCTCGTTTCCAAAACGAAATAATATATGACCCCTTGTTATAGTAAATAAACGATCGTCAATTATTCGCTCATTTAAATAAACGAATTGAAGTTAGCCAAATTGAATTTTATTATTAGGATACCCTATGGGATCTCAAAGATCTCCTTAACTGTTCTTATTACAATACTTGAAGCTCGCACAATAAACACTAAAGCACATGCTTACCTGTCAAAGTTAACTGTTCAGTGGCCGCGTATTCGGCAAGATTTTAACGGGCTAAAGTAGTTTTTATCACGTCAGGAAGTGACCGGCGACCATAGCCGCCAAAAAATTCAAAATTCGTTTTTAAAATAAGGGTTAATTTTGAAACACTACATATTTCAGAACACACACATGCAAAAAAAACTTAAGCTAAGAAGGGCATTCAACTTTGTACAGATCAGTATTATTAAATCGTACGTGAAACAACACCGCGAATCCGCGACTAAGAACCACGAGCGAACACAACCACCTGCCACGAACGGACCCGGGGAAATGGGCTTCGTCGGGCCGACGGCCGAAGACCGAGGTAGAAGCCAGCGCGGTCAGATTGTGGCTGTGTACAAATCTTCTACAAAATAATACCTGAGTAAAACTACGCTCTTCAGTACCGTACCGATACATTGGTTGTTGTAATTTTGGTTTGCAAGTCATACAGCACCTTTATATTATATATGTATGTATATAAACGTATATACACTACACATCGTGTATTATTATGCAAACTCGTATGAAATAAATTAATCCTTGGAGATTCTCTGTCGATCACAACTTTGAATGAATGCAATTTTCCTGAAAGTTAAATATCTTGCATATAACAACCCCTTTTTTTGTATCATCTGATTTATTTGCAAATGTTAATTTAAAACTGAAGACAAAAATATTCTTATCTACTACAATACATGCAGGCGTCATTACTGGCTCCACCAATATACCAATAGTCCAATAGAAACTTCTTCAAATTTCATATAGTAAATTCCAACTTAAAAATGATTTAGAAAAAACATTTTGGGCATTACTTATACTTGGGCAGAAACTTATTATTTTCATGAGTAATTTGAACAGATTAACAAAGAGAATTAATTTACCTCGCTTTCGGGCAATGCTTTTGATAAATGGATGTGTTACCGAGAGCGGAGAATTACAAACCCACTTAAATTAAATTTAAAAAAAGATTCTTTTTGATGATATCCAACTAATAGCAACTGCTTCAGATGGTTGGGACAGTGCACAGTGGAACGAAACGCCGACTTACTGCTTAAAATCTCTTACAATTTCAAACTTACAATTTTAGTGTAATTTAATTTTTAATTTTTAAATATATGATATAGAGCAGAAATCTCCAAACTACGGCCCGCGGGCCACATCCGACCCGCGATATGATTTTATTCGGCTCGCTGAAGAATTGTGAAGAAATGCGCCAATTAGATTAATTTTCCAATAAGAATCTGCAAAGAAACCATTATATATTTGATATATAATATATAAACGTTGATATATTTCAAATGCATTAATTAAAATTTATAAAAAATTTTGTTTAAATTTTATTAACGACTTTGTTTTATTATACGTACAGTCTGTTTTTTGTAAACGATAATATAGGAAATCCAATGGAATTTTAACATTCTGCTCCTAAATTTGTACCCTTGCAAATGTAAGTAGAAATTTTGGTATCAATCAGAAGAAGAATGCATTTTACGTCAAAAACATATTAAACTTTATGAAGAAAACCAAAAACTATTTAAGAAAAATACTTAAAAAGCTTATTGATTTATTGGTTTTTGGTAATAAGCTATAAAGAAAATCTGAAAGCTGTGTAACGTCACGTTTTTTTCACCTTGAAACATATTCGTAAGCAATATCTTATATTTCAGCAGAATTTTTATTGATGCGAGTGTTTATTTTAAGGCGTTCCTACACTAACCAAATGCTTATTTTCCGAGAAATAAAATGTTCTAGAACAAAAATTGTTTTTAATTCCGAGCTTATAAGGGTTAAAATATAATATTAGCATTAACAAAAATTTTCTTATGGTTAAAATGTATGAACCTGAAATTTAGAGCTTTAAAACATACCGGGTTGAAATATTCCCTTGTAAACAAAATGCCGACTAACAAAATACACTCGAATAAATTCGTCTAGACGGTCACCTGTAAATAACAACCTGCGTTTTAGTAAGTAAACCTTAAGGGGTACCCTCGAAAGTTTCGCTGGAATTATTCTAGAATAAATGAAGTAAATATACCTCATTGGCTAATGAGTATCCTGCCATATTTCTATTGGATTATTTAAAATTTTACCCTTCTTAAAACTTATTCTACCGCCGCATAATAGAATCTTAGACAGAAAACACGAGAATAGACGGGCCGAGCGAAAAGTAATTTCTCGCGTTGTCCTAGGGCTCTCTTTTTAGAAAAGCCCCCGGTGATGTTTATGTTAATTTAATTTTAACATTACAGTTTTCAATAGAACAAAGTTACCATTTTAATGAGTATAATTAAGTTGTACTATTACCGTTTTATGTGTTTAGTTCTGTTATCGTATAGAAAGCTCACTTGCTTCAATTTATCGTCGACTTTTCAGGGTTAATAAATTAACCAAACCATACAGTTTCCCGTTCTTTAAAAGTTGTGAAAGATACAGAGATTTATGTGATTAATCTAGAATCGCTCTTACCGAAACCTAATTAATTCCGTACGAGTTATCGATTTATAATTATAGTGCAGTTAATATTTTTTGGCCGCTTCCAGTTTGTTGAATGCCTTTGTTTGATAGTAATACAGTTATTACAACGTATAATTATATTTACCGAAGTTATCTTGTCGTAAATCAAGTTTTTAGATGATTCCGTTTTAATGTAATTTAAAATCGGGAATTTTAAAAGTAAATAATTTTTAAACGACACGTTTAAGTGTGGCGTTATTACCTTCAACAAAGGAAAACCTTTTCTACGAACATTATCATTAACTAGTGGTGATTTAAAAAGAAATTTTTAATAAATAGTTAATAATTGAATTCATATGGTTGTTCCGGTTGTTTAAACAAAAGAGAACTTTATTAACCAACAGTTCTCTAGAAAGACAATTATTGTGAACTTTAATTCCTTGGCTCAAATATTCAGTAGCAGTATCAGTAATTAAGGTGATTTCCAGATTTCTTCAGTTCATTAAGAGGTTGGAGGAGAGTTTGGTGATAAGTGTTTGTTTTTGAAAGAAAAGGCAATATAGTATCAATTGCTTTGTAAAGTGAAGTCGGATTGAACTATTTGAATAAGGTATTGCGACTCGATGGATTTTATTTTGTTAATGTTAATGTAAATTGAACCATTATTTCTGTATCGAATATCTTTGACCATTATTTGCATGTGCATTATTTTCTGTCGTTAAGAATTCTTACGTTGGGTATTATTTTAATGTTTAAAGCTATAACGATGTATTAAATGAAAATTTCTCATTCTTATTTTTATTTATAAATAAACCTATTATTGAACCTAACTAAATTTGGATAATATTGAACCATATATTTATGAAAGTCTTTCAATACTTTTTTTATCCAACCTAACTTTGACATAACTGATTATGACTAATATTTGAATTAAATTGAATAGATCTGATGTCGATTTCTGTTTTGCGAGCATCATGTCATTATTTTTATAAAATTCCCGAACTTTCCTAAGCAGATGGCGCTCAACACTATGCATTTTCTTGTGTCTTAGACCTATATCCATTTCTTTTATAATTAGTGAGCTGTGGAAACAACACCCGAGACCTGAATTTGAATTTGTTGTGTAGATATCTCAAGCTGAGGCAATCTTGAGTTGTACAGTAAGTATCAAATATGTTGTGTTCAGTAAGAAAGTTTTGAGCTTTATTGCAGCAGCGTGCAGGGCATACGAAACAGTGGAAGCAGTCCCGATACGACGTATGCGCTATTACGCTCATACGCAATGTGTACGAGCGTGATAGCGCATACGTCATATCGGGACTGCTTCCACTGTCTCGTATGCACGGCACGCTGCTGCTTTATTGTAAGTATTCAGAATAATTAAGAGTAAGAAAAAGGTTTGTTTCACTGTCGCTCAATCGCGGGGCTTTGTTTTGTTTTGTTCTGGAAAAAATAACGTTTGTTTCAGCTGTACGCTGATTATCCTAGCGGTTAACGCATCAGATTCGTAATCAGAAATCGCGAGTTCAAGCCCCATCCTCGTATACTTGTTTTTAAATTGTATTGCTTACTAATTATTATTTTTAAAACTTTATTACAACTACTATTAGTTTTATGCCCTTTTTCCATTTACTTTTCTGATAGGTAGTTAAAATTGTACAAAAAGTTACGGTAAACACCCGTAGCAAAAATATCTAATAATAAAAAAACTAATAATAATTGTAATAATGTTACCAAAAACAATAATTAGTAAGCAAGACAATTAAAAAAAAAGTATACAATGTGGAGTTTAAACCCGCGATTTCTGATTACGAATCTAATGCGTTAACCGCTAGGCCAATCAGCGCACAGCTTCCAGGTTTTCTTTATAGCTTATTAACAAACGCAATAAACGCTTTTTAAGTATTTCTCTAAATAGTTCTTGTTTTTCTTCACAAAGTTTAATATGTTTTTGACGTAAAGTGAATTCTTCTTTCGATTGATACCAAAATTTCTACTTACATTTGCAAGGTTACAAATGCAGGAGGAAAATGAGAAAATTCCATTGGATTCCCCATATTATCGTTTACAAAAAACACGCTATATGTTAAAGGTGATGCAGGAAAATTCTTAATGAGTCGTTCTCAGGCCCAGATTAACACTGAAGCCTACGAAGCTCGGGCTTCAGGCACCACGGTTTTGGGGTCGCCAGCGACAGACATGGTTCACAAAATTGCAAATCCGCCTGGGACTGTACCACCGGAAGTATTTGTAATGGCTACACAAAACTGTTTTGGAGTTTCATTCTCAGCCCTAAAAAGAGTAAAAAAAATTTAGATCCTGTCTTGGTCAAAAGAAATTTAATGTGCTATGAATTTTATGCATTGAATCAGAAATAACTGAGTCTGTAGATTTTCAAAATTGTATAGATACATTTGCCAAATTGAAATGACGTAAAAGATGATTGCGTAAATTAATTTGGGTTTAGATTTATGGTAATAGTGCATTTTTCTTTTGTTAATATTGTCAAATTTATTAGAAAATTTATAATAAACATACCCAAATATAAATAAAACACAAAATAGTTGTTAACTTTGATACCTACTTATAGTCATCTAAAGTCTGGTCGCATTAGCTATTCAGAAAGCGTAAACAAACCAAATGCAACGCTATTAGTGCATGCGCTTAATGACAGATATTGTTAATTAAGCGCGGAAATGCAAATAAACGTCCAGTACTAATGTTCATCTTATACGATGCAGTTGCATTTCTTTTTATTGTGTAAATATTGTGACTCTGTAAATGCAAAAAATGGCAGAAACGTTGATAATATTCCTTTAAAAAGCAAAAGATTTTAAAGCAAATACTAAAATTTAAATACGTTCGTAGATGCAGGAATGCCATACTTGCTGACTGGAAAAACATTGTTCTCTGGCGCTTTTTTTAACTTTTTAAGGGCAATTAAAAAATATCACAAAGGTGATCGATATGTTTTACTGGCGAAACTTGGGTTAACGCTAATGAAACTTGTTTTTATTTATTTTTGTTTTACTAGTTAAACACATATTTTGCAAAAGAATTTTTATAATAACAGCTATTTGAACCTTGAAATTTTTTTTATTTATTTATTATAGTGGGAGTCTACGTCGTAAAAATGCCCTTTTTAAGACAAACACTTCTTTTAAACTCTGCTTTGCTATTGGTAATGACACATAACGAGTCTAATTTAATTTTGATGTTAAACATTTTCATTGCCGTTTTGGATTTCGCGCGCTAGACATACTCTAAGCAGTCTAAGTGGTAATATAACGCATTATTATATAAACGCAGTTTTGAGCGGTCACCTGACTACTGTTTGTTTACGCTTTCCGAATAGCTAATGCGACTGAAGTTTAATGAAATATTATCAGAAGGCGCCAGCAGTAAAAGAGCTTCAGGGCGCCCAGGAGATTAATTCGTGTCTGGTCGTTTTTATTGTTAATGATCAAAATATCAATTTGTTTTCATCATCAATATGATCATTTCGGATTCTTTTTTATTAAGTAAATCCTTCTTCAGTTGAAAATTACATAATAGTTAAAAAATTTTGTTGATTTTATAAGATTAAATTATTTTTAAAAAGTTAAAATTTTTGTGGTGGTATTAAGCACACAACTTGATTGTTGTTATTCCATCATTTATAACGGTTGTTAATGGTTTTAAACCATTAACGAGTTGTTAATGGTTTTATTTAGAATGAATTTATAATTATTTGAATTATAATTTTTCTAATATGTGATTCTCATTGAAAAACCAAATTCTTTTACTCATTCAATAAAAACGACTCATTAAAAAGTTTCCTGCATTAATTGAAATTGTGTTCTAAATATATTCCATACCTACATACCTATTTCAAAATTGATATTAATATTGTTAATATTATTCGGTATTATATTAATACTTAATATATTAATAGAGTCGTAATATCAAACTATGTGGTATTTCTTCCTACTTTTTCGGCGTTTTGAGTGACAGAGAGTGTTAACTACTACGTTGTACACAGCTCCGATGCTGTGAGTTTAGTTGAGGGTGAAAGTTGGTATTAAGTGTTAGTAGTAGATGCCTACAAGAATTTTTGCAGTAGTGCAGTGTACTACTCAATTTGTAAGTACATAAATTAAAATATTTTTTAAATTAAAATAATTAAATGTTTAATTAAATCTAAGGGTGCGTTTTAAGTTTTAACATGGACGGAAAAAAGGAAAGTTAATAATAATGTAGTTTGCTTAATGAATAATGGAGCGTAAAATACTTATTTATACAATCGAAGTCAAAGGATTGTAACGAAGTTACTGAATTTTATTAATAAATATGGTTATCTTCTCAAGCAATCTTAAACCGTTCGGATAAGCGGCCGACTGCGAGTGCACGCGTCCCTTCCTTAACCGAATTCGCGAGCAGAGAGCGCGCGAGAGCGCCTATATAAACAGGCGCAGAGCAACGATTTATTCAGTCTGCGTCCAGGACTCATCTCCAGCAGGACTACCAGCCCGGACCCGCCAGCAGCCTACCGAACAGTCTAGCAGCCAGCCAGGAAGATTAGAGTAAGAACTCTTGACCGTATATTCCGATTCCCCTTTCGGCACCGATTTTACCCTGTTTCCACCCGCTTTACCGTATCTTACCCGAGACCTCGCTGTGCGTATGCCTGAGAGTCCATCTTAAATCCACCCTTTTGCCCGAGACTGCCGTATGTATGCCTGGGGGTCTCCTCCTAAACCCGCCCTCGTGTCCGTACCTTACCAGAGACCTCGCTGTGCGTATGCCTGGGGGTCTCATCCAAACTTCCACCCTTACCGCAATCCCTAGACTCTTGTACCCTCCGGTTAACATACCTTACCTCACTCGCACGTTGATTTTGATGATTACGCTTTGCACCCGCTTGCTGCACCTTACCGTAGAGTAACGTATGTATTTGCTGTTTGGCACCCGGTTGCTGTGGCTACGACAGAGGCTACGTAGTGTAATAGTTAGGGGTTGAATTGAATGATTTGCTTTTATTATTAATGAAAACCACTTGGTTAATATTGTGTTTTATTTGTTAGTATTAATACCCTCTTAGTGACAGCTTTAGGAATAGGTGGAGTGATCCAGACTGGGCCTATCTCTGCAACCCCAGCAGTTCCCTGGATTATCTTTTCTCCACTTGCAGTTACCCGGTTCCGTGGAGCATACCACGTTAAAATAACTGGCGCCCGAGAATTACCGTTGTTACCGAGATCACCGAGAAGCATACAAGCGCCACTTCGTAAGCGGACCCCTTACAACTACCGAGACAACCTAGGGGCACCCCAAACGCGCTTACAGGATCAAGTCGTATGTCTGATTTGTAAAAACACCATGTCTGCGTGTTACAATACAATTTACGTCGTCACATGAAACGAAACGTGCTTCTAAGTTTTCTCGATTTAAGGAAAAGTAGCGAAAAATTTGAATCATTACATCGTCATTTGCGTTCTCGGCAAATCTTTTTTACGAAGGCAAACTCAGAAAATGAAGCCTTAACTTTGGTAAGCTACAAGGTTGCTTATGTGTTGGCTAAAAGAGGAAAACCTTTCACTGATGGCGGTATCATTAAAGGGTGATTGGATATCATTAAACGGTTGCTCGTCGGATCGAGAATATGGAAAACAACATTGCACAACAAATAGTAGGTAAAGCACAATGTTTCAATCGGTATTCTCTCGCGCTGAATGAATCAACTGATGTTTGTGATACCTCGGAACTCTTATATTTTCGTGGCGTCGATGGTGAACTTAATGTCAAACAGGAATTGACCTCACTCCACAGCATGCATGACACTACAACATGAGACAACACAATATAATTTGGACTGGAATAGTCGGCAATGCATGACAGTTGATTGAGGAAGCAACATGTCTGGTATAAAGATGGGTTTGGTTGGACAAATCACAAAAGCTTGTGAGGTTTGCAGGAGTATCAAAACCAGTGTCTTTTCACTGTGTTATCCACCAACAAGCACTTTGTGGAAGACTGTGAGTATGTTGACTTGACATATATTGCAGTTCGATGGCTTAGCTGTGGAAAGGTTCTTTCACGCTTCTTTCAGCTCAGAAATGAAATTGATATATTTCTTACCGAGAAAAATAATTATGAATCGCTTTCATCAGGTACCAAATGACATTGGAAACTGGCATCTTCTGCAAATCTGGTGAACCACATGAACAGTTTGAATTTAAAGTTGCAGGGTAAAGATAACCGATTAATTTGCTCATATCAAGGTAGTCAGAGCAAAGTTGATACTTCTGGAAGGCCAAATTTATGTGATGAACCTTTAAAGTCGCTACTTGTAATTAATGTTTCAAAATTTGAACCTCAGTTTAGTGAGATTTTAAAAACAAAAAACAGTTCGATCATTCACATTGATGGTTTTAATTTGCCTTATTTAAAATATGAGAATTTGCCGGTTTTGTTTATCGTTGTCAATAAAATGTACTCTAATAAAATAGTATATGAAATGTGCTCATGTCAATAAAACTTATGTACCTATAGTTATTTGATTTTTTCATTACGACCCGCTGAAGAGTACTGAAGTACACACTATGGTCCTCGTGGCGAAAAGTTTGGAGACCCCTGATATAGAGGACTGTCAAAACACATAAAAATCGTGCTCAAAATCTGAATTGGAACCCATTAGAACATTAGACACCAAAAATTTAATAGAAAAAGATAATCACTCACATACCATCTGCATCTCGTGTATAGTTTTTATAATGCTTCCAAAAATATGACTATACTTATTATATGACTATGCATATTTTTATATATAGGGCATTCTAGCTCAAGTGAGCCACCCAAAATTTGAAGTTTGTTTTTTATTATTTAAATACACGGAAAATAAATTATCCATAGATACAAACTTGTGCCCAAAATATTTTATGAATCTACTCGTAACGAAATCGTAATCGAAATGATAAGCAAAACAAAATCGCAGTATTTTGAGGGCAGTGATGTGAACAACAATTATAATTATTAAATTGCATAAATGGAAAATGTTTAAGTACAGGGGTTTTATAGTAAGCTTAATGAACTTTTAAACAATTTTGACCGAAATTTAACCTTAAAAAATGACATATAAATACTATTTGTCAAAAAATTCATCCCTCCTAGAACCGGGCCTATAGGATCTATAGGCTTAAACGTTTAAAACAACAAAAATTTAATAGAAAATAGTAATCACATACCATCTGCATAGAATAGGCTCGTAGCTAGGTTTCATGAGAGGCTAATTTTAAAATATTGTTTATTTCAAGAAAAGAGGTAAAAATTATAATGTGCAAGGGGACGGGGACGACGGGGGGTATTATATCAATATTTTGTAAAGAAAAGTGGCTCAGTACTAAATATAGAAAATCATTTATGTACGACTGCGTTATAAGGTACCGTTTATAACATAGTTTTGCGGCTATAGTAGCTCGTTATAGACTAGTAAAATATAGCACACTATAACATATTCAGTTTTCCAATGACAACTGTATATTATATGTCTTTCTGTCGAGAATAGGTGTCAGATTTATAAACTATTTTTTTTGATAAAGTGTCAATTTTAATATCGAACATAAAGTTTTGAATGCAACTCGGACATATACGGACATTATAGACTCGCCATTTTTATAAGCTTTGCTCCCTCGGCCATAAACTGGGCTCGTCCATGAAGTCCTACATTACGCACTTGTTAAATAAATAGCTATTTTCTTCCAACGTCAGTAAAATGTGACATACTGCTGAACTGACAGTGCTTAAGTGTCACCTGATTGCCATGGCATTTTAGTGATTTTGCCGTTCGCTAGCGGCAAAAGTTATGTACTAGTTATGTAAGGTTATTATTTCCGCTGATGAGAGGACATAAAGTTATTATCTCCGCTGACAAGCAGCGATAAAGTAAACAAGTTAAATTTTTTGTTTGTTGAAGAAAAAATAGTATATGTTATTTGGAACAAAAATGTGCTTTATGTGCGTCGACTAGTTTGTCTGACTCACTGACGTTCGACAGCCAAACTCCCAGTCTCAGCATATAAAGCTTCATCTCTGCTCCTAATAACATAATCCACAATTATATATTTCGTATGAGTTAAAGTAGAACTTTCATCTATATTTTGAAAAAAAAATTAAATTGTTCGGTCTATTCGGTTACAAACGTCTCATCGTTTGCCCGTTTATAAACGTTCAAACGGTGAGACGTTTGGGAATTTGGTGCGCTTCATTTCAAAAGTAAGCTTTATGTATTTAAGAGCTTACATCAAATGTCGGTCTCTTTCAGTCTATTTTATTACTGCATAAGATATATATTGCGCTGTTGATTAAAATAAGTTAGCTCAGTGCGGGCACTAGTTACTGGAGCCTCAGGCATACGTTCGGTTGACCGACCTTGGGGACGCTTCTGAATTAGTAGGAGACATTCGGGATAAATGATTCCTACGAGCGAACACGAGGAAATGAAATTGATTCGTTCTGTATTTAAGTCGCATATATGTTTGGGGGGCATCAGCTACACGAGCCCTCCTCCCTGGCTACGTGCCGGGCACATAATATAGTTTTTATATCGTTTATAATGCTTCTAAAAATATAACTACTTGTTTAAAAAAATGATGGCATATTATATATTTAAAAAATGCAATGGGGGCATATATGCCGCCCTTAAGAAATTGGCGTCCTAGACCCGGACCTATAAGGTCTATTCATAAATCTTGACCAGGTACGTTATTTTAAGGTGACTATTATACTTGTTTTACCAGGACAGTATTCTTTTTGAACACTTCTGCACTGGTCTATTGTTACCCAGATGAAAAATTCAATTGAGGGAATGTTAATGAGTTAAAGAAGGCTCACTTTAAAATGTGTGGCTTATAAATAAATTTGGTGTTTGAAAAAGTGTGCTGTATAAAAGTGTGTTTTGCTAAATGGAACAACCTATATTTTCTCTTCTCAAATGAAGCCTCTTTAGGTTATGTTTTTAACCCTAGATTTTTTTTGCCATTAGATGCGACGTTGCCAAGTTATGATTTTTATGTATCTTTTGATCAATATCAACCCTTCATCTAAATTAAGGTTTCATCTAAATTAAAGTTTCATCTAAATTAAGTAAAGAGTGGTGCACCATCCGTCTGCACCAACTTTTCTGTTACATGACTCTCAAAAATGCGTGGACCAATTACAAAATTATGTATTACTCTTTACTCCACCTCAAACATTGACACTCCAATTGTGTTGGTAATTATTTACTTGCATAATATGGGGATTTCGAGTATCATAAAAATAAACTACGTATGTTTATTCACAAAACCATTTATGTGAATGGTACATGTTATACAATTCTGCACAAATTTTAAAAATCTCTCATTCCCTGCAGTTTGGTATTGCGCAAAATGGCAGACATTTAACAATTGTTGCGTTAATTGTATAGGCGTATCTGTTTGTTTTTTGTTTACTTTTCAGTATTAATTACATTTTTATATATTATTTTATACATAAGTTTTTGTTATAGTTTGTAAAATGTTATAAACTGTCGAAGTTCTAACAAATGTCGTTGCTTTGTTTTAATAGAAACCATTAGCTTTGACGATTTCAAATTTTTACTTTGCTAACAATACTAAGATGGATTTGCTTAGTTTTAACTGAAGCCAGCATTTTCCTTAAGTAAAGTCTTTTTAATAACAACATAAAGAAATCAAAATCTAATTTAAAAAAATCATAGCCAACTTCTATGCTCCTAAAGAATAAAAAGTATATCGTTTATCTTTGAACTGCGTTTTTTTAAACTATTTCAGATAAAGGTAGACCTATAAGTATCAAAATAAATACTCTATTGTTACATATCATAAAACACATGGTAAAAAATGAATTTAAAGATGTCGAATATTTAAAGAATTATTTTGATCACCCTGTATAAAATCTTTTTTAACACTTACTTGGTTTAAATTGATACTAGCTAAGACTCTCATACAAACTTTTACAAAAAATCAACAAAGGATGACCTAGATAATAAAATTTAAAAAAAGAGTTGATTTGAGGTTTTATTTGAGACAAGAAGATATAGGTTGTTCCATTAAGAAAAAAAGCTTTTATGAGCCACACTTTTTTGATGCACCATGCATTTGTGCCATTAATTTTAAAATGTGCCTTCTTTAATGGCATTAACATTCCCCTAATTGAATCTTTCATCTGGGTAAGGATAAACCTATAATCGAAGAACGGAGTACAAAATGGGCACCCTGTATATACATAACAGACTGTATTAAAGCCCCTGCCCTCTAATATATTTTTTGGTTAAAAAAAATGAAATTTTGATTAATTTTGTTCGACGTTTTTAGAAAAGTACAATTAAAGCATAGCGTGCTTATGATGATTCAACAATCATTCATGAAAAGTCAACTACAGTTGTATGGATAACTCTGCAAATTTGAGTGCGATACATAACAGCTTGTGAATAATGCATCGGATGTAAGTAAATAAAAATAGGTACATATATTTATTTTTACAAACCATCTATTACCACGGGATTTTATTTAATTGTATGTACATAAATGTGAACTTATCTATTAGTGTGGTTAATGTACTATGCAGCATCAACTTGCAGAGCAGAACATTAAGTAACAAATGAGTTTCTGAAATGCTTACGCATGGAATTCCAATTTACTATGAAATGTTTCTGATTAGTAACTTTTGGTTTGTTCTTATTTTTTCGCCGCTTTTAATTAAAATTACTTAGTCATTTTAAAAATTATTTATTAGAGATTGAACGTTTCGATATCCTAAATATCTTCATCACCATTATAAAGTTGGATACAACATTATTTGAGCTGTAAATAAAAATGTTTTGTTTTAAACCTATTTATTTGTAGATACATATGAAGTAATATTCAGTTTTAATAATTGCTACTTACTTCTAACCACACATACGATATAATAGTAGCTATAATATTATTTTTTTTTAATATTACGTTTATTGTCAGATCAACAGTTACGTTGTTATACATATAGTACGGTGCAATTAGACCCAAACTTCAACATCCAAAGTAAAAGTTTCCCTCCAACTCCAAATTGTTCTATACAGTCGACATACGAGGGTGGTCCCAGAACTACCCGACCCAACAAAGAAAACACAAAAATTTTGGAAAAAGATTTATTTATTTTTCAATGTAATCTCCTTTCAGCTCTATACACTTTTCCCAGCGGTGTTCAAAAAGTTCGATACCCTTTTTATAATAAGAACTGTCTTGCTCCTCAAAATAGCCATTAACTGCTGACGGCACTTCTTCATCGTTGGAAAATCTTTGACCACTGAGCCATTTGTTCAAGTTTGGGAACAGAAAATAATCCGAGGGGGCTAAATCTGGCGAATATGGTGCATGAGGTAGCAATTCAAACTTTAATTGATTAATTTTGGCCATTGCAATAACGGATTTGTGAGCTGGCGCGTTGTGATGAAACAACACTTTATTTTTAGCCAAATGCGGCCGTTTTTGCTTGATTTCTTCGCTCAAACGTTGCAATAAGTTTGCATAATACTGGCCGTTGATAGTTTTTCCTTTTTCGAGATAGTCAATAAAAATTATTCCACGCGCATCCCAAAAAATCGACGCCATAATCTTGCCTGCAGATGAAACGGTCTTCGCCTTCTTTGGAGCCGGTTCTCCCTTTTGAGTCCATTGTTTCGATTGTTCTTTTGTCTCGGGTGTGAAATGATGGACCCATGTTTCATCCATTGTTACGAAACGGCGCAAAAATTCTGCTTTGTTGCTGTGAAACTTCGCTAAACACTCAATTGAAACATTTTCACGACACTGTTTTTGCTCGAGTGTGAGCAAACGCGGCACCCATCTTGCACACAGCTTTCTCATGTCCAAATTTCCAGATAATATGCGATGTACCGCACTTTTTGAAATGCCCGTAATGTCTGCTAGCTCGCGCACTTTTAGTCGACGATCATCAAGTACCGCTTTATGGATTTTCTTCACCATTTCTGGAGTCGTCACCTCATTTGGTCGACCACTGCGATGCTCGTCTTGGCAGCTCGTACGGCCTCGTTTAAACTCAGCTACCCAAAATTTAACTGTTGTAAACGAAGGAGCAGACTCACCCAGAGTAGAATCCAGTTCAGCTTTTATATTGGTTGGGCTGAGGCCTTTCAAATAAAAGTATTGTATCACATAACGATGACCAATTTTCTCGATTTTCACAAATTCACTGACAACGTTCACTATTGATGGCTGCCAAACAAATACTGAACAACGTGGCGCTTTCAAACTTGAAACATATGCTTTATAGACTTTCCAATACAGTGATATTTTCAAACAACTACCGCCACTTCCTGGTCAGGTCGGGTACTTCTGGGACCACCCTCGTATTGTTTGGTAAAAAGTTACACCATTTTAAGCGTCGGGTTTGGGGGGGGGCGAAAGGTTGGTAAATTAGTAGTTTTTATCAGTTTTTCTTAAATATTTCGAAAACTAGTGCGAAAAGTGCCATATACAAAAATAATGTACATTAAATTGCGAACAATTATGATCCTGCACATAATCTTGCTAAAGTGAACGGTTCCAGAGTTACGGAGGGTGTAAAGGTTAAAAATTTCTCGTATTTTTTAGATTTTTTGGTAAAATAAAATTATACAGAAATAACTAAACAATTTTATTAAACAGTAATATTGTACAATCGTATTGTAGTCTAAAAGAGGTCTTAAATCAAATAGTCTTAAATATTTCGAAGATTATGCGGTTTAGCGCGAAAAGTAGCCGGTGGTATGTTAGTGAGCCCTTGAAGGAACGACAACCTCACTACCTTCTCAAGGGTCGCTACTTTTTAAAGGAAAAGAGGCTTCCACAGGCCTAGGCCATATAAACCTGTGGTACAGAGAAACCCACTCTGAACTTTCTCTAGACAATGCCGCATTAAGAATGAATATCTTCCAACATAAATGATTTTAAAATATAAAAATATTATCTGTATAATAATAATAATAATTGCTACAACCCATATGATATATAATTATATCATTTTTAATCATAATATTTTTAAAACTGCAGCTTTTGGAGGTTTTTCTTTGGAAAATAGGCATTTTGGCTGTATATTTCAACCATATTTTATTAAAATTTTTGAAGTTCATAAACTGAGTTCAATAGTAATATTGAATAAAAATGTAGAATGTTAAATGCGACCTTAAATTAATGTAAAGTATTCATCAGTATTCAGTCCTCTTCAGACATAGCACCCTCCTCTTCTAGATCTTCGTCTATGATGTTCGTGTCCCTGTTATCACATCCTAGGCCTGAGCAATTACCGCATATGCTCGAGCAGTTTAGACCACTCTTTCTGCACTCGCAGTTACGGACGCATTCGTCTTTGCAAGTGCACACTATGAGGGAAAGTAATTCCTGGGGAGCTGCAGGACGTACTGTTGTAATTGGTCTCAGGTGTTCGCCAATCTTCTTCCACCTCCACTCGAGCGGGTTCATCTTCTCATTCAGCCACTGCTGTACCTGGTGGTAGGTTCTAAATGAATGCTGCCTGGAAGCTGCTGAAGGGGGGGGGGAAGTGCAGCCAACTTGAACAATGAATGTATAGGTTGTTTTGCAATAGCCTGCAAGTAACACTGGTAGCGAGAATAATCTAGATCTTCAGTGTGCTTGGCTCCAAACATCGCAAGAAGGAAATGCTTTCCAGCGTCAGCCACTGCACTGGGGTCAGCTTTGGGGTCGTTGAAGACTAGAAGTTTCGTATAAGAGCGTTGTTGGCTTGCACTTTTCTATACGGTCTAATTTTCCCCTTCTTGTAGATAGCTGATACAGTGTCACATCCTGTGAAGGCGTATATTGCTAAGAGTACACCTTTCATATCCCCAATGCCTCGCTGAATGTCACAAATAGTGTACACTTTTTCCTGCTGATTGTCTTTCTTTGGTACCACCAATTTGTTCTCTGATGGTGCGTGGACAGTCAACAAGACTAGTAAGTCCGTGTCATCACCAATTACACAAGCTTCAACTCCTTTTTTAGCTTTATCAATCGCTGTTAAAACTATTAATAAGTCAGCGTCACTCGATGCTTGATGAACTGTGTGTAAGGAGAGAGATAAATCCCATTTTGTTCTTAGCGTTAGCTAGAAATTCACTTTGATTGATATTTACATGTATTGAGTCTTCTACTTTCACTTTAATGTTAGTGGTAGAACGTGATCTGCGTAAGTGTTCTTCATCTTTTGTGTTTCCTAGCTCGTATCTATCAAAAAGTTGCTGGCCCATAATGAGTAATTATGTAATCTGTGTATTACTCGCAAATCTCTCTGAAGGTAGCTGGGCGTCGCCAGACCACACGATGGAGGAGGTGACCTCCATCAATGATGTAGGACACTTTCTCTGAATCTGGGGTGATTGATGATTCATTTGAATCTGGAACCAAAACAGTCACCATTGAAGATTTGCTTCCCTTCCTCATCAAGCCAGATTCGTCGAAGAAGGATGGAGGATATAAGCACATAATTCAAATTGAAATATTTCTTCAAGTCTCTCATCACTCCTTACTGTGCACACCATCCGATATAAGAGAGCGTTAGGGTTCACACATACAGTGTTGTTAATTGTCATAGACTTGGTTATAGAGGCTAGAGACTTAACAGCTAACTTTGTTTTTAAGTGTATGTCATTGAATGTTTTGTTCTCAATCTCTTTCAAGGCTAGTATTTTTACCCTTCTAACCTCTTAGCTTCTTTTGGAATACAGTACGATTGTACAATATTACTGTTTAATAAAATTGTTTAATTATTTCTGTATAATTTTATTTTACCAAAAAATCTAAAGAATACGAAAAATTTCTACCTTTACACCCTCCGTAACTTTGGAACCGTTCACTTTAGCAAGATTATGCACCTGACCATTTTTGTTTGCAATTTAATGTACATTATTTTTGTATATGACACTTTTCGCGCTAAACCGCATAGTTTTAGTTTTAGCGTCAGTGATTTGCAATGTCGGCTGGTATTATATCCTGTGGTAGGTGCAGCGCCGTTTGAGTCTTGTGTAGATCTGTGTTTGAAATAGTTCGTAATGAAGCGCGCCACTACACGCACTTGAGTTGGTTATGAATTTTTTGGCACTCATTTTAATGTAGTCATCAATGGTCATAAGTCCAAGCTCATGGTGCAGTTGAGTGTTTCGAAGATACCAGGGTGCATTGACTGCAATTCGCAGCAGTTTGTTCTGGAATCTCTGTAGTTTACGTATGTTGGTAGGAGATGTATTGCACCATATCGGTGATCCATACAGGAGTAGCGGTCGTAGGAGGCTTTTGTAGAGGACTGGACATTCTACTTTTAAGGAGCACTTACGGTTAAGTAGAGGATACAGTTGCTTGAATCTGGTATGACCTTGAAGTAGTTTCTGGTTAATATGAATGCTCCAGTTGAGTCGTGTATCCAGGTAGATGCCAAGATATTTGACTGGGAATATTAAAATTAAAACATTGTGATAATTTTTATTATAATTATTATAGCTAGCTATACGGGGTGTAACTAATATAATTAGACATCTCCTAATTAGAGGTAGTTTTAATAATTTAGAACATATTTTCCTTATCAAGATGTGGTCGCTTCCTGCTAGTTTTCGAGAAATCTTAAATTTTAAGTACGCCCATTGTAGTACTCACATTACATTGAAAATACGAAACAAGAAAAACAATGCCAATTTTTAAAATTCTCTATAAAATTAAAAACTTATCTTGTATGTTTGAGGCTCGAAAAAGTTGTTATTTATGTAATAAATACTGAATACTCAAGTAACCAATTCAATGATTAAATCAAAAAGATCAAATAACCAAATACATTTTTGCGTTTATTCTTTCAGAGGCTTTCTGGAAACAGTGCTTGTAGTGCGATCCCATCAGAATGCGGATTAAAAAAAAATGATTAAATTATTATTTGTTTGTATTATATCTTGAGGTATACTTATTATCTAAAGGAGTTTTCTAAATGAAGGAAAATGATCACTACCAAATACCGATCTAGTATTTCCTACCAAATACCGATCTAGTATGCGTTGATGCATTTTTTGTTCTTTACGTAATTTTATTTTTCCAAAATGGCACCCACATGAACAAATGCAACCAAAGTGACATGCCAACACGATAAACATCAGTTGATGTCTTCCAAGTGACTGCTATTAAAGAGAAGCTGTCAAAACGAAATATCAAAACGACAAACGTTGAAGTGGCATGTGAATGTGTGAGATGTCAAGGTGTCGGATGAAAAATGAAAGATGTCCAAGATCTTAAAATTAAATGTCAGTGTGACAGGTCTCACAACTAACATTTAAAACGACAAATATCAAAGTAACAGATAGTGAAATTTGTGAAAACGAGATGACAAGATGGTAACACCAAAACTTTTTCTTAAAATAGTTAGTATAGGAATGCGTTAAAAAAATAATCGGTAGCCTTGGTTATATGGATTAGCAATAAAAGGAAAAGAAGAGAAAAATATAATTCACATTAGATGGGTATTATTTAGTTCACCTTTGAAGATGAACTTATTTACTTTAAAACTTATTTAGTTTATTTTTTATTCTAAATTCACTCTCGACTTACTTGGAAAATGCCATACAACTCTTTTAAATTTTCTAAAACTATTAGATGACGGATCAAAAGCAGAATCAAAAAATAAAAAATGATCACTGTCTATTCCATAGACAAGAATACCGCTAACATACCGGAACTTAGGTTAAGTTACTTGGTATCGCTGTATCCTGCAACCCCTCAGTTGCTATTTTGCATCCGCTATGAGAGGTGCTTTTAAGGATCTGCTCCTTATCTTGTAAATAAATATTTTTGGGTAGTGCAGTGAAATTATTCTTTATAACTACCCCCAACATATGGTCCTCCGAGTTGCATTCCGGGCATCAAGCCACTTGAGCATCGCTGCGAAATAATTTCTGGATACCGGCAGGCCGCAGCGCGGTCAGGCTAGTTTTACATAAATGTATTCACTGCTTTAAGGCAAATCCAAAACATATAACCCAAGAGATGGGTAACATTCTGAAGGCACGTTTAGAGCCTGTAAGACCACTTTTGAAGACAGGAGTAGATTTTGCGAGTCACATTTACATTAAATCGGGTAACGTTCGATCAAAGCAGATGTGAAAAGCTTACATAGCACGGTTTGTTTGTTTCGCTACCAAAGCCGTTCATATAGAACTGGTCAAAGATTGAACCTCCAAATCCATTAGAAACGCATTTAAAAGGTTTATGTCAAGGAGTCATGTTCTTGAAATATACTGCGATAACGCAAAAAGCTTTGTGGGAGCCAAAAATCATTTAAACGATTTATATAAAATGCTAAATTCTTTTAATTCTCAAACCAATATAAATAGCTATTTAGCATCAAACAATATACTATACCCTGGAATTTTATTCCCCCCAGAGTACCAAACATGGGAGGCCTATGAGATGCAGCTATTAAGCTGCTAGAACCACATGAAACGTGTCATCAGCGACGCATCATTAACATATGAGGAGCCATGCACGCTTTTGGTAAAAATAGAGACTAGCTTAAATTCCCGACCACTTTGTCCCCTAACCAGTGAAATTTAAGCCACAGTCCCATTGCGGAGTGCTTTAAAAGAGGCCAAAAAATCTGAAAATTGATGATGTAACGATATTTATTGTTTCCATTTCCGAGTAGTAGCTTTAGACTAAGCATTTGACTACATTCCTTAAATATATTTTGTAATTTTTATTGCATGATTTGTAAGTTTAAAACAAGACCAATTAGACTATTATCTTTATTACTTTTTAAGTTATCATAAAAACCGCAACTACTGTTCAAACGCAGTTATGTCATGCCGCGGCGACCATTTTTGTTTCTAATTTCAATACGGTCTGAGTTAAAAAATAAAATATGCTTTGAACTCTCCACACATGACTTGGTTAATGGGTAAAATATGAATTTTTTCAAGATCTGTCAGCAGCCACTTTTTTAAATTGAGCGATTTCTGAAATTTCAATGACAGTAGATTTAACGTGAGTCAGTTCAGCAATATTGAATAAAATGGGCAAAATCCCTCGAGCTTTTATAAATTGGTAATCCGTCAACATAATTTTAATAGAAATAATGTATTCCTCAAACTATTTCTATTAATCTTATGTTGATGATATGTTATCTGTCACACTAGCTAGGGCGTTTTTTAAACATGATTCCAAACCTTGATTCCAATAATGACTGTTATTACCAACATTGTCAAGAATAATATTTCTTGGGGTATTTAGTAGTGTCCAGGATCTGATTAATTCATTACCTCTTTGCTTATTCTATTTTTCCAAAGTTGATCCATATTGTAGGATTACACTTAAGCGAGTGTTTTAGAGGTTATGAAACGCATTAAGTTTAACTGTAAGATATTATTTTAAGATTAAGTTTTATAATAGCCTAATATTTGCAGCTACACAGCTAAAAAAAGAATTCCAGCTGCATACTTTGCTTTAAAAGTTTTTAGAACTCAATATGTTATATAGCCACTATAGAGAAATGGCTATAAGCTTTAAAACAGTTGCATAAAAATGTTGTATAAAGGCTTACACATCTTTTATAAATCTACGTGGTTTGTATCTACATAAAGCCTTTTATGAAGTAAGGAAGAGGCTGCATAAAATGCTTCAATAAAGCAGCCTTATATTTATGCTGTGAGAACGTCTTATCAGTAATCTTGTTCCACCAAATTGTTATATAAGCAATTAAACGCTGAATAAAGCTTCAATATAACCAATTAGCTCTATAAGTTGCCGTAATATATTACTTATATAGCTTTAAGCGTAATAAAGGGACCAAATCCCAAGCAGCATTTGTATTCATCGCTACGTACCAGCTACTACCAGTGGAACTAGTAAGTTTTTGCCAATGGTCACAAGCACATGATTGCTACGGTTTCATTACGTGCCTGGAACCAAAATGGGGAACAATTTTTGGGTAGCAGATACGTGGCGGCGCACACAGGGCTGAAACTTGATTCTAGCTGGTCAAAACTCCAAAAACCATTATTAAAATTAAAGGTATTCTAAGAAATAGTATTTTAGTAGAAAGCTTAGTGAACTCGTAACTACCTGCCGTTTACCGTCACGGCAAATAATAATTATAAAAAAATCCGACAATTCCCGTAAAGTGCAGTTCAGTGTTAACCCTTCTGAAGGCGCCAATCTGATGTAGATGTATTTGTAGTTTGTCCGTTAACGTTAAAGTTTTTTTTGTGAAACTATTTTTCTCATTGATTTCAATAATTTATAAAAACAGAATTGAAGTTCTAAAAATTCTTATAAAGAGGTACGTTTATACCCTTCTAATATAGAGAATGGTGATTTTTACTTTCCGGATAATAAATTTTTTATTTTGTGGTTTATAACTTACAAAGATTGCAAGAGCTTGCGTTTGTATTTTTAATATTTTTTTTACTATAGTATAATGAATAACATATTTAAAATTAAACATGCATAATGACTCATAAACTGAAATACAATCGAAATGAAAAGGGATAGTTATTAAACGGTTAGCAATACAATTTCTGCACGTTATTTGATTTAAATATTAAAGAAGCATTTTAAGTTGTGTAATATTTCTTAAAATAAAGAAGAATTCGTGTAAATGCTATTTATTTTACGTCTTTACTTTATTTTATAATAACATAATTATGTCAATAACTTTTTCTTGTGAAAAGTATAAAAGTATCAAACTGATCCAGTTCTAGTGGCTAAAAATATATTTTTTAAATTTCTTTTTCGATTATTTTATTATTTTTATATTATTCCAGTCATTTGCTTTCAGTTAACCCTATAAAATAATTTTGACCGGCTAGAATCGGGTTTCAGCCCTGTGTGCGGCGTAGGTAGTAATTGCTATTTTCGTGAAACTTCTTTTCTCTTCTCTTCTTCTCTTTTCTCTTTGACACATCGTGTCGCGTGGTTACTCTCTCTTACTCTTGCAACTTAACAAATATGCTATCATTTTCTATGCTAATACTGCGATCGTGTCACAAAATGGATTACTATTTTATTTATAATACGTAGTTAATAATACAAAGAGTGATGAATTGTTTGATTATTTTGTAATTCCAGTAAACCAAAATTATAAGTCATGGCAACTTTTGAATGTGATGATGATAGGTCGAAAAATAACAACGTTCTTTAAATATATTTTTTAATAAAAAATATCTTTAATAAAATATGACAAAAATACTGATAAGTAAATACACATGATAAAAACCATTTTTATATTATTCCTGTTATATTATTTTAAATAAAAAATACTCAATTATTGTCATTAATTAAATTTATTAATATTGAGTGTGCTGGGAATATTACATACACAATACATACACTGTACAATATATGTGTCCAAGTCGACTCAAGTGGTACTGACGGACACAGCTGACGGACGGGACAGGTTTTGCTAGTTATATTACTACAAATAAATGTTCAACTTCAACTTCAAGTTACATACATAACAATTCTTGGCACAATTTGGCACCAATTTGTTATTTTTATTGAAGGTTATCTAGTAAAACATCTAATAACAATCATAACAAATTGCAAATAGATTAATGGCCTCCAACATTTTACAAGTAAATAGCGAGATGGAGTAATTTACGAAAAATTGCTTTAAAGTGATTCTCCTTGTTAGCAAACACGTAAGTTTTACATTCGATTCTACTGTAAGGTTCCGTTACTTTAAAGGGTTAAACAATGGTTCCAGGCAGGTGGCAGGAACTTTAAGTATTACTTTAAAGTTTTAAAACCTTTAAAATAGCTTTAAAGTTTTAAAAACTTACTTTAGCAACTTACTGCTACAATCATAATACCACTTAGAAGTTGCAACGACTTTAAAGTAATTATACTAAGTGGCAATATCGTTCCAAATACTTATAAGTTACTTAGAAGTAATGGAACTACATAGCTCCGATAAATAGTATAAACCACTACACAATTATTAAAATATTCCGAAACGAAGTAATTAAACCTATAAAGTCATAAATCTAGTTGTAGTTACGTAACAGCTACTCAATCAAAGTTTCGATCTTAGTTACAGCTACTTAGATGCTGCTTGGAATGTGTTACTTGGGGGGTCTTTAGACAGAAAACAATGCGCCTTGCAAACTGTAAAAAATATACAGGGTGTTCCATTTGAAATCACAAAGTTGCCCTATCCCCGAAAAGACGCTGTCATTTCCAATTAAATCGGAAGTGGTTGCAACGGCAAGATTGTTGCCGTTTGTGTGTTTTCAAATTGTGTGCAAATACAATATCGTGGATTTTATTTATATGATTGTAGCTCTCCACAATGCTAGTGATTTTTAATAATTATTGATTCTTTTTTGTTACGGAGGCTCTAATTTCGCTGTATTATATTTATATAAATTATATATATTAAATATTTAAGTATTAAATGTAAAACCATACTGTATATATATTTCAGTTTATCTAATGTGTATTTTTTTGTAAAGAAATCGTTGTATTATGTTAAGATAGGTAATTGTGAGGTTTTGTATTCGATTTTTGAACTATGCGAGGCATTCGGCCGGTGCATTTCATTGTTAAAACATGAATTTATAATTAATTGATAATGAATATCATGTCATAAATATTAGCATGAGTTAAACCAGTCACAGGGAGATCCCAATGTTCGCTAGGAAGTATTTCTTGCTATTCAAGGGTTAATGGTGTACAACTGGGAATAGCTAGGCAGTCAACTAAAGAAAAGAAAAAAAGGAACAGAGTGAAGATCAAAGGCTCGCACCGCTCCACTTCCAGGCGAAGCATAATCGTAACTATTGTGGTTTTGTGTAGTTTCTGAGATTGTTTATGTGAATATTAAAATTGTACAAAAATGATCAAGCGTGGTTAAGCAGCAAGGAAAATAAGATGCAATTGTTCTTTAATTAAAATTATTCTATGTATAATAAATTTGTTGTTGTTATCTCCTATTTTATGTGTATTCTCCATTCATCCCTTGGATTGTTACATGGTCAAAAACGATACTCAGAAAAAACTTTAAAAAGTAAGAAGAAAACTGGTGTACATCGGCATTCCATTATCTCAATTAGTTCAAAAGTTGTATAGGTTTAAAGAGGGTCAAAATATAATGGGACACCCGATATTACAATTACACAATTTTGTTACACCAAAATATGTGCTCGTCAAAGTGTTATCTAAGATGCCTATGATGTCCATCAATATTGTGTTAAATTAGGGGAATCCCAGGGGGAATTAGGAGGTCTTATTAGACAGAAAACGTGCCCTCTACTATAATGTAAATATTCTTTTTTTTTCTATCCCAGAAACTAATTATCACAGATACTCAGTTTCTTATCATATTTACTTTACAACAGAATTACTTCCAACAGCAGACTGTCTGCAGTTTTTAAAAACGTTTTGGTTAACTCCTTAAAGCGGCTAAAGAGTACCGTGCCTTTTAAAAGTATTTTAATATTCACATATACACATTTTGGATACCTAAAGCTGAGCGCCTAGAAATCCAGTTTCCGGATTATAAATGTTATAGTTTGTTTATTTATGTTTATTATTATTATTATCATTCGTTTTTAGCATAATTGCCTCATAAATCAGTTCCTTTAAGTTAATTATGCTTAATTCTTTAATTTATTCAAATACATCTTGCGTAAAATTTTATTATGTTTATAATGGGCGGCTAAATATTACACTTATGGTTATGTTTTTGAATTAAACCAACACGCATATTTTATGAGAGATATATCTATTTTATTATACCATGTGATCAAAGATTGTTTTAGTTCGGCCGGCCGCGATTGTTAGAACGTAGCATATGTAATTATTTATCTTACTAAGGAAGATTTAACGTCCAAATATCACTGAAAAGGGCCGGCAGTGGACGAGTGATATCAGTGCATCACTTGCGTTCCAAGGGACGTGGGTTCGAGTCCCACTTGGGGCGACGAGATTTCTCTAATTGGAAAATTCCGCCACCTCAACTATGGGCGTGTGTATTCGTGTTGCATGTTAGATAGGACATATGACCTTAGCTGTAGGTTCCTCCGTAGTGTAGGCGTGAAATAATAAAAAAAATCACTGAAAATATCAATTTCAGTATAAGAGACAATAACTATTGCAAACAGGTTTATTAAAAATCATTAAAGCAGATGTCTTGTGTTCTTTTGTGACCATCGCATGATTTAGGAGAACAATGACAAGAAATAAATGAGTAACAATTGTTATGTATTTCCATCTACAAGATAATGACAAATTAACATGACGTTTCAAAAATGACATACATTTTTGCATTCACAGACTCACGCGACTGAAAAATTTGATCATGCGTTATTTAGCGCGTGAAATGCGCGAACAAGTGGTTTTGGTAATTTATTGTTTACATATTTTCAACTTAATTTAGGAATAAAACTTGTCCATTGTAAGATATATTACTCGTTAAAGTTGTCAAATGACATGCATAAATGATAAAAATATTAGGGAATAAATACACGGACTTTTCTTCAGGAGCGGACTCTTAAAATACCTTAGGGTATGTTAGGTTTTTGTTAGAAAAGTTATATTTTTTTTAATTAGGGTGTCGATAATAATACAAATAATAATAACTCATTCATAACAACAAACATTAGATATAAGGCTCTTTATTCACACTCTCATACAACAGCTTGAATTTACACGTTTTGATATGTACGAGGGTGGTCCCAGAAGTACCCGACCCAACAAAGAAAACACAAAAATTTTGGAAAAAGATTTATTTATTTTTCAACGTAATCTCCTTTCAGCTCTATACACTTTTCCCAGCGGTGTTTAAAAAGTTCGATACCCTTTTTATAATAAGAACTGTCTTGCTCCTCAAAATAGCCATTAACTGCTGACATCACTTCTTCATGGTTGGAAAATCTTTGACCACTGAGCCATTTTATCAAGTTTGGGAACAGAAAATAATCCGAGGGGGGCTAAATCTGGCGAATATGGTGCATAAGGTAGCAATTCAAACTTTAATTGATTAATTTTGGCCATTGCAATAACGGATTTCTGAGCTAAATGCCCGTAATGTCTGCTAGCTCGCGCACTTTCAGTCGACGATCATCAAGTACCGCTTTGTGGATTTTCTTCACCATTTCTGGAGTCGTCACCTCATTTGGTCGACCACTGCGATGCTCGTCTTGGCAGCTCGTACGACCTCGTTTAAACTCAGCTACCCAAAATTTAACTGTTGTAAACGAAGGAGCAGACTCACCCAGAGTAGAATCTAGTTCAGCTTTTATATTGGTTGGGCTGAGGCCTTTCAAATAAAAGTATTGTATCACATAACGATGACCAATTTTCTCCATTTTCACAAATTCACTGACAACGTTCACTATTGATGGCTGCCAAACAAATACTGAACAACGTGGCGCTTTCAAACTTGAAACATATGCTTTATAGACTGCGTACTTTACAATACAGTGATATTTTCAAACAACTACCGCCACCTCTTGGACAGGTCGGGTAATTCTGGGACCACCCTCGTAGTCATTGATTATCTCAGATACTACAAGAACTCAATATTATAGATACTAAATTTTTGGTGGTTATTAGAAAATACAAGTCTATTAAGGAAAATTGAATATGTATCTTGACAGAAACTCTTAAACTATTTTTTAGTGTTAAATACCATGTCTCATAGTATACAAACAGCTTTTGTTAAATGTTTTAAGGTCCAAGTGTACCCAGAAAAACGTGTGTTGCTTGTTTCATAAATAATTTAATAATGGGATAACTTTGGTTTTAAGTTGATACTCTAGGAATGTTAAAAACTTGCTTACCTAACTTTTTTTTGGAAAAAAAGTTTTTAATTATATTATTTCACATGTTTTATGTAAAAAATTAATTTTAGAGAAACTGTACATTCAAAGTTATCAAAAAAATACCATTTAAATTTCATAGTATTTGAACAATTTTCTCAAAATTTAAAAAAAAATCGTATGTCTAGGGACTGAATTATTACCTGTTTTTTGCAAAAAAAACAGGTTTTTTGTCAATAATTTAGTCACTATACATACGATTTTCTTAAAATTTTGGGAAAATAGTTCAAATACTGTGAGACTTAAGTGGTATTTTTTTGGTTAACTTGAATGCACGGTTTCTCTAAAATTAATTTTTCATGTAAAAAATGTGAAATAATTTAATTAATAAACATGGTTTTTCAAAACTAGTTAGGTAAGCAAGTTTTAACATTCCTAGAGTATTAATTTAAAACCAAAGTTATCACATTATTATGTTATTTATGGAAAAAACAACGATTGTTGATCATGCGGTTGAGATTTAAATGTTAAATGTTGTTAAATGAGTCTAAATGGCCCCTTGTAATGATTTTTTCTAAATTTGGTATAGTTATTTACAATATAAGTATATACTGTGATTTTGTTTAGAATTTTTGAATGTACAGTTTAATTTTTTTGGGTACACTTGGACCTTACTTAGACACCTTTTAGATAGAGAAAGCTCATATTATAAAAAAAATGAAGCGATCACAATTTTCGGCCAATCTTTCGGCTGTTAATTTAGTTAATCTAGTACTTATGTATAATTTACAAGTTTGAGATCATACTTCTATGGCAAATATGACGACATCTACCAAGAAACTAACTATACAGTGTTTCATTAATTGTTTTATGCTCAATTATTCGTACTATAGTGTGTCTTCCTTTTATAGTGTTTGCTGGTGTGTTGGTAGGAAGAACACTATATTTATAAACAAATTTGTTAAAGAATAAAAGACTTGCCTTTTCTTGAAATTGGTTTTTTGAAAGTTGTTATTATTATAGTCATGTCAATCTGCTTGTGTGTTCAATGCCTTCCTGATGTCTAGTGGAATCACTACACTACATCCATGGTGAAAAAGAATTACATACGAAGGTTAATAGCGCAGGAAGACGCTCAACGCATTTCTTAAAGAAAAAGATAGACTTTATTAGCGTCGTTATTATTAAAACTTTTTAATAAATTCCAGCTGCAAAAACTTTAAAAATCAGTTGATCTCTTCAATGGGTTTTCTACATCGATGGTTAAACTACATTTAAATAACTGGTAACTGATAGCACAAGAAGGCAAAACTTAACTCTAATTAAAATTATAATTGGTGAGTGTAGGATCACTTGGCAGAGGTTCTTGAAGTTCTTACTAGAATAAGTTAAGTAATTTTAAAAAACAACAATCAATATTTCGTTACGAACAAGTGATGCTTGCGACGATGTATTGTTGTAACTTTGTTTATTAAAATATCCATCCTAACTTAATCTACAAGATAAGCATTGCGTAAGTATTTAGTCCTTGTTAATTTAACTCGTAACAAACTAGTATTCATGGCAGCATTCGTTACAAGAGATCCGGGAAGAGACACCAGGCGAATGGCTTATTGGAGATTGTGATTGGAACTCGTAACAAGGCAGCATTCATGGCAAGGTTCTTGGAAAGATCCAGAAAGAAATACCATGTGCATAGCTGGTTGGTGAGTGTGGTTGAATCTTCTATGATCCTACGATCAATAGATTGATATGCATTGCTTTTGAGAAGGTTAATCGCCAATGTGTATGTGAAGTAAAGCATATATAAAATTAACAATGAGCGTGTTATCCAGTTTGTCACAAAGATTAATAAGATGAATTCTTATCAATGGATCCGCCCGTCCGCGAGGTTATTCTCTGTGAATTTGTTCGAGTTGATGGGACTCGCTTAGCAAAGATACGCCACTACTGTACTTTATTGATGCACCCAGTGGTTAACTATAAAAGTTTTTACGCACCATATAGTGCTTGATGATTTATTTTGCGAAATTAAAATGCTGAAGTTCTCGTGAAAACGATTGGTAGTAATCTTGAGCGGTGTTGCAAAGGTTCTACACATTTGCTGATGAGCAGAGAATGAGTAGTTTACAATAACTGTTTCAAAAATTTGCTTGAAATCACACTTAATATATTTTTGACAGTTCGGAACCTCATTAACAGGAACAGGGACCTTAACGGGAAAATTGCACTAAATATTAGCATAAAAGAAAGAAATATAAAATTCCAAGAAAGTTCAGTGAAAACTGCATGGGACGCTGCACAGCTGAGTTTGGATGTCGATTATCTTACACTCTTTGATAAATATCTGTTGGGGCTTTTTGGAACCAATGGTTTTTCTTTGAATGACCGTTCCAAAACGCTGACCTACGGATATTTTTTTTTCAAATTTTGCTTGAAAAAACACAGTTTATTAGCATTCAATAGACTTGTTTGAGTAGTTAGGTTAGGTTCTGTTATTAAACTACTAATCTGTTATTAAACTACTAAGAGATTATCTTTAGAAATTAAAGGGTCAGAGGCAAACGTTTCGTTATTGAAGTCAGGTTCGGTATAAACTGGACTTCCAAGGTCTGTCAGTGGCGAATAATTGACTGTTTTAGTGATACCATCTGTTTGGAGTCTATGATTTTTGAAGTTTAGCGAAGCATCCAAAAAAGTGCTTGTTCGTGTTTAGATTGATTAAATGGTTAGAGGTTATTGACAATAGCTAGTCTCTCTGACCTTATGATGAGTGTTTTGAATTGTAGAAACATTGATGAGAGTATGAACTAATTTCTCTGTTAATATGTCGAATTTGTGTTCCAAAGAGGTGGTTGCTTCCACAAAAGTATGTAGCGTTGAAAACTGATTCGAAGATTTGTGGTAATATGAATTACTTTTGAGGTTTTGAGTAGCATGGAGGTTGGTTAGAAGAACTTAAATAATAGTCCAGAATCTTGTTTTTTAATGTCGTGTATGGTAACGAATGTTTATTGGTGTCTATGGACTTGATAAGGTTGGAATGGCATTTCAAAACGCTACATGGTAAGTTGAAATTAATATGTTATGTTTTTGAAGTTTGTTTGAAAGATGCAGAACTTTATAGTACATGTCTATAATAGACATTTTTATATGATATGCATAAGAACTGTCAAAAATGAGAAATACCATTAAACTAACTAACTGGTAACTTCGACATATTGAAAGCTAATCAATTAATTAAATGCAAAATACTTGAGTTTGACTGAATTGATAAAAAGGATACTCCAGGGGAAAACACTTGGCGATGGAATGATATCCAGCAGCTGAAAGCAATGGGCGAAACTTTCACAAATATTTTCAGGGTGAGGAGTCGATCACCATATGAAAATACAGCAGCTTCTTGTTGTAGTCGGAGTCTAATTGGGTTTCGTAACGGTCATCATTTATAGTGACTGTAATGTGTCTTTCTTAGTACATTACAGTAATTAACGACAAAAAATTATAAATGTTTTGTCCATAGTCTATGAAAGAGATGTAGGCTGATTTTTCTCTGAACTGAACTTGGCGCCATCCAAATTATTTTGCCAATGCCAATTGATAGTTCTTGTAATTCTGAACAGAAAGCATACTTATTAGTCTCTATAATTCTAAAATGTATAGTAACGAAATTAGAATAGAAGAACGAGAGCTTTTGCACGAAGCAGATCTTGCGGCCTCCCTGCATCCACTTGTCTGTTCTAATTCCATTACTATGGATTTTAGACACTTTTCCAGTTGCGGGTATACCTAGTATATACTATCGAGGAACACACTTTCGATTCAACTCCGTGTTCTAAAAATGTTCTAATAACATCTAATATCGCTATATCCGAATATTTGAGTGTAGAGTGATACCTTATCATTGCAGGCAGTTCCTTCAAAAGTAAATTGTTTCTTCATCAGTCAATATTTTTCGAGTTAAGCTTAACTTTTGCAAAACTATTTTAAAAGTATCTACTAATTATTAAAAATATGCATTTAATTAATTTAATACTAATTTGTCATCGTAAACTGAAGGAAATCCTCAGAGAATTATTATATCATGAAAATGTCTGCTATTTTCAATCGAAAACTAGAAGAGTTAGGAAGCTGAAATTTTATAGGCAGGTGGGCCTTGTCCGAAAGCGATGCATGAGTATATTCTTAATCCTAAAACGCCCGAGGGGTCGCAGGGGGGGCATTTCTTAAAAATAATCATTATGGCTATATATCTCTTGAATGGCGTAAGCTACAAACTTAAAATTTTCACAGATTATACTTGAAGCAATTCTTAAGATAAAAGAACACAAAAATTAACGGCATTTCATCCAGGGACGGAGTAAGGCAACATTCCAGCGGGAGAAGAGTTTTCCGCAAATATAACTATTATAAAAATCTTGATTGTGAGTAATCTGTAAGAGATATGTCTATGCCATCCCGGACTTTTTTGTAAATCTTTTGAGAGCTACAATTCGTTTGCTTATAGTTTGCCTTTATCGGTTACCATTTTCGCAGCGTAATGCGTTTTGTCTCTGTTAGAGCCAATCTTATTAATTATGTATTTCATACTTTACTCATTACTGGACTCTTGGAAAATCCTCTGAATATACAGATGTATATAGAGAAACATTTGCTAAGAAATAAGCTATCAAATGGCCAAAACAGGATCAAAATCTATTCAGTGGTTCTCGAGATTCACCGGTTTTGACAAAAACTGGGCTTACAAAGACTACGAAGTTAATGGTCAAGTTAACGCACTGATTGCCAGCGACTGGCGCGTTTTCTACTGCGGTGCCTCCACACGCCTTTGATTTTCCAACGAATATTATGCTATATAAAGTACATAATATATTAATAATAAATTACATAGGTATATAATTAAAATAACTATATTATGTATTCTCTTTGAACACGCCTACCATTCGTTTAAAGTTATTTTGAAAACAAGGCCAACTTATGTGTTTTATAGCATTTATTTGAGCAAAAAAAAGTGTGGGACTTATTAGTAATTACGAAGAAAGGCATTGCTAATTATGAATCAAACGTGATTATATTAAATTATAGTTACATGTTGTGATCCGATAGACATTGTTATTAAGGAAAATAGAAACTCCACTGCAGTAGCACATCCTGAGCTACGGGATCCCAAAAATTTAACTTTTATAAGTTAAGCTGTTTTCTTACTTCGTGGATGGCTGACATGATCAGAAGGGGACCGTTGATTTTTCAACGGGTATTATGCTAGTAAATAATAATTAAAGATAAAATAAACTTTATTTCATTGTTAAATACAAATTTTTGTAAGTTTATAAAAGCAAAGTTAAATGACAAATATAAAGTTCTTAATTTTAGATGTCAACAAATATCCCAAAAAGTCTGATAACCATTGTCTGTGGGAAAATTATTATAATATTGCAATTAATAGCACAGAGATAGAATTTCACAAATATACACCGTTATGATTGAAATACAATACCAATACCAGTATTGATATGTGAAATCCTCATTGATTTAAACCAAGGGTACTAAATAATTAAACGAAGCAGTGGAAAATATATAATTATACCTCGCCTGCGAATATGAGAGTAAATAATAGCCTTTATATGATTAAACTAATGCCTTTGAAGTTTAGTCGGAATCAAATAAACAATAAAATGTTTTCTCTAACACAGTAAAATCACAATAAAATCACTATATAGTATTCATTGTTATGTGAAAAATATCGGTATATAATAAAATACATAAGCATCACATATTATGTAATCATCTGTATAAAAAGTATTTATAAAAAGCTTTCAATTAAGATATAAATCTACAAAGGTTCAAGTGGTGGGGATAAACGAACTTAAAGTTCTTCACTAAAATCTACAAGTGGAAGTCATGAAATTCGTGCGTGTGTGTGCGTCCGTTCGTTTGTCCGTACTGCTTTTGAAATAATTTTAATAAATTTTTAATAATTTATAATAATTTTAAAATTTTGATTCCAGATTCGGATAGAGTATCAAAAATGTAAAAAGAAATATAAAGAGATCCACTTCATATTTCATAAGGAACACGCTTGAAAAAGCGATCAAAGTGAGAAAAATTGAAAACTTATTTTTTCTAACTCCCCAAGCAGCATTTTTAGTCATCGCTACGTACCAGCAACCACCGGTGGAACTATTAAGTTTTTACGACTATTTACAAGCACGTAGTTGTTACGGTTTTGTTACGTGCCTGGAACCAAAATGGAGAACAATTTTTAGGTAGCAGATCCGTTACAGTAACCTCTCTGGAACTTGTCCAGCTACGTAGCGGGAACGTGGCGGCACAGTAATTGCTACTTTCGTGGAACTTCTTTTCTCTTTGACACATCGTGTCGCGTAGAGTTGCTCTCTCTTACTCTTGCAACTTAGCAAATATTCTATAATATCTATACTAATGCTGCGATCGTGTTACAAAATGGATTACTATTTTATTTGTAATAAGTACTTGACAATACAAAGAGCGATGAAATGTTGAATTATTTTGTCATTCCAGTATACCAACATTATTGCAACTTTTCTGTTAAACGTGATGATGATAGATCGAAAAATAACAATTTTAACAAAATTGTTATTTTTTAATAAGAAATGTCTTTAATAAAATATGGCAAAAATATTTATAAGTTGATACACATGATAGAAACCATTTTTATATTATTCCTAAGGCACAATTTGGCACCAATTTGTTATTTTTATTGAAGGTTATATAGTAAAACATCTATTAACAATCATAACAAATT
This sequence comes from Agrypnus murinus, assembly GCA_929113105.1. Lineage (NCBI taxonomy): Eukaryota > Metazoa > Arthropoda > Insecta > Coleoptera > Elateridae > Agrypnus > Agrypnus murinus. Next base: position 95,399,635 of record OV816023.1, read on the forward strand.
GCAAATTGATTAATGGCCTCCAATATTTTACAAGTAAATATGGAGATGGAGTCATTTACGAAAAATCACTTTAAAGTGGTTCTACTGGGTAGCAAAAAAAGTTTTACTTTCAATACTACTGTAAGGTTCCGTCACCTTAAAGGGCTAAGCAATGGTTTCAGACTGGTGGCAGGAACTTTCAGTACGACTTTAAAATTATTCTAACAATGGAAGCTTACAGCTGACGTATCGCTCATTTCAAAAATTCTTTTTTTAAATAAAAGTAAATCATAAGTAAATCAATAGTTAATCAAAAGTAAAAAATAAGGAAATACGTATTTCTGAATTTAATCTCATAACGGCTTATTTAAAAAATAACAAATTAACACAAACAAGACGCAACGTACATATTTACTTGGAATAAAAACGTTTCAAGCAAAAGGCAGGCTGCTCACGTGGCTAACGTAGTAGTTTTATACACGGTCGGCCTAATTGTTCGGCCGTTCGATTCCCACTAGCTCCGTTATTATTTTTAAATTGGTTTTTAGTAGAAATACACCTCTGTTTGCAGTTGGGATTTTCTTAGACTCTTAAATAATTTAATGAAAATTATTACGATTATATGTTGTGTATTGCCTAGATCGTAATTGTAACTCGAATTATTATGCAAAAATTGGAACAAGAAACTACGAATAATATATATAGCTAAGAGTTACCATAAATTTAATAAAATGATTTATTTAATATGACTTATTTATTATCGAATAATTTTAGTATTTATTGCTTCTTAAATTATTCCTAAAAAATGAATCAAAAACTATAATCCTGCGAATTTACATTTTGAAATCGGCGACATGGTCCAGTCAAATGGTAGTTTGAAGTGGAAAGTTCTGGTGTAATATTTTTTTATTGGCTTACTTTATGTTTTTTGGGGTGCTGAACACGAATCTAAAGTTGTCCAACCAAATTTTTTTCGGCAAATATAAGAAATCATCAAGAAACCACTAAGAATCACAAGTTTTTTTTTTGGTTTTTGGCTTATAACTTCCAAAATAAGCTTTTAACGCAAAAGGTTATCCTATATTAAAATAAAGACAAGAAAATTATCTACAATTTCTGTTCGTTTTATTCTTTTTTACGACATATGATTTCCGCGCAAAGGGGCATTGAAAATTCGGCAAAAATCAGTAATTTTTGGAAAATACCAAAAAACACATTTTTTAGAGAATTTCCCTTAATAACACGAAAAGTAAGCATTTCACTGTAAACATTATCCAATACTTTGAAAAAGCAGATAAGATTTTCTACAATTTATGTGTAAGTAATTTTTTCGGACCTTGAATAGTTATGAGAGAAGAAATAACGAATGCACGAAGTCGCATCCAACGCCGCCTCCAACGTTAACGTTAGGTTACATAGGTACAACAAAATGATAAACAGCGATTCATGATTGATAAGTATGAAAACTGAACAATATAAAACAATATAATAAAATAGGTAGGTAGGTATTTTATAAAACACTTATTATTAAATAATTATTGACGTTGAAGTGAAACTCCTCAGTCAAACCGAGCCTCTTGGTCAAAGGTTCCATGATTTTTGCAGGATGCCTTCAAGTACATCAGGGAATTCCGTGTCATCCTCGTCTTCTTCGATTTTAGTAAGCGGCATGTTATTGCAACTGCTTTCGCAGTTCGCACAAATATTGGAGCACTTGAGGCCTGCTTTTCTGCATTCACAGTTTTTCTGACAAGTCTTCTTGCATTTGCAAGAAATAAGAAATAAGCGTGATTACTGGCTCCAGACCATTTTTGGTTTCTTCCAACCACATTGTTCAGGATCTTTTTCATTTCGAAGCAATTGTTGAACTTGAAAATACACCCTCAAGGAATGTTGCTGAGCTGCAGCCTCAGTAGGAGGTAGGGACCCCAAATGGGCGGATGTATTGTATGCAGACCTAAGGTAGCATTTATACCTCAATTTGTTTAATGACATAGCTTCCTTGTCAGCCAATTTATGCAATGAGGCGAAAAAAACGATGGCCAGCATCAGTAACTGCATCAGCATCTACCATAGGTTCTTTTAAAAATCTTAATGGTCTTAGTTAATGCAGGGTTTTTCCTGAGAATTTGAAGAAACCTTATCTTTCCTACTTTGAACGAGGCTGAAGTAGTATCACAGCCTCCCATGGCGTGTAAAAACAATACGTTGTTAGCTATCGATCGATCAAGTTTGCAGTAAGAAGAGAAAAATGAGTGGTGAAACTGTCCCTTTGCCTGGCTTTAGAAAGTATACATTTGAATGTACACCGCTAGAGCGACCAATCATGATCACCAGCAAATCTACGTCTTCACTCACGATAACTACAGAGTTATGTTGTGCAAGGTCTATTGCTGTGGTGACAATAAGTGTATCCGAATCCCTCTTGTGCCTGCTTTGTGTGAATGTCAGCTGCTACAAAATTGTCTCTCAACATTAAAATCAGACGCTCTTTGTTTTTCATATTGCCTAGTAGTATTTCTCTTGTGGTACTGTAGGCACCATTATTTCGTCGAACATTAAAACTACTGAGGGTTGTTTGTGTGATCTTCTTTGTCGCTCAGTATATTTAGTACCTCTGCAACTATCTTCTTGAGGGTAACCATCGTACACAACTATCCTTGTACTTGGACCTAACAAACGAAACGTAACTTTCACAAATTGATGAAAATTATTGACCACTGCTCCACACGACTCTATGCAGCAAATATCCTCCATCGACGACATACACACACCATTGGAGGTTTGCCTATTCAGTTGGTGTAAATGCTTTGTATAAAGCAGACTTGGTTCCTTTTCGCATACCACAGTCGCGAGAAATGGGTCAAAGAGAATGGTTACAGGCACAATTCGTATTTTAGAAATTCTTCAGCATGCCCACCAGCTGAACACGTCAAAAGGTGAGGAGCTGCAAAAGAAATAAAGCACTCGAACGACAAAGGGGTCGAAGAGAGTCTATACCTATATTAATATATGCCTATATAATAATAATATAACTATAAATATAATAATAATAAATAAAATTATTTAATGACCTTTAATATGTAATAATTTTTTTTAAATAAGGGTATAGGTCAAATGTTTTATTCTTTTTATTCTATTTTAATTTCTACGGCCAATATTTCGTAGAAGATTATCTACATCTTCAGGGCTCTAAAAAAATTTTTTTTTGACAATTAATATTAAAACAAAATTTCCCTCTAAAATCTAAAAAAAAAAATTTTTGATGTATATTTAAAATCAAAATTTGTATATTATATTTTATGTTTTTAGGTTTATGTTTTTTGTGGATTCTTGTTATTCTTTATATTTCTAGTAAGTAAGTTTTTCTTTTTATTTATAATTTTGCTTAACTTGTACTTTTTAGAGCCCTGAAGATGTAGATAATCTTCTACGAAATATTGGCCGTAGAAATTAAAATAGAATAAAAAGAATAAAACATTTGACCTATACCCTTATTTAAAAAATTTATAATAATAATATATAACCTAATAATAAGTCGGTACGTTAGCAAATGCTTACTTTTAATGTAGTGAACGGAAAGGCTGTAAAAGAATGTATTTTTGCTATTTCCCGGAAATTTCTGATTTTTACCGGTTTTCAACGCCTCTTTGCGCGAAAACCACACGTTGTACAACAAAAATTATAAGAACATGAATTGTAGGTAATTTTCTCGTCTTTATTTTATATAGGATCACCTTTTGCGTAAAAAGCTTACTTTTCAAGTAATAAGCCAAAAACCAAAAGAAAACTGTGATTTTTGTGTTTTTTTATGATTTCTTATTATTGCCGTGAAAGTTTTTATTGGACAACTTCAGATTCATATTCAGAACCCCAAAAACCATAAGCTAAGCCACAAAAAACAATTACACCAGAACTTTCCACTTCAAGCCGTTTTTGAACACCATTTGACTGGACTAACACGTCAACTGTAAGGTCCAAAAAAATAAGCCAACAACATGTTCTAAACACGGTCTAAAAATACTATTCCAGTCTTTCCATAGTTCTTTAAGACCATGTATTTGTCTGTTCGTGAAAGAATCTCGTATGGGCCTAAGTAAGTGGGTTTTAATCCCATGGATTACATTTTTTTACATGGATAAACAGCATTTTTAGTATTATTTAAAAAGAACGTTACAATATTCTAAAACTACGCCGTGAACAATTTAGTTTATTATAATAAATGCCAATGATTTTATCACACACATACCATACGGAAAGTTTGGAATTGGTTTATGGAATCAGAATTTTACGTAGTTGATGAGATCATAAAACCGTCAACACAGGGGTATGGAATTGAATTTTTTTTTCGAACTGGAATTGGCAATAGTATCAAAGTATTAAAATATAGTAAAAAGTTAAAACCACAAATAAGAAGTTGGAACATTAAGAAGATTAGTACCCCAGGATGGAAATTAATTAGTAGTTTTATAAAAAAGAAAAAGTAAGTAATATTTTAATAATTAGTTTTGAATAGATTGTCTTTTGACTGTAATGATTCACCTAAGCACTTTAAGAGCCTCACGTCACTCCGAGTTAGAGATTTCGTGTTTATTTTCACATTTTTCTCAAATATTATATTTTTATTATACAATTTAGCCGCATTATTATAATTATGTTTTCTGCAATCATAATAATATGTATTATTAAGTTAATATAAGTCACTTTGATATTCATACTTATATAAATGCCCATCAATAGTATTTCATAACATTCGTTTTTATAATCTAAAATTTAAACTTTTTAAGATTTTTCTTTAAGTAAGATTCATTACCAAACCCTGTATTTTCCCTGGCAAGTTTGCACAAGAAGTGCAAAGAACTACACAGACATACGAAAAAGGAAAACAATAATTATCTAATTTAATGTGTTCTAGAAAAGGCAAAAAGTAATTAACTTACTTAGTTTTAATTTTTTGTTTGGTCACTCTATACATTTTATGTTACACAATATCTGATTGTTGACTGAAGGTAATTTTGAATAAAAAATGGAGAGAACAATCTAGAAATAGGAAAACACAAAAGACCATCAGAACAAATTGCTATCATTTCCTTACTAAAATTGAAGTACGGTTCATTGAATAATTTCCTCTTCTAATAATGGTACGAAAATCGACGTGTGTTATTACTTGTTACGTTTCGCCGGAATACATTATTTAAAGATTAGAGAGAAACCCGTTACTGCAAAACTGTATTATTAGATGTATCCTTTAAAAACTCTTGACGGGTACGTTATTTATTCATCCTTTTTAGTTTTCATCGGCTGCAATAAATTGCATCACTGACATGTTAAAATCGTGTACATATTTGGATTAAACAAATACAATACAACCACGATTTCTATGAAAAATTCGTATGGCAAGGCTAATAAAATAAATTTAAATATTGATGTAACTGACTTTACACAGTGACAGTAAACCCTAAAACTCTGTAACGTCGCAAGCAATAAAAGTGTTTTTACTATTAACTGACTATTTCGACATCTCCATCCCACAATCTAAACGAATTGCCCATGTAATTTATTTATATTAGCTTACTGCTAATATTGGCATTTAAAAGTAGATCGATTCCGAAAAATTGCTGTTCAAGGTTCAAAGGTTGAAGCTGAAACGTTTTATATTTATTTAAACTTTATTCAAACTACATCAAACAAAAAAAAAACAAATCTTCATAAGATAAAACATCAGATTATAGAGGAAACCTTTAGCATTCCGCCGATTTACTGTAAATTAGAAACAAAAAAAAAACGGATTTTAAATATTTTCCTGTTTCTGATTGTTTCCGCCATAAAAAAAGAATTAATTTACTCGAACTGTTCAGATCATATTTTTTTGCAAACAACCAATAGATTTTTTGAGCGATTCAAAAAAAGGCAATAAAATTAATTAATGTTTTTTATCAACTATTACGTTAAGATCCCGATTTTCTTTAGGTCCAATACTATTTATTAAATTGTAAACCAGCTAAGCTTAATTATAAACCAGCTAAGCTTAATTATAAACTCGGACTAATGATGATAAACACACACCTGAGCGCAAGTTATGCTTATTAAACAATTTAGAAACAGAAGAGGCCCCAGGACAAATCCCCGGGGTACTCCGCTTACAGCAAAATATATTTTGTTCTATTTATATCCAGTTAGCGATTCATCTTTAATACTAAAATACTTCAGTCGTAAAAGGTTCGATTCTTAATTCCATCTATTTTCGAGATAAATGGCAGCTTGAAGAAGATGAACTTGATAAACTATATTTGAATGATGTAATAATATACAGGCAAATTTTACTCTGCGAGACTCAAAGGTACGTTAAGGGCCGATCTTTTCACCTCCTTGTTACTTTATCTGGCGGTTAACTGTCATAGATACGATTGTATCAGTAGCAATTAACTTCCAGATAAATTTAAGAAGAGATGAAAGGACCGGCCCTAAGACTGAAGAACGAATTAAACGTTCGTGCTGTCGCAGAATGTAACGAAAACGCGATTCTGCAGATGTGGCTTATTTAAAAAAATAGTCACTACGCGTAGTTACGTAATAAGTTTAAAAACCTAACGTAAAGAAAGATCAAAAGTTTACAAAGAAAAATGCTAATAAATGCGAGTAGTATTAAACATATACTAGGGAAACCTCGTCAAGACATGACGGTCAAAAGGATTGAAGGGTTTCCCTATATACAACATTCGTTGTGTGATTACAATTCTTCGGATTTTTTTGAGTGATTATTAAATAAACGCAACCAAACATAACCAGTTGAGAATCCTAAGTCTAGCACTCCTCTCTTCCGACACATCTTTCTTCCTGGCTTACCCATCCCCACCGGTTCTACATACTATAATACTACATATTATTCTACATACATATACATACGGAAATTCTAGCTTACGGAATGATTTTCCTACAATAACGGCCTAATTACTATTTTATTTGTTGGTGCCTTTTGCTACCACATATTTACGTGAAATACAAAAACAAAATATGATAATATTAGAAATAAACTGAATGCTACACATCGAAAGCTTCAATATAAAAAAAGAATCACGTAAATCGGCCCAGTGGAACTCTCAAAGGAACTGGAACAAAAATCAGCTTTGTGTTTTAAATGTATGGATTTATTTAATATAAATTATTTACCGGAATAAATTCCAAGAACAAATACTTATCTATGAACACACAGTATATGTAACTAACAAAGGCTAAGTGAATTAAACATTTAAGTAGTAGAATTTTCATTAATTATAAAAATATTATGCTAATATATGTTATTATTATTATTGCATTTTGTTATTAATACATTGCGTTTTTCAACTAATGCGGGTTTTTGCACTTTTATAACTTTTATAATCTTTATTTATTTAAAAATATAAAACTTAATGAAATACAGATATTAAGTAGTGTTAACTAATATACAAAACGAAAGCTTCAATATAAAAAAAGAATCACGTAAATCGTAGAATATATAAATTTTAAATTGTGTCTTCTTTTTATCGATACAGGCGATTCGTAGAAGGTAGGTTATGCTAACATAATGAAAAAATATAAAAAAGTAGTAAATAGTAATAAATAAGTTTCCCCACTGTCAAAAACGAGTAGAGTTCGTCAGAACTCTTTCCTGACATGATAGTTATGACTACCTTTCATTACTGGACTGGTCTCAAGCCTTTAGCCTTAGTGTGCGGATGGGTGCTCGTGGCAATTGAAACTCTTTAGTAGAACTATTTGTACCAATATAATTGCATTAATCAGTCCGTTCGTTTGACTGCATACAAATATTATTTTTAATAAAGCTGTCATTGAAGATTGTATTAAAAGTTGCAAAAATTCTACATTGCCTTTTGATAATAAAGTATAACCCCGTTAATTAAAGTATAATTCAAGCGATTGCATGATTTCCTTACAGGATGTACAACTAGTGTTGTAAAAGACAGAACGTTGTGAAAATGCTGATGAGAACGTTCGCAAACGTTCGCACGTTCAGAATAATACAGTACAAACGAGCATAAACAAGAACATAAAATCGATAATAAAACCGAAACTAAACGATCTTAAACCGCATGCCCATGCTAAATGTACACGTGTTACTCGCAGCTGCTGTCGGCGTCGGGTGTTCCAAAGACAGACACTTTTATATAAGCACACTTCGCACTAGCACCTCTTGTGTTTTTTGTTCTAGTTATACGTACATGAACTTTTTATTTAATTACTAAATTTTTTATATTTTGTTAATACAAAATGTGAGAAATGTTTGTGAAGTTTTTAAAATATATTACTTGTGCATGCGGTGGCTGAATACTGGACGCCATACGGATTTGTGGACACTTTTCCGACCGTGTCCGTAGTCATATTGCAGTGAGTATTGCCCACGGGCGGCAAAGTGTCCAGTAGCAAAATTTATTTAAAGGATCGGCGTGTCCGAAGTCAGCGTTGTGTCCGGTCAGCGTAAAATCGCATACCTGAGCTTGTAAATCTAAATATAATAGGAGGGATTCACTATGGTAATTAAACACGTTATTAACTAATATGGCCCAACAACGAGTTTAATATTTTCCAATTAATTATTACGTTAGTTTTCCAACAGGCAAATTAACTACAACTAGCATTATAAATCAGAAGAGGAAAATTGAAGAATATTCGAGAGCATTTTCAGCATTTTGAGGACATTTCAAGAACTTTTGAAATTATCCTTATTTTGGGCATATTTTTGCAAGTTAAAGGTATATTATCCAGTCCTACTCACTTTTGAGGGTTTATTCTCGTTTTTTTGCGTTTGTGCTCCGGAAGTATTTTCCAAAAATAAATATTCGAGCATCTTTCAACACTATGTACAGCAGAATTTCATGAGTGATTATTTAAATAAACGCAACCAAACAGAACCAGTTGAAAATTCTAAGCCTAGCACTCCCCTCTCCCAGCTTACCCACCTCTTTCCGACATATATTTCTCTCTGGCTTACCCCTCCCGTACGGTTTATTCTACATACATACATACGGAAATTCCACATTGAACCCATATATCATATGCTTAATATACCAACTTTCTAGTTGGTTTTTCAGACATTCCTATTCTACTTTTTCATCAAATATTTGAATCTGAAATGAAAATTTAAAAATTTCGAAAAATTTCCAGTCACAAAGAGACTGGCAAATTTTTTCGTACATTAAGGTAATAAAACAATTATCAGGATGTTTTATATCTTTTGACTCAATAACGGGATGAATCCCTTCAAACTTGCAAAAGGAATCAACGCAGATGCTCTCTCATCCTAAAATAATAAAGAAACATAATAAAAACACATGATGGTCAACATAAAGGATAGTAAAATTACAGAAAATGGATCTGGTACAACAGAGAATTCACCCATAGTTACCGCTTCTTCATCTTCATTATCGGAAATACTAGGCAAACTATCATCCTCATCGTCATCATCGGAGCTCCCGGGTATAAATTCTGAACCAGAATCTTCATACGGCTCAACATCAGTCATATCACTCATTGTTACGCAAAGTAAAATTCACAACTGCACAGCACAACAGCAATCACCAGAAGCAAAACACTTACTACCAAGTTACATCAAGAAACATGAACAGCTGCTCTCGAGATGAGTTTCACCTTGAAGTAAACAATCAAAAATCGATTTCACTATAAATTTGCGATAGCCTAGTCTTGAAACTACATCTACAAAACTATTCCAGTTTGATAATAAAAGTTTACTATTTGTTGTCACATATGACAATCTGGGCTGTGGGCGTGTGATCGATTTGTTGCCACATATGGCAACCTGATGATGGATGAATGATGATAATAGTTTTATTTTATTAACTTTTAATTTTAATAATTTTGGTGTTTTGAACTAAAAATTAAAAATTGCGAAAAAAAACACGTTCAACGTTTAAGAATGAAGTTATAAACTTCAATAATTGAAAAAATTTAATTGAGCCTAAATTAATTCAAGGTTAAGGCGGAAATTTATTGGAAATTTATCGCAAATATATGAATGTTTCCTTCTTGAAATATTTGCATGACGAAATATTTCCACTATTTGCCAACACTACATAAAAACGATAAAAACTCAAACTTTAGTGCGTTAATACAGAATAACGACATTTATTTCCTATTTTGAATTGATTTTTGTGTACTGTTTTAAGATTTTTATATTTTTTGAATATTATAAAGTATAACCACTGAACGACTAAAATATAAAAATGAGAGATAAAGATAATGAGATAATAGCCGCAGCACATATTGACGACTTCAATTTTTGACGCTAATAAAAATTGTGATGGAAGTGGTCTGTTTATAAACGTAATTCCAAAAGTTGACACGCGGGGATTTAATATGGCGTCCCAAGTGGATGTCCGATCGCGTGCATCTCGAATTAATCATTTTAGATTTATTTAACTTAAAAATATAAGATGAAGTAGTGTTGACTACTCTACATAGCGAAAGCTTCAATATAAAAAAGAATTTCGTAAATTGGCCCAGTGGAACTCTCAAACGAACTGGAACAAAAATAAACCTTGTGTTTTAAATATATAAATTCCGCACTACCTCGTTCTGTTAATTTATACTTACTATTTGAAACGTATCTATAAAACACCCCCTAAATCAATATAATGTAGTAAATCATATATTTCAGTGAGTAGTAGTGATAGTATTCTGTGATAGGTACAGTCGTAACGCGTCGTATCGCGCACGAACTTTATTCAAATTTCGTTAACTTTTGTTAGGGAGTTTGCCTTTATTTGTATTTGTAGTATTTGTTTTAAATATTGTTCACAACGCTAGGTTCGTTTTTGCCTGCTCCGCTATTTTTCTCCATTCTTTTCTATCGGCTATTTTTCTCCATTGTTCCACCCTCATCTCATTTATGTCTTCTTCCACTTGATTTTTCCATCTTATTTTTGGTCCCATTATGCGTTGGGTTCCATTCAGTGATACTTCTCAGGGTTACCTTTTTGTCTCTGATATCTTGACCATACCATCTAACTCTCATCGATTTTATAATTCTCACAATATTCTCTCTTCCCATTGTCTCATCTATTTCGCGTTTCATTAATTGTCTGCCTTCGTTTTCGCTAATTTTCTTTAGTCCCATTATTGTCCTTATAATTTTCTTTTCTAATACTTTAAGTTTCCCTTCTTCCTTCTTGGTCATTGTTGTTGTTTTCATTGCATATATAACTGTTGGCCTTATTATTGTTTTATATATTTTTAATTTAGTTCTTCTGCTTAACTTCCTCACTTTGAGCGTTCTTTTATTACAGTAGAAGCCCTATATTTTTTCTGGACCCTTTCTTTTCTATTTTGATTATCATTTTTTCTGTTTATTTGTACTCCCAGATACTTAATTATTTCGACTTCTTCGAACTGATACCTTCCACATCTAAAACTTGTCGTTATTATATCTACTCTATTGCAGTACATATACTTATTGGTTTTTTCTAAGTTGCTCTTTAGAGTTCTTCCTTCGCCAAAAGCTATAACTTGGGTCGAGTTCTTGTTAAGTGTTCTTACACCTTCCACTTGTATAATTATTACATCCAGTGACACCGTAAAGAGTATCGCCGACAGAGCATCCCCTGCCTCACCACCTTCTCTATTTGCATTTTCTCCGTTGTTATTTTTTCCATTTTTATGACCGCATTCGATTCCGGCATCGTAGTTTTTATCATATTTGGTATTTTCTTTGGCATTTCGCTGTTTTTCAAGTTACTTATTAGTTGATCCCTTTTCACTTGGCCGAATGCCTGCTTGAAGTCAATAAAGATTATGTGTAAGTCTATCTTGTATTCGTGACTTTTTTCCAGTATCTGTGGTAAGATATGAATTGCGTCGACCGTTGATCTTCCTTTTCTCAAGCCGTTCTGGTAGTCTCTTAGAACATTTTCTGTATATTTTTGTAGGCGTTCCGGTATTATAATCGTTAATATTTTATATCTTACATTAAGGAGAGAGATGCCTCTATAGTTACTACTATTTGACATGTCTCCCTATTTTTATTAGAATTATTACACCTGTCTTGCATTCGTTCAGAGTTACCTCCCTCCTCTCTCCAGATTCTTAATATCAGTCTATAGGTTCTCTTAGATAATTCTTCTACTCCTTCTTTTATTAGTTCTGCTACTATTTTATCACATCCAGCGACTTTTTTCTTTAATTGTTTTATTGCTCTAACCACATCTTCGTAAGAGAGTTTTTCAATATTTTCTTCTTCCTCCTCTTCTTGTAAGCCTATATTTTCTTCTTCATTATCTTCCTTATATAATTTTTCAAAGTATTTCTTCTAGCTTTCTTCTTTGATATTAACCATTGTCTTTTTTCTTTCTTCATATATCTGTATAGTGTTCTAGTATTGTTATTTCTGCAATCTCTTTCTATTTCTTCCATATTCATGTCTAACCATTGCTGCTTTTTTGTTTGTAATAGTTTATTCGCAATTTTTCTATTTTCTCTATATGCATTCATATCTTCTTCGTTCTTTGTTTTAAGCCATTTTCTTCTCATTTGTTTTTGATTTGTATTGCATTCCAGCATTCGTTGTCAAACCATATGCTATTTCGACGTTTCTTCTTATAGTTCTTCCTATAGTTTCTTCTGCTACTTTGTTTATACTGTCTTTGATCATTTTCCATTCTTCCTCTATACAGTCACCTTCTTTGTCTTGCAGCCGTTTTGTTATTTCCGACTTATATTTATTATTCAGTTCATCTTGTTCTAACCTTTCCACATTCCATTCTAGTGTTTCAAATTATCTGTGCTTTAATCCTTGTAGGTTTATTTTGCGTTTGACGATTACCAGTAGGTGGTCTGAGCCTATGTTAGCCCCTCTATATGACCTTGTATCTTTTATACTTGTACTATCTCTTTTCTTCACTAAGACATGATCTATTTAGTTACCTGTATCTGTTCCTGGTATAATCCACGTGATCAATTAGTTGAATCAGTTGGGACATACACATTTATTATTTAGATGTTTCTTGGTTTATTCTCGATTCTTATATAAGTTATTCTTCCTCCACTAGTTTTAAACTGTATTACTTTATCCTTTATTTTCCCTCGTATCGTAAATGCTGTTCCTACGTATCCTTTCTTTTTGTCGCCGGCCTACCAGATTGCGTATTTACCCTTATCTATTTTTCTTTCACCTGACCATCTGACTTCCTGTAATCCTGTTATATCAATTTGATATCTTTCCAGTTCTTTTGCCACTTCTTCCATTTTCGCCGGTTTCAATAGCGTGTTGACATTCCATGTAGCTATTCGTATTGTACCATTCTTAATCTTTTTTCTTTTCATTTTACCTTGTATATACATTTTCTTTTTCGTAGTCCGTGCTTGTGTCGTCTCCGTGTCTTTTCTACCAGTATTAAAAAAAGATATCAATTTTATATCTATCTGAAGGTAGCTCATTACGTCGCCTTGGCAAAACTATAAAAATTGCCATTGTTGTTTGTTTTGAGCAATGAGAAAAGCTTTTCTGCATGCTGCAGCGGATAAGTAACAATTCAGCTTATTTCTGAAAAACATGTCAACTTTTATAATGACAGCTAAAAAAAACATCACTTTAACGCAAATTACATTCCTGAATGCATTCAGTCAGATAAGACCATGTATCATCTATTTGCTTTCCCTTTTAGATAACGCTTATAATATTATGCTCATTTACATAATTTATTCTCATTTAAATAATGTATGCGAACGTACTTAGAAATCTTATCTTAATCATATTCTATTTGCATAATGTATGCAAGGTACCGAGAAACGTATCTTGCATTTGCATAATATTATGTTAATTCGACTTAATATATTCTAAGTAGGCGCATTTTATGACCATTGGATTGTATATAAACACCGAATCTCGATGAGACCCCTCAGTCTGAGTTACGACGAGGCTTGTAGGTAGAAACTGATTACCAGGGTAATTGTTTATCTTCTCTCAAACCATACTCACCCAGAAAGCCGTAGAAACTGATAACCAGGGTTATTGTTTACCTCAGTCTTTCTGAACATCATAATTACCAGTTTTAAGTTGAAACTGTAAATAGTATTTAAGTGAATATGCAAGTGCATATTGTGTAATTTCACGACGAATAAATATCTTTCTTGTACTTAACAGTATCCTGTGTTCACTTTTGTAACTTGGACTCCGTCTTTTGCGTTTTTAAAATAAAGTACCATTTTTAAAAACGCTTTTCACGTCAAGAAAAGTTAATTCGCACTAGCGAGAAAAATGATGTTTTTCAATCTAACATGAATCATTTCTTGAATCTGACGTAGTTTGACATTTTATATAATTGTTTATCCAAAGAAACATCAAAATATTGTTTAATATTTAAAAAATGTCTTAAATAGAGAAATAAATCTTGTATACTTGTGTGAAAAAAACAGTTTTTTAAAAAGAATATTAGATGATAATGTATACTGCATATTCACTTTATCACAAATTAATGGAATCCTTGTAGGGAAATTGTAAAAGAAGTATTTCTCGAGTAACAAATTAAAGGCCTTTTATATAAAGGAACCAATTTTGAAAATGCCACGGGCTTTCAACATAGCGTATGTTTGCAAATGACTGCTTTGGTAAATTTTACTAAATAGCAGTATACTGATACATATTATGTATTACTACATTAAGCATTGCAGTTGCGCTTAATTAGTTATAACATTGTACCGATCAGATATGGTGTATTAACTGTCGGTTCCAGCAAGCACCGTTTATATTGTCTGTTAATTGAAAGTTTAATTTCCTAACCAAATTTGAGTTGATCAAAGTGGTTGCTTTATACACATGTAATAAAATACCAAACCATATCAGTCTTTGCTCTCAATACAGTATAATTAATTCTATGTTGAGTTCTCTGTAGATTATAAAGTCTTAATTTCTGAAACTTTGAATGTGTAGGAGATACTTTTTAGTATAAATTACGACACTGAAAGGTTACAACACAACCCGAGGCTTTCTGTACATCTTTGTCGTTTCAGCATCTGCTACTGAAGAGCTTAATTAATTTTTAGCACGTGTTAGTTAATATGATCTTAAGGAATTTTTTGGCTTTTGATTAATAATAACTGCAAAGGCCATTTTGTTTTCAAAATTATCTGAAGTAGGTTTAGCGTATCCATACACAAAGTCAAGAAGAGGATTATATCGTGATTTTACACACAGTCTTCAGTTATTTCAAGTGTGGGGAACAGGTACTTTAACAATAGAATTAGAGAATGATCCGCAACAGCCTAGCAACCTGCAAACCCTAAGGGTGATCCATTATTGGGTCTTTGAGGGTAAATTTCACATGCGAAATAATGATACGCTGTAAATTCTATATAGATATATATACGCCGTAAACTGAACAAATTTAGAATTGCCTGTTTTGTATAAAGCTTGAAATTTAATTTATCTGGGGAAAACAATATCGAGCATTGGTTTCCACTGGAAACCAGTTACCATTGTTAAACAAGAAAAAACAAAGGAAAATGAATTATTATGTTTCGTTCTCGTATGTTTATGAAAACCGGCTTAGCACAAACTCAATCATACCCAATATAATTATCCATTCAAAACTTTAGAAGAGTTTGTTGTGTTATGGGTATTTTCACAAATGAACGTAATTATTGAAACGGAAAATCTAAAGAACAAGATTAAGCCAAATTGCCATTATCTTCTGAAATAAATAATGAACTTTTAGTTTTTGCCTTTTATGTAAATAAACTTTGGAAAGATACGTGACATTTTATATACAAATCATACAACTTTTTCAGATAATTTTACATCAAAACACGCAAACAAAAGATACAATTTTTATTTTGATTATGTAAACAACACTGATAAAGTTAATATATAATAAGGGTACTCAAAAAAAAGTTACATTTTGATGCTGCAAACAAAATAAAAACATATTTGTAAAGCAATGAGGTTGAGCTATGAATAATATGTCCTTCAAATTGCTCTTCAATAGACAGTAATCTTTACTGTGTTCAGCACCTTGTTGTAAATCTGGTTGAATATCTGCAATAGTGTAATATCAATGTAAGTAAATATGGAAAGGAATAATAATAATCCTGCATGAAGATTATGTTTTCAATATCATGTTTGTGTAAACTTGGCAGTGCTGTGCAACAGACACTTTTTCTGTCTAATTTTTATGTTAAGAGCACCTTGTATATTGATAAAAATATTAGTCGGTTATTCTTTAGAAGACACCCTGTATACTATATGAAGTCAATGTTTATTTGCAACGCCATCTAGGATTAGTATTATTGACTACAGAATTATCGATCTTTTCTTTGTGATAACTTAATTCTTATTGTATTTTTCTGTTCTGTTAATTAAATTTAACATTTTATTTACGAATTATTGATTTTTCAATTCACTTTGCTTGACCGTTTTTGCTAATCAATAGCTGGTTTGGAATTTTCGCGCTAAGATATGATCAAATTGATTCTTGACTAATTTAACTAATTAAAAAGCAGCTTGTTGGTCACCAGACCCACGCTTGTTGTTTGTTAAAAAGCTTTGGCTTCTTTCCCTTCCTTCTTGTGCGAGCTTAACAGAATCAACACGTTCTGTGTTTAACTTTGCAAATTTCTTTTTAAATTCCCTTTTGATGGTCCAGTTATAATATAATTAGTGCATAAAATGGTTTTGTGATTTATTAAAAGTACTAAATTGTTGTTTGAAAATTAGAATGTAATGGAATTATAGAGTTTTCTTCTCACCACGAAGTTACACTTTGGAACGTCCATCTTGGAATCTTGTCAAAAGGAAAAGTTGATATAGACTTTAGTTCAAGAATATTGATCCAGACTTGCAATCTAGTTGGCGTCTTAAGAAAATCGACAGATTTTAAAACCTAGTTTGCTGTTTGACCCCATAAATTTTCAAGAAGAATGTATTGATGTGAAAATTTGAACGCTGTATTTCGATGCGAGTCTTAATATTGGTCTTGTAAGCAGCAGTATTTTGAATCCTTACAAATGGTAATTGAACGCCTTTTCCTAATGGTCCTTAGTAATCTGGTGACCATCTTCAACAAGTCATTTAAAGTAACGTTTGAAAACCAAATTAAGTTTATAGAAATAACCAGGCGGGTTCTTTATCTCCTATTTTTTTGTGAAAGCGTTAAGTAGTTCATTTTATCGAAATTTCAGAGTGGATTGTTATGATTATACTATAAAAATTTTAAAGTTCCGATTTTAGGAAAACTTTTGACATGAGAATAAGTAAATTTTTAAGAGATTTTGAAATTAATTTTTCAAGTAAAATTGATAAACTTTAATACTAATAACGATCATAGTACAGATTTTTAAAGTATTATACAGTTGTAATATTATTATCATCCATGTTCAGATTTATTTAAGTAACAATTGAAGGCCTTCCAGGTCTTTTTTACTATATAATGATTTTTTTATGTGAAATAAATAAATAAATGATATTATTTGTGTTATTTCATGTTTACTTTTTATTATGTGCTATTCTTGTGTAACAGAGTGCTGAAATTTAGTTCTTGCATAATTGAGACTGATTAATTTTAAGATCTAGACCTCCGTATTGTGGAGTATTAACGAGATATGTTGTATAACGTACAACTTTTGTTTTTGATAAAATAATTCTTGTTACAAATTGGCGCCCAAGTGTAGGGTATCTGTTTTTTGTAAAATTAGTTGTTACAGTTGGGAAAAGCATTTATATAGAGTGCTTTAATTATTTTAAGTGTTTCAAATTACCAAGCATAGTATCAAACACTTATATTTATAAAAGTGTTTTAATTACCTAGCACTGTTTGTAGAGTGCTTGAAATACTATACTTGAAGTGCTTCAAGCCCCTTCAAGTCTTTATTAAAGGATTTTTAAAGTTCTTATTTCAAACTTATTCCACTCAGTTTTCCCTTTAAATTTTTGGTGTTGCTGTGCAGTGCATCACACTAGCACTATTATGTGGAGGTAAAGTCTGTTTTCTTTTTTGCTCTTTGACTTAGGTCATTCTGAGTAACATAAAAAAAGGTGTCGTACGCGTTCTATATCTATATCTTTAAAACTCAAGTGTTAAAGCTAATAAATACAACACTATTAGGGTTCAAACTAATCGCTTATGTTATAACTTCATTCGACCTCAAAGAGCTCGCAATAAATACTGACTATTCTTTTCTTAAAGAATTTGCTATCTTATACTGTGCGTTTCAAAAGTCTGGAACTATTGAAATAAAATTCAAACAAAAACTTTTTGAGACAAACGCTCTGACAGGTCAACTTTAGTTTTAAAAAACACATATTTTTGTATAAATTTAATTCTTCGATCGCCTTCATCAAAAAAAATATGGGTTGCAATTTAAAAAAAATCCGATGACGTCATAAGTCAAAAACAAATGACGATCGAAAAATTCAGTGGATATAAAAAGATCTCTTTTTTAAAACCAAAATTGACCTGTCAGAGCGTTTGTCTCAAAAAGTTTTTGTTTGAATTTTATTTCAATAGTTCCAGACTTTTGAAACGCATTGTATAGAATCTTTTATGTAAGTACAGGTGACTTAATATGGTTAGGTAATGTATGATTAATAATAATGAATAATAGCTTAAATAACTAACAATCGACCATCCTGAGTTCTAAACCGTCCTCGGTTTATTTCCATCTGCTGCTTAAATGGACGGAAATTTGTCTTCTTTTCTTCTGTGGGAAATTGATTTTTACTGAAACAAAATTTAAAATACATTTTAGAAACTAATAATATCTGAACATCACGTTAACCGTCATTATACGTTTGCCTGCTACAGGCCAGAGATTTGCTTCAACAGGTCAACTATATGCCTACTACAGGCCACACTTATTGCCTACTACAGGCTACACGTATTGCCTACTACAGGCCACACTTATTTAACCTTTCTAATGAATGCCTACTACAGGCCATTACGTACAATATTCGTTAATTAATTAAAATTATACAATTGTTTAGTTAGGCAAAATATATGTCCACCACAGACCTTGTAGGCTTTTCACAAGCCTTGATCATAATTATTAGGATGTTGCTTGTTTATCTATACTATATCTACAATCAAACAAGAATCGAATTAATATCAAGACCTTTTAACCATCTAACAGATCGTTAGTTTATCTGTACTATTTACTTCACTATCTGAATTAAAATCGTCGATTACACCTCCAGTGAATGGGCGTAATTGTTCCGCAGAAACAGTTGGTCTGTATTTTTTTGTAACCTCTCATGCCTTTTAAGGCTATTATCTTGTACCTATCGTTTCCTAGTACCTTTGGTATTTTATAAGACCAATCAAATTTTATTTGTTTTTCTGGTCGCTTCTATGCTATCATAAATATATAGGAGACACCAGAACTTTTACAAAAAGGGCCAAAGTGGTCACAATGCCAAGTATGTAATGGCTCGTAGGGCTTATTTATAAGAAACAGAAATCCCTCTTGTGATACATTTAATTGACTTCCCGTATCTAGATACCCTTTGCAGGCAATATTGTTAACTAAAACATCGATGTAATAACAGGTACTAAAAACTTGCCTTTGTATTGCCTGAACTGCAGCCATTTTCAAATAGTGGCACTCCTCTGGGAACCGGTCTTTCCACAGTTTGTGCACTTCTTTGCTGGTCGTTGGAAGCCGGATGTACTAACCCTTCGGAACCGACAGTCTTCCCGTAAATGACCATCCTTTCTACAAAAAGTACACTTCTTCAGAATGCATGCGTTCGATCTTGGTCTTCCAGTTCCATGATCTGACGTTTTCGTTTTATGATTCTCGTAGTCGGTTTCACTACCACTAGACTTTTCACTATCACTCATTTTTTAACCGCACATTCAAATTAGCAACACGTCGGAAAATAATCCCACTCCTGAATTATTAAAGCTAATAAATACAACACTATTAGCGTTCAAACTAATCGCTTATGTGGTAGTCGTATTAAAATTGTTCTTTACAAGATAAAATACTTCCAATTGTACTGTTGTGTTCTGATGCACATGTTCAAGTTTTATAGTAACTTCAATTAATGCCGAAGTTAAATTATCTGTTAGTAGTCTAGACCGAATACATGTATTAGAAAGAGTACAGCAAAACCTAAACAATATATAAAAATAATCGCGACGAAACGTCCTCGCGTCGAAGCGTCTCCGCACCGGAAGGGCCGCGCTAAAACGGTCGCGCCAAATCGGCTGCGACGAAATGTCCTAGACCGCTCTGGTGCAACATCCAGTTTATTGCGATATTTCGTTTTTGTATTGTGTAAGGCATCAACAAATAAAATAGTCATTAGGCCGTTATTGTAGGAAAGTTTAAAGCTTTGCATGTGGTATATGAAACTCATAAAACCACATTTATCGAAAATAGGTTTCCTTAACCCCTTACTAGAGCAGGGCAGATACTTATATAAAATAGTATATTTTTTATTGATCAATTTATTTTGCAAGACGTTGTTTCTTACCAGATAAAGATAACATTGAAACTTGTTATTGGAATTGAATCCACAACCTAGGTATCCGCCGCCCATGGTCTGATATAGTGGGGAAAAGAGGCGATCACATAAAAACACAAAAAAAATAAAAACCAAAACAACATAATATATATTACACTCATTTACTTATTTATTCGTAAGAAATAACTTCCACGCAAGCGAAGCTGCGGGCACAGCTAGTGTAAAGATGTGGCACCACACTCCGCACGATCCACCCAACTATAGCCTACAGAAACACAAAGGCTATTTTTATATAGATAAATACCTAACCTACCAAAATATAGCTGTGCTGGAAGTATCAGCTTGATCAGATAAACGAAGAAATAGATCTTCTACTAAAATATGGGCAACTTCCACAATTTCGATCGTACAGTGCATATAATAATATGCATAATATATGATAAATATATATAAACATAAATAGAATGACACAGAATACATACAATTTTAGACAAACATCCCACCATTCGAAGACCCACTGCTGTTTTAGTATAATTTAAAGCCTTGCTTAGGGGGTTTCGCTTCACCCTTCGATATTTTCTTGTTTTGTTACGACCTGGTACATATATAGATGCAGGTACGGATCCAAAGGGAAGGACCTTCTAATTAAACCCACGGTCAGAGGGGCAGGAACAAGAATAAAAGACAACGAGCAACAAAACCCAACCGAAAAGACCTACAAAGAAATCACCCTGTATATTGTATTAATTTTAAATATTTGAAGAATTTTACCTTTCTATAAACTGAAAGGTCTTTTACAATACAATTCCCTCAAGGTAACTGATAGGAAAATATTACCTAAAATAGAAAAATACTTTATCAGATTTTAGCACATTGGAGAAAACAAAAAGAATTTACCTAAATGGTTTGCACTAGAACGTAATCCGTCTAATTTGACGATTGATCGCATATAAATAATCAAGCGATCATTCTGTTGAATGCGAGATTTTCTCTGCTGAAGCGAATTATATCCAAAACCAATTTCCTAATATATCTCGCACATTCAACTTCTAATGCCAGACAGCCATTTTGTTACTCAACTCTACTATTGAGAAGGAGCTTAAAGCTTGAGGGAAAGAGAAAACCAGTGACAACCAAACTAATGGAGATACTTGGTTTTAAACAGTGACCATCAAACAAACAATGGGTTGTGAATTTCAACGTTATACAACAACGAAAAAATTGACAAAAAGGGTAATTTTGAAACTTTATGCCCTCTCCTATTAGGACTTTAAACGACTCTGATGCTACGAACGACATTTTATATAAGCAACATTTAACTATAACTGAAGCGTCCGAAACCATACGCCATCAAACTTCACAAATTGCCACTCTACAGTCGCGACTACACCAGAGAATGGTGTAGAAACGGTGATGAAACGATTTTCTAAAAGATAGTGACCAGCAATCACTAAATCTATTTTTATATTTTTATTTGGAAAATGACTTTTAAGATTGAAACTTGAACCATTAAGACGCATTTTTAAAAAAGATAATGATCTTATTTATAAATTACAATTTGCAAGGTGTTGGCTTAACAATATTTTATAATTTTATTTCGGCGAGGAGTTTTTATTATTGTTTCCGTGTGTTTTACTCTTACTAGGAAGTCGTAAAATAAAAAAAGTGATGATGAGAACTTTTATTATTGTTTCAGGCATGCATAATCATGAATCATGATTGTAATTTGTACCCGAATCTTTCTTTCTTATTATCTTTCTATCTTATCTTTCTTATTCAATAAGATTTAATTAAAATACAGTTTAAATCATGGTTTAAACATGTTTTTTATATGGCGTGTTTTAAACTTAATTCAGATAAAGAACATGTTTAATTTAAAAACTGTTTTTGTATTTTTTAAAAACATGTTTTTTGCCAACCCTGACTTAAATAGCAACTAAACTTCAACTAGCAACTTACCTAACCTAATAAATAGATACCATTTACTGGCTATTCTTCTCATTTCGCATAAAATTAATTTCCTTATCGGAAAATTCAAATAAATCTAGATGCTTTGTTAGCTAATGTCTTCGGCGAAATTGTCGATCCATTAATTAAATCAAAAGAAAATATATCTAGTAACTTTTATAAGTATGTTTGCTACTATATAAGTCATATGGAGAAATAATCACTTTACTGGTAGTCGCCTCAGGCAGCTCAGAGGTAGAGACGTCGCCCGGAAAGTGGGACGTCTTGGCTTCGATTCCCAGCCGGAGAGATAATTTTTCTATAAGGATTAATACATATTGTCATGATACTAATTTATTTGGTTAGATAGAATTCACCCACAAAAAAATACTTAATAAGTAATATACACAATTTTTACTTTATCCGATTGGATGGTTGCATAACCGCAGTTTCCAATTAATGGCCTTTGATAAAAGTTTCTTTTATGAAATATAAATTAGTTAATTAACTTTAACGTGCAGACTAGAATTCTTTATACAGATAAAGGATGTTAGCAGATCTAGTTTTTCATAGTATTTAGATGGTATTTCTTATACTTGACGATTTAGTTGTTCTTTTGACATTTTTCAACTTTTTTAAGTTTGATACTAATTAAAAAGAAAATTATCTGTAACAGAGCAAATGTATTGTGTTAGGAATGTATGCAAGTATGTAGCAACTTACCTTGTGGAATTTTAGTTGAAGCTTTGTTTTCATATTAACAATATATCTTCAGATTGCAGTTTTGATGAATTTCATCATTTGAAGCTGTTTGCTAGCTTGTTTTTGTGGGAATTTGTAGAGTAACGTTATATCCACAGAATTGATACACTTTTTTATGTAAAGGCTAAATTTTGTTGATAGTAGCACATAGAAACGTATTGTTGAACATACTTTGTTAAGAAAGAATTACGTAAAAAAGTGTTATTAGATAATTAAGCCATAAATTAGAATTAAGAGATTGTCGTCTCATCGACATTAATTTTGAACGATTAATTTTATTTGTTGACCCAAGTGTTGTATACATTAAACTCAGAATCTTATTTTCTATAAATTTATCTAATTAGTTTTGTATTAATAAAAAATTATAAAAAATAATAGCAATAGGGTTAGGAAATTTTTGATATGTCAAGATTCTTTTGTTTTGTAATTTCTTCTTCAAAGAATTCATTTGTGTTGGTCAAATTATATAAAAGAACGGTCATTTTTTCAATAAATTCTCTTCTTTTTCCATCAATCAAAGAGAGCACACATTGTTGAGCTTAATAAATTTAAGGTTATATTTAGAAATGTAAACAAGTGTCAAATATTGGAGTAAGAATTATTTTTAAGAAACGTCAAAGTGAATTAATTTGAAGTAAGTATATAAATATAAAATTGTGTTGTTGTTATCTTGGAGAGTTATTGTGTATGTGTTTTTCTATTATTTTGTTCATAATTAATAAGAATTTATAAAACCTTTAAAGCGACCCGCCTGAGAGAGTTTCAGTTCTGTGGAAAGTAAATTTTTATCACTACTGCAATACATTTAGCCGGAGCATTATTTTATTATAAGGTAAGCAAGTTGTAGGTGTTTATCTTATGTCAGTTTATTTATATTAACCCCTATATTTAACATTTGGTGATGCTTCAAAATATTAAATCAAACATCAAAACTAAATTCTTCCTTTCTCTAATTGAAGACTAGTAATTCAAATATGTCTATAAGCCAACATTTCTCAATGTCAATCAAGCAATTTCGCTGATTGCCATCTAACAATGGACGTCACGCCATTACTTAGAATTTATATGAAATTCTTGATTCTTGAAACTCTGAGACTAGCCTGGCATTTACAATTATTTATTTATATGCTATTAGCGATGACACATAGACTACACAATCAGCAAAATCTTAGATTTGGGAGAAGTGGCTTATTAGAGTCTTTTGAATTACCACTTTTCAATTCTCGTTTTTCTTTTACTCTAGGTCATATATAATCGTAAATTATAATTTACAAATAAGTTATAATTTAATTATAATTAATATTAAATGCAGTTAATCTTATCAGCAAATTCATAGCCAGAACTTTATTGTGTAATCTTCAAACATACTTGCATACATAACATTATTAACTCATATGTGTAACAAAGTGTGAAGGTTCAAGTTGGTCATTTAGGTTATTTATTTAGTATATAAGATGGCGGCAGGTGCAACTACTCTAAAGGGAAAACTTGACAGTTTAAGTAAATTCAGAAATTCTAGTAAGATACTATAGCACGTGTTGTTGAACCTTCTGGCTAAAGTTCAAATGTTAATGCAAGGTGCAGCTTCCAGCGAACACGTGGTTTTGAAAGCTTCCTTTAGGAAAGCTTTCAACTCGATGTTTGATGACCACAACCCTTTACTAATAATGTTTAACATACTACGTTTTGATGCATGTAGAACGGCAAAGACAGTTTTGTTGTATTTAGAAAACAATTTTTGCTAACAAAAATAAACTAATAAGTTAAAATTATTACAGGTTGATCAACAAAATAGTGGCGTTCATACGTAACTATGTTTAGATCGTTTTGGAAGGAAGGGCTAAAGAAAAGCAGTGTATGGGACATGACAAATAAATATTCTATAAAATTTTTACTTTAGAGAAATAAATATATGACTAAATTCTTTGCTAATTTTAATTAATTAAATAAATAAAATAGAATAAACTTTTCTCTAAATTCCTTTTTATAACAAACACTTAAAAAAGTAAACTTTAATTCAATTTTTTATTAAAAATAATATTAAAGCAAATAGTAAATACACGAACACGACATCTCTTAACTCAGGATAATGTGAGGTTCTTAAAAATCACTCAAGTAATT
The DNA here is from genome assembly GCA_929113105.1 of Agrypnus murinus. Classification (NCBI taxonomy): domain Eukaryota; kingdom Metazoa; phylum Arthropoda; class Insecta; order Coleoptera; family Elateridae; genus Agrypnus; species Agrypnus murinus. The sequence goes on from OV816023.1 coordinate 95,424,914, forward strand.
AATTCTTAAAATCGGCTACTCTTTTCTTCTACCTTAATATAGATAGATTTTTTTTCTTATTTTATACACGGCTAAACTTTGCCTTTTTATTTTAATAATCGTGGAATACTTTTGTTTGTTAAAATGCACTTAAATTATACTTATTAGGCTTATACTTATTATATTAGGCATATATCCTCTACTCCGAGTGGTCCATAGCTATCGCCACTACGCGGTGGAAATTTTAAGTTCTAGCGAAGAAAAAACCTGACATAAAAGCAGCTTTCTTTTGTTATGAAAACAGCGTACTTAATTTCAAGGTTCGTACCCCCTTTTATTATTATATTAGTTAAGTGAATTAATTGTTCCTGAATTGGTGAATTTGCGAGGTCAAGGTTCGAAAAACTGGCCTTGTTAGCTAGTAATAAATTAATTCGTTCGCTAATTCGATAAATTAAGAAACAAAAGTTATTTACTGATTATTCAAATCTATCGCTTTTCTAACTATTTATCTTTGCTATTTTGTTACAGAACTAAATACATTTCTAGCTCGTATTTAATTTGGAGAAATAATGTTTGTTTTGGAGTTACGTCCATGAGTGGCGCAAACAAAATAACAAGTGGTAATAACGGTACTTAAAACAACAATATCAACTTTCCCTTTTTTGAGATAGATGTGAATCAGTCAGTAGTAGCAAAAAAGCACATAAGAGTAGCAATGAGAAAAAAATATTCAATAAAATTACGAAAAATCACAGGTCAACAAAGGAATTTTACTTATACTCTAATACGTATACTGTATATACTTTTTATGCTGATTTTGAAAATATTTTAAAATTTTTATCAACACATTCAAGCAGTTAAATCAGGCCCAGTGGTTAGCGGTTCGCAAACTTTATTTTGAAACTGGCCGCATTTATTAACTTAATTGGGTTTTAATTTTTATATCCAAAATGTATATTTATAGGATTTTATTTATAAATATTATTAACAAATCCTTTTGGCTATTGTTTGAAAAAACATAATGCTAATTTCCAGTTTAAGGTCACTAGGTTAATAGTTAGTTATTGGAATTCCATCAGTGAAAACGAGCACATATTATTGATATCTTAGACAAAAAAGGGAAGGGAAGGGAATTACAAAGACAAGGGTGAAATAGAAAAAATAGTAAAACTATGTTACTGTTTATAAATGTGACCAGTTTAAAAATAATCTTTGTGACCGCTGGCAACTGGGCCACCTGATTTACGTGCTTGGAAGTGTTGTCGTCCATTGTAACCTTTACCGAGTAGTAGAAATAAGGGCTAAAATCGTATCAAATGTTGGTAATCGTTTATTTGCTTTTTTAGTTTTGAGGTGGGATTTAGGTTGCATTCCACCACCATTGAAAAACGTTACCAAGAGCAGTGTAACAGTGAAATGTGTGGTGATAACTACTCAACACTCATATCAGAGATTCCAACAGCTCAAAACAACTGAAAAGTACAGAGAAAAACATCTTAATTGTAATGTAAAATTTATTATTCATAATATGAGTTATTAATTTTTTTAAACCTGACGTGCTAGAAGTAATTTCTTTTTAACATTGGAATTAGAAAATAAAAATAATTTGTATACAGGGTGGTTCATAAGGCATGCACCAGACTTGACCAGCGCATTTCTGGTGGCATTTGGAACAAAAAATCTGAATAAAGTATAAAATTATAGAAATCGTATAAAATTATAACGCGTTAAAAGATAAAATTAACTGTGTAAGTGCCAGCTTGAAATTTTAAAGCCACACAAACATGATGAGATCACATTTTATTGTGCATTTTTGTTTCCTTGCTAGTCCAAACCCACCAGTTTCAAGTGCCCACTTGTATTACATTGTACTGTTACAGATCAAATTGCTTAGCTTTGTTGACGTAGGGACTTCATGCTGAACTAAAATGAAGAGCAAGATGACTAATTGTAATTTATACAAAAGGTAAATAAACAAAGTTGTTAGAATAATTAGAAAATAAAAATAATTTGTATACAGGGTGGGTGGGTTCATAACTTTTCGACAGAGAGTAAAACGTGATGAAATATATTAAATCCTTATCACAGGAATATCAATTTTATTAATTGCATGAGAAGCTTTAAATGGGTACGTATTTACCATTAATACAAGAAATGAGTCATCACAAATCACAAGGGCAGTGCAGCATTTACTTCAAGTTCTTTGATTAGAGAAAGTGAAAATTTTTAGTGATTTTGACGCGACGGTTTTGGAAAACTACATGTAAAATTATAATCGTATTTATGGTGATATTAATAATTGTTAAAGTGCCAACTGAGATTTGAGAGCTAATAGAAAAATAATTTGTCAATACAGTAGTGTTTGCGAGTTAAGAGAATATCTTATCTAATTTTTAAAAAGAACAGTTGATTTCTTAATAGGGTTAAGTTAATTAAATTAAAAGGGATTTTATAAGTGTGGACGGCTTTGAATTTAATTTAAAAATTAAATTAAGATTAAAAACAAACCAATTGTTTGATATGAAAATTAAATACCTTGCGAATTCTAGGTTATAATATCCGTGATTCAATGTGGAGATCCCCCGAATGAATGATGCTTTGGTTTGAATACATTAGTTAAATTACTAAATGTTTTAGTAAGAAGAGCTCCAAATTTAATGTCTGGTGAATTCTACGTCATCGTTTACAATGACTTGACCTACACCATCCATATCCTTTTCTTAATTATCGGTGTTCGAGGAATTATCATTTAAGTGACTGACCTCATAGAATTGTATTGTAAAAAGGATCATGTTGCAAGAACTTGCAACATTTGCAGAATTAGCAATGTAAACATAACAAAACATAAAACAACTTGTTTTGAAGGCATAACAAATCCTACTGTATGTGCTAAAAACACAATACCTTTTCTTTATTTGCATTTTTTTTCGAAAACTATGCTTCTGAGAAAAAAATGTTATAGGAATATTTTGTATGCGTTGTCGATGCCTAACTACCTGCAGCCTTTGATGTCCTTATTATAATACACCTTGATAAATGATAAAGAAAAAAATAAAAGTTGAAAATGTGTTGTCCTGCGAAATAGGAAATAGCTTTTTTTTAACTTAAAATTGTAAAATCAAAAAATAAACACATGCCGGAATCTAGATAAAACTAACTTTACGTTATAGTAGGGATATTTGACTGTAGGCTTTGAAGAATAATTAAGCCGACTCTTCAACTTAAATCTCATCAGGCATTGCGCAAACAAATAAATGCAAAACCTTTAGCAGGCAAATATGACAACACAATTAACAATCACTTACAATTTAATTAAAGCACTTTCAGTTTTCAGTCTTTTCAAAAACCCAAAAAACACCTTATGGGGGCTCCAGATTACTAAAGGGGGGGGCGCGACGACATGGGAAAAAAACCAAAAAAATTGAAACCATAATAGGAAAAGATACATTCTGTTAATACGAAAATTTAATGTCACCCTTAAAATAGGTAAATACATATAAATAACACAAAAGGTAACTTCTAGTGAAAACGGGAGAAATGCGGTGGGTGCAACGATGTTGCCAAATGTGGCGTAAATACTGTTGTTGCCGAATATTAGTAGCAAAAGAAAAATAGATAGGTATAGAAAAAAATATTAAGATTCCAAAAAATCAATGGAAGGGGAGCGCACTTAAAACTAATATGAGAAGTTAGGTCCCAAGTATTAAAAAGTTGAGAACCTTGAGAAAAAGGTTGAGAAGATACTTATAGCAGTTCATATTTATTTGTATAATTATAATCATTATTTAATTAATTGCAAAAAGATGTTATGATTAGATTTAAGATGATTAATTCTGATTTTCTTTGTTTTATCTCGGCACTTCGGAAAAATGTAATACAAGTTGAGTTTTCTCGAGTTTTCTCAATGGTCAAAACCCGCATTGGATGAATCAGCCACCTTTTATTGAAGAGTACATCAGTACACTCGAAGATAAGTGAGAGAGAGAAGTGCAGGTGAGCATTCAACATTAGAATTTTAACTATGGCGACCCTAGCAATTTTTCTAGATGGTGTAAGATTTCCAGATCCCCCCCCCGCAACGACTGTTAGAATGACTATTATTGTGGTTATAGAACAAACTATTTGGCAAGTAAGTGTAAATTTTTGTTGATCCCAGTGGCCCCTCTAAGTGGACCCCTGCCCGGTTCGGTCGCACTCATGATCTATTTAATATTTATCGTTAAAATCTTTAACGATAGTTTTAATTTTAACGTTTCGATCTACTATCACTACCTAACTTACAACAACCACAGTAGGTATGGCCGCCGTTGAGTCCATTCCCACCCTTTTTATGCAAATGACCCGCGATCTAATTAATATTCAAATGAGGCGTGATCTAATTAAATGCGCGAATTAAATTAATTGATCTCATTTAATTAAATTAAATTAATTCACGATATCATTTGCATATCTCATCTCTCATTTACCTAGCTCATTTTTTATATGCATACGCGAATTAAATTAATTCACGGTATCATTTGCATATCTCATCTCTCATTTACATATCTCATATCTCATTTGTTATCTCACCTCTCTCCTCTCTCATTTGTCATTTCTCATTTCTCATTAGTCATCTCTCTCTTATTTACATGTATCATCTCTCACATGCATACGCGAATTAATTTAATTCACGGTATAATTTGCATATCTCATCTCTCATACGCGAATTAATTTAATTCACGGTATCATTTGCATATCTCATCTCTCATTTGCCTAGCTAATTTTTTATATGCATGCGCAAATTAAAATTAATTTACGGTATCGTTTGCATATCTCATCTCTCATTTAGATAACTCATATCTCATTTGTACATCTCATTTTTATATATCATTTGCATCTGCCATCTCTCTCTCATAAATTTATTTTAAAATAAATCTTATGTTGTCATTCCTAATTGATATTTAAATATAGATCTATACGTAATTAACATGTAGAAACATCTAGGGTAATAATACGAGAAAAATTTATTTTCAAGTATACAAAGTACCTCTAAAGGTTACTGTCAATCACCAGTCGTATTATCTCTGTTGCATTTTGACCTGTTTAAATATACGTCATAAACATTTAAAATACGGTTTACAAGTAAAGCAAATTCTATTTGAAAGAAAACAATTAAGGTCGTTCGTTATGATTTCTTAAAAATTTATTTAAATGAAACTTTTAAGAATATAGAATACTGTACAGCATTATTTTAAAATTCAAAAACATTTTCTGTATTTATAACTGTTTAAGAAGTTATTTCAAACTGATGTTATTGCATGAAAATACGTACAAGGTAATTAGTCACGTTGTTTTTTCAACATTCCTTGAAACTCCTTTCAACAATAAATAAACAAAACGTCTTACAGATGACTGAACATTTCAAAGGAATTTAGATTTTCTAAAAAAATTGTTATGAAATTGTCACCTTAAAAGCAGCATAAATTATTCTTTTAAATGACAATTACTCACCCTTGTGTTAATCTGTATAAGTTAGATGTGTAGAAAATTTGAATACGGAAATAATTTGAAAGAGACACAACCTTATAACGTACTATATATGTTTAATTGTATTGTTTCAGAGCTCTGAATCATACAGATTTGATGTACGCTTCATTAACTTTTTAACAGAGAAACATGTTTATTATTGTTTACTTAAGATTAAGACGAGTTCTTTCTATAATAACTAACAGCTTTCAAAGAAAAGTTGTTTTATTTTAAAAACTATTGTTCATCATAATTACGCAGACGCCAAAAACTAGTATAAAAACCCCGAAATGTCTGTTTCCTATTCATTCCGAAAGTTCATTCTCGAACCATCAAGTTAGTTACATCAAGTGAATATTTAATTAAAATCAGGTATGTTTTATTTTTTGCTTATATTTTGAAAATTGTATGTAAATGATTTACGAATGTTTTAGATCGGCTTCCATTTAGATCGTCTACAGTTCCCGAGAAATATAATTCATCAATAAAAAATATTAATTTTCCTTATTTGAAATTCGTCATGTAAGTGTTTTAATTTTACTATGTTATGCAAACTGATCATAGCATTGGCTTAATGCTGCTTACACATGCGAGCCAACTGATTTCATTCGGAGAACTTCAGTTCAGCACACATGCGATCGACAACCTACGCCACGATGCAGCTGCATGTCAAACAAAGGAATACTAATGGATAAGCGCAACCATCCACTGCGCAGCACCCACGAGTTCTCATTAATATACTGACTTCCGCAATATACAATGATAAAATGTCCATATGAAACTGAAATTATTCGATAAAAAAATGAATCTGTTATGTATTTACATCCGATAAATTATGTGTAGGTTTGCACAAATAGTTATTTATATACTAAGGCCACAAAATGTCTTTTCAGCGTAGTGAGATAATAATTGTCACAGGGTTGTTGGCGGCCGAGAATGCTGGCGGTAGGACAATTTTGAGGACGCTAAAGAATTTCGTGGACAAGGTATACACAAATTTTTTCTGCAAGAGTAATAAATATGTAATACAAATTCCATTACTTTTAAAAAACACACAGTTCAATTGTTCATTTGTTATTGTAAATAGAAAGGCGGCTTTCATGTTACAGCGTTTCTATGGAAATGATATAAATAATCGTTTTATTAAACGACTAGTTTTGTAAAAATAGGTAGAGATACTGACATTTCGTGGTATTTTTTCTAGTTAGTAATTGACATAAATTATGTCATATATGTACATATTATATGTACATCAATAAAAAGTATTAACTTTTTCGTTTTAACTTGTCTAGTGTGCCTACAATATCTATCTAATTTGGTTAAAATGTTAAATTGTGCTAGCACAACTTGACTAGTATTTATTCAACGCTTTATGTGTGCATTAACCGATTTCTAATAAACGGATTTTCGGCGTTGTGCCCCTGTTGGAAGTTGGGCGAAGTGGTCGAGGTATGCGTTGTGTTCCTACCGAAAAAATGGACCAAGTGGTCCTATTGGGCATTGTGTCCCTTGTGGAAATTTCGGCAAAAAGCTCGTTTTGAGCGATGTGGTACATTTCAAAAATTGGGCAAAGCAGACACTCCGTTGGGAAATATGGTACTAAAAGACGGGTGGGCGAAGTGGTAGGGACGCCATATAAGCATACGTTATATGAGCGGATTAGTAGTGCCTTAGGCAACACACTATGTTCTAGTTTACATCCATTTTGTTCCCAAATGGTCTACCAAGATCAATAAATATCCTAATAAAAGAGTTCTACTACAAGCTAGAAACATAGTTGTTGTAACGAATATCATTAATTTTACAAAAGCACTTAATTGACTATTGGGAAAAATAAAAAAGATGTTTTCTGTAAGCCCAGATTAAGATCATGCAGCTAAACTAAAAGCCATAACAGTTATCTAGCGAAAAAATTGCGAACAAAATAAGTTTTAATTGATTGATTGATCATAAGATTGCTGTCCGAACTGAAAGGATATCTAGCAGTGGTTCTTTATTTTTATACTTAATTTCGTGCATTTTATTCGTGCTCCCTAACTTTCTCCAAAGTCTTTTTCACACCGAAGTGTCCTCCTGAGGCACCGTCATGGAGATGTCGCAATACTGTAGCCACTCGGCTTCATGGGACCACGAACTGAGACCTAATGGTGGTGCCATCTTCACTCTCCAGTACTCGCTTCAGGAGATCGTCTTCCACCTTCAGGGACTCCCATTGGGCCCAATATGCTTTGAGCGTTCTGTTGAAAGGGCTGACGGCCTCCCAGGCAGGCCTTTCTCCCGCGCGCTTCCATTCCAGTACCATTTTTAGTTCGGGATCAGCCTCCTGCTGTCGTTGCAATTCTTCCGGCAACCAATTGTCGTTGACGATGGTAGTCCTTAATACTTGGCAAACCCTCTCTTCCAAACGAGAGCAATGACGGCAATCCGTTGGACAGGGTCTTCTTGAAAGAGCATCGGCATTTCGATGACTAGTGCCCGCTCGATGTTCGGTGTCAAAGTCGTATCCTTATAATCGCTCGATCCACCTTGCGACCTGGCCTTCAGGATTACGGAATTGTAGAAGCCATTTCAACGCTGCATGGTCCGTCCTCAATAAAAACTTCCGTCCGTACAAGTATTTGTAGAAGTGCTCAACGGACTTCACGACGGCCAATAGTTCTTTTCTGGTCACACAATAATTCCTTTCGGCTTTCGACAAAACCTTACTAAAATAGCCGATGACCTTTTCTTGTCCATCCTGTATCTGAGAAAGTACACCCCCAATGGCCAGATTACTTGCATCTGTGTCAAGTATGAATTTCCTTTCTGTCCGTGGATAGCTCAATATTGGTGCTGTTGTCAGGACACGCTTCAACTGTTGGAAAGCTGTTTCACACTCTCCGCTCCAAACATACTCGCGCCCATCTTCAGTTAACCTTGTCAGAGGTTTCGCTATATTGGCAAACCCAGGAACGAAACGCCTGTAGTAGGTACATAACCCAAAAAACTACGAACTTGGTGTTTATCTTTCGGTGTTGACCACTCTTGGACTGCACGGATTTTATTGGGGTCGGCTGCCACTCCATTTTGTGATACGACGTTCCCGAGATATTTCACTTCCTTTCTGAATATGTGGCACTTTTTTGGACTCAGTTTCAGATTGGCTCCACGTAGTCTTCGGAACACTTCCTCTAGATTTTTCAAATGTTCGTTGAATGATTTTCCGACTACAATCACATCATCTAGGTATACCAGGCAGGTCTTCCACGACAGCCCTCTCAGGATGGTCTCCATTAGACGCTCAAAGGTGGCCGGAGCGTTACATAGACCGAAAGGCATAACTGTAAACTGCCATAGTCCGGAACCAATAGTGAACGCGGTCTTCTCCCGGTCTTCAGGTTCCATTTCAACTTGCCAATAACCACTCTTCAAGTCCAAAGTCGAAAACCATCGTGAACCAGACAGGGTATCTAACGTGTCGTCGATGCTTGGTAAGGGATAGCTGTCTTTCTTGGTCACGTTATTGAGCTGCCGATAGTCCACACAAAATCTCGTTGACCCGTCCTTCTTACTGACCAGGACCACCGGTGATGCCCATGGACTGCTGGATGGCTCGATGACTCCTTGTTCTTCCATATCGGTAATAATCTATTCGGCTTCTGCTCGTCTTGCTAGAGGTAGAAGCCCCGGCTGCTGACGGACAGGCATAGAGTTGCCTGTATTGATTTTATGTTTTACTATATTTGTTCGTCCCTTCTGGCTATCGTCAAGAGCGAAGATATCTTGGTATCGGTGAACCAAACCCTGTACCTCTTTCACTTCCGTTCTGTTAAGGTCTTCGCACGAACAATAACCATACAATAACAATACCTACTAATTTTCCACCATGGTCTTTGGGCGCTGGTTTTGGAACATCAGCCATACACCTGGCTACTCGGAATACTGGCACACACTGTCCCACAAGGGTACTCTTCTTCAATGTCACCGGATCCACATTAACGTTCATAAGCCTCACCGGTACTGTCTTTCCAACCTTGATCAGCGCTTTTCCCACCAGTATGCCACTATGGATCTTCTTATCACAAACAGGCTCCATCATTCGCACACATCCTACCCGAAGATCTCCATCCAAACCTGCCTCGACAACCATCTCGCTTTGACCCGGCAATATCACATCTTCTGTCAGCAAAACCCTTACGACAGGATCTTCTCGTGGGTGCAACGGAAGTTCTTCGTTACCAACCTTCAAAACACCCTCCTTCAAGTCCAACGTAAAACCAAATTTTCTCAGGAGGTCCATTCCCAAGATGAATTCGTCAATGATATCGGCTACCAGCACCTCATGATCACGTTCTTCACTTCCAATGCCAATCTTTATCTTCACCACTCCGCGTGTTGGTACTACTTCTCCCGTCGCTGTACGGAGTTGAGTAGTTATCTGTAACAGCTTCATACTTGTTCGTAGAACATTAGGGCGTATGATGGATTTTGTCGCCCCCGTATTAATAAGTAGTGGAACAGTTCGATTAGCAATTTCTCCATCTACGAACAAACTACTGGTACTATTCTTTGATGTTACGGCATGAATGGTGATCTTCGGGGCATCTCTACTCAAGGTCAACGTTCGCCCCCTCTCGTCGAGCTTCTTTAGTTTTCCGACTGCTGAACCCGTTTTAGGGCAACGACGTCGTATGTGACCTTGTTCGCCGCAATTCCAACAACGAGGCCCTCGAACTTCTTGATTCTTCTTACGGCTTTCTTCCTTCCGAAGAACTCTCAATACTTACTCCTCTAGGTGATCGTTAGAACCTTCTTCTTCTTCCACAACGGCCCGAACACGCCCGTGACCTCGGGACGCTTGTTTTGCAGCTTCAAATTCTAAGGCGTGAGCAAGCGCATCATCAGTTGTTCTTGGTCGTGCCAGCCTCAATGATTGTTGTGTTTCCCCGTCTCTTAACCCATCAATGAAGGTCTGCACAGCGAGTTGTCCCAGAAATGAATCGGGTGCCGTAGGGTACGCCAATCGGACAAGCCGCGCAACATCGGCTTCAAACTCCTGAAGGCTTTCTCCATTCTTCTGGATACGATTCTTCACTTGCGCGTCTCCATATCTGATCTCCAATCTAGACACTAATAACTGGTAATCATTTTCCTGTCCTGCTGGGATTGTTTGCAGGACGTTTAACGCGTCTCCACGCAAAGCCACAGTTAAAGAAACGGCCTTTTCCTTGCTTGTCCATCCGTTGGCCCCAGCGGCCGCCTCAAATTGTTTGTAGTAGGTGGACCAAAGTATTTTTCCATCGAACGTGGGTGGTTTTACTTTTATCCATACGGCAGGATCCTTTTCTTCTTTAAATTGTTTCGGCCACTCAGAAGTTGAGGGAAACCGTATTGACTCATTCTATCTTCCAACATTTTAGTTACGCTATCTTTCTCAGTTGTTGGTGGTAATTGTATTTGGGCTATTCTCTCTTCTACCATCTTTATTACCTTATCCTGTTTCTCTAATTTAATTTCCAATAGTCCTAACGCGCTGGAATTTTCCAACAATTCTTCAAAAACTTTTTCTTCTAACGCTTTGACATTGTCCAGTAATTCTCCTTTAAGCCTTCTAGAAGTTTCTTCGGACTTTTCTAGTAATTCTTCTTTAAGCCTTCTTGAGTTTTCTTCGGATTTCCTGGAATTCTCCAGTATTTCTTCCTTTAGCATTCTAACATTTTCTTCGGCCTTTCTAGAATTTTCCAGTAATTCTTCTTTTAACATTCTAGAATTCTCTTCCGACTTTTCTAGTAGTTCTTCTTTTAACATTCTAGAATTCTCTTCGGACTTTTCCAGTAGTTCTTCTTTTAACATTCTAGAATTCTCTTCGGACTTTTCCGGTAGTTCTTCTTTTAACATTCTAGAATTTTCTACGGACTTTCTAGAATTATCTTCCAGTTTACTTAACAACAAACTAGTATCAATTGCGGATCCAGGTATTTCGAAGAGGTAATTTTCAGGATCTTCCTTCTGTTCCAAAAGCCATTCTCTTAGCCTATTTATTAACACACTTTTAAGGCCCGTTGTATCAAAATCCCGTTCTTCCAGTTCACGTTTTAAGTCTATTACCTTCAGATCTATTAACAATTTCATCGCCATTTTAATTATTAGTTGTAATTGTTTTTAACACTAACAGTTATTCTCACAGCACTTTATTTAATTATTACGCGATTTTATTTATTTTAAAACTCCACACCTGACAAACACTGTAACATTCTCTTTAAAATAATAACAAAAGTGCTGTTTAAATCGTCTATTAATAAGAAATATTTATTTACAAACACTAATGAATACACTATAAATTAACGCTATGATTATAAACCACTAAAACTATAATGAATTTCTAATACAACAATTATCTTTACATTTACTATTTATTTCGTGATACCCATCTAATTACTCGCTGTTGACTGCCCCTTTTTATCCGCGAAGTCGATTTTATACCCTCCTACAAATCTTCTAGAAGTCGCTCGAACATACTTGTATATTGCTAGAATAACCGCGACTCTTTCACAGGCTTCGTGCGATGAGTAATGCTCTCGATTGCTGTAGAATATTCCATTTGTTGTTCGAGAAGAGGTTCTTTCTTTTTATCTCTTGTTACAATATTATTTCAAAACAATCCAATCTTTATATGATAATTAGCATTAATTACGTGGTTTTTACGCTACTCTATTTAATTCCAATAAAACATCTTAACAAAAAGCTTTAACTTAAATGTTACACAAAGGTACTACACAAAGAAAATACCTCCTCAAAATGAAACAAAAATTTCAATAATACTACAGGTGAGTAGTTATATCTTTGCATACATCTTAAATATACCCTGTTCTGTCTGTTTAAGATAAATTCTGATTTTGAAAAAGGACTAAAATTTATTTAAGTCTTAAAAAGTGTTAACGATCCCACAGAGTTAAATTTATCAGTGAAAACTAATTTTTACCTAGAAATACAAGATTTCACTATATCCTTTTTATGTTTAAAGTGTTTTAATGTGCATGTTAGTCCTAAATGACTAGTTTTATTTATATTAAGAATATATTTTTCCCCAGTTATATAAAAAGTGAGGTTATGCCACTCATAGAAAGGAATTTCTAAAATTTGCATGAAATCTGCTTGCTAAATATTTTTACGGGTTGTAACATCCTAACATTATTGAAAATCATAGCAATATGTACATAGAAACACTATTATCTCTTAGGATTTATAAAAGTAATAAACAGTACCGCTAGACTAGACTAGACTAGAGTGCACTCTACAAATATTAGCTTTATAATGAGGTAATGGTAAACCTTATATAAATGTGGTTACTATAGGTTTTGTGAACTAGGGATAGGAATATTTATATCACTTCATTATCTACCTAAAGCTTATATAATTATAGCTATAAAACTCTCATAAGCCTGTGGAACATTATTATATACTTTCAATCGCATGCTGGCCCACCGAGATACCGGGAGTTTCCCGGTGAACCTTTATAAAAATGCCTCAAAGGGCCCTACGACTCGACTAAATTTAAATGACCAACAATTAAATTATATTTAAAGTAGAAACAATATACCTCGCCGCTGTTCAACTCGACCTCACCTGACGAACAGCGACGATTCAATCTAATTTTCTTTTAAGATTTTAAGTCTTCATTGGGGCTCCATGGCCGAAGTCTTTTTCTACTTGTATTACAGTATAGATCTCCTTTGCGCAAAACGGAAATATCTTATCGGAAGCAGCTAGAATTTACGATCCTTTAAGGTTTTTAACCCCAGTGGCTCTTTTTGCAAAAAGGTTGATACAGCAATTATGGATGGCGAAAATAGATTGGGACAAACCTGTTCCTGAGGCAGTGATCAATAACTTCAATTTGTTCAAGTTGGAACTTCCGAAGCTTTCAAATTTAAAATTGTTTAAATGTATTAGTTTAGACTCGGCCGTCATAAAAGAACTTCATGCATTCTCGGATGCGTGTGGAATTGATTACAGTGCTGTAGCGTATTTAATGGTTCTATATTATGACGGCTCTATCAGAGTTTTCTTGATGTGCAGGAAAACTAGAATTGTACCTCTCGAAACAATCTCCATCCCACGTTTGGAACTGTGCGGTACTGTATAGGAAAATACTTACTGAAAACCAATAACAATACTTACTGTACTATAATGCACCGACTTAAGTTTTCTTTTTTATGACAGACTATCACTCAGGCGTAGGTACTGGTCTCTACAGCTTATAGATTGTAAAGAAAAATTAGGGTTGGTAAAAATAATAAGGATTATAGGCGCCATTTGCTTGCAAGTAATTAATACATTCACAAAATCCAGAAACAAAAAAGAGTTCTGATTATATGTATTGAATTCAATAACTAATTCTCATTAGTCAAATTAACGTTAGGTAGATTAGTGTATTTCAATAGCTTCCACAAGTGAGAGATCCAACATCATCATATCGAAAATTAGACTGACGCATATCACACCAATAGAAAAATTGTTCTAGAACCATCTACGGACAGGACAGGACAGGGTCAAAATAACTTACTTCGTATCATGAAACCAGATATTTCCAGAATATTCCAGACTGTTTTTTATATGTGTGTTTTCTAGGAATCTATTCATCAAAAACAAAAATAGGCACGTACCGAATACATAAATTTAAATTAAATGTGTTTTTGGACATATTATTTGGTTAAGAAGTCGATTTTATCTCGTATTCTTCTTACCAAAACAAATTTCATCTGCGTAAGACCGCTTTAGAATGACCTTTCAATTTAACGAAAACACCATTTGATTTAAAATAAAAGCTGTAATTTTAAACCAACTAAAATATACTTAAATGTACAGGGCCGTCCTAAGACTATTTACAATTAATGCATTTAAAATTAAATTTTAACATGTTACAGTGTTGACAGCAGAATTGGTGTAAAGTTTCATTGATGCTTTGAAGAAGCAGATTACGTTTGACGATACGATCGCTTGCGAGACTGCCAGACATCAAGACATTTGTGGCTAACCGAGTAGCTTCCATTCAAGATATCGTCGCTACTTCGTCATGGTATTACGTTTCGTCAGCAAATAATTTGGTTGGTAGTGCCTCACGCGGACTTTTGTCATCACAATTGCTAAATCATAATTTGTGGTGGAAAGGACCTCCATGGCTCTCTGGTCTCCCAGACTCGTGACCACAACAAGCTTCATTCTCTGCAAGTTTTTTCCGCAAGAGGAAGTAAAATTGCACTGACAGTTACTAATGAATCCCATATAATAGATGATCTAATAATTAATCTAAATGAATAAATTATCCTTAAAAGATTAACCAAAGTGGAGTGTGAGCCCTCTTAGAAAATATTTTCCCGGGCCTTAAATCTGACCCAGCACGCGCCTGCTTTCAACACTTTATATAACCAGGTGTTACCATAAATATTGGAAAACGTTTATTCAGCACTGACATGCTGTATTATTATTTATTATAGAAAAGATAGTAGGTATTAGGGCACCTGACGTTACCCCCACTCCTCGAGTAGGGATAGGGGGGGAGGAGTGGGGCTTAACTGGGGGGCTTAAGTGGGGGGCTTAAGTGGGGGGCTTAAGTGGGGGCTTAAGTGGGTGGCTAAGTGGGGGGAGTGGGGATAGGAGTGGGGAAGCTATCATTTTGAATCTGTTATTTACATATCCACCATTTTGTATCTGTCAGCGAGAGAGAGGGCCAGAGCGAGAGAGAGGGAAAGAGAGGGCCAGAGCGAGAGCGAGAGAGAGATGCAACTCTGTCAGCCATTTTAAATAGCCATTTTGGATAGCCATTTTGAACCGCCATTTTGAATCTGTCATTTTATGTCTGTCATTTTGTATTTGTCATTTTTGCATTTGTCATTTTGAATTGGTCAATTTTGAATCTGTCATTTTTGAAGTTGTCACTTTTGCATTTGTCGTTTTTGCATTTGTCATTTTTGTATCTGTCATTTTCCCGCCCTTATATTTGAATTTTTAGTACTGCTACTGCCATATATCGGTGACGTCAGGTGATCGGTATAGTAGATTTCTATACACCTGTAGATAGGCAACCTGCTACACTTTTTTTTATAAAAATGTGAAGCTAAGAAGATTCGAACGCTCGACCGTCTGAATAGAAGTCCATAGCTTAACCTAGTCGAATATTGCATTCTTTATTAAAGAATGCGACGTTGACCCGTTCACGGAAGCCATCACCATAGCCTCTGCCTGCAACCTCATGTACCGGAGGAAATTCCGTAAAGAAAATACAATAGGGATGATTCCGAGGGGTGGTTACCGCCGAGCAGACAGCCACTCCAGAATAGCACTCCATTGACTGCTATGGGAAGAACAACAACGTGGTGTACAGATTCAACACGCAGGCAGGCAGAGAGAAGTTATTGTGGGTGGTCAGAAGGTAGACGGGTTGCATGAAAGACAAATATTTCAATTCCATGGTTGCTTCTATCACGGCTGTCCTACATGCTACATCACTCAACGTAATGAACCTCTGCATAACGATCCGTCTGATACCATGAATATGCGTTATGAGAAAACTTAGTCTTCGACTGAAAAATTCACGTCCATGGGCTACGAAGTTATTGAACAATGGGAGTGTGACTTCAAGAAGAAGTTAACACCTGAGATGCAAGAGTTAGAAACACATCCAATGCTCTTAAACACCCCGCTAAATCCCCGCGATGCTTTTTACGGCGGACGTACAGGAGCTGCAAAGCTTAAACATGTTGTGAAAAACGGGGAAAAGATCAGGTATGTAGATGTATGCTCCATTTATCCATGGGTATGTAAGTACGGAAAGTTCCCCATTGGACACCCTAAAGTCGGTACGTCGGTAGGGAAGAGTGTCAGCAGTTTATTCAGGATAAAGGGGGTATAGAAAACGTTAATGGTGTAGTGAAATGCACTGTTTTACCACCTCAAAATCTATACCACCCGGTCTTACCCGTAAAGCTACACAAAAAGTTGCTATTTCCCTTATGTCGCTCCTGTACTGAAGACCTCAATCAAGCAGAATGTCATCATTCAGACGCCAAACGTACCATCAGCGGAACATGGATCATCGATGAGGTGGTTGCAGCAGTACGAAAGGGTTACATCATACAAGATGTACAGGAGATTTGGGCGTACGATGTAACCCAATACGATAGGGAGTCAATGGACGGCGGCTTGTTCTCAGGTTTCATTGATAAGTTCCTGAAGATGTCCTGAATTGTATTATAGGGAAATTCGGTCAGCGTGAAAATCAATCAAAAACTTTAATTATCAGTGAACCCAAGGAGTTTTTCGACCTCCTAGCCAATCCCAGCGTCGAAGTCAACAACGTCCAAGAGATAAACGACGAGGTGATTGCCGTCAGTTGGCAGTATAAGGAGGAAGCAGCGGCTACCCTGTCTTCGGTAAACGTCGTGATTGCTGCATTTGTAACAACCCAAGCCCGACTTATATTGTACACATACTTGGATCAGTTGGGCGAGAGAGTCCTATACTACGACACAGGTAAGCAGCGCTATCAACGTCAACCGATCGTATTAGAGTTAATATTGTTTTCGTTGTTTCAGATTCTGTAATATATGTTTCGAAACCGGGCGAGATCGAGCTACCTACTGGAAACTTCTTAGGTGACCTTACAGATGAGCTCGAGGAGTACGGTCCAGGCTCATATATTATAGAGTTTGTGTCGGGAGGACCAAAGATCTATGCTTATAAGGTGTATTCCCCGACAACAGGACGGATACACGTGGTTGTAAAGGTGAAGGGAATTACACTGAACCATAAGGCAGCGCAGCAGGTAAATTTTGATTCCATGCAACGTTTACTAGACGGTATGGAAGATAAAATTATGATCGAGTCCAGTAACATCAGGAGTACGGCTGACCACCAACTCGTAACGCGAACGGAATCAAAGGCCTATAGAATAACGTTCGCCAAGCGACGTCGTATAGACGACTTTGATTCCGTTCCGTTCGGATATAAGAAAACACGCTTGTAAATATATAAATTCTGTATATATATTTGTAAAGTATAGTCATATTTAACTCTTACGTAGAGATAGTAGTAGTAGTAGTATATATGTATATTTTATGATTTGTAGTGTATAGTGTATGAACTGTATCTGTTAAGAATTACTATCAGTTCTTTTAACGTTATATCTTTTACAGCCAAATATGTTTCAATCTTGAGTATTTTTCTTTACATGAAACGTGTTTTATAGAATTATCACGTTTAAATATTGATATTTTAAAATTGTCTTTTACATGTTTCACATATTATGTTATCAAATTATTTCGTAAAGCTATAATGTTATTGAATTTGTCTAATAGATAGAATATGATTTATTTCTTGTGTTATTATTTCGGTAGTTTAAGGTAAAAAATAAAAAACAAATATTTTATACAAGAACTTTTATTGAAAGAAGAAGAAAATATATTTCATATCGATATATAATACTAAATTATATCTAAAATAATACATACATTTCATATTGATATATGATACTAAATTATAACTAATATAATACGTAAGTATACTAATAATAATACTATAAAGGAGCTAGCGAGTAAGTAGATCTTCCTTCTTTATCCAGGACTTTTCATTTAAGCCGAGCCATTTTACGTAAATGTCACCAGTGTTGCGACGTTTAAGTATTTTTCAACTAGGTATCATCAGGTTGATTGGTTTTTTGCAGCTCGAACTCGTAGAAAGCATCTCGGACGGGAACGCTATGTAGGTCTTCTAGCTGAAAATTTTTTCTAGCCGATTTATGTATTTCATCGACAAAGGTTTGTTTTGCGTTCATCTCTGTTAATAATTGCAGCTACTCAAATTATTAGCAGTGTAAGACTGAATTATTAAATAGAATGTAAAGTAATATATCCAATCACTATTGGAAAAACCAAAATCCTTACTATAAACCTTAAATGAATGTGGCTGATAGCGTAATGAATGTGGTTGATAGCGTGATGAATGTGGCTGATAGCATAATTAATGTGGCTGATAGCATGATGAATGTGGCTGATAACGTAATTAATGTGGCTGATGACATGATGAATGTGGCTGATAGCATGATGAATGTGGCTGATAGCGTAATTAATGTGGTTGATAGCCTGATGAATGTGGCTGATAGCGTAATTAATGTGGCTGATAGCATGCTGAATGTGGCTGATAGCATAATTAATGTGGTTGATAGCGTAATTAATATGTCTGTGAAATATAAATAGAAGTTGTGTTATAATGATGCTAATAGTTGTCTACGGCTATTAAAGATGGACAAACTTGCTTGTAATCTCTGCAACAAAAGAATTCGACAATCTGATTTTGCACGTCGTATGAGAATTCATCAGGGATATAAAGTGCAATGCCAGAAATGTTCCAGGGAATTCTCACGGACTGACAGTTATAAGACACATTTGAAAGCATTGCATAATATGGAAGATGGAGAAGACGATATAATAAATGCTCGTAATGCGAAACATAGAAAAGTTCAGCGTAATAAAACAGAATGTAGTTGTGATGACAAACTAAAAGAGATTATATCTCTGTTAGAATCAATTGCTAAATCCAATAACAACTCGTTAAAAGTTAAAAAACTACCTTCTTATACATCAACTACGTCTACATCATCGGAGTATGAAGAAGAAGAATATAACCAAGGGTCAGATAAATATCATGATATTTCTGAGTATTACGATACGCTGGTAGGAAGAAATATAGATAGAACGAGATATGGTCTCCATAAGGATAACGGCGAATTGAGATTTGCTTCAGTTTCGGTAGGAATACAAGGAAAAGATATTCTAATTAAAAACAAACTTTTCAATGGAACACCTGCACCATTTGATTTACTAACACTTAAACATCTAGGTTCTACACCTACGGAGGAAGATGTTGAAAATTTCATGCAGATTATCTCACTAACCAATGCATACAGAAAAGATTATAGACCAGAGGGTAAAATAATAAGCGTAAAACATTGGAAATATGATCATATTATTAAACCTAGTTTATATAGGATTAACAAGCTACCAATTTCAAATTCCAAAAACAAAACGTCGTATTGGAATCAAGTTGTCGACAGGCTTCGTCTACTGTACACTTTAAAACAGACGGGTAGGAGTAGTTTAGAAAACGAGGATGAGATTATTTCAATTATTTCTGAGCTTAAAGAAGAAGGTATTATAGAATAAAAGATAATGGTTATACAAAATGTTACCCTCAAGTATACTTTTCTATTTTGTGGATGTATATTTGTATGTTAGAATATAAGTTGTCTAGTTTTAAATATGTATGTTAGAATATAAGTTAACTAGTTTCAATAAAAAGTAAAATATTTATCTGTTTTATTTCGCCAGGTTGTCTTCAAGGTTCTCATAACTGTAGATATTGTAAGAGGTATTCACGCAGAGTTTCAAAGTTATAAAGACGTATTACAAAACATATGACACATGTTATAGACATATATTTCGAAGGTGCTGAAAATAATTACAAATTAGTATTAATCATACGAGTTTACTATATTCAACGATGAATATCCTAAAATATAGAGTATATTATTATACCTTGTTATATCGTATTTCGAAATCATTGAAAATGGATGATATATTGTATAAATAACGTTAAAATATGAGTTTACTATAGATACGACGAATATATACATGGGGCAAAATTATACACAGTAAGAAGGCATGTGTAGAAATCGTTTACTAGGGTAGTAGATATAACGAAAAAAGGCTAAAATCTGTTCAAAACTACATTATGTCTAGAAACTAGAAAATTAGAGAATTGTAGCATACGCTTGTTAAAGAGCCGGTAACAACTCATGCGTCTTCGATGTAGCTTTTCAATAAAAAGTAAAATATTTATCTGATTTATTTCTCCGGGTTAAGTCTTCAGGTTCTCATAACTGTAGATATTGCAAGAGGTAACTACCCTGTGTTTCAAAGTTATAAAAACGTATTACAAACATATGTTATAGACTTATATTTCGAAGGTATCGAAAATGGTTACAGATTATTATTAATCATACGAGTTTACTATAGATACGTTGAATATCCTACAAGAGTATATAGTATATTATTACATACCTGCGTATTTCGAAGCTATTGAAAATGTATGATATATTGTAAAATAACGTTTAAATGTGGCGACGAATATCTATATGATGCATAAACAATAAGAACACATATGTAGAAACGGTTTACAAGGTAGTAGATATAACGAAAAAGGCTAAAATCTGTTCAAAACTACATTATGTCTAGAAACTAGAAAATAAGAGTATTGTAGCATACGCTTGCTAAAGAGCCGGTAACAACTCATGCGACTTCGAGTATATAATCTCAGTAAACCTTTATTGTCTAGTTAGAATACTTGTATAGGGTATTCATGAATTTAGAAGTATACTACATACGTTCGTGACAATCTAATAAGAGGGATGTATACCTTTGTTATGTACAGATACAATTGATGTAATACGTGCAACATTAAACTCATTTCTTTTAAACTGACGACACCTCATCATACAAAACATACTGTATTTATGTATTCCCTTTCTCTGCTGATATGTTTTCTACAGTGTGTTTTAAATATTATACCCTGTTCTCTCAAGAATGCATATAATTTTCGAAATATCTGTTTATTATTTTAGTTAGCACATATAAAAGTAGCAAAATGAATTTCTATTTTAACCTGTTAACTTTTATGTACTTTATTTTGCTATTCAACTTGACCCTAATTATGATTAAATGAGAAAACATGTTATCAATCTGTTCAAAATTCGAATGTCTAGAAAAATGGGTAGCTCTTACTGAATATACGAAGAATACGTTTTAGGTATGTATTGAGATACATAACATTTCTCTCACATATGAATTTGTATATATCGAGTTAAAGTTAATGAATGAATACAACATAAATCATTACTCTACGTGTTCCGTGATTAAGACTTCAATAATCGAACGAGTTATTCGTACAATTAAGCAAAAGCTGTATATGAATTAGTTGATAGCTCTGTATGACATTCGGAGTTAGATGTTGATTCTATCAAGTTTTTAATTTGCTGATCTGAAGCTGCTGAAGACCTTCACTTCTGAGGGGTAGGAGCATTCTAGATCATGCTACCGTATATGTTTAACATAAAAATAAATGAAAAACTAGAAACTTGTTTTATCGTTTTATTTATAATATTTTAATAATAATATTAAATGTATACATTGTACGACATATTGATAGGGTAGGTGAATTGCAGGCATTTAGCAGGCCCGTGTTTCTAACTGCGGATCCATAGGCTAGAAGAAGAATCAGAAAAAAAAAGTATTAGGCAATGTTCATTGAATAGACTACCTGTTACATTTCATACCTTATTCGTTTCGATAAACATACAGTCAGCATACGGTTGATATCTTTCTGTCTTTACTTTACCTAGGTAAACCAATCCTAGAAACAGAGTTTTATTCGCTATCTTCTGATTGAGATCGACCACTTTATCTTCAGTAAGTTTATCGGCGAATCTTTTGGGTAGATATGTTATATGTTTTTCAGCGACAATGAACACCGCTCTGCGCCCGTCCTTGCAGGTGATAATTTTGACCTTTGATATCTCTGCTACTTCCTTCACGCTGTATTCATGCAATTTCTTGACGGGTTTTGCTGTTTCGGCTGATTGGTTCAGTTCGTTTAAAAATTCCATTTCTTACTGTAAGCAATCTTAAAACATTTACATATCAGGCAGTTTTAAAATATAAGCAACTGAAGATAAAACATACCTGCTTGATATATTTCAAATAAATTTGCAGGATACAGAATTATCAAACGTTGATAATTTCGCGTCTTCGACTTCCTTGATACAGTAACCTGTTGGAATAAAAACTACGTGGATTTCACGCAGATAGAAACTACAGTCAGTCTATAACAAATTGCAAAATAAGTTTACACAACATCGTTAAAAATAAAAGCAACTTACATGATTCATTTCAAATAAGGAAAATTAATATTTCTTAACGATAAATTATATTTCTTAGGAACTGTAGACGATCTAAAAAATTCAAATGATCAGTTTGCATAACATACTTAAATTAAAACACTTACATGACGAATTTCAAATAAGGAAAATTAATATTTCTTATTGATGAATTATATTTCTCGGGAACTGTAGACGATCTAAATGGAAGCCGATCTAAAACATTCGTAAATCATTTACATACAATTTTTAAAATATAAGCAAAAAATAAAACATACCTGATTTTAATTAAATATTCACTTGATGGTTCCAGAACACTTTCGGAATGAATGGGAAACAGGAATTTCGGGGTTTTTATACTAGTTTTTGGCGTCTGCGTAATTATGATGAACAATAGTTTTTAAAATAAAACAACTTTTCTTTGAAAGCTGTTAGTTATTATAGAAAGAACTCGTCTTAATCTTAAGTATACAATAATAAACATGTTTCTCTGTTAAAAATTTAATGAAGCGTACATCAAATCTGGATGATTCAGAGCTCTGAAACAATACAATTAAACATATATTGTACGTTATAAGGTTGTGTCTCTTTCAAATTATTTCCGTATTCAAATTTTCTACACATCTAACTTATACGGATTAACACAAGGGTGAGTAATTGTCATTTAAAAGAATAATTTATGCCGCTTTTAAGATGACGATCTCTTAACAAATTTTTTAGAAAATCTAAATTCCTTTGAAATGTTCAGTCATCTGTAAGAACGTTTTGTTTATTTATAGTTGAAAGCAGTTTCAAGGAATGTTGAAAAAACAACGTGACTAATTACCTTGTACGTATTTTCATGCAATAACATCAGTTTGAAGTAACTTCTTAAACAGTTATAAATACAGAAAATGTTTTTGAATTTTAAAATAATGCTGTACAGTATTCTATATTCTTAAAAGTTTCATTTAAATAAATTTTTAAGAAATGATAACGAACGACCCTAATTGGTTTCTTTTAAATAGAATTTGCTTTACTTGTAAATCGTATTTTAAATGTTTATGACGTATATTTAAACAGGTCCAAATGCAACAGAGATAATACGACTGGTGATTGACAGTAACCTTTAGAGGTACTTTGTATACTTGAAAATAAATTTTTCTCGTATTATTACCCTAGATGTTTCTACATGTTAATTACGTATAGATCTATATTTAAATATCAATTAGGAATGACAACATAAGATTTATTTTAAAATAAATTTATGAGAGAGAGATGACAGATGCAAATGATATATAAAAATGAGATGTACAAATGAGATATGAGTTATGTAAATGAGAGATGAGATATGCAAACGATACCGTGAATTAATTTTAATTCGCGCATGCATATAAAAAATGAGCTAGGCAAATGAGAGATGTGATATGCAAATGATACCGTGAATTAAATTAATTCGCGTATGAGAGATGAGATATGCAAATTATACCGTGAATTAAATTAATTCGCGTATGCATGTGAGAGATGATACATGTAAATGAGAGATGAGAGATGACTAATGAGAAATGAGAGATGACAAATGAGAGAGGAGAGAGGTGAGATGACAAATGAGATATGAGATATGTAAATGAGAGATGAGATATGTAAATGATATCGTGAATTAATTTAATTTAATTAAATGAGATCAATTAATTTAATTCGCGCATTTAATTAGATCACGCCTCATTTGAATATTAATTAGATCGCGGGTCATTTGCATAAAAAGGGTGGGAATGGACTCAACGGCGGCAATACCTACTAACCACTTCTCTTATTTACTACACATAAATAGTTGCAATTTATTAATGAAATGAATAAAACTGATTAAAAACTAGTAAAAGTTTCACAAGTTTATTTTAATCTACCTGACATTTCTTTTGACAGTTAAGCTGTCATTACCAAAGGTAATATAAAATATAAACACGTTGCTAAAGTAAATAGAAAAAATAGATAACAAGATAAAAAAATATCTAATACTTTCAGTAACGAAGAAGTTTTTTTCTATTTATTTTATTTTTATTTTTTTAATTATTTTTATCTTTTTATCTAGTTATCTATTTTTTGTATTTACCTTAGCGACGTGTTTGTTTATATTTTATATTATCTTTGATAATACTTAGAATAGTTGTCGAAACAATTACTTACTATTTAACTATCTACTACTATTTTAAAAATAATGTAATAGCTGCTTGCTTAGTCAGCTTGGTGTACTACTCCCCAAACTTAGAAAGGCCCTCCCTACAATAAGCCCATGTTGAACCATCTTTGGTTGATAATGACCAATTAGGATCTCTAAAGCCAACCCAACAACTTCTTTTAAATATGTTTAATTTGACTACATACCATTAAGTAATTACATTTGACCATTTGCAGGAAGTTTGAGGGCTGACATGGTCTGCCCACTGTTCAATTCCATTTCAATCTCCTATATTTTGCAACTATGCTTGAGACTACTATCTTCTTTCTTATTTAACCCATTTTTAGTCTGTTGATTCTTGGTATTTGTACAATTCTGCGCAACTTGTTTATTGTTGCAGCCCATGTTTGTGCTGTATATCATAATGTGAACGATATACAAGCATTATAAACTATGCCTATTTTCTTCTGCTCTTTAAGATTCTTTCATATTTTGTTGTTATCTCCAATAATTTTTTCATCCCGCTTTTCTTCATTTCCCGATTTCCCTTTATTTGTTTGCCTTCAAATGAAATTACTTCTCCAAGGTATGTTGCTTCTTTTACATATATGTACTTTGTTGATTGCCAATATGTGCGTTTTGTTTATATTTATCATTGAACCTGCTTCTTTGTTCCTTCTTTCTTCTTCTAAATTTAGCATTTTTCCAGTTTTACAGCTGACTTTGAAAATATAAGATTATCTGCAAAAGCGCAGATTATTTAGTTATTTTATTGTGATATTTATTATGCCCCGATTCTTCTAATTCAGTTTTTGAATATCTGTTCGGGCACTGAATTTAATAAACTGGGAGATAATGGATCTCGTTGCCTTGTACCTCTTCCTATTCATAGGGTTTTCCTACTCGCTCCAACTGTATTTGGGCATGGACGTACCTAATTTTTCTGGGGGTGGCAGTCTCTTTGTATTCAAAATGCAAATTAGATAGGAAACATAGTTTTAAACATCCAGGCGCTCAATTGGATTTTTCCTGGGGGGGGCATGGCCATTCGGGGGGGGGGCACTGTGGCCCCCACCTAGTTACGTCAATGGTCTTTTGGTATATCCGTCCGTTTTATCACCATTTTTATACAACAATATGGTTGATCATTCGTACCCTTGGTTTGATACTTTTTTGTTAGTTATGATGTAGAATATATTTAAAAGCGGTTCCATAATTTATTTCAAAGCTCCTTTTTTACAGCTTGTTGCTTATTTTATAAATAAATGCGAGTGTCCTTTTTAAAATTTTGTACTGGGTTTCTTAAAAGGTTTTTGTATAGGTGGACCTTCGTTTTCCTTTCTTGTCGAGTATTCTTGCATTCTTGTTTTCTCTTCATCGGTTGCTTTTGATTTGTACATTTGTATGTAAAGGTATGAAATTATTTGTAATTAATTGTTCTCTTCTGTCTGTTACTATTTCCTCGCTGACTTGATTTCTTAATATGTTTATCTAAGCCTTATGGTTACACCGTAATTATTTTTTCTGGTCGAGTTTCTGCTTAACATTATGTATTCCACTGTCTGTTTTTCATTATTTCTTTTGTCTCTTCATATAGCTTTCTTGGTCATTATGTTTACACATACCATTATTTCCCTAGAACTATAATATAATATCAACAATGAATAGATAACTTGCACACATACCGAGAAAATATGAATTTATAGGCAGACGAAAGAAACACCTCGGCATCTGATACATAAGAATTTCGTGTTTTCATCACAATTCGACTCCTAAGTACATATCTGCTTCTAAACGGCTAAACTCATAGACTGTAGACCGCAGACTGTAGACAGTAAACAGTAGGCGGTAGACAGTAGACAGTAGAAAGTAGCCGGTAGACGGTAGACCGTAAACCGTAGACCGTAAACTGTAGACCGTAAACCGTAGACAGTAGACCGTAGACCGTAGATCGTAGACCGTAGACCGTAGACCGTAGACCGTAGACCGTAGACCGTAGACCGTAGACCGTAGACCGTAGACCGTAGACCGTAGACCGTAGACCGTAGACCGTAGACCGTAGACCGTAGACCGGTGACCGTAGACCGGTGACCGTAGACCGTAGACCGTAGACCGTAGACCGTAGACCGTAGACCGTAGACCGTAGACCGTAGACCGTAGACCGTAGACCGTAGACCGTAGACCGTAGACCGTAGACCGTAGACCGTAGACCGTAGACCGTAGACCGTAGACCGTAGACCGTAGACCGTAGACCGTAGACCGGTGACCGTAGACCGGTGACCGTAGACCGTAGACCGTAGACCGTAGACCGTAGACCGTAGACCGTAGACCGTAGACCGTAGACCGTAGACCGTAGACCGTAGACCGTAGACCGTAGACCGTAGACCGTAGACCGTAGACCGTAGACCGTAGACCGTAGACCGTAGACCGTAGACAGTAGACAGTAGAAAGTAGCCGGTAGACGGTAGACCGTAAACCGTAGACCGTAAACTGTAGACCGTAAACCGTAGACCGTAGACAGTAGACCGTAGACCGTAGCTCGTAGACCGTAGACCGTAGACCGTAGACCGTAGACCGTAGACCGTAGACCGTAGACCGTAGACCGTAGACCGTAGACCGTAGACCGTAGACCGTAGACCGTAGACCGTAGACCGTAGACCGTAGACCGTAGACCGTAGACCGTAGACTACAGACTACAAACTGTATACTACGGCTGCGGACTACCAACTAGAAACTACACACTACAAAATGAACACTATGTAACTGTAGCCTGCTATCTGTAGTGTATACAGATAGCAGGCTACAGCTACAGATACAGATTGAAGGCTAGAGACTACAGATCACAGACTACCGATCATAGATTATAGATCAGTCTAGTCTATAGTATGATTATAGACTAGAGATCGTAGACTATAAACGTAGACTAGAGATAATAGACTCATGGATGCTCCATACCATAGACATAACATTGACCATAAACTAAAGACTATAAACTAGACCAAGTAAATACCATGGCGTCATCGTAGTTTGTTGTTAAATTGTGCTTAGTAGTTTCAAGACCTACAATTTGCAGTCCTGCATT
The DNA here is from genome assembly GCA_929113105.1 of Agrypnus murinus. NCBI lineage: Eukaryota > Metazoa > Arthropoda > Insecta > Coleoptera > Elateridae > Agrypnus > Agrypnus murinus. The sequence goes on from OV816023.1 coordinate 95,452,604, forward strand.
ATAAACAGTTTACTGTAGCTTTTGCCAAGATATGAGAAGCAAATATATAAGATGTGAATAATTAGAGTAATGATAAAAATAAATCATTTGAAATTCATAATTATGTATAATTCTTTTCAATAATGCGATGATTAGAACTTTAGTAACTAAGCTTCTTTTTTTTAATTTTATGTCTATGCATGGCCCTAATGCAAAAAAACAGTCTCTCACACACACCCATTCATAGTTGAGGTGGTGGAATTTTCCAATTTATGAAAAATTCTGCAGGCCCAAGTGAGATTTAAACACACCAGACATCACTTGTCTACTGCATGTTCCTTATTGAATTTTTAAACAAAAATCTTACTACCAGCTGTTGTTTATGATAAGATGTCTCCTTAAGTATTATTATTAATATGTGTCGTTACAATTTTAGAGCATTGTTCAGTGTGCTGTGAGTTGAAAAAGGTTGAATAATACTGCCATAGATTGTAGTTTTTAAACCATAGACTACAGCCAACAACTTATAAACCGTAGATGAAGACTCTGATCATATACTATAGGCCATAAATTGGAGACAAAAGACTATACACCATAGATTTGACATTATAATCTGTACGGGGTGTTTTAGTAAAAGTGAGCATTATTTAAGCAGATAACAGTATACGTCAAGATAGACAAAAAAAATTTTTACAAATTTTTATTTTAAGGAGATCGAGAAAAGCTCAAACAGGTGATTTGTTTGGGAGCTACCTAGTTCAACATGGCCTACTACAACAGCACAGTCTTAAAAGCGCATGCAATAAATTATTACTTGAAGCAATATTAAGCAAAGATGTACCAACTTTTTGAGGTGAGTATACAGAATCGACAGGAGTGGTTAAAACCCAGACAGTACATTCTCCCTGGAAGCCTGATCTGGTAAACGGACGGCTCTAAAACCGAGGCGGGTGCTGGATCAGGTCTATATGGCGAAAATGCAAGAACGGGGTTTTACTTTCTTGAACATTCGCCTCAGTCTTTCAAACGGAAACTTACGCAATACTACAGTGTGCGCGTGAAGACATCAAGAGGGCTTATAGAAATAAGCGAATCTATATCATATCAGACAGCCAGGCAGCTCGAAAAGCTTCAATTCAAAAGCTTTCAAATTCAAGATTTATTCTAGACTAGTTTGGGAATGTTTTACGAAACTCAATGAACTAGCAAATCAAAACACTGCTAACGGTGCCAGGTCACTGCGGAATTGAAGGCAATTAAAAAGCCGATGAACTAGCCAGAACTAACAGCAGGGCTCCGCCGAGGTTTTTCCTGGCTTGGGAGTACCAAAAAGTACAGTCCGGGACTACGTCAAAGACTGCTCCCGTACTCAGCACAGCATCTGGACAGACTTTCCCAGTAAAGAACAATAGAACTTCTTATCTTAAGTAGGTTGCAACTCAAGTTCATTACGGGCTTCCTAACAGGGCAAGCTACCGTTAAGGAACACCTGTGTAAGATCGGGAAATTCAATAGAGACCTCACTTGCATGCTTTGCAACGAGGAACCAGAAACAGCTATGCATATTTTATGCAACTGCGATGCGCTGAGTAGGAAAAGACAGCGCATTTTCCGACAACCCTTCTTGGAACCGAAAGTCTTCATCATGCATCCAGCGAGAAACTTGTATCTATTGATACAGGGTACTGGCATTACAGACTCATTGTGATTAACTTGTTATAGGGCGAGTACAAACAGACTTCTAGGTTATAAAGCGACCCGTACCAATTGGCAGACGACACGCTAAGGGGAGATAAAAAAGCAAAAATGTAGTTCAAGTGTCTTAACAACTAATAATAAAATAATCAGCATTCTTTCTGTGACCTGCACTAATCTAAAGAAAGCAAAGTAATTTAGTTGGTAGGTAAGCAATATGTGTATTGTATTAGGTAGCCAGTGTTTGCGTTACGAGAACAAGAATTCAAAACATCATCATTACGGGTAAGTCAACGCGACGAGAACGATTAAACCGTGCAAACATTGACATTGTGTATAATAAGCATAATAACCGATAAAATAGTAGATAGACAAAACAAAATAAAGTATGACACCACATACCCCTATATCAATGTATCATCTTAAAAATACAGATGAACACGTACAGCACAGTTTGTGATTTTTGAATCAGTGTCATCGAATTTGCTTTCAAAATAGTATTTAAAAGTATTAGTTTCATAAGACATGTTTTTAGTGTATGCGTCCGAGTTTAGAAAACGATCCACGTATCGGGGAGTTTTCTAAAGAGGACAAATGCGCTAAAAAAACGAATACTTTATACTATTTTTTCTATTTGCGTTATTTCATTATTAAATAATTAAAAAAATTACATAGTTTTAAATAAAATTTGTTAGAGATATTTTGGTAAGTGGCATAGCAGTTGGCAACACTAGAAATTATGCAAATGTTTTTCACATAATAACCTCGCTAACTTTATTTAATCCGCGCGATGTAGAAAACCCCAACTATGTCTGATACACACAAAGCCCGCTGAACAGCAGGACCTCGTTCAAATTTGCCAGGTGTATTATACGTACTGTTGAAAATTAATATAAATTCAAAGTAGAATGTATGCCAATATATTTGTGACATAAATGATAACTGCTACTTAATGAATTAAAAAATTGTATGAAATAAGAATAATTAGATTTCATAGAATAAATACCTTATTTGTTAAAGAAATTAATGAGATATAAATACCAATAGTATTTTCAGCAAAGAATGATTTTTGTTAACAAAAATAATTATTCATTGGATCTTTTGGATATTATAACTTATAGATATATAATTTTATGAAACTGAATTCTATTACGTTAAATTTATCGTGAGCATATTGCACATACACAACACAATGCATCCGATGATGACAGTATTAAAATTTACAATTTCGTTAATAATAAAGTAAAACTCTTATGCTCGTAACGGGGCTACGATCGACGGGGCGTTGCGATGCGTCTTGCAATACTAATTTAGCGATCGTTGCATTCCAGTTACAAGAGTTCACTGCGTAAATAAGATAAGTTTGAAATTCTAAGAACAGCTGTCTAACAGTGACATAAACTTTAAAAAATAAAATGTTACTGTTTCCAGTATTCTAATAAATTTCATTAGGACACGCAAATATAAAAACATTTTTTCTCGTAGATCACAGACCCAGAAGATAGAGCACACGCCACAATTATAGATTATAAATACTAGATTACAGCTTATTGATATTTAAAATATTGATTTTTAATTTAACTGTAATGTTAACAACTTTTAGCTCTATAACCAAGCAAGAAGTTCGTTCATATAAACTTACTTCAAAACAATTTCATTGCATGCATATAATTACATATTAGAAATTTCGAAACAAAATTTTGAGATAAACTTTTGTTTAAGTGAGTAAAAACTCTACTTCCACAATACTACAAACTATATTCGTATACAACACAAAAAAGTCCAGAAAGAACCACAGGAAAAAGTAAAAAACTTAATTACCATTTATTTGAGAATTTATGTAAAATGGTAAAATTTGAAATATCTAAATTATTGTAACCATTGTTATCAATCCCTATCCCATTTATATTGTGTAACTATACTACAAAAGAAGTATTTAAAAGTTTTATGATTGATTAATTATCAGTTTTTTAATCCATATTCTAGTCAAATTGGCGCCTTTTATTCAAGATGTAATCGATTTTGTTGCTGTACGATATATTGTGTATTTGAGCACCATCTACACTACGAAAGTTGTAAGATATAACGGAAACTAAACATCTTTAACTTTCTCATTTTGTACGATTTGCATACAATATATATCTGAGATTTAATGATGTTAGAGTAAATAAACACATTCTTATCTGTAATTATTCTTAATATCAAAATATTAACTCACAATCTAATTAAATAGTAAATTTTTCTTACATTTTTCTACTACTATTTGTAAATACAACTTATATTTAGAATAAAAATAGAATCAGTTATATTTTTAAAATATTTGTGATTATAATAGTTCAATAAATTTTATCTAACGCTACGCCTGACTTATAGGCAACTAATCGAACGCTTGTGAATGTAGTCTATCTTAGCGACAACATCGTATAGTAAAAAATACTTTAAAATAGAAAGTTTACAAATAGGGTTGGAGTCTTAGGAACTGTATGGTGTTCGAAAATATATTTCTAAAACGTAAGAGGGCGCATTTCTGCTAGAATTGAATTAAAAGAGGCTAATGCACTCTTCAGAGGCGTACATTCAAATTTTTAGATTCCTTATAATATTTATATTTGTTAACACCATATTTAACGGTGTCTCCTAACCACACATTATTGGATTTGACTAATTGCCAATACGTATTTCGGTAACGATGTTACATTTTTCTCGGCATATTTTGTTTTATGACAGCATGTTTTATGCCGTCAATTAGTTAAATACAATGTGTGGTTAGGAGACACCATTAAATATAATGTTGTGATAAACCACAGTCCTTAGAATCCATTATTAGTTTATATTTCTTGTTAAAAATATTACTAATGACTGTCAGTGCAGCTTATGAAAAAAGTTAAGAAACAAAGTTAAAAAACTTTTTAATTCATATGTCATTCATATATCAAAGATCTTTTCAATAGTATTTCGTTATGCAATTAAAATCTTCGTAAATTAATATCCCAAAGGCATCTATCGGCTTTATATGATATCTCGTCCCGTCTTTATTGCAGTACATTTTGAAAACACCTTTTTGATCCGTTGTAGGAAACACTAAAAACTTTCTAGTACAATTTACCAATTTTGCGTAAGATTTTTTTGTTTTTAATAAAAACACTTTTTGTTGCTTGCAGTAGGTTACAACAGTCAAGTTCATCGTTTATGACACTTTGGGTAATTATCTATAACAACCTTATCTGTACATTTGTGTAAAAAATTTTTAATAAAAAAAAATCATATTTGAGTTACCTTAGAAATGGATCATTTTCAATTCACCCAGTTTGAAGATTAAATACTTTTACAAAATTTGTTAATATGTTAATATTCTACAACTAGTAAAACAGAGATGTAATCGCATAATTTCTTTCTTTTGACGATGAAAGTATCTTCTTGTGCGCGCGCTGCGCCTAAATGTTTTCGTATAGGCAACATATCTTGCCAACAGCTGTAGTATGAAAATAAGGTAAAATAAGAATAAGGTAAAATAGTAAAAAACGCATGTCATAAAGCTTACCTTAGATTAACAGCTACTACAGCTTAACAAAGCGGTATTGATACAAAACCATAAATACAGGGCTACCAATATGACGTAAATAAATATCGGTTTTTTATTTTGTATTATGATTAAATAAAATAAGAATTTGAGTAATACAACCCGTATGAAGCAAAGGTGCGCCCTATAACTATTTACGTTCAATGCAATAACAACATTCTCTACAGCTAAATCAACAGCTCAGCGTTTCTCAACCTTTTTTTACTTGCGTACCCCTTGACCTACCATCACTGCTCCACGTACCCCAATCCCACCCCCATTATGTATAATTACTAACATTTACATACAGGTACAGTAATAACACTAATACAGGCACATTTTTGTTTGTTATGCAAACCACGTTAACGCGGGTCTTATTTAATTATTTTGATTTTTCATAATGAATTATAATTTGGATTGGAAATGCCAATTGTTACAACAACTTTTTGTATTTTCTCTTAGGTAGGAATCGACCGTCCACCATCGACTGAAAAAAATCGGTTGACCGCTGATCATTAAAATATTCAAATCACACTGGTCGGCCGACTTTGAGCGGTTTTTTCTTCCTAACCTCACTTTTATTAATTTTCTAATAAAATTTTCAAAATGAGTAGCAGTGGTGATAGCGATTCCGAAAATGTAATTGTTAATTATATGATTTGGAGGAGATAACAAGAGGAGATAGAGAAATATGGGTCGGAGAAATGGATTTAAAACGGGAACAAGAAGAATGTTTTGTATTGTATACGGTAAGAATTTCATCCTGGGCTATATACTAACTGCAGAAAGCAACAATCGCAATATTTTTACATCCATGCCTACAATCTTTATACACAAATTATGTTATGTTCTGATACACAAAACTTTGCAAACACACCCACGTGTTTGGAAATGCAAAGTAATAACGCGCATTCGATCGTCGACCACAATCGGCCAAAATTCCAACTTGTTTGGATTTCCAGCTGGACGAACGAGCAGGGCCTACGGTGAACGGCCGAAAGTCTAACAGTGTGACGTTGCACATGCAGTTATATGTGTTCGAAATTTTGGTCGGTCTCGGACGGTCGACGTGGTCGGGCAGTGTGATTCCTGCCTTATGTTCAATCTGTCTATCAATGTCCACCATTGCATCCTTTTTCCGCGTACCCTCTGAGACCATTTCACGTACCCCTGGGGGTACGCGTACCACAGGTTGCGAAACGCTGACCTAGTTAATAATAATAATATAATAATAATAATAATAATAATAATAATTGCTACAACCCATACAAACAATAGAATCGGACACTGAAGATACAAACAATATAATTGTATATGTTTGCTATCTCTTGATGACTATGAAGACAGGACATCATTTGAGTTCGCAGGAAATACTATGATCTAAGATTTCTAATTTTTAGCCCAAAAGTGACTCGAACTAACTCGATCTAATAACGGTTCGATGTGAAGAAAAACATCTTTTGGGTAAGGATGGTGGGATAGGTAAACATACTGGTCCACGTTAAAGCTGCTATTAATATTCATCTGTTAATTATGATTTAAATAAGATAAGTGTTCTTGAGATTCCTGACAGCAACATGGTAGTGTTCCAATGCCTTACACGTTTTTTGCTGAAAGCTGTAGCTGTTTTGACTACTTTCTGCAGAATTCGAAGATTGCTTAACGTTAAGATGACCTACCAAACCTTAGTATGGCTAAAATGACCAACCAAGTGGTCATCCATGTTTCTTCTCTATGTATCGACTTATGTCATATATACCATCATTTTCTTTTATATGATGTGTGAAATATTTTATTTTTGTTCAAGAAAACATCAGCTTTCGTTTTTTTCAGTGGTAAACAGCGGAAAATTGTTTACCTGTCATTGCACGAAGGTAGAGAAATGGAACTTCACACTGCTCCATTACCAGTACATTACAGGATGTTACGGCATATTACTAGTACTGAGAAAACGTAACTTATTGACCACAATACTGTTTTGTGCATTAAGAACGCAGTTTTGATATATAATCTTAGGTTTTTCTTAAGTAAATTAGTTGGGTTAGTTTCAGCTTGGATCCTTTAAGCAGAACTTGTTACATTGTTTTGTTTAGTATTCTCAAGATTTTTTTGGAAACCGTTGCCTCTCATTCAGGTTGGTAGCGATTCGGTAGCATTTGTAGACGAATTCCTAGCTGATTCCAAATTGATGGAAGCAATCATAAATTTTTTTGAGCAGTCCGTCCTGTGTATTGTCGTCCCAGATATTTTTTGCATTTTTGGTGATCATCTAAAGTAAAGACTGCTACACTCACTTTACAATTTTTCGCGATGTTTTGCAATTGCTTGGATTTCCAATTTCTAGCTCTGCTTGCGTCTATACATTCCACATCTTCAAAAGAATTGAACTTGACGTTGTACTGTTTGAAACACATTTCTTGTAAGTTTTAGCTATACCGTTTCAAAGTATTTGATTACGGGTTCTTTATAATCAATTAAATGTGAAATCCTTCAAAATTAAAGCTAGTTCAGAAGTTGTATTTTCGTCAATTGTATAGTTTCTTTGTTATAGTGTTATTTTTAAATTACATTTTATAGTACTTACGTCAATGCACGAACAGCTTTACTGTCAAAGTTGGGCAATTGATGTATGCTCTTAGAAAGACACCAAAATAAGGTAATATGATTACTTGTTTTTTGCTATTTCTGGATAGCCTTGTAACTAAGCAAATTAACTCTCATTAGATATAATTAATTCTCATTGGCTGAATTTAACATCACCTGCCATATGAATTATCAGATAGATACTAGATGGTGTTAAAAACATCGAATTTTCTAAATAAGAACTTTCACCACCAATTAACACCTTTACTGCAAAAGAAGTCAGAAGAGAAATAAGCTATTTACGCAAACATAAAGCTCCTAAATATGACGTAATTGTAGCAGATATACTGAAATACCTTCCACGAAAAGGAATAGTTTTAATTACAATATTTTTAACTGCTCATTACGTCTATGCTACTTCCCTGTTTAATGTAAATATGCTCAAATCTTTATGGTACCCAAGCCTGGCAAACCTCTGACAGAAACTAATTCCTACAGACCAATAAGCCTTCTTCCTATTATCTCCAAGGTCTTTGAAAGATTCCTTCTTAACAGAATTAAAAAAGACAACTCCATTAACGATCTAATCTCCACACATCAGTTCGGCTTCCGACAAAACCATTTGACGATCCAACAATGACCCAAAATCGCCAACAAAATCAAAGACAATTTGGAAAAAAAGGAAATATGTACCTCAGTATTTCTTGACATTCTACAACCATTTGACAGGGTTTGGCATACGGGTGGAGGGGGTCCCTAGATACTTAGCTGCTCTTGTGCAAAGATTATTACTGCTGCCCCCAATTTTTATATATATATTGACCTCCCCTTTTGATTGATCATATTCGTAGCAATAACAATTTTAAGTTTTATGTTAATTTGTAACAGAAATACGCTTATTAGAAAAATAAGTAAGTATAATTCAATTTAGCATTTTTAACCACAACTATTTTAATAACACAGTATAGTTATAACCAGTAGATGCACTGTCGCAAATATTGATACCGTTGTGTGACCTTGTTGATTCTCGGTCTGTTAAATAACGGGTTGGCGGGTTAAGCCTCGGCGAACTGGTCGTGGATTGTCACTGTTGTGTGCGATATGCGAAGCGTCTTATCAACTTCAAAGTGCCGAGAATCGAGTGGGTATGCTGTGTTAATAGCATTATATATAATTTTTCCGATCATTTTAATTTGGAAATTGGCTGCCCGTGTGCCGTGCACACCTTCGCACACCTCTGGGACGCTCCTGCACGGGTGTCCTCTACAAACTTAAGCAACAATTTCCTACTCAACTCTACCTAATCCTTAATTCCTATCTAAATGAGCGCGATTTTCAAGTAAAAATGGAAAGTGAATTATCCAACTACAAACAAATAAAATCGGGAGTCCCGCAAGATAGTGTTCTCGGGCCATTACTGCACCTCATATTCACAAATGATACACAACAAAATGATACGATAATAGCTACATGAGCAATCATGACATCTAACCGCGATCAAACCGAGGCTGCAGAAAAACAAAATCCTCTGAATATCCTACAAAGATGGCTCTAAAAATGGAAAATTAGAGTCAATGCTAGTAAGTCTTCACAAATATCATTCACTAACAGAAGAGTCAACTGTCTCCAACTCAGTATTAACAACTCACCTATCCCGATTAAAACGGACGTTAATTTCTTGGTATCCATCTACACAGATCAAAAATTAACCTGGAAGGATCATATAAAAGCCAAAGGAAAACATCTAGATTTAAAAGTCAAAAACATGAATTGGCTAATCGACAGAAGATCCCACCTATCAATCGAAAATAAGTTTTTAATTTATAAAACAATTTTAAAGCCGATCTGGACATACAGCATAGAACGATGGGGATACAGTAACCCATCGAACACGAACATCGAAAAAGTTAAAATTAGTCATAAATATTTTAGAAGAAAAACGAGGGAAAATTAATCTAGTAACACTTAATTATCAATTTTTCTCAAGTACGCTGTGGAAATTTGACAACTAAAGTTATAACAAGCAAACACCAATAAACGAGATTATTCAATTTTATTGAAACGATAACAAAAATAAACGAAACACAAAAAATATCTATTCTAAATGCAAGAGGACAAAAAAAATATAATATGGTTATATTAAATTATATTTTCAAAAAAACCGCGCGCGTGGTCTTGCGACGCATAGCTGAAGCATAGCGTAGCCCACACCAAGTAAGTTTAAAATAATTGTGTTGGAAAGAAATGAATGGAAAAGAATGGCAGTTGGAGGTCTTTGCAATAGAATACAGGTCGAGAAGTGATTGGTTTTGGTGGTGTTTCTTTCTGAGTATCTGCTTTATAAGTAGAATTTATTCAAGCGAGAGTCTCAAAAAGTTGTACAAATCTTTTGTATGATTCTATAATTATAGTAGCGTTTTATTTAAACCTATTTTTATGTCGGCCAGGTCCGGGCTTACGCCCGGACTTGGCCTCCCCTTCTCCACTAGTCGAGTTCTTCTCTAGCCCATTCTTGAAAATTAAGGGAATAATTGGAATTATTCAATAACTGTGGCAAATTTTGGATATATGTTTTAAAGGGGCCAGGGGGATGGGGGAAACACTTTTTTAGTTTAAATGCACATTTTAGTTCAAACGCATTTTTTAGTTCCAATACACTTTTTAGTTCAAATGTTGCATTTAGGTTAGGTTAGACTAGGTTATGTTAGGTTAGTTCAAAATAGTTTTCAGTTCAAATGCACTTTTTAGTTCAAATGTACTTTTTAGTTCAAATGTACTTTTTTGGTTCAAATGCACTTTTTTTAGTTGAAATGTAGTATTTAGGTCAGGTTAGGTTAGGTTAGGACAGGTTAGGTTAGTTCAAACGTGCTTTTTTAGTTCTAATGCACTTTTTAGTTCAAATGTACTTTTTAGTTCAAATGTACTTTTTTAGTTCAAATGCACTTTTTTTAGTTGAAATGTAGTATTTAGGTCAGGTGAGGTTAGGTTAGGTCAGGTTAGGTTAGTTCAAACTAGCTTTTTTCAGTTAAAATACACTTTTTAGTTCAAATGCACTGTTTAGTTTTTAGTTCAAATGTCCTCTATAGTCTAAACGTACATTTTAGTTCAAATATACTTTCTTAGTTTAATTGTAGTATTTAGGTTAGATTAGACTAGGTCAGGTTAGGTTAGGTTAGATTAAGTGAGGTTAGGTTAGGTCAGGTGAGGTTAGGTTAGTTCAAATGCACTTTTCAGTTCAAATCAACTTTTTATTAATTCAAACGTAACATTTAGGTTAGGTTAGGATAGGTTAGGTTAGATTAAGTTAGGTTAGGTCAGGTGAGGTTAGGTTAGGTCAGGTGAGGTTAGATTAAGTTGGGTTAGGTTAGGTTTAGGTTAAGTCAGGTTAGGTTAGTTGAAAAATTCAAACGCGCTTTTTTAGTTCAAATGCACTTTTTTGTTTTTCAAATTGAGCAAATTACATGGTATCCCGTTGTATACGTTATTCTTTACGTGACTCCATGGAAAAAATCTACTGGTGACAAATCTGGAGATCGAGCAGGCTACTCCATGGGTCTCCTTTAACCAATCCATCTGTTAGGAAAAACATTATTCAAGTACGCTGTAACATGTGCTGCAAAATGCGGTGGGGCTAGCGGCTTGTTAGATGATAAACCTGTTGTCAATACCTCCTTTTTCACCGAGAAATATCGCAGTAATTGTGGGTAGAACATGATTTTGAAGTAACTCAAGGTATTCATTAGTGGTAAGACTTTCATCAAGAAAAAAAGTCCTATGATTTGTCCTCTTATAATGCCTATACATGCATTGAGTTTTTGCTGATATTGTGTGTGTCCCTCTTCCACCCAGTGTGGATTTGCGTTCGATCAATTCCGACAATTACGTCGATTTATCGTATCGTTACAGCATAAATGTCGCTTAGCAACACAACAAAAGATTATACGAACAAATCAAAAATGTCACAATACCTATTGGTATAAACGAAAAAAACTTTTGCATTTTAATATTTGTTTGTAACTGTTCAAATTAAAAAGTTACAGCCATTACTTTATCCTTTTGTTACACCCTGTATATAAGGAGCGGGGCGCAAACGCAATTCTAGCAGGGTAACAAATACTAAATTGACTACTATTCTCTACAAGTAACTAATTTATAACTGCCAATGTCATCAAGAGTTAATAACTAAGACCTTAAAAGGTCTTAATAGAAGTTTGACAAAGTTTTTTGATCTCGATTGTTTAAATTTGAACAAAAAATAGCGAGAATTTAGGAACCGACCACATTTTCCAAAACACAATGAAGCGTGGTTTAGAGCAACAAATTAAATTGCCAGAATATGCTGTAAACCAAAACGATTTAAGAAATCAAGATCAACCGTCATCTTCTAGAGGAATACCTCAAAATCCTTTTGAGGAAGCTTCAGTAAAGACAAAGAAACGACGAGTAGCAGATTTAGTATCAACACGGAGCAATAAGGAACTTTGCAACTTGAGAAACTTGAGGAGGTTTGCAACTGAACTATCAACACGCACATCAGTAATGGAGTAAAGAACGCCACATCAGGTCTTAGCTTTATAATCTTTCTGAAAACAAATATAACATTTTACGGAATGTTGTCAGCAATTGAAACCTCAGAGAGCTGGTGGAGTTGATTTGCAAGATCTACTTAACAAGGCAGCGAGGAGCATTAGTCAATTAGTGAACGTAACTAATAAATTAGTATAGGCTAGTTATACAGTCTTCAGTTAACTCTAAGTAGAGGATAATCATCTTGAATCGAATTGTTTAAGCAATTCTATCTATGGTGATCACTTTTTAACCAGAAGTACAAGCAAGCAGAGACTGTACAACATTACTGGTTCTAAATTAAATGTTATTTAGTTTTGTGTATAATTTTATGAGTTACCATCAAGTTATAGTTAATTTGTTGCATCATAATTTTTTTGTTACTACTGGTTTGATTTAATTTCTTTGCCTAAAAGGTGAACACTCCAAAATCGGGACACCCAAGTTAAAAACGAAGAATGTATAAAAAGTTACCTTAATTGATTTCAGGATGGTACATTATTCTTACAATTGCAAAATTATTTCATTACTCTGAACTTACACTATACCCTACTAAACGGACCTTGCTACGTATACGACGGTTTTTGCATGTTTTATTTGAAGCCCACGTCCATTTACATCGAAAATTATCGCCAGTTTGAACATCTACACATGTTTTCCTCAAAATCCCGTTAATAATTGACCAGTACTGTTCGATGAGTCGAAGTTGTGACCTCTTTGGATTATATTCTTTTGGAATGTAATCAATATTGTTTATATTTGTACCACCTCCTAACGTCATTAGAGTAGTGACAGGTTGCCAGATGAGTGTGGCAAACGACGTTTCTTCGGACATTCTTCCAGGTAAAGTTCGACATTTATTGTGTTAGTAGAAAAAAAGATTCGGCTTCTCAAGCCGCAGGAACAGATGGCTTGTCACATCAAAAAAGTTCTTGGGGAACTTGCAACAGTAGATTTTGGTAGTTCTACTCTATGAGCGAGTAGAACCCAGATTCTCATTAAAAGCGTACAAAATCTATTTTCGGCGTTCTAGTTCTGACACTGACATTTTTTGTATTCTAGTTTTGTCATTTGGCTGCTATATTAAATAAAACGCGATCGTCATACAGCGCATTGCATATTTGCAATTTTCCTATGTTGCGTTGGAAAATATCCAGTCATTGCATTATGCACACATAGGCAACCAATTATACAGCACGCTCTTTCATACGCTCTACATATATTGCATGGTAAATATATAGCACTGTATGTTATTCCAAAGCCTATTAGATAATTGTTTGCAAAATTTCAGCTCCCTAACTATTCAACTAAAAAGGGCATCTCTTAAGCTTTGTGTCCCAATTTTGGCACGTCCACCTTTTAAATTATTATAAAATTATGTACAGAAAGATCTTTACTGTGTAAATTAAACATCTAAGTGTAATCTACTAATGAATGTGAGAAATTGCTCAGAATCTGTATAAAAAGACATATTTTTGATTTTCTATCAGATCTCCCATTTAAACAATGGACTGTGAACAAGCCGACAGTATAATAGCAACGATTAAGAAACAAGAACTATTATGGCTACTCAAAGCTATTCAAACGATTTTGTGACCGCATATGCAAGCGCTCTGCTGTTCGGTGGCTTCACAGTAGCGTTACAAATGCATCATACACATACATCACAGAGACCGCCACCGGTGCAGCTATTTAGATGACATTATTAGCTCTATACGTAACTATTTTTAAATATCGAGTATTGACTATTGACATAATTCAAATCACATATTATACCAATATAAAGAGAAATCCTAAATAACAGTATTCTAAATATTTGCTATCAGTAAATGCTGAACTCGGTCCGTCTACTGAAACAACAATTCCAAAAAGTAGCGACTATTAGTCCTCCTATTTATCCAAAGAAGTCGCAGTTCATCACTGCTTCGCAAAAATCGCAGATTGGCACACCTCTACTTTATTACAAAACATCGAATCCGTGAATTGAACTGTTTATTAAATTGTATTGCTTGAATAGGTAATGCTTAACAAAGTGGACATACATGGTGCTGTACATGTATAAAAGATAAATTATATCAAGCAGTGACGAGTCTAAAAACATAAAGGGGAAGGAGATTGGACTTGAAAACAGTAGTTTCTCTAATAAGTGTTACAATCCTGTGTTCTATAGTGTTTAGTACACATTCTGTACGGGTTAACGACAAACTTGTATAACCCGACGACGATATAAGTGCACTGTATACCAAATCGGTTTAAAGAAGCGAATTTGAAGACATATTGTAACAGACAGTTTTTTCTATCTCTTTGTTTGTTTTAATATCACCTCGTATATTGATAAAAAAGTTATTGGGTTATCATTTGGAAGACACTCTGTATATTATAAAATTCGATTTTTTAAATATTTTTTTGCAACGTCATCTAGGTTTGGTATCTTTGATTGCAAATTATCGATTTTTTCTTTGTGAACAATTATTTCTTTTATATATTTCTCTCCTGTTATTTAAGTATATCATTTTAATTGCTAATCATCGATGTTTCGAATCTTCTTGGTTCTCCTTTTTCGTTAATCAATAATAAACCTGGGATTAATGGGATAATTATGGTGTAATTAGTGCACAACATGGTTTTGTAAAATATTGAAAGTATTAATTCATTGTTTGGAAGTTATGGAATGACGGCATTATAGTTTTCTTTGAAAAACGATACCTCCCCTTTGAGTTTGAAAGGCAATATTGTTATTTTGTATTTAATTAAAGTTTCTTCTGTTTTATTAATGTAATCAATAAGCCTTTCTTCTAAAAGATAATGATTCTTTATAAGGAAATCGATCTAGACTTTAATTGAAAATGACGTTTAAGTCCAGTGCTACTGATTATAAGGCATTATTAATGGACTTGTATTCCGCAAAATGTTGATTACCTACTTGTGATTTTTCATCAAAAGATTTTAATCCGGGTAAATCAAATTTAGTTTATTGAAATAACCAGGTGGGTTCTTTATATCTTATTTTCATGTGAAAACGTCATTTAGTTTGCTGTATCCAAATTGAAAAGTTAATTATTTGCTTTATGTGTTAGAATATACCTAAAGTTACAATTTAATGAAAATTCATAATATGATAAGAAATCAATTTTTCTAAGATTCTGAATTTAATATCTCAAGTAACTAATAAACTTAATAACGATTAAAGTATGATTTTCTGAGTATTTTTTAATTTAGTTGTAACATTATTAATATTATTATTAACTATAATAAGACATTAGTTAAATTACAACTGAAGACCTTCCAGTTCATTATCAATCCAATGATTGGATAAGGGTTTTTATGTGTGAATAAATAAATTATATTATTGGAATTATTTTATTTGTTGTGTTATATTTTGTGTTACAACGGAGTGAAGAAATTCGGTTCATGCATAATTAGAACGGATTTACTTTGAGATATTAGCTCCGTTGTTGTGGAGAACTACTGATAGCACTTTATTTGCTTACACTAACCATGCTGGCGCCCATGATCCATAGCTCTGTTAAATCACCTGGATTTTCAATTCACCTACGACCTACCTTAATTTAAAAAAAAACATGTCGTGCTCATTCGTTAGACTAAGCCGAAGCCTACTTAACCATGACGTAAGTAATATTGCTTAGAAGTTTTGTTTGCTACAAATTGACGCCCAACAAAAGGGGCCTTTCCTTGTATTGTTAAGTAGTTTTTTTTATTTCTACAAATTGACAGTCCATCGAAGGGTTTTTATAAAAGCTGATGTTAAAAAGTATATGTTGCAATATAAATGGAGAAATAAATCGAGGACTTACCTGATGATGGTAATTGAGGTTTATAGTTGCAAGGGTTGAAAACAGGCGAAAATAATGAGCGACGGTAAACATCTAGATGACAACATCGATACGATATGAGATCCATGCAGGTAACTCTATGTGCAACCTCTATTATCCTTCACTGTTTTTATAGGTTAGGTAGGTTACTCTATGTGCAACATCTATCCTTCGCTGTTTTATAGGTTAGGTAGATTAGATTTAGGTTAGTAACCTAACCTAAATCTATAATATTCGGTCTGGGCTGTGGTAGTTTTGTACAGTACATTTTGAACTACATCTCCTAAACGAGTTGGACCCAATGCATAAATGTAAGTGTATCTGAAGCAGAATTTTTCGTAGATTCTGAAAATATGCAGCTTATGGTGGAAGGCTTTCTGAATCCATCAAAACGCTTCAAACCACCAGGAGGTTCTATTTTTTAGTAGTTTTCTTGACATAAGTTTGCGCACAGTAGGAACTTTCTGATGCATCAAGGATGAACAAAGTTGTTCTGCTCGCCGAGACCGCCAAAATGAGCTATAGCATGTGAGTACTATTTTGACCTTTACCTGGTGATGAATATAAATGAGGTCTTCTTTGACAAAGGGAAATGTCGCCTTTATGGGCTAAAGGATCATCCCTGAAAGTTTCAAGGTGAACGTGAATATTAATTGATATGAACCATCCTACAATGCACACACAAACCGTCCTAGAACTGTTGACATTTTATAACTTTCTCATAATAATTGACCAATATATGTTTACGAATTATATTCTGTGCTTTAGAACTTCAAATTAAACTTTTTTGAAATTCAACTTTTATTTATTTTATGAGCAATCAATTCTTTCGCTTTACTAAAGCATCGACATATAGCAAACAAGAACAGGAAAATCCTAATAAAATTCACAACAAACGAAATATTGACTCTGTAATAATTATAGAACAATAATTAACTGTCATTTTTTTAATTGTCATTCCAAAACATTAACAACGAAAGTTTATAGAAAATCAATTTTTTTACAAGATGATTCGGAGGTATAAATTTGCATTGAGAGGGTGGATTCAAACTGTCAAAACGAGCAAAATGAATGTTTAAAAAAGATTTTCACGCATACCCTTTTATGTTTGGTGGATATTTTGCTAGAACAGGCTCACATTTTTAAAACCATTGTCACATAGAGTTCAATATACAAGGTACTGAAAATTCCAGTTGTTGATAAACCAATTATTCATTGTTTAGTAAACATGAAATTAATTTAAAAAATTAAAACTTGTTAGATATTTGTTTTTGCTAAAAAAAGGAGTGCTTGTCAAAGATTAAAATTCATCAGACACATGATCACAAATCATAAACAAATTATATATAATGTGTTAATTTGAAAACTTTCCACTTCAGATATCTTCTAAACTATATAAAATATTAATTACTGAAAAAACGCGTTGATAGATTTTTTGTTAATTGTGGTATCATCAAAATATTGCATCTCACCCTCTCAACCCCAACTTTAAAATTACATTTTTTTATATGAGTAAATTATGTGGAGCAGTTCACTTCCAATTTAAATAATTTGCATATTATCGACGCAGTTGCTTTTATTATAGATCTTAAAAATCAGCCTAACTTTAAATCAACACTATTTGACCAGCAGCAGATTGTGCCGAATATATTTAATTTATGCAACTTTATTGACATCATTTTATAAAAACCTACTATAGGTGGAAACTGTTGTGAAAGTTTCCAGTGCTCTAATTTAATAAAAGTTAGCACTTCTAAACATTATTTATGATAATAGGTATACGAATAGCAAAAGGTAGTATTTAGGATACAGAGACACAACGTCAGCGTCACTCAAAGAATATGCTAGTAACATACGTGCACATAAGCTACTATTATCTAAAATCGGTTTAAAACATTTTAGTTAAATATAAGATCATGAAATTCCTAAGTGACCAAGGTCTCGTATACAGGGCCGGATTTCTGAAAGTATGGTGGGGGCCCTTTCTATACAGAGTGCCACGGTGCTTTAAAATAAATGAGCAATTACATAGAGGGTTAAAGAGCGTCAGAGATAGAATCTACAACTGAAGAAAAAACTCTAGCTAGAATTTTCTTTAATTTGTAAGAAATTGCTTACAGTACTTGTTGCTAATACGGTCCTGTTAGATTTTGGTTTAATTTAAGTAGTCAATAAAAGTGGTCGAGAATTGAGATAATCAAAACAATGTAACGAGATATCTGTACTGTATTTATTTTAGACTGCCGAGTTGACAGGAAATCCCTTGAAGGAATATTGGACAAAGCCAAGTATCCATAAACGATGACATCAACGCAAGCGTCTTGCTATCGTAAAATGATTATGTATATTATCAAAAGTTTATTCGATGGTGTTTTCTGTTTTAAATAAATTTGATTAACAGTAAAAATAAACCGCACTTCATTTAGCACTTTACTTAAACACGTACTTTAATTAAAAATCGCCCTTTAATTTAAGATTAAAAGTAGGATTTATTCTTCTGTTTATTTTCGAGTGCTATTAAAAAACATAAATATGTTGTATATACACAACTGTCTCGTGCAGTCAGATTTTATTCTAATAAATAATCTAATAACCGCAATAAACTATTTACACTAATGAGAATTAGGTATTCTTCATAACAATCATAACTCCTAAGCCATAAGCTAACGAACTATTTTATTTACAAGCACAGAGTAGGAAAGAAAGATTGTTTAATAAATATTGCCGTTATCAGATCATAAACAGTACCTAGGGTTTAATGTTTATTTATTCCATGATGGTTTCAGTTTTACTAAAAAGGATTACTAGAATCAAGCAATTGCTCAGGTTGTAAACAATTTATTAACATCTCAGATTAAAACTCGTAATGTAATTTGCTTATAAAGCCGAATCGTTTATGTTATGTTTTTTAAATTAAATTCAAAGCCGCCCACAACAATATAAATTGCCTTTTAATCTAATTAACTGCCTTATTAGGAAACCAAATGTCCCCTTTAAAAATCAGATACTTTTATTTTAAAGCTGTTATTAGACCTTGAATTTATTTGCATCTGCGTCAAGTCATTTTTAGTATTCTGCGGGATAGAGAAAATAGTGCTTTATTGATAAATTATTTAAAGTTCAACAAACTACATCCCTCGGCATTATGCGACATAAGGAAAATGCATGTCTAGCAGAGTGCAGACCAGACTGAAAACTTGAACTTTAAATAACATTTTCGAAAAAGTTATCTCTACACATTATCAACTATCTCGTATTCAAGTATTGTTAGTTACTTTTGAAACCCTGTAATATAATATTTTGTATATAATGTATTATAATATTTTGTTTTATTATGTCTAAAAAGTTTATACTAAAATGTCGTTACTGATACACAGCGCAGGGTAGCGAGCGGAAGAAAGGTAAACTTGATTATGCAAGCGGGAAATTAAATTTAAAAATTTCATTTTTTTTATAAATTGTTCTTGTGCAGCTGCAGCCCACCCAGCTCACCCTTAAATCCAACTCTGCTCACATAACCAAACACACCTATACCAGAATGTAGGAGATACCTTTTTTGTGCCTTTTTGTACATTCAAAAGGTTGTGTTATACTTGATTTTGCATCTATTATTTATTTACATACCAAACATTTATCACTAACAACACGCTTTTTTAGCAGCTTTAACAATATACAGTAAAATCTCTCTAATGTGGACCCCTTCGGGACTAGGCAGATTGTCCACATGGAGAAGAGAATACATGTATTTATTGAATTGTATAACCACAAATCACTTTCAAAGGACATGAATGGATTAACTGTAAATGGATTTTAAGGACTGTTTGTAGTAGTATTTCATAGTTTTCTAAAAGTTCATAATGGAGAGGTAATCTATAGATATAAGACATAAAATGTCTGTCCATGTCCACATTCGAAAGTGTCTACATAAAAGAGGTTTTATCTACATTAATCATTATAAGAATGAGTTGGGTCATTAAAAAGTATTATCACGTGGGGTTCGTGACTGGTACGACCCCCAGTCACGGGTCAGAGGTAGAAATAGGAAGTAAACACAGACCACAATTAATCGTATACTAAACAACAAGTTACAATACATTGGGTTTACAAATATAAGTGTGAGGACATATAAGTCCTTCTAAAACTAATATAAACATGACGGTGATCGAAACCATCCTGTACTAACACTAGGTCCTACACATAACGCTAGAAAACCTGGCAATTAATGCCTCTGTGCACCACATTCTGGATCCCTAGAACACTATAACTAAGCACATTAGGGAGGCAGAACTAAGCTTTTCTGAAACTAAGCAGAGGGGAGTCCTGTAATCAGTGCTCCTGGACACCAGATTCTAGTCCCACTCGATAAATAATAAAAAGGTACTTACCGGCTTACTTCAAGATGTTGTTGTGTTGGAGTTATTTTCAGACTGAATATTAGGCTTGAAGCAAGCTGTTTATATACTGTATCCTCATGAATATTGCGGAAGCCTTATTGTATAAATGAATATATTACGGATAATGAGATGAATATATAAATGCATAATGAGATGCAAATATAAATGCATACTGTATAAATGAATATATTACTTCTAATGAGATGCATATTGTATAAATGAATAAACTACTTCTAATGAGACGCATACTTTATCATATAACTTGTTGTTTGCATGCGATGCTTCTTGCAGGTGGTCTAGTCCACAACGAGAAGTTTTAGTGGATTGAAAAAATGTAATCTTTGAAATATTAAGACTGGCTAAATAACCACAAAATAATAAAAGATAAGATGATAGTGTCAATATTAAATAACTTAATATATAACAAAAATAAAAATTTATAAAGAATTCATAAGAGAAAAAATATTCAAGCACAGAAAAAAGACAAAAATTTTGAATTTGTTGAAAAACACAGAAGCACCAACAAATAAATCATGAGTTGTGATTTTAAATAATTACTTTAAATCAAATGAGTAATTAAAAAGTGAATGCTACATTATTAAACCAGAAATCCCTAAGCTCCGTAAAATAATATATCGTAAACTTTTAGTAAAGTTCAACCAACAATACAAGAAATGAGTCACCAGCTTAATAACCCATCCTTTATCCTTTACCCATTTTCAGCACATAATTTGTGATGACTAATTTCTTGTATTAATGGTTACACTTTAGTTACTGTTTATATTTCTGTTATTTTAAAGTTACAGCTGAAATAAAAGTTAAATCATATGCAGTTGATAATTTATTAATCAGTTTATTTTGAAATACAACTTAGAATAGAATTCTAATTTTGAGAAAGAAATTAAAAATGAAAAGAGTAGTTTTGCTGATGTTAAGTTTCTTTCTTGTATCGATCTTCCGGGGGTCGTTGATGCTGAACTTCAAGTAATTAACTGATTACTCAATCGATTGTCCGCTGCTAGCAGTATTTGAAATAAAGGAGCGTTTACTTCTACAGAAATGTAATTGTTTGAATTGTTTGGTTACAATCCTATAAAGAAAGTTTTTTAAAAATCAAAAAATTGCATTGATGACATATATACCGAGACACAACCAACATACAGGGTTTAACTAAGATAACGTAATGGTTTAGAATATATTTTTCTTATCAACATGTGGTCGCTTCCTGCTAGTTTTCGAGAAAATCACATTTATTTTTACGATTTTAGAATATCAAAATTAAAAAAAGGAAAATATATTTTAGATCATTACAGCCCGTCGTCTACCCTCCCCCATTACAAGGTTTCTAGCTATATTAGTTACACCTTGTATGTTGCGTCTAGTATATATTGTCATCAATCAATTTTTTGATTTTTAAAAATCTTACAGTTGTCATTAACTAACTTGAAAAAATGTATTAATAAATCGTTGTTTGATTTTTATTGATACAACATAGCCACATTTCATCTCACTAAGTATTAATGGAATATTAAAGATTTAATATTGTTTAAGAATAGATTCAAGATTTAGTATTTAAGATTGTTTGGTTAAGTTACACTTCTGAAATAAACTCTCCTTTACGTCAAATACTGTTAACAACGGATAATCGATTAAGTATAAACAATAATTAATTGAAGTTCAGCATCAACGACCTCCAGAAGATCTATACAAGAAAGAAATTTAACATCAGCAAAACTACTCTTTTCATTTTTTAAATTTCTCTCTCAAAGATAGAATTTTAATCTAAGCTCTCTTTCAAAATAAACTGATCAATACATTATCAACTTATAATTTAGCTTTTATTTCAGCTGTAATTTTAAAATGACAGAAATATAAACAGTAACTACTAAAAGTTTACGATATATTATTTTACGGAATTTAGGAATTTCTGGTTTATTAATATAGCATTTACTTTTTAATTGCTCCTGTGATTTAAAGTAATTATTCATTATTTATTTGATACTATTTTTGTGTTTTTGAACACTATACATTTTTAATATACAGTGTGTAACTAATATAACCAGAAACCTTAAGATGGAGGATCGGTGTAATTATTTAGAACATATTTTTTTATCAGTCTTATTACTTTTCTTAGTTTGCGAGCAAACTGCTTTTTAAGTACTCACATTATATTAAAAATAGAAAACAAGCAAAAACATTTTTTTAATTTTGAGATTATAAAAACTTAAAAAAATATGTATATTGAAAATGTCTAATGTTAAAGTGATAAATGTAAATAATGCCTGAATTATAGGCAATAGTATAATAAGCAACAGCTCTAACAAATTGTCATGACGACTAAATGGAATAGCATATTCGGAATCTAACTAGAAAAATATAACTTCTTACAATAATACGTAACATTGTCTAAAAGCGTCTAAAAGTCCTCGGGGTAACAATAACAGCGTTCCTAAGTCGTAATCTACATACGATTTTCACCAGAAAGTAAATGTTATCCGTAGTTAGTGTAAATTAACCAACTTAATTAAAACTATCACTACAAAATAAAAAAGTGGAATACATGAGTACGGAAAAGTACTGTTTTCTTAAAATGATTTATTAGAAAATATCTACATATAGGCAGCTATATGTCTACACCCTCTGCATTAATTAAAATTTAATTTAGTTAAATAAATAGAGGAGAATAATAAGACTAAACATAAGGATAATCATTTAATGAGTAATAGTTCAAGATAAAACACAGCACATGCTTCTGAATGGTTTTAAGTTATCCTCATCCTCAGCTTCAAAATAACCAAGAGCTACAAACAGCTCAAAGAAGTAAAATATCTGAAACAGTCTCGATTGGTTTAATATTATTTCAGAAAATTGGTTCTCTTTGTAAATGTTTTCCAAGGTCTCCTTTTACATACAAAGTTACCCCTTTTTGTCTACTAAATAATTAGTTTATTCACCAAAGCTGCTATTTTGAAACAAGAGTGTGCCTTAATATACGAAATAATTAAATAAATCTCGTGCTCTAGATATGAAGATGTCAAATATGTTACATATTTTTTATGTGGATTACTGAATAGAATTTTACTGCTGTACTTGTATTATCAAGAGATTTTGGTGACTCAGGGTTTACTATTTTTCTATAGGTCCTCGCAGAAGCTTATTGGCAAGTTCTTTGTAAAGTTAAACCGAGGAATAAGACTACTGTGGCGAATATTTTGATCACGACATTCAATACACTACGTTTTTCCTTTTAACATCTTGAAATCTTATTAAATATTTTCTGAATAAAAATGTTACCAGAAATTCTACTATTATGCTATCAATATTAAATTATTCGTTCGACAGCTGTGTGTCGGACGTGTTCAAATTCGTACAAATACTGTAGGAGCATTCTATTGAATTTGACCTGTATCTACATTAAAAATTGAAAATATTTCTTAAAATAATCTTTATTCGGTATGTTTCAAATATGGCGAAATTTCTGAAAAAGTTTCAATTTCTCTTGCATTAGAAACATCATGGTGTTTATTTCTATCTGGTTCTATCCTTCGTTTAGCATCACAATTATTATAATTACATTTTGATATAACCCAAACCTGCGATTTAAAAAGCTAAGTTACTTAGTCATTGTATTTCTAATTTCGGATTTGAGACATCAAAACTGAAAATCTTTAAAACCTTGGAACTGTTTCTTTGCAAATCTTTAAATCTTTAAAGAGGTGGAGTTTCTTCAAATTAGTGATTGGTGGCGTATACCGGAATTCCGTAGTTCGTACATATAACGGTCGAAGCGAGCTAAGTGACTTAAGTGTACATTTGTTTTGCCATTAAGCCACATTGGCGCTAACATATTTAAAGGCCATCAATCACAATAACAAAAAAAACACTTTCAGCTTTAACTGATGCTGGAACACAAAACTACTATTGTTGAAATCTGAACCTTTCGCATGAAATGAATCTTCATGCGTAGTAATCATATCCACTTTTTTATTTTTGTTATGTTTGTTATTTTCACATTTTAATTATTTACACAGTTACTAATGTACAATGATCAGATCTGATATCAAAACAAATTTGAATCCACATTTATTAATTGCTCATCGAAAAGTTAACTCGTCGCTATTAGAACACAAGCCTTTAAAAGTCTAATATTATTTATTACTTGGTAAAATTACCGCAAAGGACAATCACACTTATTAATTTGTCCCTGCTGAGACGAATTGTCAAGTCTTTTGAAGAAAACTAGATTACATCATTAATTTCCTCAGCCTAGAATTAACCCAAATTATTAAACTGAAAACGTCAGTTGATAACGGCAGCACTAAATTTCGACAACAGGATCTAAACCATTAAACAAACAAACAACAACAACATCAAACCAAAATAAAGGAGATCCCTCTCTAGAATTTTACCAACAAAAAACAAAACATTTTATATAGACTTAGACTTTTTCTCTGACGAAAGCTAGAATTTTCAACTATCTTTCTAAAAAGTTTTAGGAGAGGCGATTATATTCCTACCAGCTTCACAATGATCATGTCATAGGTATAACCAATAACGAATTTAGATGAAAACCTATCTTGTATTTTTATTGAAAGATGCAAACAGGAATATAATTTTAATAACTGAAACAAGCTTATCAAACTGAAACTTTATCTAAACTATAATGAGGCTTGGTAAAGTATGAATTATAGTTCTGAATGCATTTTGTTCTTTTGTGGACATTTTAATACTGAAGAAGTTTGACTCAAAATCTATTTGCTTCGAAAAGGGCAAAAGTATATATTTTCTTAAAAAAATTTATTGTTGTACTCAAAAAGGCATCGTTTTGATTTCGTTCGTCTTTTTATGATACGCATATACTAATGAGCCAAGTAGCTCGAAACTCGAGTGTTAAAGTTCCGTTCGTGGATTTTACACGTTCATTCTTTTAGTGGGCTGTCTCCATCATTTTATTTTGTGACAATAACCATTTGTTATTAAATTTTAGGTTTAAATTTCAAGATTTTTACTCTTTGATTATTTCCCACTATCGGATAGGCGTCTATCAGAATAAAGTTATAAAATGAAAACAATTAATTGTACATAACGCAAATAAACTTGAGTGCACTGGCAATCAATGTATTCCACTAAATACACAGCTCAACGTCGTTCGCGTTGTCAGTTTAGTACTCCAAAAAAGAAAACTGCACAAACCGAAAAACACGAGGAATGAGTATCGCTATATCGTGACTAGGGTGATTTTTAGGTAAGTCAGCTCTAAAGATTTGTAAAGAAAGTCAATAAAAAACCTAAACTGACCCCAAAAACTAAGAAATCAAACCTACTTACAGGTTTTCACGCAATAATACCCAAACATTCACGAGGTCAAGAAGAAACAATAATGCACTTATAAAAGATGGATTCGATGCAAGTTGTGTCGATGTTGATACTGGCTACTATAAAGATGATGATTACACCATAATGACTACGGTGGCAACAAACGAAGACGAAATATGTCAGTCACTATCCCTTGTACTTAGAAAGTTATTTTGGCGAATGCCTTATGTACGAACTATGTAATAGACCGAAAGGTTTAGGTGTTGAAGTACCTGTAATGTCCATTCGCCGCCTTAAAAACTGGACAGCTGATGAAAAATTGTGACCTGATTGGCGCAAGAAAACTGTCTGGAAAAGAGAGTACAAGAGTACGTAAAAATTAACATAATTGACGTCAAGAATAACTACGTTACGCGTTCTCGAATTCAAACCTCTCAGATTTCTTTAAGAAGTCGTTGAAAGCTATGCCGGCAGACAAATGCGTAAGAGGATGCGAGTACATTCTCAATCAGACTCCAATCTGAAAAAGTTGATCATCCAATATAAAATGCATCTCGAATAGCACACATTTGTGAAAGTTGCCGTCAGTATAATGGACGTGAAACATTTTACATCGCAATAATAAAGTTACCACGGCAATTAATGACAATGAATGGTAATAGTAATAGTAATACTTATGGTAGCTATGATATACTCTAACAACATTTAGAAAGAAAAATCAATAGAACTTGGTATGCCTCATTGGATTAATTACAAAACATAAACATAGCACAGAGTGAGGGCAAAGTTATCCAACCCTCTTACCCGTAACTCCCCTTACGCGTAACTCGAGGAGTATAGTAGAATGACAGATACACCTTTAACGTAGGCATCTCTTCATTTAATTTATTTTGGATTTTAGCTTTTTTTGTCAGTTGAACAAAACACAGGGAAGAAGGTTTTGCTACTAGTGCGCCACAATTTCAACTAAAAATGGGCCTCGTACTACAATAACACGTACAATTTATTTAGAATCTTTTTAGAAAAACAAAAGAAAAAAGTCCATCCCAAGCTTTATATGGTACCCTTTATAACAACCTATCGACCAAAGTCCCAGTCAATTTTTCGAGGTATGATCAAAAGCACTCATTTATTATTTTTTTTGATAAGAGATGAGGAAAGAGATACAGACACGTCTATGACATGTCTCGGAACTACCATTATATTAATTCACAATTGTCGCACATAAGTCAAAAACAGAAACCTTACAACTGTTTATTTCTGATTCCGGACTGATCAGAGTATCTAATCTAATCTCCCAAATGATAGCACAACAGATAGAGAGTCTTTGGACACTATTGGCTAGGAAAGTGTAGGATAAAAGATGGGAAGCACTTAATCAAGCACAATTAAGAAGAAGAATATTCCAGAAAATCCGAGAATTAGATGTGAATACCGTACAATCGCTGATACAAGGTTAGAACAAAGTTGTGTGCTGTTGAAGGCGATGACCCGCAATAGTTTAACTATTGTTTTTTTGTTAAGTGTTGGTACAATTGTTCAATTCTTGCATTTATTTTCATTTATTAATTCTGCTGTTATTTTAATTTAATAATCTGTTTATGTTATCTAAAAATGGCTAACTAGAGGGAGGCTTGACCTTGCTAAATGTATAGTTGATCAGTTTTGTGCGGCGGCACGTATAAAATTTTGAAGAGCGACCATCACTTGTCATAATTTTATAGACGCGACTACACGGGATAGTGTACATAACTACCCAGTTAGCAAGGTCTGCGTCGCTCTGTTCATAACTATTAGTACATATTATACAACTAAATACTTATTACTTATAAGTAATTAAATTATTATAACAATTAATCATGGATATATCATTGTGGAAGCTGTAGTGGTTCTGGAGCTCTGCTGCACTTAAGGACTGACCTCACTAATTGGGTCGTATTTTGAGACAAACAGGAATAGTGGAACTTCCAGTTTCAATTCAAAATTCTTCAAAAAAATACAATAAGCGACTTCAAAACAAAAGATTATTATCAAACGAAGAGAGTCGTTAATAAATTGTTAAGACTAATGATAAAAACTTATGTTAAAATCTCCCAAAATACTTATTTCACACATTAGCAAAATAGAAGCTTGTATTACATCTTTCACTTCTTACGAAAGAATGTTGTTGATCATCTCACACTGACGCGAGTTGTAGCGTCTTACGACAATAATAACGCAAGTAACGACCTACATTAGCGAGATGAGAATACTTCGGGAAATCTCTTGGTCTCCGATTAGATAGTTTTCTTAAGAAAAAAAAAAAACGATTGTATGCAATCTTTATTTTTTAAACATGTATTTTTGCATAGTTGGACGTTTCTGCACATTTACTGCTTCTATTTTCATGACAGTAAATGTTTTTTACTGGTTACTAAGGCTAACACAATGGTAAGTAGTGTAGTTGCCGTTCTAGAACAGCATTGTATTCGTATGGTGTATTCAAAAAAAAACAAATAAAACTATAGCAAAAGGTTTTATGGCCGATATTATGATCTCTTCTTACATTGATTCAAAATAATATGGTTACCGTTCATCAAATAAAGAGGTAAAAAGTTCGCGTCTTAAAAATTAAACAAAAATATTCCAAAAATCCTATCTAATCAATATTTTTAATAAAAATAGAATAAAACTGTCTGAGACAGCCACTGGTATATGACCGGTAAATTGTCTTTACTGTTCAATCAGTGCCGTAACAAAGATATGAAACGCCTGTGGTAAGAGTCTAACTTGCGACTCTCTCACACAAACATACAGCTGTTGAAAAATTAAAATTTTTGAGAAAATAAAATTGAAATTGAATTTTATATTTACTATTAACCTGATCATAACACGTTGTATTAAAGCTCTAACAATTCAAAACAATAACAAGAGTCATTATTTTATGCTATTATTAGAAGAAATTTTATACAGGGGTGCACAAGGTAGTATTTCTTTTTTCTAGTTTTAAGCTAGGTAAATGTAGATGCCTCTTTAGGTGTATGTTTCTCGAAAACGGTAGGTCCTAGTTACAACAAGACATGATTCTTTGGGTACTTCTCATTAAAAAATCATATTTTAATGAAAAAAATGCAAAAAACCTGCACATCAAAAATTTGAAAAGAAAAATGCGAGGCTCTCCTTACTTTGCGAACCTATGTATAGTGTTTTTTTGTAAATAGCATCAAATGATAATGCTTATTAATGCCAAATCACATTGAAAAACTAGTCGATGTATCACGAACGGTTTCTAAGATATTCAATAAAAGTTCAATTTTATACACCTTCATTCATGGACCGTAGCTACCTTAGGAGAACATTCCGGACCCATGTTTATACGACCTCTTTTTAATAGTCTTTTAGGATGTAGAATCACTCCTTTAAACTAATGACTGCAATCCTGAAACACCCTGTATGTAATACAAAATAATGTTTATAAAAACATATGTAAATTATGAAATGCAATTGTAAAATAAATTTTACCGGACAATTGTTACCAAGTTGTGGAAGTGCTCCTAAATATTATTATAAATAATTATTTATTGATGTTAGTGTTCAGCATATTTTATTATATAAAGTATTTTATTTTGGGAATCGGTCAGTATTATCAGACCAGGTTCCGGCAGATCTGGTTAAGGTTTTATTAGTTTTCCTTAGCTGTAACACAAATGTGGAATTTGTGCTATAACATTTGTAAATTAGCTGCACCCGCACGATGAGCCTGCGTAATAATAATAATCGCGTCTCCTTCCTACACAAGCTTCATAGCTTCTGGGGCCTGGTTCGAAAGGTAGTGGGTAGTACTCATTATTATTAAATATATACTGTTTAAACTGCAACTGTAACTGTTAAAAAATACTCTCCTACGAAGGATTTATTGACGCACGAACACCAAAGACCAGATTTGTATGCACTCAAACGAGCAGACCGTTTATGTAATTCTACTAGTACCAATAAGTTTACTAAGGAGCTTCAAATGCGGACTGTGTGCAGAATTTACATTTTCTCGTATTTGTTACTAACGAGCTGCTTCATTCTTGTACTTGACCATAACCATAAAAATATTACTTTTCTTGGATGCCCTGTGTAACTTGACAGATATTTTTAATATTTTATGTTACTACTGTCACATTTGGATGTGGCTGTGTAATGCATATAAGTAGATAGGCAACATCGATTCTAGCCCAAAATCCCATGTTATTTCTTATGAAGGTCCGATTTAGCAAAAAGAACACAAATCCAAGATGGCGTCGGCTCGCGACTCGAGGTCATCCGCAACTCGGTCCGGCGCATAACAACACCGCGTACACCTGTGTAAGATCTTGACATCTACGCGATTTCATGTTGAAATTGTTTATATTATTAACAAAGTGAAAAGTGTGTATACTGTTTCTCAGATAGATTAGCATTTACCTGTAGAATTTGATTGTCAGAACAAGATATCATTAGGTAGGTCATTAACGCAGTTGTGTATCTAGCATACCATAATATTATAACAATCTTTTTAATAAATAACACAACACGGGATATATGTAGTCAAATATGTAGTCAAATTCTATTCAATTTTACACCGTACTTTTGAGATGTAACATCTACCCGTTTTCTAGGCAATCGAATTTGAACAGGTCTATAACACGTTTTCTCATTTAATCATAATTAGGGACGACTTGAATAGCAAAATAGTAACGATAAAAGCATAATATAAATGTTAAATGATCAAAACCCGTATACTGGCCAGGTATAAAAGCCTCATGCGTTCAGGTAGCGCTAGACTATATTCCCTTCGAACCTTTATCTTTGCCCCATCTTTTAAATTCATAAAAAGGTGTTAAAATAAGGTTTCTGCATAGCATTTTAATATATGAACCGAACTGATTTATGTATCGTATTATTTAA
Organism: Agrypnus murinus; assembly: GCA_929113105.1. Classification (NCBI taxonomy): domain Eukaryota; kingdom Metazoa; phylum Arthropoda; class Insecta; order Coleoptera; family Elateridae; genus Agrypnus; species Agrypnus murinus. Next base: position 95,483,443 of record OV816023.1, read on the forward strand.
ATTCCACCTTATTACATCCAGTAACTCGGTAATTTTTCTCAGCTGACACCGACAACCACGTGCTCCACAACGCCAGCAGCCTGCAATTGGAGAATCCGACCAGCCAACCACGATGCAGCACCAGCCTGGAGGAGGGACCGACATCGTAACATTTAAGCGCTTCACGCGAGACGCTCGCTCTCATTATTTTTCCGATTTTTGCCATAACCACTATCATATTTTGTTACTGTATATATTTGGATGAATATATGACTTTATTTTGTTTTATAATACTGCCGTATTATTGCGTTAACCTTTCTTTCCTTTTACTAGCTTTATTTGGTAACTCTGAATAACTACGAGCCGTTCAACGGTAACAATTGGCGCCCAACTACAGTGTGTGTTTGGATGAACACAACAACCGACGACCCAGCCTATGGTGAACACCGGATCGACAACGCGAGAGATGGCAGAGGACAACAAACCGACAGCCGCATCCATGGACCCGTCTTCGGCGTTCTTCGCGGCCCTTCTGGACCGGCTCACCGCCCTGACACCGACGGCAGTCAACCCGGCCCTACCGACCTACGGCGGCCACGACGATGAAGACCTGGAGGACTTCATCTCCCAGATGACTGCCAACATCGCGACATCCCCGGACCAGCTGAGGCTCATCATGGTCCAACTGCGGGAACCAGCACGCGCCCTGGCCCAGAAGCAGCCGCCAAGGACTCCGGAGCAGCTCTTCGAGCTTCTACGTAGGACCTACGACTCCCCCGTGCAGCGCGTCCAGCTGTACCAGGAGTTATACGCGAAGACCCAGGCCGACCGTCAGGTAACCTCGGATTTCCTAACCCGGAAGATGTCTTTGTTGCAGAAGCTAGCACCAGTTATGCGGGAAGCCGACAAGATCCACCTTCTACGGAAGCTGCTCCGTCCCGAGGTAGCGGTCTACTTTAGCGGCCACTTCAACAGCGTGCGAGACCTAGCGGACGCAGCCATCGCCACCGCGGACACCCTCCAGTCTACCAGGAAGGCGACCAACCCCTTCATCAGCGCGGATCAACTTCCGAAATGCCGCTTCTGTCCGGAAAGACACTTCCACCGCGACTGCCCCGTACGGAGTTCGGGAAACGACGCCAGGGGGGATTAGACCGGCATATTCCCTCCTTAACCGCCATGCCCGGCATACAAGTACCCAGGATTCAGGTGCGTATGAATAATGGCATTTGTTTCAGAGCGCTAGTGGACACCGGCGCCTCCATCAATGTCATCAACGCGAAGTTCGCCCCGGGAGCCCGTAAAATCGCCACCAAACTCCCACTGGCTAGCGGTAGCCAGAAGATGTCCTGCAGCGGGGAAGCGGAACTCGACATCATCATCTCCGGATACGAACACGCCGCCAAGTTCATCGTTAGTCGCGACCTCCGAGAGGACTTCATTCTGGGGATGCCATGGTTACAAGAGCAGCAAGCGACGGTGGACATCGTCAGAGGCTGCCTGTACCTGGTAATCGGGGAACGGAAGACCGTCTTCTGGACCAAACCACCCCCTAAGACGGAATCAATAAGTATCGGGGAAATTGATCACAGTTTCCCAACGGACGCGCAAACCCGGTTTAAAAATTTAATTTCAGATTTCCCCGCGCCATTCAACACCACCCAGGGGATGACGACAACGAGCAGCACCACGCATAAGATCGACGTGACGGAACGGAAGCCAGTCTGCCAACGCCCCTATCGCGTATCGGATGAAAAGAAGCGGATCATCCAAGAACAGGTGGAAGAAATGCGGTCCCAAGGCATCATCGAGGCTTCCACATCGCCGTACTCCAGCCCGGTGGTCCTGGTGAAGAAATCCGACGGCACACCCGGTTCTGCGTGGACTACTGCAAGCTGAACGCGATCACCACCAGCGAGCCATCACCGATGCCGATCATCCAAGAGACCCTGCGTGACCTGGGGGATGCAGCAGTGTTCACCCGTCTGGACTTGAAGAGCGGCTACTGGCAAATCCCTATGGACGAGGGATCCAAGCAGCTCACCGCCTTCAGCACCCCGGATGGAGGCTACTACCACTTCAAGGTCATGCCCTTTGGACTCCGCAACGCCCCGGCGACGTTTCAACGCCTGATGAGCCAGGAAGTACTCGCAGGATACCTCCGTAAGTTCTGCATGGTATACCTCGACGACATAATCGTTTACAGCTCCGACTACGAGACCCACCTCCGACATCTCGCTTTAGTCTTGGAGAGACTATCGCAACACCGCCTCCGGTTGTCCATCAAGAAGTGCGCCTTTGGAAAGGCGTCCCTCGACTTCCTCGGCCACACCATCCACCCGGGAATGATCACGCCCCAGCGGAAGCACGTAGAGCAGATCCGGCAGCTGCCCGTACCGACCAACAAGGACAAACTCCGGAGTTTCCTTGGCGTTTGTGGATGGATCCGCCAATACATCCCGGACTTCGCGACCATCGCGGCACCACTAACCGATTTGTTACAGGCAAAGAAAACGTGGGAGATCACACCGGAAGTCATGGGGGCATTCAACCGACTGAAGACCGCATGCAGCCAACCGCTCCAGCTACACCATCCTCGCCCCAACGAGCCCCTGGTGGTCCAGACCGACGCGAGCTCCATCGGCATCGGGGCCATAGTCTACCAGGAGAACGACGACGGGACCAAGAGGATCATCTGCTTCGACAGCGCGCGCCTTAAACCAACGGAGCAGCGGTACCACATCAACGAGCAAGAGTGTCTGGCCCTGACATGAGCCCTCCGACGCTACCGACCGCTACTAGAGGGGAAACGCTTTAAAGTCCGGACGGACAGTAAAGCCCTTACCTGGTTACAATCGTTCAAAGAGGAAAAGGCAAAACTACTCAGATGGGCTTTGTTTTTACAGGAATTCGACTTCGACCTGGAGCATTGCCGCGGTACCCAGAACGAATTCGCGGACGTTCTATCGCGAGACCCCGAGGACGAGACCACCCACGACGCCCTAATCGACGCGCGACCAGCCTCACCGGAGCTCCACGCCCTGACCACCATCGTCGACGAGATCAAGCGGGCCCAAGACCAGGACGAGGAGACGCAAGAGTTCCTGAGACGCTGGCGAAACCCCTTCACCCCCGAAGATGAAGGCATCCGATCCGCGTACGAGCAACTCGAGGGATACCTTTACCGCGCCGCCACCGACACCGATCCGCAGACGCTGTACGTGCCACCCGCAGCCCGAAAAAAGGTACTCGAGCAATACCACGACGACAGTGGACACCCCGGACGGAACGAGACCCACACCGCCATCCGCCGGAGATACTGCTGGCCGCAACTAGCCCGCAACGTCGCCCTCCACGTCCAACAATGCGTGACCTGCGCCGCCGTGAAAAGAGGTAAGTTACAGACTAACGCTCCTTTGCAGGCACGCCAGCCAACCCGACCATGGCACACCGTCAACATCGACATCATGGGGCCCTATCCACCAACAGCTTCTGGAAGAAGATACATCCTGGTGATCAAAGACGCCTTCACGAGATGGGTCGAGGCATTCGCGATGCGGGACGCCACCAGCCAGTTCATGTGTCGACTAGCGGAAGAGGAAGTCTTTCATCGGTTCGGCTACCCGAAAGTCATCCTCACGGACAACGGTACCCAGTTCACCAGCGACCTCTGGAGAACCACGTGCAGAAGATGGGGCGCGACCCACCACACGACGGCGATCTACCACCCCCGAGCGAACCCGGTCGAACGACGCAACCAGGTATCAAGAAGGCCCTCCGCACGCGACTTCAGGGACAACCCCACGACGAATGGGTCCGCCATCTACCCCGAGTCCTCCACGATCTCCGCCTCCGGACCAACGCCGCCACGCGATTGAGCCCTGACAAGCTGCTGTTCGGGTACGAGCCACTTCACCCAGGGGACCAACAGCTTCCGGAACAACAGGAACCGCCATCCACCGAGGACCGACAGAGGGAAGCCAACGCCAACCAACTTCGGTATCACCGGAGATACCAGGGGCAGCCGGCTGCACCAGTCGCCCGGGTAGGATAGGATGTCATGGTACGCGCCCACATCCAATCCAACGAGCAGCGGAAGATCCACGCCGGTTTCGCGCCGAAATGGTTGGGACCCTACAACATCTGGAACATCTTCGACGGGAGGGTCTACACGGTCGACAAAGGGGGACAGCAGGTGAAGTACCACGCAGACCACATCCGGCCAGCACCACGACGCCCAGCGCTTCGCACACTTCCTCCGGCATCACCACCACCGCACCCGGAAGAAGACGAAGAAGACGCTTTGCAGGCCATGCCGTCGTCTCCGAGGGGGGGCGAATTGTCACCAACAACCAGAAGATCCAGAACGTCAGCAGCCTGCAATTGGAGAATCCGGCCGACTAACCACGATGCAGCACCAGCCTGGAGGAGGAACCGACATCCTAACATATAAGCGCTTCACGCGGGACACTCTGTTTCATTATTTTTCCGATTTTTGCCATAACCACTATCATATTTTGTTATTGTATATATTTGGATGAATATATGACTTTATTTTGTGTTATAATACTGCCGTATTATTGCGTTAACCTTTCTTTCCTTTTACTAGCTTTATTTGGTAACTCTGAATAACTACGAGCCGTTCAACGGTAACAGCTGAGAAAAATTACCAAGTTACTGGATGTAATAAGGTGCAATTTAAATAATACGATACATAAATCAGTTCGGTTCATATATTAAAATGCTATGCAGAAACGTTATTTTAACACCTTTTTATGAATTTAAAAGATGGGGAAAAGATAAAGGTTCGAAGGGGATATAGTCTAGCGCTACCTGAACGCATGAGGTTTTTATACCTGGCCAGTATACGGGTTTTTATCATTTAACATTTATATTATGCTTTTATCGTTACTATTTTGCTATTCAAGTCGTCCCTAATTATGATTAAATGAGAAAACTTGTTATAGATCTGTTCAAAATCGATTGCCTAGAAAACGGGTAGATGTTACATCTCAAAAGTACGGTGTAAAATTGAATAGAAATTGCTAACAGGCTTGCTGTTTATTATGCTGTAGATTTAAATGAAATGACTAATAGATTCTGCTTTTGTATACTTTTAAATGTTAGATCTTATAAATGTAAGGATATTAAATTTCAAGATGGATGGTGCATCAGCTGTTACAAACTAATTATGGATAAGACTTAATTACTGGATGTGTTAAAATCTCTAAACGGTTTTACTATATACAAGAAGATATTATGGAAGAATTTTATGGAGATTTCTTTCCGTTAAAATAAAATTAATGATTCTATTATATATTTAAAAGCATCTACTATGTATCAATGATCTGCATTCATAATTAAAATAATAAAATGAGTTGATATGTATTACATACTTTTAAATATATAAATTAATCAGATTGTTTTAATAGAAAGAGAAAACTATTGGGAATTAGATAACTTATCAAATAGGCCGTGGTCAGTAGCTATATGTTTTATTAATTGTTATCATTATTCTGTTATCAAATATTTCAGTCAGCCCTCTGGAGTTTTTTTTTGGGCTACCCTTTGCTGCTTGTAATATACTTTTATGAAATCTGTTGTAATGAAAATTTAAATATGCCCCCTACTTATATGGTGCTTTAATAATTTTTATCTGGACAGGTAATAATGCTTTCAATTATCCATAGAAGATGTTGAATTATTTTTTATTATATGCTTTAATGAAGCAAAAGACATTTTTATTTTCAGTAGTAAAAGAAGGGTTACGCTAAATTATTGTTTTAACAGAATATGCGAATGTTCTAAATATGAAACAGCTGGTGTAATTTGATCATTGTAGGAGCCTGTCTATGAAATTCTTATACTTGATCTGTGACGGATGTATTTTATATCCGATTCATCATAATAATATATGTATCTAGGCTTGTAGATACTAAATGAATATTTTTATGTTTGAAGCGAGTTTATAGCTAGCATGTTGTTAAAATGCATTACGGATAATTTATTATTTCTTATTCAATTTTGACGTTTTAACATGCATAAATTTGTTTCGTCTTCACCTAGACTCATCAGTACGGGAGGCCATATTTGACTACATATATCCCGTGTTGTGTTATTTATTAAAAAGGTTGTTATAATATTATGGCATACTAGATACACAACTGCGTTAATGACCTACCTAATGATATCTTGTTCTGACAGGTCAATTCTACGGGTGGCCATATTTGACTACATATATCCCGTGTTGTGTTATTTATTAAAAAGGTTGTTATAATATTATGGCATGCTAGGTACACAACTGCGTTAATGACCTACCTAATAATATCTTGTTCTGACAGGTAAATTCTACGGAAGGCCATATTTGACTACATATATCCCGTGTTGTGTTATTTATTAAAAAGGTTGCTATAATATTATGGCATGCTAGATACACAACTGCGTTAATGACATACCTAATGATATCTTGTTCTGACAGGTCAATTCTACGGGAGGCCATATTTGACTACGTATATCCCGTGTTGTGTTATTTATTAAAAAGGTTGTTATAATATTATGGCATGCTAGATACACAACTGCGTTAATGACCTACCTAATGATATCTTGTTCTGACAGGTAAATTCTACGGGAGGCCATATTTGACTACATATATCCCGTGTTGTGTTATTTATTAAAAAGGTTGTTATAATATTATGGTATGCTAGATACACAACTGCGTTAATGACCTACCTAATGATATCTTGTTCTGACAGGCAAATTCTACAGGTAAATGCTAATCTATCTGAGAAACAGTATACACACTTTTCACTTTGTTAATAATATAAACAATATCAATACAATTTAGACACTAACTTGCTGTATTTATAATAGCTCTACAAGCTTGTCTTAACATGAAATCGCGTAGATGTCAAGATCTTACACAGGTGTACGCGGTGTTGTTATGCGCCGGACCGAGTCGAGGATGACCTCGAGTCGCGAGCCGACGCCATCTTGGATTTGTGATCTTTTTGCTAAATCGGACCTTCATAAGAAATAACATGGGATTTTGGGCTAGAATCGGTGTTGCCTATCTACTCATATAGCAGCCATTTTAAATTAAAGCGTACTCAGATTACATTTAATTAATTCTAAAATATGTTTTAGCTGTTTCCTTAACATCTTATTTCGATAACCATTATAACGAAGTTACTTTATTTTGTTAATTATTTTGGGTGTAGAGTGTGGTAAGAGATAAGCCCCCGACTCAAGTAAGAGCATGCGTCCCTTCCCTAACCGTTTATTTGGCGTGCGCCTCTCCGTTTCATTTCCGATCATTTCCTCCACGCTCCGAGAACACCTATATAAGAAGGTGCGCAAGATTTCTTCGAGTGCTTTGCTTGGTGTTTGTGGAGTAAACTAAGGTGTGGTTAGCACCTCGAAAGATGCCGTATACCTGAGTAGAGGTACTATTCATGCGGTCACCGTACAGCTGCCAAGAGAGCTCGATCAGTTTGTGTAGTGTTAACCAGTAAGTCGATAAAGCCTAGGTCCAGGAAGCCGCCCTCTAGTCCAGCCTTTATGCGACCCATAATGGTGTCCCTTGTTCTGTTTGGGGTTGCAGAATTTCACTGAGATCAGTCACCTTCATAACTCCTTCGGCGGTGAGGATCGTCGTGTGGGCTACTTCTAACGGCTGTCTGTCCCAAATTCCTATTTTACTATACCGACTTGACCTAGTAACTTCCAACCAAGGGGGTAAGGTGGAATGGATCGAAAGTGTAGACAACTTGTTGGTTATTGCTATTCAAAGACACCCCGAAAGCCATATTTGGGAGTGGTTCTGACAAGAGCAGTTTTTTCTTAATTAATTATCATCCACAAAATAACGTATGGAACAAAAGTTTTTAGAAGAATTTCTTGTTAATTGTACAATGTCCCAGAACAATCAAATCAAATGAATATATTACTTATAATATCAAGTAGTCTTTGTTATTTCTGTTGATATGTCATTTTTGTCAAATTGAGTAAAACAATGTCGTACAAATTAGATTTGCGAAAAAGTATTTACAACTTAGTTGGCTAAATGCCAAAGCGTGACATTGTGAATATTTTTAAAAATAAAAATATATCAGTAGCTTCAATTTATAAGGCAATAAGAGATCGTCAGGAAGGAAGACCGCGTGTGAATCGCTCGAAAAGTAGTCGTCCAAGAGTTTTGACCAGAAGAAATATAGAAAAACTCAAAAGGTATGATAAAGACAAGTTGGGAGCTTCAATTAGAAAATTAGGTAGGAAACTTAGAGTTTCCCATATGACAATATGTCGGGAATTAAAAAGAAATAACCTTAAATTTCGAAAAAGAACTAAACGTCCTAAATATACTGCTGTACAACTCGAAAGAATTCCCCGATGTTGTCGGGCACTTAGAATTCGCCATTTCGCAAACGATCGAGTCATTGTCATATACGATGAAAAATATTTTACTTTTTCAAACTCAGAAACGAAAGTTAATGACGGATTCTACACGGATCATATTGAAGACACTCCTAACGATGTAAAATACAAATCTAAAGCCAAGTTTGAAGATAAGATTTTGGTATGGTGTGCGATTTCCATTGCCGGTGTTTCGGTGCCTTATATTGGTCCGGTAAGAAGTGAAGCTGTAGATGATGAATTATATATACGACGATGCATACCAAAATTATTAAATTTTACCCAAGAACACCATGATAATGACAATGTAATCTTTTGGCTTGATCTAGCTTCCTGCCATTATGCCAGAACAACACGGGAATGGTTGGACAACAATCATATTTGTATAGAGAGAAGACAACCCCCCCCCGAATTTACTCCAAGCCCACCCAATTGAAGAATTTTGGTCGTACTTGGGAAGCTAGGTCAGAAGAACAACTACGTCGTAAAATACGAAACAAGATCAGAGAAATGGATGTTGGCATTTTCCAACGTCTCATGAGAGGTGTCCGTACAAAGTTACGTGAGATAGAATAAGTTGGTCCCCTATCAGTTATTTAATTTTTAATTTAACATTATATGTCATTGTTATTGCATAGTTATTGCATTCATTTTTCTATTTTTTCTAAAAACTTTTGTTCCATATGTTACGTGCGTCGGCTGCAACTCAACATAAACTTCTCAACTTCCAATCAATTCAATCATCATCATCAACTAATTGGGTCAACTGCTACCACAATTTATAAACTCATCAAACTTCAACATGGTCTCCGTCAACAATTTTTACATTCCAACGGTTATTACCGGTCAGCAGCCGGTTTATTCAGATCCTTCTCGAAACTCGAATCCTCCTGGACCAACCATCCAACCGACCCAGAAATACCAGCCTAGCAGACCGAGCCGCCAGAGAATATAAGAGTAAGTCCTCTTACCGTAGTTCTATTGACTCTCCGTCCCGATCTCTTTCGTTTATCACTTACCCCTCTCCGAGACCTCGCTGTGCGTAGCCTGTAGGTTTCATCCTTGCATCCCTTACCGTACCCTTTCCGATACCTCACTGTGCGTAGGCTGGAAGTCTCTTCCTTTCATGCCTTACCTCTTTCCGACACCTCGATGTGCTAGAAAACCACCCTCTTTGTCACCGTATTGCGATACCGTTTGCACGCTTTCTTACTACCGTACGCTGCATTGCACCCCATATGCTGTGGCTGAAACCGTAGTGAAACTAAGGATTAGAGATAACGCTTATTGGAGCTTTGATAATAATAATAAAGCTATTAGATTTACTGATTGTGTTTTATTTACTAGATCACCAGACAGGACCGAACTATACGACCCCAGTAATTCCCTGGAATACCGTTTCTCCACTAGCAGTTACCGGATCCGTGGAACATACCACGTTAAAATAACTGGAGCCCGAGATTTAACTCCGACACCAAAAAAGTACCCAGCGCCACATTGTAAGCAACTTGACGTAACGACCAGTACAAGTTTGGCACACGAGCTGGGAACCCTCCTAACGACTCAGCGCCTGAACCAAATAACACCCCATTAGTCTGGCCAGAAAATTTCTTTTCTAATTTTTATATTCACACCCTTTCATTTGCTGAGGTGTGAGGTGCAAATGACTCAGTAAAAGTTTCAAAATGATTAAGCAGCAGGAAGTGGTCTTCCACAGTATCTTAAGTTAACAAGAAATTACCAAATTTGATCAGTTTTGTAATTCATTCGACTTAATTAAAATGTTTATAAAAACAATATGTTCGCTAATATTAGTCACAAAACGTGTCTTGTATTTGATACAAAAGGAAATGTTGCAATAAAAGTGTAAGAACAATAGTAAAAATATAGCAGGAAGTGATCTCCGGAAGCACCTAAAAATAAGAATAAATGACCGAATTCGGTGGACTTGTTTATTTATATAATTAACAGTATTGTTCAGTACCAATATCAGATAGTAGACACAGTTACATTGCTGCTATAATGTCATTTGGTGAGGGTAGTAATTAGTTGATCTTTTGTTGCACTTGTTAGTATTAGCTTCCGATAGTGCTCGACTTCCTGGTAGAGAAACTGGCGCTGTTCATCACTCTTGGTTAGGACTTAATTGAAGTAAGTTGCCAATCTGACTGCACGTTCGGCACAATCGTTGACTACCTTCAATGCATGACCAATGTTCGGTCGATGTGGGTATTGGGGAAGTCAAGAATTCATGTGCAGGTGAAGTGATTCAAACAGATTGAGTGAGCGCTTCGTGATAAAATGCGGTATAGAAAGGTTCTGAAACTGGGATATCTGATTTGGAGCTAAACGGTGAAAATCTTTTTCGTGTGGTTCCTTCTGCAGATCACTGACAATAGCTGCCTTTTCGTGATCATTAACATCGTCGGCAAACAAAGGCAGAGCTGTTAGATCTTCACTGAAGTACCACAAGTGCAGTCGCAGCTTTTTTTCAGTAATGTCAGAAATCTTTTTGTCAACAGACGAGAATCTCTCGATCAGCTGAAGCATCAACAGGTCATTCGTAGGAGCAGCTGTTGATAGTGATGCAGCAAACCAGCAGGTTGCAAAGATCGTGCTGACAGACAGATACACCGTAGGGAGCTCATCTCATGGTTGCTGAGCACTAACTGGCGGCGAAATCCAAATATTTTTAAACAATAGATCCCCTTGGCCATCCATATTGTTGTATGATAGGCCCCAGGAGCACAAAATCTTGTATCCATATCCACCTTTTTTTCCAATATCATAAGTGTGAGTTGTGAAAACTCTCGGTAATCCTCACGAGGTTGAACACTTTCGAGGTGTTGTTGCATGCTGTGTATGACAACAGTTCGGCGAGATTCAGGTCAGGTTTTCTCGGATGCAGTCAGACAACCCTTGCCATCAGCATCACTATCAAGGGGCTCAAACTTTGATTTGTCAATTAAACTCCATTGGGATCTCAGGCGACCAAACAGCTCAATTTCAGGTCCCTTTGATGTGAAGAATACGTCGAACATGGCAGCTGCGCAGATCTCGAGTAATATGGTGACGGATGCAAGATAGAGCAATCGTTGATTCAGTGGCTGCTGCACAATGGCGATAGCTCGTGTGGATACCAGTGTAACTTGTAGTCGTTGCAAAGCACAGACCTGCAAGATGTCCTTCTACGCCTGGCCACTCACGGACAAATTCTACGACCTTCTGGCCCATCACAGCTCCAGTCCCAACTGATAGCATCGGAATACCAAGCAGCTTCTCAACATCCAAGCCAGAAACTACAATTGGAAGACAGTCACGTTTTGTTCCATCCAGTTGTAGAAGTAGTTTGTCCTCAAAATGCGCAACAAGTGGAACAGTTGGTTGAAAGTTGTGCCTAACTGTTGCCGCAAGTGTTTCACGTGCCGCATTGCGAGCTCCCAGTAGAGAAGTTCGCGATAGAGCAAGCTGATTTACATCAACTCTTGTTGTAGAAAGAACAGGTGTAACAATCATCATTGCCTGGCGTGTGGAGGTCATCACAGCTCCAGTCCCAACTGATAGCATCGGAATACCAAGCAGCTTCTCAACATCCAAGCCAGAAACTATAATTGAAAGACAGTCACGTTTTGTTCCATCCAGTTTTGGAAGTAGTTTGTCATCAAAATGCGCAACAAGTGGAACAATTGGAGAAAGTTGTGCCTAACTGTTGCCGCAAGTGTTTCACGTGCCGCATTGCGAACTCCCAGTAGAGATGTTCGCGATAAAGCAAGCTGATTCACATCAACTCTTGTTGTAGAAAGAACAAGTGGAACAATCATCATTGCCTGGCGTGTGGAGGTCTTAGTTCTGTCCAATGTTGTATTGAAGAAGGGATCGTCGATGATGCAACGCTTGGCTAGTGACTAACTAGTCTCAGACAGCTGACGTTTTGAAGTTGTGTTGTTGAGCTTACGACTCTCTTCATAAGGTTCATCGGGAGAATCATGGTCAGAAGAGTCATCGGAGAAGAAAGCTATCATAACAGGTGATGAAGGTGAACTTGCTTTGTGTAGTTGATGACGATGTTCTTCCTCCTGCTTTCGCTTTTGATATTTGGCAACAACTTGTCGGTAGGCCATGTTTCTGTTGTCATTGACATCTGTCGGGGTCCACGCTGGTCAATAAGAAATTGACGGTCTTCTGGAGTTGTTCGACGTTCCCAGTTTGCATGGGCTATGTCAAGAAGCTGGTTCATGCTGAATGTGAAGTCGACTCCTGTGTTTGGAGACCTTGACATGCTCCTGATGCAGGGCCTTTAGCTTGGCGACAACATGTGGCTTCGCAGTGGTTGCAACGTTGGCATTAACCCAGTATGACATGACTTCATCTGCCACAGTACCACAAGCTATGGGCAGTATTGCCTTATTGATCTTTATCTCATAGTAGATGCAACGAAGGGCAACACCTCTGAGAGGCAATTGAATTTGCTCCTTTATATCGGATAGTGGGTGCCCAACCAGCCAAATTGCTATGGCTGAGCGAGTAGCTGCTGTAGCAATAGACTTTCGAGCTGGAGATTCTGAACACATCTGAAATTGAATCGAATACATCAATGAATATTATTATATTTGCTACAACTTTTCAAGGGAGTCTTCCCTATTATCACTCAAAACCAGTCTGTTTCAATGCCTCTGACATCAAATCTTAAATTAATAAATAAGTAACTCTAGAATGAGGTAAACTAAAGTTGAACATCTCTACTTTCACCAAAATTAGTCTCAATGAGGCGCTGGAGCCAATTTTAGGGTTGCAAGGGTTGCAAGTTTGTGGGAGACTACTACCTGTTGATGGATTGCTCTAAAAACTTTACTGAATAGTTATTTCATTATTCCTCATGAAATTATAAAATTAACATAAAATATTTTTTGTGTATAAAAATTGCAAGGCTACCCCCCATACACCATGAAAAAGACTCCTTGGTCATATCTCCAGCTGTAGCCATTATGGTTACTACTACTGGTTACTGGCTAGAAATTAACTATAGAATTTTGAGAACCATTTTTTGTTATCCTTGTAAAAAATGACGAAAAAGAAATCATTCCTTAAGTTTCAGCTACACGTACCTATTCATGTAAGAGTTATAGACGCCATCTTGAATTCGACTTGGTAACCGACATTTTCTGCGCCGTCAAATTAGTAAATATGTTGACTATTTTAAGGCTTGACAGGACAATATTGAAATATTTAAAAATATTTTCATCCCCTAACAGTTCATCAAGCCATTACTCCAAAACAAGAAGAATTTTTTATTCAAAGTGCTGATTTTGAGGAATAAAGTCTCGCATGCAGATATGGCGGTGTATGAGCTTTAGTTATTAAAATGTTAACTAAATTTTAAATATGAAACCTAAGAAAGGAAAAAGGTTTTGGTGTGTAACTTTATAAATATTGATTCTGCGCCAGGGAATAAGAACCAGGGTTGCAGGATGTGCGAAAACGCCCAGATCCAAGATTGAGCAGATTAAATAACACCATTTTTTCAGGGGTAATTATTGCTAACGACAAACTGTACTTTCTATTTATGCATTTATTAATATTAAAACGGGAAGACGATAATTAACATTTATTGGATAAGCTTCGTGAGAATACATTATTTAATATAACTTAAATTCAATTTGCATTCGAAATGTTTAAATTTAAATTGGATTCAACGCGATTGAAATATAAATAAATGTCTATTTTAATAAAGGAAAGCATAGTTTAAAATAATTACAAATCTTTGTTTAATTAACTGGAAAATTTTAGTTGCCAAGATGATGAAGACTTATCAATATACATAAACATGTTGTCTTCTACCTCCATGGATTGTAAACGTCAATAGTGGTTAAAATTAAATTTTGTTCCCTCAGTTCTTGTACAGAATAATAAACACAATATTTTCAGCAAATATAAAATATGTAACCAACCGTAGTAAAAATGCAAAACCGTAAAAATATAAAATTTCCAAGTTTTCAAGTAAAACTTTAACGTTTGTATTTTTTATTAATTAATCGATACTTTTAATATCCCCTTAAAGGAAAAACGTAGACGACGTTTCATTTTATGTTCTTAGTACGTAATTCTCTTTTTGCTTTTGAAAATATGGCAGGCGTAATCCTAAATGAGAAAGTGTGGTTTAAAACTGATTTGCATAACTCTAGGTACACCTTTAAAACCAATTAAGTAGCGCTTTGGGAGCCCTCGGAAACGCTTCATTTTAAAGTCCTGGATCCGGCTTCTCAGTCTGGACACGTTCCGAGTCGCCGCCTCCATTTACGGGAGAAATTATAGCTTGTCATATGTTACTTTTGCTAGCTTCACTCAACGCTTTACAAACCTACAAGTTACCCTGCTTCTTCAACTATTAACATTAATTGCGCTACCCTGGACTTTCAGGGGAAAAATAACATACTCCAAGAGAAAGCCTTTTGCAATTACAATAAAAAATCTTCTCGAGCTACCGGCTTTAAACCCCCTCAAGTTGATTTTCAGTCAGCTTTATGCATACGACTATTTCGTGTATATTTTCCGTGACAAAACGGAGAAGAGAATGCGTCTTTCAGAAAACATAAGAATCTCCGAGGCACTACAAGACTGATCCTAAGACAAAAGTGGAGATGTGAGAGAACATGCATTTCCTTTTTAATTTATATTCCATGAGGTCTATCTGCAGACTCTCTATATATAACCTTATTATTTTCTCTTACGACCACGCAGTTACGTAAGAAGAAGGTTTTGACAGTTATCGACGTCTTAATGTCTCCTACATCCAAAAATGCCATTTTTACAAACTGTGCCAGTCTGTGTCAAAGATTTACGAAAAACTATATAACTTAAATCTAGCTGCATGTTGTCCATAAGACGCGACACGAAACTTTCAGTTATTAAAATCGCTTAAGAGATGGGGGTAATTTACTGATGCGATTTTCGATTGTTTATAATTTTCTCAGAAACGGCTCTATTAATTAATTTAACGATTTCAACTAAGCTTGGTGTATGATCTACATTTTAGGGCTGCTTTAACAGGTTATATCCAATATGTTTGTAAAAATTCTCTAGGGGGCGCTACACTCTTTAAGATTGTCTATCTTCGGAATAATAGGCGGTGTTGCTATTTTACATACAATTTTGGGGCACTGTACGAAAAACTTTAGCAGAAACTATTTCGGCAAATCACTTTGCGGATTATCTATAAACTTTTGAAATATTAACGTTTAGATTTTTTTGAGGTTATGTTAATCATTTTCACCAATAATAGTATTTTGATGTTTGCCAATAGCTGTAATGTTTAAGCTACCTTAAACGTGATATTACAGCTGAAACAAAGGTTTATTTTGCACAAAAACAAAGCTTCGTCATTGGGCGGCAGTGAAACAAACGTTATTCCTTTATCTTTCAAAAGTTCTTACGCAAACTGTACAACACAAAATATTCAATACTTACTGTACAATTCAAGATTGCCACGGCTTTAGATCCTATCTTTCTACAAATTTGAATTCAGGTCGCAGGTATTGTTTCCACAGCTCCAAATTATAAAAGAATAGATAAAGGTTTAAGACACAAGAAAATACATATTATTAGGGCGCCATCTGATTAGGAAAGTCCAGTAATTTTTATAAAAATCTTGACTCGACACCAGTAACCATAAACTGGAATCAGATCTAATTAATTTAAATTTAATTTGAATTAGTCATAATCGGTTATGTCAAAGTTAGGTTGAGTAAAATATTTAAAGACTTGCATAAATATATGGTCCTGTAATATTTTGTTTAATTAAATTTAATTATAGCTTTACTGATAAATGAAAAATAAAAAAATTAAGTGTCCAAATAAAGCATCGTTACAAAATTTAAATATATGTAAAAAATGATACCCAACGTAAGAATTCTTAACGACAGAAATAATACACATTTTTCATAATACACAAATTTAGTCAAAAATATTCAATACAGAAATAATGGTTCAAATTACATCAATAATAACAAAATAAGATTCATTGAGTCACAATACCTTATTCAGATAGTTTAATCTGATATCACCTTACAAAACAATTGAAACAATATTGCTTTTTCATCAAAACAGACACATATCACCAAAGTCGATCGCTCGATGAAATTGCTCCAAGGAAGTAAAGTTCACAATAACGATCTCTCTTTTCTTATATAAAAAATAGCCGAAATAACCATAAGAGTTTGATTATTTAGTGTTTATTAAAAACATTCATCATTAATAAAGGTAACGCCGCACTAAAATATATTATTTAGTTTAACACTTCCAAGTTTAAATTATGTTAAAAACGGAATCCAATAAGGAACTTAATTCACGATAAGTTAAATTTAATAACTGTAATTGTTCATTTCAATAACTGTATTTCGATCAAACAAGATCATTAATCAAAACTGAAAATGCTTCTGCTAAACGTTAACTGCACTGTAAATTATTTATTAAGTATTTGTAAAAGCGATTCCAAATTAGTCACATAAAATTCTGTATAATTCACAACTTCTAAAGAACGGGAAACTTTATAGTTTGGTTAACTTATAAACCCCAAAAAGTCAACGATAAATTGAAGCAGGTGAGCTTCCGATACGATAGCGGAACTGTACACACAAAACGGTAGTAGTATAACTTAATTATACTCTTAAAGACGGTAACTTTGTTCACATTAAAAACTGTAGTGTTCAAAATAAAGATTAACATAAACTTTACCTGAGGCATCTCTCCATGAGAGAGCCCCGGAAAAACGCGAAAAATTATCTTCCACTCGGTCCGTCTATCTGTTTACAGTTCGAGATTCTCTAGTCAACTCCTCTAAACTAAAAACTATTTTGCGGTGGTAAGATTTTCTGAGGAGAGCGAAATTCTTAAACAGTCCAATAGAAATATAGCGAGATCTTTGTCAGCCAACGAAATACGTTCATACCATTTGTTCGAGAACCTTCCTAAATAAACTTAAGGGGATTCCCTTTTGAATTTATACACAACGGAAAGCAAATAACCTCCACACGTGTAGTCTAGACGGTCTGTTCCAGAAAATTCCTTTTGACAGTAAATTGTTAACTAGTAGAATTTCAATACAACGTGGTTTAAAACTGCAGATTCAAGGTTTATTATTTTTTAACCCTAAGGAAATTTTTGTTAAAGCTAATATTAGATTTTAGCTATTATAAACACAAATTTAAAAACAATGTTGTTCTGAAATAATCCATTTTCTTAGGAAAGAAATATTTGACCCATATGGGAACGCTTTAACTTGCGTTTTCGCACCATTTAAAATGCTGAGATTCAAAATATTGTTCTAACTAAAATGCAGTTCTAACATAAATAAATTTTACCAAACTACCAGAACCGTACTGGGATTTCTTAAATATTTGTTAGTTTAAAAACCTAACGTTACACAGCAAGAGTTTATCGTCAATATCGTTTTCTCACTCATACGACTTTATGGATCAGCATGGTATACATTGCAGCGATTGGTCATGCGAATTAAATTAAATCCGCTATTTTGTCAAACATAGTAATAGGATCAAAAGTAGTCGAATAAGGGTTATTCTATATGACTACGGCTTGAAGGAGGTAAAAACATGAAACAAAATATTTTGAGAAAACCTGTGAAAAGCAAAAACTTGGTAGAAAAATAAAATTTATCATTAGGTATCATACCGTCAAACCAAATAAACCAAACAAAACATTACCCAAGGTCTACCTTTACTCCTCTCAAAACAGAATCTAAAATAACCTAACTCCACATAACATAACTTCTAACCCAATCTATAATTTAATCAGCTACGTACTCTTTTCAAATTTCTATTAGGGAGCGACAAACGTTGTCTCCGTCTAAGTGGTCGCGAAGCAACCGGTTAATATGCTTGCCGCTCGCTAACAGAACATCCAAACGAATACGTAGTAACCGGCGCTGAATTTAATATAGCTCCCAATTTACATAATTAATCCACCCACCAACTTCACTTAATCAACCCTCTCACATATGCTCTAACATTACCTAACCAAGCCAAATCTAAGTATAACGTAATCCACCCTAATCTCTAACCTAACTTGATTTCTAACATATCGTAACCACTAGGCTAACTTATTCCCTATTTGAATCTAACCTGACCTGTAACCAAACGTATAACCTACTTTATAAGCTAATATCTATCCTAACTTATAACCTAACCCATAATCTAATCTATAACGTAACTAGTGACCTAACCTATAATCTAATCTACAGCGTATCCTTTAACATAACTGTAATCTAACCTATAACCTAGCAGATAACCCATAACCTGACCCTCCTCTTAACCCAGGGGTTGCCAAACTTCTTTGACTGTTCAAGAATTCCTTGAGTCTTATCCACCCTTTTTTTACTACTGGCCTCTAACTAAACTAACTTAACTAAAACAACCAAAATAACAAAAAAAAAACAAAAATAACTTACCTAAATTAACTAAAATGACTAAGGTTACTAAAATAACTAAATAACTAAACTAACTGAAAATGACTAAAATAACTAAAATAACTTAACTACATTACTATTTTCATGACCTTGCCTTATTTTACATGTCTTATTCATGTCACTGTTCCTACGATTCACTCTTAATTGCGTTGTCATTCAGGATGGAGATAATCCAAGTTAAGCGAATTAAATATTCCCCATAAAATGATGTCTTATATTTTTATATTCACCCCCAATCCACCCCTAATCCTGAATCGACCCTTAATAATGTTAAATCGACCTCTGTGGTTCGATATCGAGCACTTTGGCGACTACTGTGCTAACATATAACTTAACATGTTACCTAACTTATAACCTAACCCATAGCCTAACTTGTAGCCTAACCTATAACCGAATCCATAGCCTGACCCTAATCTAACCTAACTTATCCTCTAACTTATATATTTTGCTTAAACTATCGTTAAGCTTAAAGCCCTAAGGTATACTGTTCCTTAAACTTGAAAGTAACTTATATCCTAAATAAATTCTAGACAAACCTATAGCTTAGCTTAACTTAACCTCTAGGCTAGTTCTACCTTCAACTTTATGTACACTTGCTGAATCTAGCCTCTAACCAAACGTAAGCTATATCCCAACCCATAACCTAACCTATAACCTAACTTATAACATAATCAATAACCTGATCTATATAGTAACCAATAATCTAATCTGTAACCTAAACTAAAACGTAAGTTGTAAAATAACCTCTAATCGAACTTATAACCTAACTTGACACTAGCCTGTAACCTAACCCATACCCGAACCTACAAGCTAACTTGTAACGTAAACTTAACTTAACCTATTATATCCTAATCTAATCTATAGTTTAACCCATAACCTAACCTTTAGGTTAGTAGCAACTTAATCTATAACCTAACCTATAACCTAACCTTTTACTTACCCTAGCGTAATCTTCAAGCTAACCTATTTACTAACATAGTTGAACATTCATTCATTCTATATTATTGTAGTAAACCGTATTTTAATGAACAGGAGTAAATCCTATGCATTGTCGTTAAACATTCGAGATTGACGGGGGAATGTATGACGCATCTACAGTCACTCGAATGTTCGAAGAAGATTCTAGCGCGTTTCAGCAATCTTGTATAGAATATATAAGCGCCACCGCGAAGGCAGTGAGCAGTCAACAACGAGTTAATTAAACATGCGCATTGTGTGATAGTAGAAAATAAATGTGTATATATAAAATAGTGTAATATAAATTTTGTTGAAATAAATATTTGTGTAATTGAATTAGTCTAAGTTTGTTAATGGTTATAGTTGTTTGTAATTAGTGTTAGTGTAAATACTTTCTCTTAATGATAGACAATTAAAACAGCACCTTTAGTATTATTTAGAAAGAACGTTACAGTATGTATGTATTAAAACGTATTAAATAGCAGGCTTACCTTATAGAGGTATTTACAATATTTTCCTTTTAAACAAATTTTGCACGTATAGGAGTATATTCAAAGCAATAACCTTAGAACACAATATACCCCATTACCAAAGAATTACTACATTCCTATAGAAAATTATGATTTATATTGCCTTTCGCGACTGTATATTTTCTTCTTAATGAAGTTTTAAGTATTAATAGCGTTAAACTTTTTTTTATGGTAAACTCTTGCTTTGATATCACGTTAGTGGTAAAATGTTTCAAAAGTTTATGGTTAATCTCCAAAATTGTTTGCAGAATGCTAGATGCTATATGTAGATTAACCATTTTAGTATTATGGTTCGGATATGAGATGTACAGTTTTCCATACAGGAACCCAATTTTGAATTAAGGGTTAAAAATATACGTTTTATGCTCTTTGAATAGTATAGAATCTTGAATAGTGAGTAGTTGATAAAATCTAATTTGAAAGTGCAATTGCCGGAGAAGAATGAAAAGGATGAGATTCTTATTATTAACTTTAATATGCGTGTACATGTAGCGTGCTAAGAGAAAGTTCTATGGTGCCCGCAGCAGATATTTTGACATAAATAATGCCAATGTTAAGTAAAATATGAGTTAAATAAATTCAAATATTGCTGTAGTTAGAAATTCGTATTTATAATAATAATAATAATAATAATAATAATAATAATAATAATAACCCGCAGGGTGGCTGAAAGCGGGCAGCCATTGGGGAGTAGCGCCCCCACGGGTACCAGCTCAGTACACCTCGTTCCAACACACATACCTGCCCGTAAACACAACCATATAAACACACAGTTTTCTAGTTTAACCCAAACACACATACACTACACACATGTACACTGCATACGGGCAGGTCACCAACACGCACACTCATTCCTTGTTTGACAGCGCGGGGAACTAGTTTCAGTCTGGGATCCTTGGGCTCGCCTGCTGGAGGGTACAGCGGATAAAACTGGGTTCCGGGGTGTGCACTCCCAGGCTGCAAGGTAGTACAGGGGCCCGGGTCGGTCTAGCCAACATGACCTGGCTGCCCTATCAACTTGCGAAAATCTCGCTTATGCCGTAATGCCAGGTGGCGCCTGGACCGGGAACCTTGCGGTATAATGCGGGGGGCTCCGTCGAGGCCACCAGAGTCGGGTTCACAGGAATCCTTTGGCTGTTGCTGGTTCCTCAAGCTGTCAAACATGAAAGGAATGAAAAACACATATTCTATACATACACACTTTTTAAACAAATTATTAAATATAAAACATGGATGACAGTACAGGTAATAACGTTACAAAAGTGCCCCTGTCGCAAACGGAGCTTCCCGGCTCTACACCTCAACTCACCTTATCCTATCCCCCTTCCCATACATTAGAACTCCCTTCTTGCAACGAGTTAAGAACCCTATCAATACCTCCTAATCCCTTTTCCATACCCTATGAAAAAAATGCTCCTGGGATTCAATCTCCAGGAAAAAGAAAAAAGACTAGTGAATCGATTGTTGACACTGATTGTGAAACAGAAACAGGAAATGTTAAGAAACATCCAATTAGCTTTTCTAAAATTAATTTTCTGCTAATGCAAAGAGAAGAAGGTTCATTTAACGACGTAAGTCCCTTCTTAATTTTCAATAGTTTAAAGAAACAAGTCGGGGAAGTAAAAAGTGTAAAAAAGATTAACGACGGTCTATTAATTGAAAGCGTAAGTAAGGAGCAAACGAAGCGGTTACTAGATATAATCAATCTTGATAAACTGAAAGTTAAAGTAACTCCTCATAAAACCCTAAATTTTGTAAAGGGAGTAATAACTTGCAAAGACCTTAATAACTGCAGCATAGAAGAAATTAGGGAAGAAATATTAAGATCCAGGCATGTCGCTGATGTAAAAAGATTAACCTATAAGAGACAGGGTGAGATAATTAATACTTCTTCATATCTACTCACATTCACGGGGACCGTTCTTCCGGAACGTGTTAAAATAGCTTTTTACTCCCTCCCAGTTCGCGCATATATACCAGCACCACTGCGTTGTTTCAGGTGCCAGAAATTTGGCCATGCGGCAGTTAATTGTCGGAAAGAGCAAGTGTGTATATGTGGTAAAGCAATGCACCAAGGGAATCCCTGCGAAACCCCCGTAATATGCGTCAACTGTGGAGATAACCATCCAGCAAACTCTAGAACATGTGCAATCTACAAACAGGAAGTAGCAATTCAGAAACTAAAAGTAACGAAGCGTATTAGTTATTTTGACGCCAAACGCGAAGTAATGCTTAATACACCCTCTATAGTCACCGGTCCGACTACTTCATATGCCAGAGTTGTTGCTAGGCCTAGTCAACCACCAGCGGTACCAGATCAAAGCCTGCTAGTTAAATTTCTCGTTCCAGAAATTATAAAAGCACTCGAGACACATTTTAAAAAATCAGATTTATTCTCAACCACTTCGCTAAGAACCTTACCGACTGAAACTGTTACAAATCTCTCCCCCCAATTACCACTCCCAATCTCCCCACTACCAATCCCCCAACAACAACCCCAAATCTCCCCACTTACACAACCACCGAAGTTTATAAAACCTCAAACTCCTAGTAAATCTTCCCATTCATCCCAAAATCCTCAAGAATCCAACCCACTTCTCCATATTTCCTGTAGTATGGATGCAAGTGATATTCTACTGACAGCGAGCTCATGCTCCGACAACGAGATGAATCCTCTTACAGGAACCATTAAAAAGAAGAAAGGGTGGCCAAAAGGCGTCCCTAGAGGCCCTCGTCCTAAAAGCAAAGATTCGTCTACTCGGGAGACTTCCTCCCAGTAGTACTTATCAATAAACTATCCAAATGGATAATATCATCCAATGGAATATAAATGGCATTAGAACTCATACTAGCGAACTTAAGTTGTTACTTGTTGAAAAATGTCCTCTTGTTGTAGCATTACAGGAAACGCATTTGAAACCTGAAACTCCGTATGACACCAAAGGTTACACCATTGTTAGAAAAGATGTCATGCCTAATCTTCGAGCTAGGGGTGGTGTTGCAATATTTATAAAAGATTCTATTCCGACACAACCTGTAAATATAAACACAGAATTACAGATAATTGCTGTTAAAGTTTTTTATCCGTTTGCTTTAACCATCTGCAACATATATCTGCCCGATATTCACTGGGAAGTAGACGACTTGCGAAATGCGATTATTCAATTACCCCGACCATTTGTACTTCTTGGAGATTTTAACTCACACAATCCGATATGGGGATCGGCTAATCTAGATCCTCGTGGACGAAGTCTAGAAAACCTTTTTGAGGAATTAGAATTGAATATTCTTAATACGGGTAAAGGTACTTATCTTAATTTAAGATCAAACGACTTCTCCTCTATAGATCTTTCCGTGAGTTCTCCAGAAGTTACTCATTTGTTTTCATGGGATGTACTTGATGATCTTTATTTCTCGAACCATTTCCCTGTAATGCTACAACTTGCTACATCGCGCCCACAATTACAACCATTAACGGCACGTAGGAAGTTTAGAGAAAGTAAAGCTGACTGGCCAAAATTTCAAACAAACATTACCACCTTTAATTTAACTGACACTATTGCTTCTTCAGTAGACCATGTTACTCAATCCATTCTTTTGGCTGCTGAAGAAAGTATTCCAGTTATCACAAACCAACAGAGACCGCAAAGAGTACCGTGGTGGGATGAAGAGGTGGCCAAAGCAATTAAAGCTAAGAAACAAGCACTCAATCTTTTTAAAAGACACTCTACTGCCGAAAATATGATTAATTTTAAGCGACTCCGTTCTCGAGCTCGCCGTGTCATTTTGGAAAAGAAGCGGCTCTCTTTCAAGACGTATGTATCAACTCTCACCCCACAAACATCACCATCAGACGTTTGGGGGAAAATAAGATCACTAATAGGAAAGAAACTTCCTATTACATCACCTGTATTAGACATCAATGGAGAGTTGATAACAGATGTTCTAGAATTGGCAGACGAATTTGCTCGTCACTTTCAATCAACAAGTAGTTCTGATAATTACAACGAAGACTTTCGTCTAAATAAATTCGCTAGAGAGATTCCATTGGATTTTACAGAACGAATAGAGTCGTTCTATAATGTACCTTTTACCATGGAAGAACTAACAGAAGCTCTAGATAAAACTAAAGACTCGTCGCCAGGTCGAGATACTATTAGTTACAACATGTTAAAGCACTTACCTGAAACTGCCAAAGTCGAATTACTACAATTGTACAACCGAATTTGGAAGACAGGAATCTATCCAGAGCAATGGCAAGAATCAATTATAGTCCCACTGCTAAAACCTGGCAAGGACCCCAAAATATCATCCAACTATCGCCCAATATCTTTAACCAGTTGCCTTAGTAAGACCCTGGAAAAAATGGTCAGTTTTCGCTTGATGTGGGTCTTGGAAAAATATAATCTACTATCTAAATTTCAAATGGGCTTTAGGAAATTCAGATCAACAAACGATCAACTGGTTTATATCGAAAATGCAATACAAACAAGTTTTTTAAATAGAAATCACCTTACAGCAGTATTCTTCGACCTTGAAAAAGCTTACGACATGACGTGGCGATATGGTGTATTGCAAACTCTACACAAATGGGGACTGAGGGGCTGTTTGCCAAATTTCATTGCCAGTTTTCTTTCTGACAGGAAAATCAGAACTCGAGTCGGAAATACTGAATCTAACTCCTATACAGTCGAAAATGGCATACCCCAAGGATCCACACTTAGCGTGGTTTTGTTTGCAGTAGCCGTAAATGTTTTAATGTCAGGTATAGATCATAGAGTCGGGAGAAGCTTATATGTAGATGATCTTTGCATCTTCTATGCAGGAGATAATTTTGATGATATCCATTCAGTCCTGCAAGAAGCTATAAATTCAGTCGTAGATTGTGCAGAAAATCGAGGTTTCCGTTTCTCCACGCTAAAAACACAGTGCGTTCATTTCTGCAGGTTGAGATCGTGTCATCAAAATCCTCAGCTCACAATAAATGGTCTTCCTATAACTAATAAAACAGAAATAAAGTTCTTAGGAGTTACGTTCGACAGAAAACTACTTTGGGGTCCTCATATTAAAAGCTTAGCAGCCAATTGCAAAAAACGATTGAATATCATTAGGTGCTTATCTAGTATGAAATGGGGCGCAGATAGAAGCATACTCCTAAATGTGTATGGAAGTATGATTTTGTCTAAACTGGATTATGGATCAATAGTTTACGGTGCCGCCCGTCAATCACACTTGAAGGTACTAGACCAAATCCATTCGACGGGTATAAGACTTGCTCTAGGGGCTTTTAGAACCAGTCCCACAGTATCTATATACTGCGAATCGGGAGTACCACCGTTAAAATATCGAAGATACCGTTTACTTATAAACTACGGAATAAACGTATATGCCCAACCGCGACATCCTAATCATGCGCTGCTGTTTAACGAGGAGCAAGCTATACAATACATGTCTAGACCTACTAGAACTCGTCCTGCTGGAATACGTCTATACGCCATACTGCAGGAACTGAATGAAACAATGCAGCCATTGTACCAAATAGGAAATTATGAAATACCACCTTGGCAAATTCACCTACCCCGAATGGACCTATCTTGCTTACAAGGAGGGAAAAAGGATGTTAATCGTAAACTATTTCATAACAATTTTAAAAATATTTTAGATCATCATCCTAGTGCCGAAACTATATACACAGACGGGTCCAAATCAGAAATGGGAGTTGGTAGTGC
The DNA here is from genome assembly GCA_929113105.1 of Agrypnus murinus. Taxonomy (NCBI): domain Eukaryota; kingdom Metazoa; phylum Arthropoda; class Insecta; order Coleoptera; family Elateridae; genus Agrypnus; species Agrypnus murinus. Next base: position 95,509,527 of record OV816023.1, read on the forward strand.
CTTTATTAACCTTGACGATTCTTATCATTGGAAGATACATGAAGCCGCTAGTTCATATACAGCGGAATTATACGCATTATGGCAAGCGCTTCATAGTACAGAATTTTCTAGTAAATCTAATTTTCTAATTTGTACAGATTCACTGAGTTCTTTGCAGGCATTATCAAACAGATTTTCATTCGATCCTTTAGTTCAAGAAATACAAGCGTTATTTGATTGGCTTTATAATAAACAAAAAGAAATAACTCTAGTTTGGACACCTGGCCACGTAGGGATCCAGGGTAATGAGAAAGCAGACGAAGCAGCCAGATTTGCTGTGGAACATGACCAACTAGAGGATATCTGCATACGCCCAAAGGATCTGAAAGATTATTTAAAAGAGAAAGTTTTAAACCTGTGGCAATTAAAATGGAACGAAGTTGATACACAACTCAAAACAATAAAACCATTAATAAATCCACCTAAGAAAAGTCGTTTAACACGCCACGAACAAACAATTATCACCCGCTTACGTATAGGACACACTAGGTTAACGTCATCCTACCTGTTACAAGGTCTCGAACCCCCCATCTGCCAACACTGTCAAAGTCAACTGACAGTAAAGCACATACTAGTGGATTGTCCTACCTACAATGAAGCTCGCTTAAGAACATCTCTTAAAAATAATATTATCGAAATTTTATCAACTGAAAATGAAGGCAGTGTTATAGAATTTATAAAAAATATAGGTCTAGTAAATAAATTATAATGTTTTATACATTTATTTTATTCAGTATATACAACATCCATCTATTTATTTATTTATTTTTAGTCACATATTTTAAACATATATATATTTACTTAATTATTTTATCTATACATCTTTACATATTATCTACAACTCTATTTATTTACAAATTTTATATATACAATTATTTTAACGTGCACTTGTTTTGTACCCAGTCTATTCTTTACCCTAAACCTCATGTTTAATCTCACCTCTGTTCCTTATACTGTTTGTCTAATTATATGTGAATTTTATTAAACCCATGTTTTACGTACTAATATATATACATTTTGTATTGGATATATTATCTCATATCAGTCTAAGAGACTTCAAAAGAAATATTATCTGACAAAGTTTTTGTAAACAAAACTTGTAAAGCGGCTAATAACCATAGAAGTTGATGCCGCTAACACTAAAACAAAAAAAAAAAAAAAAAAAAAAAAAAAAAAAAAAAAAAAAAATAATAATAATAATAATAATAATAATAATAATAATAATAATAATAATAATAATAATAATAATAATAATAATAATAATAATAATAATAATAATAATAATAATAATAATAATAATAATAATAATAATAATAATAATAATAATAATAATAATAATAATAATAATAATAATAATAATAATAATAATAATAATAATAATAATAATAATAATAATAATAATAATAATAATAATAATAATAATAATAATAATAATAATAATAATAATAATAATAATAATAATAATAATAATAATAATAATAATAATAATAATAATAATAATAATAATAATAATAATAATAATAATAATAATAATAATAATAATAATAATAATAATAATAATAATAATAATAATAATAATAATAATAATAATAATAATAATAATAATAATAATAATAATAATAATAATAATAATAATAATAATAATAATAATAATAATAATAATAATAATAATAATAATAATAATAATAATAATAATAATAATAATAATAATAATAATAATAATAATAATAATACCCGCAGGGTGGCTGAAAGCGGGCAGCCATTGGGGAGTAGCGCCCCCACGGGTACCAGCTCAGTACACCTCGTTCCAACACACATACCTGCCCGTAAACACAACCATATAAACACACAGTTTTCTATTTTAACTAAAGCACACATACACTACACACACATACACTGCATACGGGCAGGTCACCAACACGCACACTCATTCCTTGTTTGACAGCGTGGGGAACTAGTAGCAGTCTGAGAGCCTTGGGCTCGCCTGCTGGAGGGTACAGCGGATAAAACTGGGTTCCGGGGTGTGCACTCCCAGGCTGCAAGGTAGTACAGGGGCCCGGGTCGGTCTAGCCAACATGACCTGGCTGCCCTATCAACTTGCGAAAATCTCGCTTATGCCGTAATGCCAGGTGGCGCCTGGACCGGGAACCTTGCGGTATAATGCGGGGGGCTCCGTCGAGGCCACCAGAGTCGGGTTCTTTGGAATCCTTTGGCTGTCGCTGGTTCCTTAAGCTGTCAAACACAAAAAGGAATAAAAACCACGCACACTATACATACACCCACAACTTCACACACCAAATAATAATAAATTTTTAATATGGATGTTACTGAAGATAATAACGTATTAAAAGTGCCCCCGGCGACGATAACGGAGCTTCCCGGCTCCACCCCTGTACCTCAAATCCCTCCTTTATCCCCAATTAACCCTACCCTTACAAATCCCATTCCCTCATCAAGCGGAGAAAATAATTCTCCTCATAAAAGGAAAAAGTTCGGTGAATCATCGCCCGAGCATGAGACAGTGGAGCCAATTAGAGAGAGTATAGGAATCAGTTACTCGAGAATAAATTACATTGTAATTGAGAGAGAAGACGGCGGAGATTTTTTTAGTGTCAGTCCCTTTACAATATCTCGTACATTAAAAACTTTAATAGGAGATGTTAAAAACGTCCGAAAAGTCAAAGAAGGCCTTTTGGTAGAAATAAGCGATAAAGAGCAAGCTAAACGATTATTTAAAGTAGAAATGTTTGATAAATATAAAGTAAAGGTATACCCGCACAGAACTTTAAATTTCGTGAAAGGTGTTGTCACGTGCAAAGATTTGGACAATTGCACAATCGACGAAATCAAGCAGGAATTAAAGTCGCAGAAGATTACAGATGTGAAAAGACTTACGGTTAGACGTCAGGGCCAAGTTCTAGATACATCTTCCTACCTCATGACGTTTATAGGAACTAGATTACCAGAGCGAATAAAGGTAGCCTTCTATTCGTTGACGGTACGGCCATACATTCCTTCCCCTCTCCGGTGTTTCAGATGCCAGAAATTTGGCCATACGGCTATGAATTGTCGCCGGGAGCAAGTGTGTGTTTGCGGAAAGCCTGAGCACAAAGGCAGACAATGTGAAGCCCCAGTAACGTGCATACATTGTGGTGGTGAACATTCAGCCCGTTCCTTTAACTGTCCGGTATATAAGCAGGAGGTCGCAATACAAAAAATAAAAACTTTAAAGCGACTAAGTTACATGGAGGCAAAACAGGAGTACCTTCGATTATCTCCACCCACACAGCAAATAACCTACGCAAGGGTAGCTCAGCAGCAACAACAATCACCTGCTTCATTGCTGCTACCAGAAATAAAAAAGATGATAATCGAAACTGTGAAAAGTACATTGGATGGATATAAAATCGCTCAAGAATCGTTACCCACCAATACTCAACTTACACCAATACTTAATATTACCCCCATTACACCCATACCCACAACAGATATTTTACCCACCTTTACCCCACCTGAAAATAAAAGTCCGGTGCCTCAACACACCACAAAACCTTGTAACCCGCTTCCTATTGAGAATCCTCCCATTCCCACCTTTAGAATTCCTGACCTGACGAAATCCTTATCCCTAACCCTCTCGTCAGATTCAGAATCATCCTCAATAAGTAATAAAACAGGTACAACACCAAAAGTTAAAAAGAAAGGCTGGCCTAAGGGAAAGCCAAGAGGAAGCAGTGGTTCTCGCTCAAGCAATTAATATTGCAATCAAATATATATAGTACTATTTAATTTCTTCTTCCTACTTCTATTTTAAACATAATTTCTCTATCTTGTCTTGCAATGACCTTAAACCGGTATTAAAATACGCATTATATTACCTTCCAGTTATGGACAATAATAACACTAATCTTATACAGATAAACTGTAACGGTTTAGTAAATCACTATCCGGAAATTAAAAAGATCATTGTAGACAAAGACCCGTTCTGCTTGTGTTTACAAGAAACCAGATTGAAAGCTAATCAAAACTTCAATCTCCGTGGTTTTAAATGCTTTCGATCAGATGCTAGAGGTGGAGATAGAGCGCATGGAGGTGTAGCCATTTTTATCAAGAATGGCATTTCCGCTGAGGAAGTAGTCCTTAATTCTACCGTTCAAGTTATAGCAGTGAGCTTGCTACATCCTGTAAAAGTCACCATTTGTAATGTATATCTACCAAATGGTCCCAGAAACGTTGCAGAAATGCAGAATATTATTAATCAACTTCCTTCGCCATTTCTATTCGTGGGAGATTTTAATTCTCACAATCAGATATGGGGATCTGAAACTACGGATTTGAACGGTAGAATTATAGAAGATGTTATTTCCGATAATGAATTAGTTTTATTAAACACAGGGAAGGCTACGTTCATAAATGCCAGGTCTAACTCGTTTTCACATCTGGACATTTCAGTTTGCTCTCCACCTCTAGCTCTGCAAATAGAATGGGATACAATGGAAGAGGAAATCTTTTCAGACCACATACCTATATGTATGTCGTTTCCTCGGGGTTTAAAAATCTCATCACTTCCACCACGTTGGATTGTAGACAAAGCTGATTGGGAAAAATACGAAGCAGCCATACCTGAGATACGTTTTTCAAATAATACATCAGAATGCGTCGACAACTTTACCACAGCCATTTTAAATGCAGCTGCAATCAGCATCCCGAAATCATCGGGACATTTACCAAAACGGGTTGTTCCATGGTGGAGTGATGAGATTGAAAACATAGTCAGGAGAAAAAAACAGGCATTAAACCGTTTTAAAAGAAATCCAACGACTGAGAACTGTATAGCTTTTAAACGTCTTCGAGCTGAAGCAAGAAGAGCTATTCAAATGTCAAAACGCAAGAGTTGGCAAGGGTATGTTTCGTCACTTACTCCAGCTGTACCACCCAGTGAGATCTGGAGGAAGGTAAGAAAGATTTCTGGTAAACAATTTAACAATCTGCCGTCGCACCTTTGTATAGACGATAGGACGGTGTCAGAACCTGCAGTCATGGTTGAAGTTATGGCGGAGCACTTTAAAAAGGTCAGTAGCTCCGATAACTACAGTGTAGAATTTCAACGCCACATTGCTGACACCGAGCTAAATCTAGACTTTACTGCAGACTCTGACTATGCTTACAACCAGAACTTCACAATATCAGAACTAGAACATGCCCTTGTGTCATGCTCCGATTCAGCTCCGGGCCCTGACGGAATACCGTATTCTTTGTTGAAGCACCTCCCATTTTCTAGCAAAAACTCTCTACTTAAGCTCTATAACAAAATCTGGCAGGCTGGTGAATATCCAGAGCAATGGAAAACTGCTATAGCAGTTCCAATCTTAAAGCCTGGGAAAAATCCAGATCAACCGACGAGCTATAGACCCATCTCTCTTACTTGTTGCATTGGTAAACTCTTCGAAAAGATGATCAATTATCGGTTGGTATGGTATATAGAGAGGCATAACTTGCTATCTCCATACCAACACGGATTTAGACGCAACAGATCAACAGTTGACAACTTAGTCTCACTGGATAATGCCATACAAAACAGCTTTGCGTTACGCCAACATACAGTCGCTGTCTTTTTCGACATAGAAAAAGCATATGATATGGCATGGCGCCACAACATCTTAAAAACGTTACATAATTGGGGGGTCAAAGGAAAAATGGGTCTATTAATAGAGAGTTTTTTGTCGGAACGGAAAATACATGTCAGAATGGGCAATGTAACGTCATCTCCAGTCGTCCTAGAGAATGGTATTCCCCAGGGATCAACATTAAGCGTAACATTGTTTATTATTGCCGTCAACAATCTGTTAGAAGCAATCGATGGGGAGGCCGTAAGTAAAATGCTATACGTTGACGATTTATGTCTTTACAAGTCTGCTTCATCAATGGAAGATATAACTACAGAACTACAAACTGCAATAGATCGACTTTATAACGCAGCCAGTAACATAGGATTTAAATTCTCAGAGCAAAAAACGGCATGCGTTCACTTTTGTCGACTGCGATCATGCCAAGAGAATCCGGTTATTAATTTAAATGGGTCGCCTATTCAGTTTGTAGATTCCATAAGATACCTCGGACTTACCTTTGATTCGAAGCTTAATTGGAGAAAACATGTTACCGGTTTACGCGCTAGATGTCAGCAATCCCTGAATATTATGCGATGCCTGGCAAATATCAATTGGGGAAGCGACAGAGACACTCTTATTAGTATATATCGTGCAACAGTTTTATCAAAACTCGATTACGGCTGTTTTATATACGCTTCTGCACGGAAATCTGTTTTGCAAAAGTTGGAACCGATTCAGAACATGGGGCTTAGACTAGCCACCGGAGCCTTTCGTACTAGTCCATCGATATCCCTGTGTTGTGAATCGGGTTTTCTTCCACTTAAACAAAGACGTGTGTATTTACTCATGCAATACGCAGTGAGAACATGGGGACAACCCCATCACCCTAGCTACCATAACTTTTTTTCCGAAGAACTTGAAGAGATATATTCTTCTCGTCGCACAATAACTCGACCGTCAAGAATTCAATTTACAGAATCTTTGAACGACTTTCAGGTCAACAACTTGCCTTTAGTATACCGGTTGGGCCCGTGTGAAGTACCTCCGTGGAACCTGTCAAAGCCAATCTGTCATACGGAATGTGCTACAGTCAAAAAAGGGGAAATTAGTACCATTTTTTATGTAACAACATATAAATTTATTCTGAGCAAATATCCTCAAAGCCTAGTCATATATACAGACGGGTCTAAAACAAGGACGGGAGTGGGAGCTGCAATTTACGTCCAAGACAGTTCTTACTCTTGGACATTACCTCCCATTGCGAGCATATACACAGCCGAGCTCTATTCCATATGGCAGGCTTTGAGGTATTTTGAAATGTCTACGCACACGTCAGTACTAATTTGTACGGATTCGAAAAGTTCCACGGAAGGTCTAACTGACACTTTTAATGATGATCCTTTGGTTCAGAGTATTTTAACTTTAATTCAGTGGCTGGAATCTACAGGAAGAAAAGTCGTTTTTGCTTGGATACCCAGCCACATAGGCATACTGGGTAATGAAAAGGTCGACGAGGCAGCCCGTCTGGCTGCAAACACAGGAGTAATCGACCAAAACATCCCCATTCGCCATAATGATTTGTCGTGTCACTTGAAACAAAAAACAATCTCCTCATGGCAGATCATTTGGTCTAACAGCGAATCGAAATTAAAAGCTGTTAAACCAGAAGTGAGGAAATGGAGATATCCAGCATCACTATCAAGAAGAGAACAGGTGGTAGTCTGTAGAGCTAGAATAGGACACACTCGGTTGACTAATACTTACTTGCTCGCAGGCGGACGTCCACCAATATGTGAACATTGTGGAGTCACACTAAGAGTTCGGCATCTGCTTTTAGACTGCCCGCAATATGATACTCAGCGTCAGAATTTACACCTACCTGATAACATGACAGAATGTCTAGGGGATACCCCAAACTCCATTATAAGGCTTGTAGCATTTCTAAAATCTACACGTTTGTTATGCAAGCTGTAACTGATTGTCATTAATAAGTACATCAATGTTATCTTTGACTGTGATAAATAGTAAAAGCATAGTTCTATTTAAAGATATATGTTTTATATTTATATACATATATTTATATCTATACAAATCATTTTATATTTATTTTTATTTTTCTATTATATTTTATATTTATTTATACGCACATTTATATAGTTATATTTTTACACATATTTTATTTATACACATATTTTATTTATACAATTGCTAGGAGGTTTAGATTCGTCTTATAGTAATTTTATTTCAAATATCTTGTTTGTATCGTTTTTTGTTCCTCGTTCCAACGTTTTAATATGTACTACGTGTGATATGAAATGTATTATCTATGCGTACTGTATGTGTATTGTGTAACTCCACACAATTACATATCTTACCTTGCAAATAGGAGATAGGATCTACTTAAAGTAGAAATACGGCTAATAACCTAAGCTGTTGATGCCGTTAAATAATAAATAATAATTAAAAATAATAATAATAATAATAATAATAATAATAATAATAATAATAATAATAATAATAATAATAATAATAATAATAAAAATAATAATAATAATAATAAAAATAATAATAATAATAATAATAATAATAATAATAATAATAATAATAATAATAATAATAATAATAATAATACCCGCAGGGTGGCTGAAAGCGGGCAGCCATTGGGGAGTAGCGCCCCCACGGGTACCAGCTCAGTACACCTCGTTCCAACACACATACCTGCCCGTAAACACAACCATATAAACACACAGTTTTTCTATTTTAGCCCAAACACACATACACTACACACACACACACTGCATACGGGCAGGTCACCAACACGCACACTCATTCCTTGTTTGACAGCGTGGGGAACTAGTAGCAGCCTGGGATCCTTGGGCTCGCCTGCTGGAGGGTACAGCGGATAAAACTGGGTTCCGGGGTGTGCACTCCCAGGCTGCAAGGTAGTACAGGGGCCCGGGTCGGTCTAGCCAACATGACCTGGCTGCCCTATCAACTTGCGAAAATCTCGCTTATGCCGTAATGCCAGGTGGCGCCTGGACCGGGAACCTTGCGGTATAATGCGGGGGGCTCCGTCGAGGCCACCAGAGTCGAGTTCACAGGAATCCTTTGGCTGTTGCTGGTTCCTCAAGCTGTCAAACATAAAAGGAATGAAAAACACACATTCTATACATACACACTTTTTTAAACAAATTATCAAAAACAAAAATGAATGACAGTATAGGTAATGATGTTACAAAAGTGCCCCTGTCGCAAACGGAGCTTCCCGGCTCTACCCCTCAACCCACCTTATCCTATTCCCCTTCCCATCCATTAGAACTCCCTTCTTACAACGAATTTAGAACCCTTTCAATACCTCCTAATCCCTTTTCCATACCCTCTGAAATAAATACCCCTGAGACTCGGTCTCCAGGAAAAAGAAAGAAGACTAGTGAATCGTTAATTGATACTGATAATGATACAGAAACAGGAAGTAATAAGAAATGTCCGATTAGCTACTCAAAAATTAATTTTCTACTAATGCAACGAGAAGAAGGTTCATTTAATGACGTAAGCCCATTTTTAATTTTTAACAGTTTAAAGAAACAAGTAGGTGAAGTCAAGAATGTTAAAAAGATAAACGACGGTCTGTTAATTGAAAGTATGAATAAGGAGCAAACGAAACGTTTGTTAGATATAACGAATCTTGACAATCTGAAAGTTAAGGTAACACCTCATAAAACACTAAATTTTGTTAAGGGAGTAATCACATGCAAAGACCTTAATAACTGTACCATAGAAGAGATTAGGGAAGAATTATTAAAATCCAGGCATGTCGCAGATGTAAAGAGACTAACTTACAAGAGGCAGGGTGAGATAATAAACACATCGTCGTATGTACTCACGTTCACGGGGGCCGTTCTTCCGGAACGGGTTAAAATAGCTTTTTATTCCCTCCCAGTTCGCGCCTATGTTCCAGCACCTCTGCGTTGTTTTAGGTGCCAGAAGTTTGGCCACGCTGCAGTTAATTGTCGGAAAGAACAAGTTTGTATTTGTGGAAAACCAATGCACCAAGGTAACCCCTGTGAAACTCCCGTAGTATGTGTTAATTGTGGAGATAGTCATCCAGCAAATTCTAGGACATGTACAATTTATAAACAAGAAGTTGCAATACAAAAACTAAAAGTAACCAAGCGTATTAGTTATTTTGACGCCAAGCGCGAAGTAATGCTTAATACACCTTCGATAGTTACCGGTCCGACTACTTCATATGCCAGAGTTGCGGCTAGGCCTATTCAACCACCAGCGGTGCTAAATCAAAACATGCTAGTTAATCTTCTCGTACCAGAAATTGTAAAAGCACTCGAGACGCATTTAAATAATTTATTCAATACTACTTCGTTAAGACCCCTTCTGCCTGATCCTATTAATACTAATCCCTCCCCCCAACTACCAACTCCCATCTCCTCAATATCAACCCCTCAATTACCATTCCCTATCCCCCCACTTTCACAACCCTCGATGTTTATATCACCCCAAATTCCCCATAAACCCCTTCATCCATCCACTAACCCTAAAGACACCCAGCATAGTTTATTCTGTCCACAAGACTCCCAGTCACTTTCCCAAACCGCCTGTAATAGGGACAATAGTGATACTCTGCTGAAAGCGAACTCAAGTTCTGATAATGAACTTATTTCTTATACAGGAACAACTAAAAAGAAGAAAGGATGGCCAAAAGGGGTCCCTAGAGGTCCTCGTTCTAAAAGTAAAGATTCCTCTATTCGGGAGAATCTCTCCCAGTAGTAATTTTAATAACCTTTCCAAATGGACAATATAATCCAATGGAATATTAATGGTATTAGAACCCATAATAGCGAACTTAAGTTGTTGCTTGTTGAGAAACTACCTCTTGTTGTAGCATTACAGGAAACACACTTAAAACCTGAATCCCTATACGACACTAAAGGTTATACTATTGTTCGGAAAGATATCGTACCTAATCTTCGAGCTAGGGGCGGTGTTGCAATACTTATAAAAGAAACTATACCGATACAACCTGTAAATGTAAACACAGAATTGCAGATAATTGCTGTAAAAATGTTTTATCCAATTGCTCTAACCATCTGTAACATATACTTACCGGATATTCACTGGGAAGTAGACGACTTGCGTGATGCGATTCTTCAATTGCCCAGACCGTTTGTGCTACTTGGAGATTTCAATTCTCACAATCCGATATGGGGATCGACTCATCTAGATCCTCGTGGACGAAATCTGGAAAACCTTTTTGAAGATTTGGAGTTGAATATTCTTAATACGGGTAAAGGTACTTACCTGAACTTAAGATCAAACGACTTCTCCTCTATAGATCTTTCAGTTAGTTCTCCAGAAGTTAGTCATTTGTTTTCATGGGATGTGCTTGATGATCTGTATTTCTCGAACCACTTTCCTGTAATGTTACAACTTGCTACAACTCGCTCACAACAACAGCCATTAACGACAGGTAGGAAGTTTAGAGAAAGTAAGGCTGATTGGTCAAAATTTCAAAAGAACATTACTACCTTGCATTTAACGGACACTGTTGCTTCTTCAGTAGACCACGCTACTCAATCTATTCTTTTGGCTGCTGAAGAAAGTATTCCAGTTATCACAAACCGACAGAGACCGCAAAGAGTACCGTGGTGGGATGAAGAGGTGGCCAAAGCAATTAAAGCTAAAAAACAAGCACTTAATCTTTTTAAAAGACACCCTACTGCCGAAAATATCGTTAATTTTAAGCGACTCCGCGCACGAGCTCGCCGTGTCATTTTGGAAAAGAAGCGGCGCTCTTTCAAGACATATGTATCAACTCTCACCCCACAAACATCACCTTCAGACGTTTGGGGGAAAATAAGATCATTAACAGGAAAGAAACTTCCTACTACATCACCTGTTTTAGACATCAACGGAGAGTTGATAACAGATATTCCAAAATTGGCAGACGAATTTGCTCGCCACTTTCAATCAACGAGTAATTCTGAAAATTACAACGATAACTTTCGTCTTAATAAGGTCGCTATAGAAATTCCATTGGATTTCACAGAACGAATAGAGTCGTTCTATAACGTACATTTTACTATGGAGGAACTAGAAAAAGCTTTACAGGAAACTAAAGACTCGTCGCCAGGTCGAGATACTATTAGTTACAATATGTTAAAACATCTACCTGAAACTGTCAAAGTCGAATTATTACAATTATACAATCAGATTTGGAAGACAGGAATCTATCCAGAGCAATGGCAGGAATCTACTATAATCCCATTGTTAAAACCTGGTAAGGACCCCAAAGTAGCCTCTAACTATCGCCCAATATCCCTAACAAGCTGCCTTAGTAAGACTCTTGAAAAAATGGTCAGTTTTCGACTGATGTGGGTCTTAGAAAAGTACAATTTACTATCCAAATTCCAAATGGGCTTTAGAAAATTCAGATCAACAAACGATCAACTGGTTTACATCGAAAATGCGATACAGTCAACGTTCCTAAATAGACATCATCTAACAGCAGTTTTCTTCGACCTGGAAAAAGCCTACGACATGACGTGGCGATATGGCGTATTGCAAACTCTACATGAGTGGGGACTTAGAGGCTGTTTGCCAAATTTCATTGCCAGTTTTCTTTCCGATAGAAGAATCAGAACTCGTGTTGGAAATACTGAATCTAACACCTTTACTGTCGAGAATGGCATACCCCAAGGATCCACGCTTAGTGTGGTTTTGTTTGCAGTAGCCGTAAATGTTTTGTTGTCAGGTATAGACCACAGAGTTGGGAGAAGCTTATATGTAGATGATCTCTGCATCTTCTATGCAGGAGACAATTTTAATTCCATCCATTCAGTCCTACAAGAAACTATAAACTCAATTGTAGATCGTGCAGAAAATCGAGGCTTCCGTTTCTCCACGCTAAAAACACAGTGCGTTCATTTCTGCAGGTTGAGATCCTGTCATCAAAATCCTCAACTTACAATTAATGGTCTCCCTATAACAAATAAATCAGAAATAAAATTCTTAGGAGTTACGTTCGACAGAAAACTACTTTGGGGTCCTCACATTCAAAACTTAGCAGCCAGTTGCAAGAAGCGATTGAATATTATCAGGTGCTTATCTAGCATTAAATGGGGCGCAGATGGGAGCATACTTCTAAACGTGTACAGAAGCTTAATTCAATCAAAATTGGATTATGGGTCGATAGTATACGGTGCAGCCCGTCAATCACACTTAAAAGTATTAGACCAAATCCATTCGACGGGTATAAGACTCGCTCTAGGCGCTTTTAGAACCAGCCCTACCGTATCTTTGTACTGCGAATCGGGAGTACCACCGTTGAAATATCGAAGGTACCGTTTACTTATAAATTATGCTATAAACATATATGCTCAACCACGACACCCCAACCATGCTTTGCTATTTAATGAAGAGCAAACTACGCTATACATGGCAAGACCCACTAGAACTCGTCCTGCTGGAATACGTCTAGATGCCATACTGCAAGAACTCAGTGAAACATTGCAGCCAGTTTATCAAACAGGAAATTATGAAGTACCACCTTGGCGAATTCACTTACCCCAAATGGACCTCTCTTGCTTGCAAGGAGGGAAAAAAGATGTTAATCCGAAATTATTTATCAACCATTTTAAAAACATTTTAGATCACCATCCTAGAGCCGAAATTATATATACAGATGGTTCCAAGTCGGAAATGGGAGTCGGTAGTGCCTTTATCATCCTCGACGACTCTTATCACTGGAAGCTACATGAAGCAGCTAGTTCATTTACAGCGGAGTTATATGCACTATGGCAAGCGCTTCATAGTATAGAATTTTCAAATAAATCTAAGTTTTTAATTTGTACAGATTCACTAAGTTCTTTGCAGGCGTTATCAAATAGATTTTCATTTGATCCTTTAGTTCAGGAAATACAAGCGTTACTTGACTGGCTCTATAAGAAAGAAAAAGATATAACTCTAGTCTGGACACCTGGCCACGTAGGGATCCAGGGTAATGAGAAAGCTGACGAGGCAGCTAAACTCGCAGTGGAACATGACCAACTAGAGGATATCTGCATACGGCCAAAGGATCTGAAAGATTATTTAAAGGAGAAAGTTCTAAACCTGTGGCAATTAAAATGGGACGAAGTTGACACACAACTTAAAACAATAAAACCGCTAATAAAACCGTCGAAGGAAAAAAGTCATCTAACACGCCACGAACAAACCATTATTACCCGTTTACGTATAGGACACACCAGATTAACATCATCTTACCTGTTACAGGGTCTCGAACCCCCCATCTGCCAACACTGTCAAAGACAATTGACAGTAAGGCATATACTAGTGGATTGTCCTTCCTATAATGAAGCTCGTTTAAGAACATCTCTTGCAAATAATATTAGCGAAATTCTGTCAATTCGAAATGAAGACAACGTCCTAGAATTTATAAAGAGTATAGATCTAGCAAATAAATTATAATTTTACATGCATTTATTTTACTCAGTATACACAAAACTTTTTTATTTATATATTTCATACACTTATATTCTTATATTCATTTTATTTACATATTTTACATATTATTTACAATTCTATTTATTTACAATTTTATTTATTTACAATTTTATATATACAATCATTTTATCGTGAATTTGTTTCGTACTCAGTCCATTCGTTTATCCCTAAGCCTCATGTTCAATTATCTCCACACTGTTCGTCTATGTATGTGAAGTTTATTGAACCCATATTTTATTTATATATATATATTTTTTTTTTACTGTATATAATGTAATTATATGAGACTATAAGTCACAGTATTATTTCGTTTCATAAACGAAACTCGTAAAGCGGCTAATAACCTCAGCTGTTGATGCCGCTAAAACAAAACAAAAAAAAAAAAAAAATAATAATAATAATAATAATAATAATAATAATAATAATAATAATAATAATAATAATAATAATAATAATAATAATAATAATAATAATAATAATAATAATAATAATAATAATAATAATAATAATAATAATAATAATAATAATAATAATAATAATAATAATAATAATAATAATAATAATAATAATAATAATAATAAGTCTGGGTAAAAATGTCTGGCCAGGTCTACGATCTGCTACCGTAAGATTCGATAATAGACATGGTAGACGGTACAGCCAGCGTCCTTAGTCTGTACGTATCTGATCATCTAGACGTACAAATCCGGCTGCACAAGATCCCTAGAGAGCATCCTCTTGATTTCTAAATCACCAATCTATAGAAACAACGCTCTTCCTGAAAACCTATGTAGAAGAGAAAAAAAGGAGAATCTGAGGTTGGTTACGGAACCGAGGGAAACTCAAATTGGACTATCCTTAGATCGCCTTGACGGGGAAAGAAAACTTGAATAAACTATGATAATAAGTAGAACCCCATGGAATATAGATGAAATCAGAGGGCTGGTGTGGTGCTGTGTTCTCTCTCTTAGATAACTAACACCATACGTCAGCAAATATGCACCTAACCCTAGGGTACTTGTTGTACCCAGGTTAGGACGCATTAATACCAGCACTGAAAGCTGTGAGAATAAAATAAAAGAAAATAATAATAATAATAATAATAATAATAATAATAATAATAATAATAATAATAATAATAATAATAATAATAATAATAATAATAATAATAATAATAATAATAATAATAATAATAATAACCCGCAGGGTGGCTGAAAGCGGGCAGCCATTGGGGAGTAGCGCCCCCACGGGTACCAGCTCAGTACACCTCGTTCCAACACACATACCTGCCCGTAAACACAACCATTAAACACACAGTTTTCTATTTTAACCCAAACACACATACACTACACACACGTACACTGCATACGGGCAGGTCACCAACACGCACACTCATTCCTTGTTTGACAGCGTGGAGAACTAGTAGCAGTCTGGGACCCTTGGGCTCGCCTGCTGGAGGGTACAGCGGATAAAACTGGGTTCCGGGGTGTGCACTCCCAGGCTGCAAGGTAGTACAGGGGCCCGGGTCGGTCTAGCCAACATGACCTGGCTGCCCTATCAACTTGCGAAAATCTCGCTTATGCCGTAATGCCAGGTGGCGCCTGGACCGGGAACCTTGCGGTATAATGCGGGGGGCTCCGTCGAGGCCACCAGAGTCGGGTTCACAGGAATCCTTTGGCTGTTGCTGGTTCCTCACGCTGTGAAACACGAAAGGAAGGAAAAACACACACTTTATACATACACAATTCGTAAACAAATAATTTAAAATAAAACATGAATGACAACACAGGTAATAACGTTACAAAAGTGCCCCTGTCGCAAACGGAGCTTCCCGGCTCCACCCCTCAACCCACCTTATCCTATTCCCCTTCCCATCCATTAGAACTCTCTTCTAACGAGTTAAGAACCCTTTCGATACCTAATCCCTTTTCCATATCCTCTCAAATAAATACCCCTGGGACCCAGTCTCCAGGAAAAAGAAAAAAGACTAGTGATTCGTTAATTGATACTGATTATGAAACAGAAACAGGTAGTAATAAGAAATGTCCGATTAGCTACTCTAAAATTAATTTTCTATTAATGCAACGAGAAGAAGGTACATTTAACGACGTAAGCCCATTTTTAATTTACAATAGTTTAAAGAAACAAGTAGGTGAAGTCAAAAATGTTAAAAAAATAAACAACGGTCTTTTAATTGAAAGTGTAAATAAAGAGCAAACGAAACGTTTACTAGATGTAACCAATCTCGAAAATCTGAAAGTGAAAGTAACACCTCATAGAACATTAAATTTTGTAAAGGGAGTAATTACATGCAAAGACTTTAATAACTGTACGATAGAAGAGATTAGGGAAGAAATATTAAAATCCAGACATGTAGCAGATGTAAAGCGATTAACCTACAAGAGACAGGGTGAGATAATAAACACATCGTCTTATATACTCACGTTTACGGGGAACGTTCTTCCGGAACGAATTAAAATAGCTTTCTACTCCCTCCCAGTTCGCGCCTATATACCAGCCCCTCTGCGCTGTTTTAGGTGCCAGAAGTTTGGTCACGCGGCAGTTAACTGTCGGAGAGAACAAGTTTGTATTTGCGGAAAAGAAATGCACCAAGGGAACCCCTGTGAAACCCCTGTAGTATGCGTCAATTGTGGAGATAATCATCCAGCAAACTCTAGGACCTGTATAATCTACAAACAAGAAGTAGCGATACAAAAACTAAAAGTAACAAAACGTGTTAGTTATTTTGACGCCAAACGCGAAGTGATGCTGAATACGCCTTCGATAGTCACCGGTCCGACTGCTACATATGCCAGAGTTGCTGGTAAGCCCAGTCAACAATCAACGGCACTAGATCAAACTCTGCTAGTTAATCGCCTCGTTCCAGAAATTATAAAGGCACTAGAGACACTTTTTAAACAGTCAAATTTACTCACTACTACTTCGATGAGATCCTTGCCAAATGAAACCGCTGTTGCAAATCTTTCTCCCCAACTACCACCCCCAATCTCCCCACTACCAACCCCTCAACAACAACTCCCAATATCCCCACTTCCACAACCACCGAAGTTTATAACACCTAAAATTCCTCATAAATATTCCCATCCATCCAATAACCCTAAAGAAACCTACTCCTTATCACAGTACTCTTTATCACAAAATCCACAAGAACCCAACCTATTCCGCCATACTTCCTGTAGTATGGATGTCAGTGATACTCTACTGAGAGCGAACTCAAGCTCTGATAACGAGATGAATCCTCTTACAGGAACTATTAAAAAGAAGAAAGGATGGCCAAAAGGCGTCCCTAGAGGGCCTCGTTCCAAAAGTAAAGATTATTCTACCCGGGAGTGTTCCTCCCAGTAGTAATTACCAATAACCTATCCAAATGGATAATATAATCCAATGGAATATAAATGGCATTAGAACCCATACTAGCGAATTTAAGTTGTTGCTTGTTGAAAAATGTCCTCTTTTTGTAGCATTACAGGAAACTCACTTGAAACCTGAAACTCCGTATGACACCAAAGGTTATACTATTGTTCGAAAAGATGTCATACCAAATCTTCGTGCTAGGGGCGGTGTTGCTATATTTATAAAAGAATCTATTCCGATACAACCTGTAAATGTAAACACAGAATTGCAGATAATTGCTGTTAAAGTTTTTTATCCGTTTGCTCTAACCATCTGCAACATATACCTACCGGATATTCACTGGGAAGTAAACGACTTGCGAAACGCGATTCTTCAATTACCCAGACCGTTCATACTTCTTGGAGATTTTAACTCACACAACCCGATATGGGGATCGGCGCATCTAGATCCTCGTGGACGAAGTCTAGAAAACCTTTTTGAGGAATTAGAATTGAACATCCTTAATACGGGTAAAGGTACGTACCTTAATTTAAGATCAAACGACTTCTCCTCCATAGATCTTTCAGTTAGTTCTCCAGAAGTTACTCATTTGTTTTCATGGGATGTACTTGATGATCTTTATTTCTCGAACCATTTCCCTGTAATGCTACAACTTGCTACATCGCGCCCACAATTACAACCATTAACGGCACGTAGGAAGTTTAGAGAAAGTAAAGCTGACTGGTCAAAATTTCAAAAGAACATTAACACCTTGCATTTAACTGACACTGTTGCTTCTTCAGTTGACCACGTCAGTCAATCCATTCTTTTGGCTGCTGAAGAAAGTATCCCTGTTATCACAAACCAACAGACCAACGGACCGCAAAGAGTGCCGTGGTGGGATGAAGAGGTGGCCAAAGCAATTAAAGCTAAAAAACAAGCACTTAACCTTTTGAAAAGACATCCTACTGCCGAAAATATGGTTAATTTTAAGCGACTCCGTGCACGAGCTCGCCGTGTCATTTTAGAAAAGAAGCGCCTCTCGTTCAAGACATATGTATCAACTCTCACCCCACAGACATCACCTTCAGACGTTTGGGGGAAAATAAGATCACTAATAGGAAAGAAATTTCCTACTACATCACCCGTATTAGACATCAACGGAGAGTTGATAACAGATGTTCTAGAATTGGCAGACGAATTTGCTCGTCACTTTCAGTCAACAAGTAATTCTGATAATTACAACGAAGACTTTCGTTTAAATAAAGTCGCTAGAGAGATTCCATTGGATTTTACAGAACGAATAGAGTCGTTCTATAATGTACCTTTTACCATGGAAGAACTAGAAAAAGCTCTAGATAAAACTAAAGACTCGTCGCCAGGTCGAGATACTATTAGTTACAACATGCTAAAACACTTACCTGAAACTGCCAAAGTCGAATTACTACAATTGTACAACCAGATTTGGAAAACAGGAATCTATCCAGAGCAATGGCAAGAATCTATTATAGTCCCACTTCTAAAACCTGGCAAGGACCCCAAAGTATCATCGAACTATCGCCCAATATCCTTAACAAGTTGCCTTAGTAAGACCCTGGAAAAAATGGTCAGCTTTCGCTTGATGTGGGTCTTAGAAAAATATAATCTACTATCCAAATTTCAAATGGGCTTTAGGAAATTTAGATCAACAAACGATCAACTGGTTTATATCGAAAATGCAATACAAACAAGTTTCTTAAATAGAAATCACCTTACAGCAGTATTCTTCGACCTGGAAAAAGCTTACGACATGACGTGGCGATATGGCGTATTGCAAACTTTACACAAATGGGGACTGAGAGGCTGTTTGCCAAATTTCATTGCCAGTTTTCTGTCTGATAGAAAAATCAGAACTCGAGTCGGAAATACTGAATCCAACACCTATACAGTCGAGAATGGCATACCCCAAGGATCCACACTTAGCGTGGTTTTGTTTGCAGTAGCCGTAAATGTTTTAATGTCAGGTATAGATCATAGAGTCGGGAGAAGCTTATATGTAGATGATCTTTGCATTTTCTATGCAGGAGACAATTTTAATCATATCCATTCAGTCCTGCAAGACGCTATAAATTCAGTCGTAGATTGTGCAGAAAATCGAGGTTTCCGTTTCTCCACGCTAAAGACACAGTGCGTTCATTTCTGCAGATTGAGATCCTGTCATCAAAATCCTCAGCTCACAATAAATGGTCTTCCTATAACTAATAAATCAGAGATAAAATTCTTAGGAGTTACGTTTGACAGAAAACTACTTTGGGGTCCTCATATTCAAAACTTAGCAGCCAATTGCAAAAAGCGATTAAATATCATTAGGTGCTTATCTAGTATGAAATGGGGCGCAGATAGAACCATACTCCTAAACGTGTATAGAAGTATGATTTTGGCCAAACTGGATTATGGGTCAATAGTATACGGTGCCGCCCGTCAATCACACTTAAAGGTACTAGACCAAATCCATTCGACGGGTATAAGGCTTGCTCTAGGGGCTTTTAGAACCAGTCCCACAGTATCTTTATACAGTGAATCGGGAGTACCGCCGTTAAAATACCGAAGGTATCGTTTACTTATAAATTACGGAATAAATATATATGCCCAACCACGACATCCTAATCATCCTCTGCTATTTAATGAGGAGCAAAATATACAATACATGTCTAGACCTACTAGAACTCGTCCTGCAGGAATACGTCTTTATGCCATACTGCAGGAACTGAATGAAACAATGCAGCCAGTGTACCAGATAGGAAATTATGAAATACCACCTTGGCAAATTTACCTACCCTTAATGGACCTATCTTGCTTACAAGGAGGGAAAAAAGATGTCAATCCTAAACTATTTCATAACAATTTTAAAAATATTTTAGATCACCATCCTAACGCTGAAACTATATATACAGACGGATCCAAATCAGAAATGGGAGTTGGTAGTGCCTTTGTCAATCTTGACAACTCTTATCACTGGAAGATACATGAAGCTGCTAGTTCATTTACAGCGGAATTATACGCATTATGGCAAGCGCTTCATAGTATAGAATTTTCTAATAAATCTAACTTTCTAATTTGTACAGATTCACTAAGTTCTTTGCAGGCATTATCAAATAGATTTTCATTCGATCCTTTAGTTCAGGAAGTACAAGCGTTACTTGATTGGCTCTATAAGAAAGAAAAAGAAATAACCCTAGTCTGGACACCTGGCCACGTAGGGATTCAGGGTAATGAGAAAGCAGACGAGGCAGCTAAAGTAGCAGTAGAACATGACCAACTAGAGGATATTTGCATACGTCCAAAGGATCTAAAAGACTATTTAAAAGAGAAAGTTTTAAACCTGTGGCAATTGAAATGGGACGAAGTTGACACACAACTCAAAGCAATAAAGCCATTAATAAATCCACCTAAGAAAAATTACTTAACACGCCACGAACAAACAATCGTCACCCGCTTACGTATAGGACACACTAGATTAACGTCATCCTACCTGTTACAAGATCTCGAACCTCCCATCTGCCAACACTGTCAAAGTCAACTGACAGTAAAGCACATACTGGTGGATTGTCCTACCTACAATGAAGCTCGTTTAAGAACATCTCTTAAAAATAATATGATCGAAATTCTATCAATTGAAAATGAAGGCAGTGTTATAGAATTTATAAAAACGATAGGTCTAGCTAATCAATTATAAAGTTTTATACATTTACTTTACTCAGTATATGCAACATCCATTTATTTATTTATTTATTTATTTTTATTTACATATTTTAAACATATATTTATTTATTTATTTTATCTATACCTTTTATATATTATCTACAACTATATTTATTTACAATTTTATATATACAATTATTTTAACGTGATCTTGTTTCGTGCTTAGTCTATTCTTGTCCTCGTAAACCTCATATTTGTGAGCTTGAACTTGTACTTTGCTGTCCATACTGTTCGTCTAGTTATATGTGAATTTTATTAAATCCATGTTTTATGTACCAATACGTATACATCTTTGTATTGAATGAATCAGCTCATCATATCAGTCTAAGAGTCATCACAAGAGACACTATCTAACAATGTTTTATAAACAAAACTCGTAAAGCGGCTAATAACCATAGCAGTTGATGCCGCTAACAATTTAAAAAAAAAAAAAATAATAATAATAATAATAATAATAATAATAATAATAATAATAATAACCCGCAGGGTGGCTGAAAGCGGGCAGCCATTGGGGAGTAGCGCCCCCACGGGTACCAGCTCAGTACACCTCGTTTCAACACACATACCTGCCCGTACACACTACCACATAAACATACAGTTTTTCTACTTTAACCCATACACATATACACTACACACATATACACTGCATACGGGCAGGTCACCAACACGCACACTCATTCCTTGTTTGACAGCGTGGGGAATTAGTAGCAGTCTGGGATCCTTGGGCTCGCCTGCTGGAGGGTACAGCGGATAAAACTGGGTTCCGGGGTGTGCACTCCCAGGCTGCAAGGTAGTACAGGGGCCCGGGTCGGTCTAGCCAACATGACCTGGCTGCCCTATCAACTTGCGAAAATCTCGCTTATGCCGTAATGCCAGGTGGCGCCTGGACCGGGAACCTTGCGGTATAATGCGGGGGGCTCCGTCGAGGCCACCAGAGTCGGGTTCCTAGGAATTCTTTGGCTGTTGCTGGTTCCTCAAGCTGTCAAACACCAAAAGAAATGAAAACCATGCACGCTACACTTACACCCACCATTAAATACCTTATTACAATTATAAATAATGGAAGTTCTAACAGTAGATGAAGTTTTAAAAGTGCCCCTTGCTACGCAATCGGAGCTTCCCGGCTCCACCCCCTCAAACTCCTCTTTAAGCATCCCTATCCCTAACAACCCTATTCCGGTGGATGAGGAAACCACTATAAACACCCCTCAAACCCCCATTGCAG
The DNA here is from genome assembly GCA_929113105.1 of Agrypnus murinus. NCBI lineage: Eukaryota > Metazoa > Arthropoda > Insecta > Coleoptera > Elateridae > Agrypnus > Agrypnus murinus. Next base: position 95,532,009 of record OV816023.1, read on the forward strand.
TGGATGATCCACTAGCTGTTGTTTCGCCTGTTGTGTCTGTAAAAACAAAGAAAAGGAAAACTGTAACTAATGGTACAGATGATGTTGGAAATGTGATTGACGCTATAACTCCGAGTTTCTTGATAGTTGAACGAGAGGGCGACGACTTTTCAAAAGTAAATCCGTTTATTATAAATAAATTTATTCGGTCGAACGTAGGAGAGGTTAAAAGCATTAGAAAGGTTAAAGAAGGATTATTGATTGAAACTGCTACTGCCAAGCAGTCGAAACGTCTCTTAGAGTTGACAACGTTTGAAGGTTTTAATGTTACTGTGCGTTCACACCAGTCGTTGAATTATTCTAAAGGTGTTGTGACTTGTTCTGATCTGATCAATTGTTCAACAGATGAAATACAGGCTTCCCTAAAGAAATACCATGTTACAGAAGTAAAGAGATTGTCATATCGCAGAGATGGTGTGTTAATTAATTCTGGTTCGCTTTTGTTAACTTTCTCTGGCACAGTTCTGCCAGACAAAATCAAAGTGGCGTTTTATTCGCTGCCCGTAAGGCCTTACATCCCGGCACCACTAAGATGTTTCTGCTGTCAGCGGTTTGGACACTCGGCTGCAAGGTGTACGCGTGGACAAGTTTGTGTATGCGGGAAACCGCTTCATCAAGGTCAGCCTTGCCAGACACCAGTTCGGTGTGTAAATTGTGACGGGGAACATTCGGCCAGATCTCAGAACTGTCCTGTTTATAAGCAGGAGACGGCAATACAAAAAGTCAAGACCTTGAAACGGTTATCTTATGCCGAAGCCAAGCGAGAGGTTGTTGGGCCGAACCCTCCGGACCCAAAAATGTCGTATGCTAAAGCCGTGAACACTTCGCCCAAGCCGGAGAGCGGTATGATAAACGCCATTATTCCGGAAATTAAAAAACTATTTGACGAGTTTGTCAAATCCTTTACGGAATCGCTGAATAATCAAAGGCGTACTATGATCAGGGCTTCACCATCGGTGATATCATATCAGGACATTGCGCAGTCATCCACTTCAACCCATATACCACCATCAGGGGTACCCCAAGTGATGATCAGGGCTTCACCATCGGTGATATCATATCAGGATATTGCGGAGTCATCCACTTCAACCGATATACCACCATCAGGGGTACCCCAAGTGATACCCAAACCTTTTACCCCAGAGGGGTCTGAAAACCCCCTTCTCTCGCTGCCCCCTTTTACACCACCTCCGGATCGTTCAATCTCGGTAGGCAGCGAGGATTCTCTTCTGAGCGAATTTCTAACGGTTCGCAAAGGCAAGCGAGGATGGCCAAAGGGGAAGGCCAGATCCAAACTTCGCTAGCAAATTGCCTTTGTTCGTAATTTTTAATTTTTCATTTCGTAGTTGCTTTCGTAACTTAATTTATTCTTTGATAATTATCTCTCATTTTCGGTTACCTTCTAACTTATTTTTTTAAATTCATCTTCATGGACGGTACTACAACACTTACACAAACGTCACACATTATTTCCTGGAATTGTCGAGGATTTATTAACAATCTAAGCCATCTCCAGTTGCTGGTAGCCGATCACTGTCCGTGGCTCCTCTGTCTGCAGGAGTCCCTTTTTAAGGAAGATAACACTTACAATTTAAAAGGATACAGCTGCGAACGTCGCGACGCTCCAGCAAACGTCCGCGTTCGTGGTGGTGTGGCGATATTTATTAGAGAAGGGGTGCTATACGACTCGATCGCTCTATTAAGCGATCTGGAAGCTGTTGCTATCCGAGTTACACACCCCTTTACAGCATCAGTCTGCTGCATATATCTTCCTCCGGGTCGTAGGGACTCCTGGTCTACAGACAATATAGAAGATTTGCTCCGGCAACTACCCAGTCCGTTTATTCTCACAGGAGATTTTAACGCCCATAGCCCCACTTGGGGTTCTACCAAGACCGATAGCTATGGCCGAATGGTAGAAAGCATTTTAGAGCGGAACGACGTTTGTCTATTAAATACCGGACTGAAGACTCATTTTGTAACCGAAAATGGTACCTTTACGGCAATAGACCTATCACTTTCCTCACCCTCTCTGATACCACGCTTAGAATGGTCAATCATTCCAGACCTTCATAACAGTAACCACTTCCCACAAGCGATTAGCTTTCCTGATGTCAACGTCAATTTCGACGTCATACTACCGCCACGATGGTTGCTGGATAAGGCGAACTGGCAGCTATATGATGAGACAGTCCGTCTCCCCGCAGTAACCCAGGACGTTGATGCTAGTGTAATAGCCATAACGTCTGCAATAGTAGAAGCAGCAACAAGGGCTATACCCAAGTCACATACCCACGGCACGAAACCTCGTTCTCCCGTACCGTGGTGGAACAATGATATCAAAACTGCTATTGCAGACAAGCGCCGAGCCTTTCGTCTATTCCGAAATAACCCAACGACCAACAACCTAGTGGAATATAAGCGGTCTAAAGCAAAAGTGCGAAAGTTGGTGCTGGAATCCAAACGTAAGTCGTGGTCAGATTACATATCGACAATTAACAGTAAGGCTACCGTTAGTGATGTCTGGAGGAAAGTGCGCACCATTCGGGGTCGACACAGTCGGCCGACGTCTATTCAGATTCAGAACGGCAATGAAGTTGTTTGCGACGCTGGCGAGGTTTCAAATCTACTCGCTAAGCATTTTGCTAGCGTCAGCAATGACCACTCTCATTCCGAAGCATTTCGTATGGCAAAACCTCAGCTGGAGCGTCCTCTGGACTTTTCTACTGAGGAATATAAAGAATATAATCTTCCGTTTTCCTTTGAAGAACTGGAGCACGCTCTGTCTTTTTGCTCCAGATCCGCTCCAGGCCCCGATTCCATAACATACGAAATGCTAGGACACTTGCCGATGACGGAGAAACGTACGCTCCTTGAACTTTTTAACAAAATCTACAGTAGCGGGCAATATCCGTCAAGTTGGAGAGAGGCAACTGTCGTGCCTCTCCCGAAGAATGGTGCTAAGGTCGCCGAAGTATCAAATTATAGACCCATCTCATTGACGTGTACCATGAGTAAACTGCTCGAGCGCATGGTTAACGTGCGTCTAATTTGGTTTCTGGAGGACAGCGGTGTGTTAGATACCTACCAGTTCGGTTTTCGCAAGAACCGGTCTACAACTGACGCTCTAGTACAACTTGAGCACGCCGCTCAAGTAGCTTTTGCAAAGCGACAACACATGATCGCAGTGTTTGCAGATCTCTACAAAGCATATGATACAACCTGGCGCTATGGTATCTTAGCGCGTCTACACGGTTGGGGTATGAGGGGTAACCTGCCAAGTTTTATTGCCGATTTTCTGAGGGACAGGTACGTCAGAGTACGAGTAGGAACCACATTTTCCGACAAGATTTCCATCGAGAACGGCGTCCCTCAGGGTTCTTCGATCAGTGTTACCCTTTTTACAATATCCACGGCTGGTTTACTATACAACCTAGGTCCTAGCGTATATGGTTGCCAATATGTAGACGACATTGTGTTGTATGCTATTGATTCCTCCATTGACGACGCGCAAAATCGATTACAGTCGGCACTCGATATACTGGTACACCGAGCAGAAAGTAGGGGTTTCACCTTTTCTATCTCTAAGTGCAAAGGTTTGCACTTTTGCAGGAAACGTTCCTGCAACAGAGACCCTGAAATCTCGCTCAAGGGCGAAACAATCGGTTTCGTCAATGAAGTTAATTTTCTGGGTCTAACTTTTGATCGACGCCTAAACTGGCAGTCGCAAGTGTCTAACCTACTAGGTTATTGCAGAAAGGCGCTGGATATTTTAAAGTGTCTCGCCAACACTAGATGGGGTGCGGACAAAGAATGGCTACTGCGAATATACAGTGCAGTAGTGGCATCAAAGCTCGAGTACGGCTCCACCATTTATTCTTCTGCTAGACAGTCAGTCTTGCGCCGACTAGATGCAGTACATCACGCAGGAGTCAGGTGGGCAACAGGCGCGTTTCGTACCAGTCCGATACAAAGTCTTTTGTGTGAGGCTGGTATTCCCTCCCTGCAGAGGCGACGCGACCTGTTGCTGACTAACTATGCCATAAAAGTGGCAGCCTGTCCAACCAACCCTAACTTTAATCTTTTTCATGACCCCGCTCACCGTAGATTCTTTAATCGTCTCCCAACTGCCACCAGACCAACTATCATTAGAGCTATCGAGGTGTTGGACCGACTCCCGATCAGGATCGATATGACAGGAGTTTATGCGATAGACCAGAACCATGTAGCTCCGTGGGTTGTTCCTCCGGCAAATTGTCGTCTTGATCTACTGCGTTACCCAAAGCAGGAAACCATCCCTGAGGAATACCGTAAAGGATTCCGAGAACTCCTGTCTCACTACATGGATTATTTATGCATCTACACAGATGGCTCCAAGTCACCTAATGGTGTCGGGTGTGCAATACATTGTCTAGATTTTAGCGGGTCGTGGATATTACCTTCCGAATCCAGCGTCTTTACAGCAGAACTTTGTGCCGTTTTTCACGCACTATCATTTTGTTTAAAGTCGTGTAAAAAATCATTTATTATTTGTTCAGACTCCTGTGCTGTAATATCGTCACTGTCTAATAATTTTTCCGATGGGCCCATTATAAAGAGTATCATAGACCTTCGCTATAGGCTGTATATGGCGGGAAAGACTATTGTTTGGATATGGGTACCCGGTCACGTAGGAATCGATGGAAACGAACAAGCTGACCAATTAGCAAAGCAAGCCGCATCGTCTGAAGGTCCTCCAGACATGGTTCGTATGCCGGCATCAGATTTCAAGGGCAAAGCAAAAAAATGCTTGTTAGCGGAATGGCAGCAGAGTTGGCAATCCATCGATTCCAAATTACTAAGTATTAAACCTTTCGTGACCAAATGGGTGTGTCCCACTAACCTAACACGCAAAGAACAGGTGATTCTCACCCGACTGCGTATAGGGCACACCCGTCTCACTTCCTCGCATCTACTTCGCGGTGAACTTGCTCCTATCTGTGAACATTGCCAGGAGCCGCTTACTGTACAGCATCTGCTAGTCGAGTGTGCGCAGTATGCCCAACATAGGCAGCGCTTCAATATAGCTCGCACACTAACAGAGGCACTAAATAACACAGCCTCTTCCATCGAGAGACTATTTGAGTATCTCCGGTCAATCGGGATTTTATTACAGCTTTAAACGTTTGTTATACCTAGTAATCTTTATGTGTACATGTATACTTTACACTTTTATCTATTTATGATTTTGGACTGTGATATTTTAGATATATTTTACACTCGTACTCTATCTACACTATATACGTACTTTATTTGTAATTTTTCGACTGTGATATTTACACTTGTTCGTTTATTTAGGCAAAATTTGTAATTAATTTTAAAATTTTATTTATACACTTTTATTTTATATATATTTACATTGGATTTTACAACCTGATATGACCTTACCCTCCTTTCCTTTACCATCCTTTCCGACCATTACTACCATTAGTGTAATCTTATTGTGAAATTGTTCATTGCTGAACTATATATGTTTAATATTAATATTGCTGATGCGGCTAATAACCTTAGCAGTTGATGCCGCCTTTACCACTAAAAAAAAAAAAAAAAAAAAAAAAAAAAAATAATAATAATAATAATAATAATAATAATAATAATAATAATAATTATACTATTTAATTACTGAATAATACGTTAAAACTGTTTTAGAAATATCAAGAACGAACGAAGGTCGCTAATGTTTACATTTGCAAAGGCGGCAATTTGAAACAGCTAATGTAATACTCGAGCATAGAAAAATTCATAAGGCTTAACTATAATAAAAATTACTCTTCTACCCGTTTTAAATAAAATGGAAACAACCCAACGTAAGTCAACAAACCACCCCGAATCACCAGATAGAAATCCACTGGAGACTACGTCTCAACAGGATCTTTCTGATGTAACACAAGGGGCGTCCGTTGAATTACCCACAAAATCAAGACAGAAATGGACAGTAGATCAATATAAAGAAGTAGTATGGTGCTATTATTATACAGAAGCAAGGAAGATTGATAAGAACTTAACAAATGGTACCTTTAACGTATGGAGGACTAGAAATCCGGATATCTTCCCTTATATGAATCCAAAAACTCTTGCGAACCAACGAAGATTTATAATAAGGGAGAAAAAGATTACGGATATAGAACTAGAGCAACTAAGAGTAGAAGTTAGAACTACAATTGAAATTGAGGACAATTCAGACCTACCATTACCTGAGAACACTGAACAAATAGAAGAATATGCCGTAGAACCACAAATAGATCAAGAAGAAAGTGACGTAAGGGAGCGTCCCATACCTAATAATTACACAGATAACGAGCTAACTGAAATGGAAAATACAATTAAAGCTAAGTTGGTAATAATAAGAAGAGCTAGCATAAATGAGCGAAAACAACTGAATAGGATAACACTCACTAAAGAAAACAACCACAAAATCTGTGTAGCCAACCAGGTGTTAGCGAAAATGGTTGAGAACAGTAACCTCAACCTCACACAGCTAAATGAGATCATGTATGCAACAGCAGCTGTTATCTCAGGTGAAATAACCGAGAAATCATATCGAAGATACTCAAACAAAGAACCTGCTTGGAAGATAAGACTACAAAAGACCATCCAATCTCATAGAAGGGACCTGTCTATACTAGTTGAATTGAGAAAAGGGGTACACACGCGCCAGATATTGAAAAAAGCGAGTTATATAGTAAATAGATATCCAGCAGCCACATCCGTAGAAGAAATGCAGTTAATCTTAAAGATGAAGTTACAAGCCAAAGCCCAAAGGCTTAGAAGATATTCCAGAAGAAGAGAACACTATTATCAAAACAGGCTATTTAATCAAGACGCCAAGAAGCTTTACAGGCAATTAAATAACCAGCAAGCAGATATCAAAGAGCCTCCCGCACAACAAGAGCTTGATAGTTTTTGGCGAGGAATTCTTGAGAACACAGTTGTACACAATGATAAAGCCGAGTGGATCCAAAAAGAGAAGAAGAGCTTTGAACGCATACAGCCGCCAGCCTGGAGAGAATTTGCAACGGAAGATATAACCAAGATTATCCAGAAAACAAATAACTGGAAGGCTCCAGGTCCTGATAAATTATCCAACTTTTGGATCAAACAATTATATTCTCTCCACAACCAATTAACAGAGGCCATAAATGATGTAGTTAAAAACCCAGCGACACTACCTCACTGGATAACAATAGGGACTACTTATTTACTAACAAAGGGAAAAGATACGAAAAACCCACAGAATTACCGGCCAATATCGTGCCTACCAACAATGTACAAGCTAATTACAGCTGGGATATCCAATAGAATTTATGATCACCTTGTTGGGAATAAAATCCTCCCAGATGAGCAGAAGGGTTGCAGAAAAGCATCACAGGGCTGCAAAGACCAGTTATTAATGAGCAACCTAATAATTTCTACGGCAAAAAGGCAACACAAACACTTAGGTATTGCCTGGGTGGACTACAAGAAAGCGTTTGATAGCTTGCCCCACTCATGGATTATTAAAGCTATGGAAACATACAGGGTATGTCCCATACTAACACAATTTGTAAAGCAATCCATGGAACAGTGGAAAACAAAAATGTGGCTGTATTACACAGGAGGGCACGTCAGCACAGCAGAAATAACTATAAAAAGAGGCATTTTTCAAGGTGACTCCTTGTCGCCCTTACTGTATTGCCTATCAATGATACCTCTATCCAACATGTTAAATAAGCAAGGACTGGGGTTTGAAGTAAAAGCCAATGAAACAATAAGCCACTTATTCTACATGGATGATTTAAAACTATTTGCAAAAAGTGAGTACCAGTTGCAGCAAGCCTTAAAGATTGTCAAAGCATTTAGCGATGACATACAAATGGAAATGGGGCTAGACAAATGTGCCTGTGCGATATTTAAAAGGGGTAAACTAGCAAACAGCCAAAACATCAAGCTAGACGACCATACTATAATACGGAACCTGGAAGCAAGTCAAACGTATAAATATCTAGGCATGGAAGAAAAAGACGGAATTGACAACATCACAATGAAGAACAAAATCACCAAGGAATACTACCGCCGCGTCCGCCAGATCTTGAAAACAGAGCTAAACTCGAAAAATACAATAATGGCCATTAATACCCTGGCTATCCCAGTGATAACCTACAGTTATGGAACAATCAACTGGTTAAGATCGGAAATCCAGAAAATAGATAGAAAGACTAGAAAGACACTAACTATGGGGGGAATACACCATCCTCGTGGCGATGTAGCGAGACTATACATAAAAAGAAGAGATGGAGGGCGAGGGCTGGTAGAACTAGAATCCGCCTACGAAATAGCTATGGTAGGACTTAGTGAATATATACAAGCGAAAACAGACAGGTTTACCAGACTAATCCAAGAATATGATGCTGGTAAAGCTAAATATTCTATACAGAAAGAAGCTGTTTCAGTTAAAGAAACATATTTACAGCAAGGGACCGCGATACAAAATATTATGAAACAACTTAAAGGAAACATCGAAAAACACAGGATAGAACAACTTAAAACAAAACCATTGCACGGGCAACATTTTCGAGACCTGGATAGACAAACCGTGAACAAAGAGGCAAGTATGGCGTGGCTCAGAAGTGCAGGATTAAAAGGAGAAACAGAGAGCCTGCTAATAGCGGCGCAAGATCAGGCTCTTAACACTAAATACTATCAGAAAAACATCCTAAAACAATCAGTCGATAGTAAATGTCGGATGTGCAACAAGGCAGAAGAACATGTAGGCCATTTGATTGCAGGATGCACCACACTAGCGCCCACAGAGTACACCAACCGACACAATAAAGTAGCCAGCTACGTTCACTGGAAAATGTGTAAGGAAATGGGAATCCCAGTGACGAACAACTACTACGACCACTTGCCTGAGAAGACTATAGATACAGATGAAGTCACTATAATGTGGGACACAGCGGTTATTACCGACAGAAGCATTCAAGCCAACCGACCTGATATTATCCTACAGGATAAAAAGAAGGGTACCTGTTTACTCGCAGATGTCTCTATTCCACATGACAATAACATTGAACTTAAAGAAACAGAAAAAATAGTAAAATATAAAGACCTACAAATTGAAGTTAATAGAATGTGGAAAACAAGAACAAGAGTAGTCCCAATAATCGTTGGAGCACTGGGTACAATAAAAAAGGGGATCAGCAACCACCTCCAATTAATACCTGGATATCCATCCTACCTGCAAATTCAAAAAATAGCATTAATGGGGACAGCCCGACTACTGAGAAGAGTGTTGGGTTAAGAACACATCATTAGCTTAGCTAATTAGTTATAAGCCATTAATGAAATGTAAAATCCAGTTAACTGTACATATCATGTATATATTTCTAGCATATATTGAATGTATATAGAAACTGTGTGAATAAAGAAAATAATAATAATAATAATAATAATAATAATAATAATAATAATAATAATTATAATATAATATTTATTCTGGATAGTTATACAGAATCACAAGGAGATAAATCAGCAGAAGCTGCTTTTCCATCATCCCCTTGGTGTACTACAGGTCTGCTACAGGTCTGCTACAGACTAAAATCTTCACATCCGTATCTCTAAAAATAACTTCCAGTAGGTTTCGAACGATTCTCCAATCTAACTGGTCCCGTCCACAGCCGAGTTTATGAACTGCCAATTTGTTAATACCCCTGGCAAGCAACTCGGTCCTCAAATCCCATAATGCCCTCCACAAGTCGGCGTAACTCGGTTTCTGGTAGTAAAACTGCTTGGTTACCAAGTAGTAAATGGAGCGGTCATGATCAGGCAAGTGTAAGGCTTTGCCAACAGAGGGATTCTGATCTCGAAGTTCATCCAGCCGTCCAAATTTATTCCTAAACAATACTGCGATCCCCCTGGACATGCGGAGATCCTCAGAGACACAGTGGGCAATGGAATAATCAGCAGGGACCCGGAAGAGGTCTTGTTGCACCTCGGTCGTGACTCCGAATCGGGTTTTTCTAGTTTCGGAAAACGCAGCCATAAATCCTCTAAAGGTTGGCTGATCATCACAGGCCTTACGGTATTGACAGCCACCTCAGCATCATCTTCTAGACACGGGACTACGTTATTGTTTCCCTCATAGTGCGCCAGACGATTGGAGTGTACCACCTTTGGTTTCCCTCTTTGCAATTTCTGGATGCGATAAATCAAGTCATTTATTCGTTTCTTCACCTGGTATGGACCCTCCCAATTTCGCTGTAACTTTGCAGAATAGCCACGACGTCTTTGCGGGTTGTATAACCAGACAAGCTCTCCAGGTTGAATCCCTCCTTCTTGGGCTCTCACATCGTACGTAGTCTTCATCCGGTCACTCGCGATTCGACTATTATTTCGGGTTCGGTCGTAAATATCCTCCAATTTCTTCTTTAAGTTGACATAATCATTCCCGGCTACCTCCTGCTCTATAGGTGGGGATCCAAATTCCAGATCACACGGTAACCGTAACTCGCGTCCAGACATCACAGACGCAGGTGACTGACCGGTTGTTTCGTGAACCGATGCACGATAAGCCATCAGGAACAGATGCAGGTATTGGTCCCAGTCTCGTTGATGATCGAAGATGACCTTGGCCAAATATTTGCCCATTGTCCGATTCATGCGTTCTACCATTCCATGGGACTGCGGATGTAACGGTGTGGTCCGAGTCTTGTGAATGCCCAACAATCGACAGACTTCTCCAAAGAGTACAGACTCAAAATCGCGGCCTTGATCCGAATGCAGCTCCATTGGCATTCCGAAGCGACTGAAAAACTCTTTGACTAGTACGTCAGCAACAGTCGCAGCTTCCTGGTTTGGTAGGGCATATGCTTCTGGCCATTTGGTAAAATAGTCCATGGCCACTAAGATGTATTTATTCCCATCGTCGGTCTCGGAAAATGGTCCGACAATGTCTATAGCTATTCTTTCCAGAGGACTACCCACATTGTACTGCCTCATAGGTGCTCTTCGTTTCCCCAAGAGTCCGTTACCAGTGGCACATAGTTTGCATTTCCGGCACCACTCCTTCACGTCTTCTTTACAGTTGACCCAATAAAAACGATCCCTAACTTTCTCCAGAGTCTTCTTCACACTGAAGTATCCTCCTGAGGCACCGTCATGGAGATGTCGCAATACTGTAGCCACTCGGCTCCTTGGAACCACGAACTAAGACCTCATGTTGGTGCCATCTTCACTCTCTAACACTCGCTTCAGGAGATCGTTTTCCACCTTCAAGGACTCCCATTGGGCCCAATATGCTTTTAGGGTTCTGTTGAAAGGTCTGACGGCCTTCCAGGCAGGCCTTTCTTCTGCACGTTTTCATTCCAGTACCATTTTTAATTCGTGATCAGCCTCCTGATGTCGTTGCAATTCTTCCGGCAACCAATTGTCGTTGACGATAGTAGTTCTTAATACTTGATAAACCTTCTCTTCCAAACGAGAACAATGACGGCAATCCGTTGGACAGGGTCTTCTTGAAAGAGCATCGGCATTTCGATGATTAGTGCCCGCTCGATGTTCCGTGTCAAAGTCGTATCCTTGTAATCGTTCGATCCACCTTGCGACCTGGCCTTCCGGATTACGGAATTGTAGGAGCCATTTCAACGCAGCATGGTCGGTCCTCAATAAAAACTTTCGTCCGTACAAGTATTTGTAGAAATGCTCACGGACTTCACGACAGCCAGTAATTCTTTTCTGGTCACACAATAATTCCTTTCGGCTTTCGACAAAACTTTACTAAAATAGCCGATGACCTTTTCTTGTCCATCCTGTATCTGAGAAAGTACACCCCCAATGGCCAGATTACTTGCATCTGTGTCAAGTATGAATTTCCCTTCTGTCCGTGGATAGCTCAATATTGGTGCTGTTGTCAAGGCACGCTTCAACTGTTCGAAAGCTGTTTCGCACTCTCTGCTCCAAACGTACTCGCGCCCGTCTTCAGTTAACCTTGTCAGGGGCTTCGCTATATTGGCAAACCCAGGGACGAAACGCCTGTACTAGGTACATAACCCAAGAAAAAGCTACGAACTTGGTGTTTATCTTTTGGTGTTGGCCACTCTTGGACTGCACGGGTTTTATTGGGGTCGGCTGCCACTCCATTTTGTGATACGACATGCCCGACATATTTCACCTCTCTTCGCAATATGTGGCACTTTTTCCTCAATTTAAGGTTGGCTGTACGCATTCTCCGGAACACTTCCTCCAGATTTTTCAGATGTTCACTGAATGATCTTCCAACTACGATCACGTCATCCAGATAGACCAGGCAAGTCTTCTACGACAGCCCCCTCAGGATGGTCTCCATTAGACGCTCGAAGGTGGCCGGAGCGTTACATAGACCGAAAGGCATAACTGTAAACTGCCATAGTCCGGAACCAATAGTGAACGCGGTCTTCTCCCGGTCTTCAGGTTCCATTTCAACTTGCCAATAACCACTCTTCAAGTCCAAGGTCGAAAACCATCGTGAACCAGACAAGTATTTAGATACACGTTAGCGTGTCGTCGACGCTTGGTAAGGGATAGCTGTCTTTCTTGGTCGCGTTATTGAGCTGCCGATAGTCCACACAAAATCTCGTTGACCCGTCCTTCTTACTGACCAGGACCACCGGTGATGCCCATGGACTGCTGGATGGCTCGATGACCCCTTGTTCTTCCACGGTAATAATCTTCTCGGCTTCTGCTCGCCTTGCTAGAGGTAGACGCCTCGGCTGCTGACGGACAGGCATAGAGTTGCCTGTATTGATTTTATGTTTTATTATATCTGTTCGTCCTTTCTGGCTATCGTCAAGAGCGAAGATATCTTGGTATCGGTGAACCAAACCCTGTACCTCTTTCACTTCCTTTCCATTAAGGTCTTCGCACGAACTAACAACCATGCCCACTAATTTTTCACCATGGTCTTTGGGCACTGGTTTTGGAACATCAGCCATACACCTGGCTACTCGGAATACTGGCAGTGGAACAATTCGATTCGCAATTTTCCCATCTATGAACAAACTGCTGGTACTATTCCTTGATGTTACGGCATGGACGCTGATCTCTGGGGCATCTTTACTAACAGTCAACGTTCGCCCTCTCTTGCCAACCCCTTTTAACTTTTCCGACGGTTGTACTTTTCTTATTTTGGGACAACGGCGTCGTATGTGTCCTTGTTCGCCGCAGTTCCAGCAACGGGGTCTTCGAACTTCTTGAGAATTCTTTTTACGGTTCTCTTCCTTCTGAAGAACTCTCATTAATAACTTTTCTAGGCGATCTTTGGAATCTTCTTCTTCTTCCACAATGGCCCGAACACGCCCGTGACCTCGGCACGCTTGTTTTGCAGCTTCAAATTCTAAGGCGTGAGCAAACGCATCATCAGTTGTTCTTGGTCGTGCCAGCCTCAATGATTGTTGTGTTTCCCCGTCTCTTAACCCATCAATGAAGGTCTGCACAGCGAGCTGTCCCAGACATGAATCGGGTGCCGTAGGGTACGTTAATCGGACAAGCCGCGCAACATCGGCTTCAAACTCCTGAAGGCTTTCTCCATTCTTCTGGACACGATTCTTCACTTGCGCGTGATACACTTGTTGAAGATGCGCGTCTCCATATCTCATCTCCAATCTAGACACTAACAAGTGGTTATCATTTTCCTGTCCTGCTGGTATTGTTTGCAGAACGTTCAATGCGTCTCCACGCAAAGCCACCGTTAAAGAAACGGCCTTTTCCTTGCCTGTCCATCCGTTGGCCCCAGCGGCCGCCTCAAATTGTTTGTAGTAGGTGGACTAAGGTATCTTTCCATCGAACGTGAGTGGTTTTACTTTTATCCCTACGGCAGGACCCTTTTCTTCTTTAAATTGCTTCTTTACTTCATTAAACGGCCACTCAGAAGTTGAGGGAAACCGTAGTTGCCTCATTCTATCTTCCAGCATTTCGGTTATATCGTCTTTCTTAGTTGTTGGTGGTAATTGCATTTGGGCTATTTTCTCTTCTACCATCTTTATTACCCTATCTTGTCCGAAAACTTCTTCTTCCAACGCTTTAACATTGTCCTGCAATTCTTCTTTAAGCCTTCTGGAGTTTTCTTCGGATTTCCTGGAATTCTCCAGTATTTCTTCCTTTAGCATTCTAACATTTTTTTCGGCCTTTTCTAGTAATTCTTCTTTAAGCATTCTAGAATTTTCAAAAACTTTTTGTTCCAGCACTTTAGTATTTTCCATTAGTTTTCTAGCATTCTCTTCGGACTTTTCCAGTAGTTCTTCTTTTAACATTCTAGAATTCTCTTCCGACTTTTCCAGTAATTCCTCTTTTAACATTCTAGAATTCTCTTCCATTTTACTTAACAACAAACTAGTATCAATTGCGGGTTCAGGTATTTCAAACAGGAAACTTTCGGGGTCCTTGTTATGTTCTAGAAGCCATTTTTTTAGCCGATTCATTAGAACCTCTTTCTTTCCAATAATATCTAAGTCTCTCTCGTCCAATTCCCGTTTTAAATCTATCACTAAGAGATCTTTTAACAATTTCATCGCCATTTTAATTATTTGTTTTAATTATTTTTAACACTAAAAATTTATTCTCACATCACTTTATTTATTACGCGATTTTATTTATTTTAAAACTCGACACCTGTACACCACTGTAACGTTCTTTTTAAAATAATAACCAAAATGCTGTTTAAATTCGTCTTTTAATAAAGAGAAGATTATTTACAATGCACTTAAGTAAAAACACTGTAACTATAAATTATTTAACAAACTAAAGCATTTAAATAAATGCTAGGTATTTACAAATTTATATGAGGACTATTTATATAAAACTATTTATGTATTACAATAATTATTAACTAATTATTCAGAGTACATTTCAACACGACGCCGGTTAAACATTAACTGCCTTCCTTCTACTCGCGAACTCAATTTATATCTTTCATACGATGACTCATACATCTAGAATGTTCGATGACGTGTTGATGAGTCATACACGCATCTGCCGGTAAGTCACGTCGATGAGGTGTGTCGATGAGTCATACTTGCAAGTGTTATTGATGAGTCATACAGTTGATGACTCATACATCTAGAATGTTTAATGACGTCATATGTGGGTTTACTATTCGTTACAATATATCTCGTATTCTATAAGCATAAAATTGAAAACAATATCATTACTTAAGGTATTATTCATGTAGAAATTTAAAGTGTTCTGATCTACAGCCATAGAAGGAATGCTATTGACAAAAAACTTGTTTATTTCATGAATGTTACCATCAAAAGAATTATTATCATTATTTTTGGAATGAATAATATCTAGACGTTTGAATTCTTTCCACATCACATTAGAGCTACTGTTAGCGAGCTTGAACTGCAAGTAAGCCCGTTTTTCATTTTTTATTGCGATATTTGTGAAATTACGCAACATCCTATAATATTCACATGCAGGTGCTGTTTTTGACCTTTTAAATTTAGTTTTGCTTTGTCACTTAGTGTCATAAGTAGTCTAACATTGTCAGTTAACCAAGGTGCGGGTTTTTTGTAACTGTAATGGTTCTCCACGGTGCATGCTTGTCAAAAAGACTCTTTTTTTTATTTATTTATTTCTCGAATTTATGTCTCGATATTCAGTTTTCAGAAATATTTATTCCAAATAGTAACTTTCGAATTCCATAGCCTGTCACGCATTTCAGTGAGCCATCCCTGCATACATACATACAAGCTTACCTATCCGCCACGTTAGTTGGCTAGATACAGACTGTTAACAATCTAGTAGTCTAGCTGTACCTACTCGATGATTGATATATGCACGAGCGCGCGCACACGCACTCACGCGTACACACGGCATAGGCATAGGCCCTAGATAGGACTGGTGAAGTCGGTACTGGTTTTATGTATATTTTTTTATGTTGATTATTATAAACATTGTCTTTTAGAGATTTGTGAGTTGTTATTGTTAGGTTTCTTCTAATCTAGAAAGTCCAGTCTCGATTTCTCGTAATTTTATAGTTATAGTGGCTTTATAGTAACTTATAAGCGACTAGAAACAGTCGCTATAGTAGGGTTCGCTAAACTGCAAACGTATAAGTCGCTCATCTCTATTACTTACATGGAGATGTTTTATTATCTAACTTTTTCAACGGCATTTAAAATGTTATGGATCTCATAATCTGATTGTTCCAGAAAATTTGAAAAGTATCAAAAAAATGTGAAGCAGTAGCTATGAAAAAATTGCATATCATCAAGCACACTTTATTGTAAATTCAGGTAGACAATAACCTTCTGATTAAAACATTCTCCAAACAAAGGGGCACAATTTTTATATTACACGAAAAATAACTTTTGAAGACATTTTTTGATATTTTTAATTACCTACATGGTTGGTTTCGTCAAAAACATTAATTTTTTCTTTATACTTCCTCTTTATAAATTTCTATATTAAACTTTTGAAAGTTTTCTGGAGCGTTGTTAATTCGTATCTCCAGAACATCAATTTGCTCCTGACAAGCCGCATACCTTGTCATGTTTAAAATAATAAATCAATTTATTTCTGCGAATGAATAGGGTGTGATGTTTGTGTACGACGAAACTCCAACAAAACTAACTTCCAAATCGAAAGTTTCATTCGTTCTGATTGAGTTAGTAAAGTTAGTAAGTTAGTATTTAGCAAAAGGTAATGCCGGTTGAACAATGTAGCTATTATATAACATCGTACGTGTTTTTAGGAAAACTTTCTAACTCTTTTCTAAAAGCTTCGTGTATACGTCGAAATAAATGTTTGCGTTCGAGTAATTAAGATATTGGTTATGAATGAAGAGGACCTAAATGAAGGGGCTCCAAATTACATTACGGACTTGATGCTCCTGTTTAGAACTGTTTTTGTACGGAAAGTTAATTATGACAAGCAAAACGTTTCTGTCAGACACAGAAAAGGTGCTTTTGAGATCGTCTTCTTGATGCAGCTACATTATAAATTCGCCTTCGGAATAATAAATTACTTGACTTGCGCATTGGCCTGTGAGCTCCGATTTCAATAAATTTCTGCAAGGAAGGAAATTCGGCGTTTTTTCTTTATCGATAAAAGCAGAAACCGAAAATAATTTCGCATTTTGGACCCACTTTGTATCACATAAAAATTTGAAAAGCTTTAAGAAAAAATATAGTCCTAGAACATACGATAGACTCGATATAATAAAAAAGATATATTATGTGCGAAAAAACGTAATCTAGGCATTTGTATAGCTTTACAGGACAATGGGGTGGCAGGATGTCACATGCAAAGTCACGAAGTGATACATCAGTGGACGTGATGCCATCAACTTCCATAAACCGTGCTACACCGCGAATTTACCCTGTCTGTCAACATATAATGCTGATTATTACGTATGAAACAGACAACCTACGAAGGATTAAGTCGCCAGAGAAAGTTAAGAGTTAAACCCTTAAGGTCAGAAAAAACACTCCAACAAACATATTTTTCGTTTCAAAAATTTATCTTAAAAAATTAATAAAAAAAACCTTTATTACCGCCAGGATCGGAAATAAAATTCAGTTTTATAAAATTTCATATACATATAAATAATAATATTTACCTTCATATACTTTCTATGAAAAGTACATTTTATAAAGACAAAAAGAAATCATGTTTGATTATAATTTGACAACTTTTTCATATTTGCTTAAAATTGCACATTTCAATATTTTTCGGTGTCTAACTCCCACCGTTTAAAAAAAAAATCCGTTTACTAATATATGATATTCTTGCAAAATTAAATATTTCCGTTAATTTAGAATCTCGGTACTTACTAACCACACTGAAAGAGATCTATCTGGTTTTATTGGCAAAAATATGTTTTGCCAATCCTTAACGAAAATATTTTGTTGGCTTTACGAACATTTTTCGTTTCTATTACGCGGATTTGTTACTTTAACAAATAATTTGTCAGCATTAAGTAAAATTAAATGCATTGCCTTAAATTAGTGTTTTTTTGAAAACGAGAAATGCTAAATTGTTAAACAGAATTAACTAAATTTCCGATTTGATTAGTTTTGAACGAAAACAAAATTAATTTAACTGTTTTAGATTTATCGTAAATACTTAATCAACCTTTGGTTTGTCGTGTAGATAAAACTTTTGTTGGATTTTTGGCAAATGCTTGTCAGGTTAACAAATTACTTGTTGCGAATACGATTCACCTCGAAAAATGGACACACTGTATATTGGCAGTTTTGTTCGATTACTAATTTTTCCTTTTCCAGTTATTGTATTGTTTATCATGTCATATATTTAGTTCGCTTTATTTATTTTGTTGGTTATCTCTTGTTCTTCAATCCTCTTCTACTTCTTCTATCCTGTTATTCTCTACTTTTATCTCCTCCATTGGTGTTGGTATTTGTAGATCTCTATCATGTTTGTTATTAGTAGGTATAGGATTTCTATGCATTTGCATGTTTTTTCTGCTTATAGCAAACATATGCAGAGTTCATATTTCTACATGTTTAAGCCACATATGAATCACATATGTCAATTTGAAAGTGCATATAAATGCATATTTAGGTGTTTTTTATAAATGCATGCATATTTTACCACTTTTTGAGCGTTTTACATGCTTTAATTATGAAATTTTAATATTTTTTAAATAATTTTAGCATTTTAGACAACCAACCAAGGTCGGCTTAGTTGAGTCTAGGGGAAACCCACAATTTAAGCTTATTGTTAAATACTAGGCTTTAAAATATTTTACTGCCTTAACCATCTGTGTACTTGTTAATATTTTCTAAGAAAGAAAAAGTTTCAACTAAAATTTAAATACTTACATCCTGCGGTATTGTGATAAATAGGTATTAGGAAATTCCAAAGACCCTTTGACAACTTCCTGTTCATAGAAAAATTTGCCTGTACTTTTGTTTACTAATCTTAATTTTTCAATTAAGACAGTTCAGAAATTGCAAACTGCATTTCAGTTTGAAGTTTTAGAGTGTAAAGATGGGTAAAGAAAAACGGTCTGTGTCACACTTCAAAGTTATGTTAAGGAATTCAGTGTTCTTACAACTGACGATAAGGTGTTGTATTGTACAGTGTGCGACGATAAAGTGACTGCAACGAAACGCTTTCAAGTTACACAACATCTGAACACGGTTCGACATCAAAAGTGTGTTGCCCCGAAATCAAAAAAACAAACATTGTTCGGTAACAATGTTTGCTTTTTTGATTTCAGGGCAACACACTTTTGATGTCGAACCGTGTTCAGATGTTGTGTAACTTGAAAGCGTTTCGTACCTTAATAGTTCGCGCGGTGAGTCCAGCAAATCGATCGAATTTAATAAAAAACTATGTAGTGCGTTAGTGGCTGCAGATATCCCGTTAAGTAAAATTAATCACTCAGCATTTCGTAATTTTCTGGAAGAAATTTCAAAAATGCCAATACCCGACGAGTCTATACTCAGGAAAAATTATTTGCCTCGTTTATACGAAGAGACCATAAAATCAAATAGAAAACATGTAGCGAATAACTACATATGGGTTTCATTGACGAATCTACTGACACTACTGGAAGGTGCGTAGAAACTTCATTTCCTTCGTTTTGTTAGTAAAATTTAACTAATTAAAGACAGCAGAGCAATTTACGGATGTTTTATTTTCTATTTTGTTAGTTACATATTTAATCACAACAATATTTTTGCTTGATTAAAATATATTTTTTTTAAATAACTGTTTTGCGCTAATTGTTTGTAACCGACTAATTATGTAGTTCGATAAAATAAAAATCAAATTTTTGTTTTCAGATACGTGGCTAATGTTATAATTGGCGTTTTAAATTCAGAGAACAATCCCAAATCCTATCTATTAGCAATGGACGTTTTCAAGAGCACCAATCATTGTTCTGTGGCAAAATTGTTTAATGATTCGATGGCTATTTTGTGGCCGGTCGGCATACAGTACAACAAAGTACTCCTGTTCGTCACCGACGCGGCACCGTACATGATCAAGGCTGGAGCAGGCTTACAAGTTCTGTACGAAAAAATGATCCACTTAACTTGTCTTGCCCATGCAATGCATAGAGTTGCGGAAATGTGCGGGAAATACATCCTAACGTAAACTCTATAATTTCAGATGTAAAAAAAATTGTTTGTAAAGCTCCATATCGCATACAAATATTTAGGGAAACTGCTCAAGAAGTGCCTCTCCCACCTGAGCCTGTAATAACAAGGTGGGGTACTTGGCTTTCTGCAGCAGAATATTATGCAACTTATTTTGATATTATTAAAGCATTTGTAAATAAACTTAATAAACACGATGCACTATGCATACAAAGCGCACAGGATGCTTTTAATACTAAGGAGGTGAGGGCAGAATTATTGTTTGTTTTGACAAATTTTGTGCGTTTAGCTAAAGTAATTCAGAAATTAGAAAGTCAGGGAAATTCATTAGCTGAATCTCTTGAGCGTGTAAAATTGTTAGGTGTTTCTTTGAATAAAGTAAAAGGGCCAAAGGGTTTGACTATAAAACAAAAATTTAAATCCGTTATAGACAAAAATCCTGGTTTTCACTTAATTAAAAGCATAAACGATGCATTATCTGGCCAAGACACTTTAGACGAGCTAAAACATTATTCGCTTGTAGAATTAAACAATTTTAAGTATGCTCCAATTACGTCTAGCGATGTGGAACGGAGTTTCTCAAAATATAAAACAATATTTAGGGATAATAGGCATATGTTTACTTTTGAAAATTTAAAAATGTACGTCATTGTGAACTGTAACGCTCTATGTTTAGAAAATATAATTAATTAAATTATTGCATAGGATGTCTAATTAAAATAATTTCTGTAAATAAAATGTAAATAACGCTAAACAGGTGCTTTTTTAATAATGAAAGTGCAGTGTAATGTCGGACTTTCACCCAAGCGGCCCAGGATCGACTCCCGGCGCTGGCAGATCTGGTTAAGGTTTTCTGCAGTTTTCCTTAGCTGTAACACAAATGTGGGATTTGCGCTGTTCCATCTATAAGTCGGCTGCAGCCGCACATTGGGCCTACATAATAATAATAATCGCCCCCTTCCTTCCGCACCAGCTTATAGCTTCTAGGGCCTTGGTTTAGGTTATGGGTTGTAGTAATTATTATTATTATTATATTTATTAGAAATTTCTAATAAACGCATATTTCATGATTTTTAAGTGCATATTTAAGTGCATATTTCACGTTTTTACAGTGCATAAGTGCATGCATATTTCAGCATTTCTAAGTGCATACAAATTCTATACCTAGTTATTAGTATTATATCATCCGCATAGTGCTGTAGGCATACCGGTTTTAGTTGTCTAATTGCAATTCTTGTTCCATTTAATTTGTTCTTGCATCACTTTTCTACATGCCACATTATGTATACAATTATTAATATAAAGCAGGATAAAAGTAGTACTTAAAAGTAGTAGATCTTTAAAATCATTCATTACACACATACACTACTTTAGTAAAAATTAATAGATAATAAAGAAGGAATATGCGTTAATTTAGTTGCTATACTATGCAACATGCATTAGGTAGCTTAGGTTACAAGATTAATATGTCATTTCAGCTTTGATGACATGATTGATCTCTATTCTATAGTTGTGCCATATCGTCGTATATAAGAGGTAGATCTTTTTCAGTTACTGGGAACCTAACAGTTTCGAGTGAATGTTTTACTGAAAATAGATATATTAAGTCATTGTCTAAACACTAGTATGCCATAATCAACTTACTTATTCTTATATCTGGACAATTTTCCTTTTATTCTTGAGAATTTGACAGGAGATGCGTTAGCATCAAGTGTCTCTACAAGGCCGAAGCGACCGATTTATGATTTTAATTTTCCTTTTGTATTCAGTTATTGTTAATTTATGTTAGGAAATTGCTATGTATAGTGAGGCAACTATCCCGTGTTGTAGCATAGCTGGAATTTATGTAAATAGGTAATAATTAAGTTTTAATTAGTTTTGTGACAGTTGGTGGTATTATATCGTTTTATTTGTCTTTTTACCAGCTATCATTCAATGTAATTAGATTTAAGTAATTCGTTAATTATAATTATATGTTCGATTTGTGTGATGTCATAAGCAATTGAAGTTCAAGAAAGTTTATATTTTTCATTTGTTTTCGACCGAACGTATAAAAGGACCTACAGAAGAAAACAAGTTCAGTTATCTCAAAAATACACGTAAATCCACGTTGGGTTAACTCCAAAATTTGCATTAAAAGTAGGGTTAGGTGTACTCATGCAAATATTTTTGTAAACAAACATGAAGTTTTAATAAAGTGTCAAGTTTATACCTACCTTTATGCGTAGTATTGGATTCAAAAATAACGATCAATATTATTATTCTTATGGAATTGTTCTGAATAATGCAATTCAACTATTTTTTAAAAATAAGAAGAACATTTTCATTCAATCGATAAGTTTGATTGACGTGCAACGATCGAACTGTAAGGTTCTGAACTGTAGTGACTTAGGGATAGAACAATGAAGAGTGTCTTTTTTAAGTAGTGAGAAGATGGAAAAGGCATTGCCAAAAGAAACTAATAGAGCTCTAATAATAATGGATAAACTAAATAAACAAATAGAGATCATTTTGAAACTATAGTTTCTTATGGAAAGATGGAAACAATTTTTCCCTAAACAAAAGTTACCTAAAATAAAATGCCTTTAAAAATTGATGCACACCAAAAGAAAAATAAACAAAGATCCATCTCAAGCTACGAAAGTTAGTACGAAAAGAGATAAGAAATGATTTTACTTGCAAGACAAGATTGTATATTCGGAAATAAGTCATAATCTTAGTACCGACAGTTTTAGAAAAATTTTAGGACAATCTGGTTGTAGGAGGGGATTTCCAGAGGAAATATATCTCAAAAATGGCTCAAATTTTAAAGATGTCAATAAAATATTATCAGAAAGTTTCAGCAACTATACAATAATGAAATACTTAATTTTTGTGGACTCAAAGGTGTAAGCTTCGAATTCAATGAATTGGTGGTAGCAAGCATGGGCGGAGCTTGGAGGTAACTGCCCAAGAAAGTACTAAGTGAAATACTGAAAACCAGATATCCCGAAAAATATGCACTACGAACTCAAGATGCAGAAAAATACGTATTTTGAATACTAGACTTATGCATGTGTTTTATAACTCAGACAACCCCAAATCACTCACAGTTTTTGACTAGATCTTAGTATGATGAGTTATCCCGTGTCCGGTCTAGGACATTTGGGCGCGGCCGTTCAGGTGCGGCGATCTCGGCGCGGCCGTTTCGGCGCGAGGACGGTTTGGCGCCGGACAGTTCGGTGCGAGGACACTTCGGTGCAGGTACACTTCGACGATAAGACAGTTCGGGGCATGTAAATTTTTCCGCGGCAAATCAAGGTAAAGCTTTCGAAGATCTTTAAATAAAACGTTTTTTTTGGATCCTCAGCCCTTAGTTTTTTTGGGACAAGCTACCCTATTATCAGAGTAACCCTTTTTTAATTTTTATGTACACATATACACCTTCTTAATTCCAGAATTTTGCTTTGATTGATTAAATTGCGTTATTCTAGTGATGCTTGTCTTTAAACATTGGACTATATGCACCAATCAGTATCAATTTATAAGTGTTACCTACTGAGACAAAATTAGTGAAATGGGATGTGTCGTATTTATCAGTGGGACGATATTCAATGTTAATATCAACTTTCCTATGTCATTTAATGGATTTTATAAAATTTTTGATTTTTTAAAAGTTATGTTAACATGATTATTAAACATGGTAATCTTATAAACAATAAGGGATTTATAAGAAACAATTGAATTCTTATTACAGATTATTCCCTTATGCAGAGATGAGAAAGACATGAATTTTTCTTAAATCTGGCAGTACATACGAGCTTTTGTGATTGGCAAATATTGAGTTTTTTCCCATCATACCGTATTTATCTAATACTGTATTTCATCGATCATACTGCATTTATTACCTGTCACTACCTACAGATTTTGTTCATTACAATAATACTAGACAATTTCTCGCGCCGAAGTGTCCCACACCGAAACGGCCGCGCCGAAATGGTCGCGCCTAAACAGCCGCGCCCAAATGTCTGGCTCCGATCCTGTGTCAAGTCAGAGCACAGAAACCTGAATTGAGAACCTGAATGAAGCTGCACAAAAACAAAGCGTTATTTCTTAATCAACGTTGTGTGTGCCTCGACTATTT
This sequence comes from Agrypnus murinus, assembly GCA_929113105.1. NCBI lineage: Eukaryota > Metazoa > Arthropoda > Insecta > Coleoptera > Elateridae > Agrypnus > Agrypnus murinus. Next base: position 95,556,294 of record OV816023.1, read on the forward strand.
GAAAGAAACGAGTAGCACGAAGATGTTCCAACCATAAAAATTGGAAAATGTGGAAGAATTATTCAACTACACTTTGCAAAAGCTGACAGAACAGAGATAGTGGATATAAATTTGGTCAAAGGACTAAGTATCTCAATGCTAATTTCCAACACTACTAGAGAAACTTTAAATTATTATATGTCTATGGAGAAAATGTTAAACTTGGATTTGAATTTTTTTTTGTTTTAAGATAGATTTCAATTATTCAATTAAGACTTAACCTAAATCATACATCTAGATGGCGCAGATGGTAGCGTAACTGCTCGGAAAGCAAGAGGTCTTTGGTTCGATTCCCAGCCATGATTTTTCTGTTTAGATCTTATGCAAAAAATAAGATTTTGACTTGAAAGTTTTCAAACTTTAACTTTTCAAATGTAGCAGTTTTAGGTCAAGCTCAAAAACGCTTTCCGCTAAAGATTTACAGTACTAAATGTATAGTACATACGAAATCTTCGCCTGGTTAGTCGGAATTTTGAGTGGTTGGTTTTCAGTACTAATTCTTCGTTGTACTTTTGATCGGTAGTACTCAAGAGTCGGCTTCATCAAGTAGTACAGTCACACTGACTTAAATATCATTAGATGTGTGAAATAATTTGACGAGCTTTAGTGCTATGGAGGTAGTCCACGCTTTCTAAGATTTTAGGAAAACGAGCTTTACATAAACTACTTACCACAAGTGTTTCGTGAAACACTATATTTCCTTCTTCAGTTTCTTTAAGAATCCATGCGAGAAAAATCTATATAGTCGATGCTATAGTATGTAGGTCTATTTAGATTGTGTTGTCTTCTCACTTGCTTTCTAGTACATTTCAAATGTCAGTGTAAGTTTTGAAGGAATGGTTCCAAATCTTGCAGACTGGAGGAAATTTCTAAATGAGTTTCGCAATTTTTTGATTCGCACTTAAGAGCAATGTTACAAGGCTAGGTTATAATTATAATCAAGGGCAAAATACTATGACATTTTCTGTTAGAAAGTTTCAGAAACAAAGTTTTTCATTGGTAGTAATTTAAATTGTGCACTGGCGATTAATGTGAAAATCATTTTCGCCAGCTGTATCAACTCTATGGTAGATACAGGACAATTGAACTTAAAACAATCTATGATTAAGTAGATTTCAACATACAGCAGTGACATAGTAACGCCTGTTACTTGTGTGGTTTATTTACAACTCACGCTTGTCAGAGATCAAATTCTAACTATCATCGTTAAACAATTCTGAGTGCAATACTGATAAAGTCCTAATTATGGCTCGTTAATCTGCTCTTTCTGCAATTCCTCTCTAGTTCTTAATATTCTTAACTAACAAGAGTGGTTAAATAACTACAAATTCAATTAACAATAGAGATAACAACTCGACTTACTATAAATTTAGTGGTAGCCTTACGGCGAAGAAAAGCTCCCTGCCCTGAAGAACTTAGATGTATACAAGGTGTCCCATTAAGACGTAGTCAAACTTTGCCAGTGGTTAGATAACCATTAAAGAAAATTCCTATATACCATTTTTCTCGTACTTCTATACTTTTGGAGAAAAACGGCATCGAAGTTCAGCCTAATGTTTTCAAATTTAATAGTATGAATGCACATGACACATATTTTAAAGTTGAAGGTGATGAACAATACTACTTATACTTGTTTTCGAGAATGTGCAAGTTATCATAATAAAGTAATAACCCGTCTTTATTTTGACCAAGTGTTTCGTGGAATAAGAACAGATAAATAAATAAGAAACGCACTCGTGTTTGATATAATGTTTGAAAAACGGTATTTTTGTTTTGTGATTACTGCTTTGTAAGACAATTTCATATTCTTTTAATAGGTACGTTAACCCCTATTATGTGTAACACAAGCAGGTCTGTGAATAAAAAAATATTTTCGTATTCATTTTGTTTACAGTAGGTAAATTAAATAAGATATTTTCGAAAGTTTGTTGTAAGGTAATTTAGTATTCTATTAGTAGTATTATGTGATTTGATTATTAGATTTTTGTTTCTGATGACCGCGTGCCAGTTGTGTTATTTTTTGGGCATGCTGTACTGTATTATTTCCTATTATTTTTGATTTAAAATAATATTTATTCCCAGAAAGTACATACTGTGTAATAAATAAAGGGTACCGATTTCTAGTGAAAAGCAATAAAATCATCACTGTAGATACCGTAAATATTCCTAAGAATTGTGACTAATAATTGGACACAGCTGCATTAGTACTGAAATAATCAAAACAACCCCGCCGACAACTTTTATTTTGATTACGTATTATGTTTGTAAACAGTCGGCCAAGGCAGGGCCCGACAATTTGTAAATCCCTTACACTGCAGTTTTTAGTAAAATAGTATAATAGTATCTACTTATTTTTTTAGGCATTGTTTTTATACTATGTAAACAAATTACCATCCATCAAAGTCGTTCTATCAAAACATAAAAAATGAAGGTTTTACTAAAATAACTATGTACTACTGTATTTAGATTTTAGACTTCCAATAAAATAAATAATAAATAAAAAATAACAATACCTATTGATGGATAGATTAAATTATCGTATTTACTTAATTATGTTTATTAAACAATATCAAATTTAATGATATCATTAAATGGGTCAGTATTAAAATGATGTAATTTCTGCCTGCGTTTCCTATTAGAATACAGGGGAATCCCACGGATTAATGGAACGTTTAAAGTTCTTTCAACACCATCCAAAATGGAATTTGCACCGTCTGCATCCTGTGCTAATTCAACAGATGTTACATTTTTACTGATGGTGTCAATTTCTAAAGAGCTTACATTTAATCCTATTTGACTTAACACCTCACCTACATCAATTATACGTACTTTTCTGAAAACGTCGGTAAAAATTATTAAAAATTTGAACTTTCTCTAACCAAAAAACTTTATTAAGATTTTTTGTTTTAAATGCCATCAGAAATGCGCTGGTTAAGTCTGGTGCAGGGGCTATGAGACACCCTGTATAATAGGGATATTAGGAGAAAGATAAATTATAGCTCTGTATTAATTAAAAAATGATATTATATACTCGTATAAATCATACGAGCTCGCATTTTACTAGAATACCTTTCATTTATAAATAAAATTCCTAAATAATGGCGCCAAACCTAAAATGTTGGTGAAATTTGAGGTTATGTCAACATAATGACTAATATTAACTAAGCGCTAAATTAGTTTCAATACTGTAAAATTATTCATTTATCAATGATTAAGTACTTGAAGAAAAAAACATACCTCTCTTATATTTTAAACAACTTTTCTGGTAACATTTGCGTTTAGTATTTTTTAAATTCCATCAAGCAAAATTAAATATTGGAAATCGCCGAGTTTTAGAAAGGTAGTATATATATGTACACAACCTTTAAATTTTTAAAATTTTTTCAATCCTGGCTTATGTGTAAATATTTACTTTTTATTTGAAATTTTATCACAGTACATAAAGAAATCTTCCTGACAAATCCCATCTTTCACATTTGAAATGATCTAACGGTTTCTGAATATCAAGTAACTACCATCAATGGATCTCAAATATTCCGGAAAAACTGTATTTCATATTTTGCTTTCACTTCTTTTTCGTTTGATAAATTTAAACTTTAAAATAAGATTATAAAATTGTTGACAAATTTCCATTTCCAATTAAGGAACACTAAATTATTTTAAAATTTAATAGAAAATCTAAAACAGAATATACAAAACAAGTACTTTAATATCCACCTTCTACCAAAAGGCCTATTGTTTATATCTTAAGACATCTAGGTAAAATCTTATTATGTTCTTTATTAAAAAGTAATTTTAAATTTTCTTGTTATTCCTACACTTATTTTACGTCTTATTTTAAGGACTTTTCATACTTTTATAAATAAAATTATAGTATGTTTCAAGCTTCGGTTGCCCGACTTCAATAACCGACTATAAAGGAACGTATTGATTGAAAAATGAAGAATTTGATTGAGTGGAAAATGTTCCTTTTAAAGTAAATTTCAGTTTTCATAACTAAATATAATTTATGTGACTTTGCTTGTTATTATTTATATTCGTGTAATCATTACAGTTAGTCATGAACCTTAAGAATACGTAATGATTGATATATACACTTAAAATATTTAAAACACTCGTAATAAAATAAATTCTTTTAATTGGGACCAATTTGGTGATGTAAGGAACTTACATCTACTAGTGATATTCGTTACCTAAAAGGACCTGAACATATTTCTGTCCATGTCTCTACCAGAATACACTGAATATTCAAGACCCCAATATAGACTACGATAGGTTACACGAGCCCAACTCCATGATCAAGAACTTCTTCATCTGAAAGCACAACCGAATTTCCAATTTCTCCTTTTGAAAACAATTCAGAATCAAACCATATGGGCAGTGGTGGACTAACTCCCTCGGAGGCCCGGGGCAGCATCGAATACAGGGCCCCCTATAGCTATGCCTACACCTCAGCGACTGCGAAGCGGCAGCGTCAGTCGCGCGGCTGTTTTCTTATGGGACAATACACACCAAATTTCCAAAATTTCAATTAGCTATAAAATGAAAACCGAATGAGGTAGAGAAAACATATTTTGTGTGGTTACTTATCTATATAGTAGGAGTAAACATACCAAGTTTATTAAAATGAGAGACGATGGGTGTCATGACTTGATTGAACTGACGTGGAATGACCCTCGAAGGAACGCAATAAAATGAATGTACTCCACAAAGAATTAATGAGTGATTTGCACACGGAGTAAACAAAACTTTCGGGTTAATCTCACGGCTTTTCCGCTGAACTCCACCATGTATACCCGACATCGAAGCGGCATAATCGTAGCCCTCAGCTCTACAAAACTTAATATCCAGTCCATCATCTTTCAAATGTTGTAAGATGCTCATTGTCATATCATTTGCAGTCTTTCCGGATACCGAATAGAAATCTAAAAAAGACTCTCGAACCTCCACAACATCTCGTTAAATGTGTACATATCTAACTATTTGGCTTATTTGGTCAGTTCGGCTTTCATCTGGAGTGCTATCAAAAATTATTCCCTCTACTTTGTAATAAGTACTTTGATTTTCTGATGTCAGCGACAATTTCATCTTTGACGTGTTCATCTAGGAGAGAAATAAACTCATTCTGAATTTCCTTGGATAAATAGGAAGGCACTCTCTTCGATCCACCAGCGGATTTTTCAAGTTTCAGCCAGTGTTTCTTTAATATTGGATCGTATGTCAATCGTACCAATTCTATAAAGTTTCCTCTGTTTTCTGACGAAACATCTTCTCGGTGACCACGAAATGCAAGGTTTGCTGAGCCAAAAATAATATAATATCCAAAATACGATGTAAGATATTCTGCCATTTTTTTGTTTATAATATTTTGGTCTATAGGTTTATAATATTTTGATTTTCCTTGTCAATGGTTTTATTTAATTTTATTTGACATTTGACAAAGTTGAGAAAAACCATGAAGATTTTAAGCAACAATCCGATCCTTTAGCATGCTCACACGGACTTTCTATGGAAAGAAAAGGTCCCTCTTTGTATTGAAATGTCTCACTACTCTGAACAATGATCTCAGATCGGATATGTTTTGGTACGGGCATACGCCAATTTGCAGCATCATTGGAATATATTGAGACGTGCTCAGGGATTGCCTTTGAACATGTATTTTCATTTTCGTGTTCCTGTTCAATAGCATCAAAATTTTCATCAGTTATTGCCTTTTCATTACTATCCTTGGGTGTAACAATATCTTCATTAGTACTTTTTACAACTTTTTCATAGTCCTTGTCTACGTCCAGTGTTTCATCTTCATTTACTTCTTTTTGATCTGAAGATTGATTTTTTTACTTGCTCTCGACTGCATTCTCTATCTTCAACGAGAAATTTTGATTAGGTTCCAGCTAATAATTTTGCTGGTTCAGCCTTCGCTTTTTTAATTTCCTTTTTTGAAAACCACTTGGACCGGCTCTCCCCACTGAAATAAAAAAAGTTGTAATTGCGATAGGATTTCTATTGCGAATTTTATAAAAAATTGACTAGACTGGCTTCAAGAAACTATTGAGACAAAATGAAACATTTTACTATGTATTTACTAACGGCTTGTCTACTGTCGCCTACAATTTTTTGACTGATTCGCTCACTCACTTCAACTTTTCTCACAATTCATATAAGTAGTACTACTACACAAAAAGATTTGTTCAATTTGATGGTCTCAACTACGCCTTAAAATATTACCCACTATTTCGATGCAACATTGTACAAAAAAATACGCGGAAAAGGCCCTGTGTGTAGAAAATTGTTTATAAAAATGAAACTATTCGACCGATCGTCGTGAAAATCAATAGGGTTCTATTCTGATAGTTTACAAATCGATTAAAAGACGAACGAAACGAATTATCAACATCGGTCAAGAATTGTGACCTGTAGCGTGTAATCACATACGTACAGACAAACGCACAGTGGCGTATTTCGTTTTTCAAGGGCAAATTTAAATCATAATAAATATTTTTAAAAATTGAAAAATGGTATCATTTGATAGAACCAGATCTCTTTTCAAAACGTTACATTAAAAGTTGATTTCTTGAGAAATTACCCACAAAATAATAACTTTTATTGTTAAAACCAGAGGTCGGCGCAGCGGGTTTGTCGATAATAAAGCAACAAGCGCGAGCGAGATGTGCAACAAGCTTATAAGAAATTGACACTTTCACTGAGTTAAGGTAGCTATATCAGCTAATAATGTATGTATTGGGTACTTACTTTTTCCTTTGGGTATACTAGAGTACCTAATATACAAGTGTTGAAGTCACTAATCCAAGGATTCAATAAAAACAAAGATAAAGTCATAAACTATTTGAATTACACTTGTTTGTACATAAACTCTGCGTTAGGTTCAAAACGTTCGCCCCTAATGACCCGACCACGAAGCCACGAACGAACTACAAATCAGTCGGGGAATCCCCAGCATACGATCGCTATACCTATCGTGCTACCACTCCAAGCACTCATAAGTTTTGGGGATTCCCGCGCCATAGCTACAGTGTTACCAGTTGTATTTTTTAATTTCCCACATAGGAACCTGGAAATTTCTTGAAAAGAGAAATTAATTGGTCGACAGAAAGAGTTTCGGCTTAAATACGTTATTATAACATTATTTGTAGACTCGGTTATAAAGATGGTTATTTAGTGGAAGGTTTTTTTAGGACTGAGCCTTTGAGTTTATTTGATTAGCGCATTTTTTTATTTAGTTATTACCTTCTTTTAAGTTTTAAATGGGGGCCCCTCTGTTGGTGGGACCCGGGGCGGACCATCCCTGTAATCCCCCCCTTAGTCCGCCACTGCATATGGGTAGACATGAGTCAGCAAGTTGCTCGTCTATATTTGCCACACCCTTTTCACTCTCCCGTATTTCAGAAACTGCATGGTCTGGCACATCTTGCCGTTCGTGCTACTTGTAAACTGCTGAATCGAAGATTTCTATGGCCTTACATGAATACACAAATTAAACAGTGGGTCCTCTCGTGCGATAGTTGTCAACGATAAAAAGTTACAAAGCATACGAAGACCCCTTTACAACAATTTTCAGAACCAGATAGCCGCTTTCAACAAATTCATACGGACATCATACATGTATCCTCGATAGACGGTTATATTTAGATATATTCTTACAATTATAGATAGGTTTAGCCGCCGGTCAGAGGCCATACCATTGTAGTCCATGACCACGAAAGCTGTTATTGAAGCCTTTGCCAATGCTTGGATCTCACGCTATGGAATTCCAGATGTTGTGACCACTGATAATGCACCCATTTTTCTGTCAGCTACTTGGATTGATTTTTGTACTACTATAGGGATGAAACATATCAAATCTTCTTTATACCATCCACAGAGTCAAGGAATCATAGAACGATTTAATAAAACTCCGAAAGACGATAATAAAGACGACAGGGACCCATGTGTATGTTCGGAATGATTCCCATACTAAAGGTCTCAAATCAACATATTTAGGCCCCTTTAAAGTAAACTTTCGGATAGACAAATATGTCGTCTTAGAAAATCATTCTGGAACGGTGTCTTTGGCCAGTTTAAAACCCGTATACTTTAATAAGTTATAATATTCTATTATTCTTATCTCTTACTTTTAACTTAATTTTATTCAAACAGTATTGATCCGTTTTACCTTTTTTGTTTCAGTTGCTGTTATGAGCCTACCACCTTTTTGTTGAAGTTTTTTTACACCGCTTCCTATCCCGCTACTATCATTTTTTTAAAGCTTACACGGGAAGAGTTGCTGCAACTACAAATAAAATGCAAGAACACCTTTTTGTTAAAAACTGAATTTGGACAAGGAGACTGCCCCCACCGGCTGGAAATTGATTAGTAATGTAGTTTTAGTTTAGTTTAATAATAAGTTTTGAATTAATTGTTTTTTTATTTATACGATTTACCTGATCACATTAGGAATCTCACATCACCCTGAGTTAGAGATGTCGTGTTTATTTAATTCAAATTTTTCTTCAAATATTATTTTCAATAAGAAATTTAATTACATTTTTATGAAATCATCTTATTACATATTATCAAAATTATATCAGGATTTACATAACTCATGTTATTAGTCTTACTTTATTAAACGTTTATTTATTTATTTGTTTGTCATTCCAGCAGATATTGATTTGTTGCTGCTAACGTGGGACATACCACTGCAATAATAGTTGTCCTGATAAAAGCAGATTGTATTAAAAATATAGAATACCGTAATATTTGATCTAATATTTCAGAAAGACGTTTGAGAAACATAATCAAAAACTAGCTTTTATTCTGCTTTATCTCTACTTCTACAAACAATGGATCTACTTTCATGTAGGAAGAGTATTTGTTTAACATTTATTTATATTTTCAATTAACTTCTCAAAACATCAAAACACTTTTATAAATCTAAAGTAAGTTTCAAGTAATGAGATCAAACTGGAAGCTACTTCAAAAAATTTGTTTTTCAATTTTATTACAATTATTATGACATTTTTCTAAATAAAAATGAAAGCACCTTTTAGGTAGTATATAATGGTTATATTTAGTAAACTCGCTTAAAACTTTTTAATACATTTAAAAAAAATCCTCTTTTAAGCGAACACAATAACCCTTTTCTAGAGTCGGAACTATTCAAGGCACACGACAACCTTAATATACTTCAAACAGGTAGCAATATACTGCGTATATACGCGCAGAAAGAAATTGCAACAATATTCACGAATATGCCAAGCAGAAGAAATTCAACTTTATTTAGTAAAGTTTCATATATTTTTTCTGTCAGAAAATTTTACGTGTGTTCCTTCAGCGAGATTTATTATTTAGTATATACGGCTAAATTAATATTTTAAGCAGATATTGCGGTTAGATTTGAATTTAATTTTTGTCGATTCTTTTAAAAATGTACTATTTGAACATAAATAATGTTTTTAACAACAAAAATGTTAAAATCAAAATAGAACAAAGAACACAAACCGACAAAAATAAAATCCACGAACAGCACTTCGAGATTCGAGTTTCGAGATTAATTCGAGCTTAATTAATAGCTCTCATCAGCCGAAGATAGCTCACTCGTAGATTTCACACGCCCAATGGAGGTTATATAGATGCTTCGAATTAACATTAATGTCTATTGACATTAATGATGACATCTATAATTCATCATCAAGATGAACAAAAGATCACTATTATTAGCAACATAGGAAGATGTCTAAATGTTGGTTGTCGTACCCAACTATAAGTATAAAGTTAAACCTGGCCCCTGGCTAAGAGGTGTAAATTGTTTTGAAGTTAATATGGTATGTGTGAACGATCCCAATTGATATATTTTAATGATTTTCCATGTTTAACTTATAACGTTGAAATTCACAACCCATTATTTGTTTGATGGTCACTGTTTAAAACCAAGCTTCTCCGTTGTTTGGTTGTCACTGGTTTTCCCTTTCTTTCGGTTTATCGTGAAGTCGCTCCTGCGCGTTTGAGCTCCCTGCTCAATAGTAGAGTGAAGTAACAAAATGGCTGGTTTTTGGTACTAGAAGTTGAATGGGCGAGATATATTAGAAATTGGTTTTAAATATTAATTCGCTTTAGCGGAATAAATCTCACATTCAACAGAACGATCGCTTGATTATTTATATGCGATCAATCGTCAAATTGGACGGATTACGTTCTGGTGCTAACCATCTTAGGTAACTTCTGTTCGTTAAAACCTCGTTGCGCTAAAAATCTTACAAATGTCTTTTTATTTTTAGGTAATATTTCCCTAGTAGTCACCTTGAGGAAATTGTTTTGTAAAAGACCTTTCAGTTTATAGAAAGGTAAAAATCTTCAAATATTTAAAATTAATACAATATACAGGGTGATTTTTTTGTAGGTCTTTTTTTCTTTTTCTTTCTTTTGGGTTTTGTTGTTCGTTGTCGTATTTGTGTTCCCGCTCTCTGATCGTGGGTTCCATTTAGGAGGTCCGTACCTACATCTATACAGGTATCGGGACGGAATTAAACAACCAACATCGAAGGGTGAAGTGATAACCCCTAAGCAGGGTTTTAAACATACATCCGTGGATCTTCGAATGGTGGGACGTTTGTGAAAATTTGTATGTATTATATGTCTGTGTTTTAGTTATATATATCTATATTTATTTAATGTATTTACAATTTCGTCATGCATGTTAATTTTAAGAAACAACAATTTATTCATGCAAGTTAATGTTAATAAACGAGATCTCGACTAGTGGAATTTAGGGTAGATTTAAGTACAACCAACTGTGATACAGATCACCATTCACCTTTTTTTTTCTCTCTATTGAGCATTAAAATTGCATTTAAAGTTAACTTTTAAAATCTGCCAATAGTAAATAAAGCCCTACTTAGAAAGTTTACATTTCACTACGTGTGTTTTATTTATTTATTATTCATTTGTTTGTGTGATTTTAATATTGCTTTTCAGTTCATCATTTGTAAGTATATATGTACGGTACGGCCAAAATTGTGGAAGTTGCCCATATTTTAGTAGAAGATCTATTTCTTCGTTTGCCTGATAAGCTTGAAGCTTTAGTAATAAGCATTGTTTTTAAACGAAGTGGCGCTTGTTTTTTTTATCTTTTATATCTTGTATTACCCCGCCCCTCTCCGACTTATTGGGGGCTAGCTGGCAAAACTAAAGCAGTGTTATTTGGATCAAGCTGATACTTCCAGCACAGTTACATTTTGGTTGGTTAAGTATTTCTTTATATAAAAATAGCCTTTGTGTTTCTGTAGGTTATAAACTATCCTACTTCATTTATTTTATGTGAAACGTGGTTGTATCAACGCAAATTAAAAATAAATCTGCAACATCAATTTTGAATGTTTTGTATACGATATTTATCGTTTGACAAGGACTACATACAACATTAACATAATTAAAATGTGTCAATACTAAAGGTTGGGATAAAAATTTTCTTTAAGTAGAATTTAAAATATCTTTATTGGCATACAATAACTTTAGAGAACAGTAAGACTTTTGCAATATACCCAAATCCTTAGCAGTGTCCATTATGGACAACTGTTCATTAGCAAAATGGAGGTTGTGATCATTTTTCACGGTCACTACATGATGATTATTGCCCAACAATAATATAGTTTATATTAAAATTGATGAATATTATTATTAATGTTATATTTATATTAATTATATTAATAATTATATAAATGTTTAAATTAAATATGAAGGTGTATTGTTGTTTCTAGCTTTGTTAATTCTAGCCTGATTTTGTTCTGGAATTGATGAATCTGCTTGGTCACGGTTCGAAGAACCAGCCTTATTGCTAGTCTATTCTGAGTTTGGAGTTCGTACTTTTGGCTCTCACCAACTTATTTAATCGGTGAGGAAGTTTGGCTCAAACAGATGCCCACCGTGAACGGTTTTCTCTTTCGCGCGGTGACCCCGAAATCAATACCTTCAGGTGCTACAGAAGACAACCTCAACCACTACTTAAAACTAAAGTGGGATTTTTCAACCATTTTTTTTAAAACAACACTAAGTAATGTAAGGGAAAATTAGAAAGGACTAAAGCAAAAAGGTCAAAAGCTTGACTTTCTGAAAAACCTGGGTCCGAGCTATTATTTCTGAAACAAAGCAAATAAAGTAAGGATATAAACGCAGTTCTTTCACGCTGACTTATATTTATTGGTCATGCTCATTAAATAAATTATACCAAAATTAAATTTTTCCACGCTAGAAATGCACTTAACTAATATAATTATTTATAATGTGGGTGTCCGTAATACTAACCTTAAATTTAAGTACGCTATTTTCATAGCAAAAGAAGCTTTTATGTCAGGTACAGCTTTGCACCGCGCAGTGGCACCTGCTGTAACGCCGTTATAAAGACCACTTAATTTTATACTGCGTAGTTGCGCCTTCTGTTGGTCAATTTCCAAAGTAGGACACAATAGCCCGAACAAGTTCGTTATATTATATATGGATTTATAGTGTTATAAAGAAAATATTTCAGGTTATAAGATCTCTAATTTCTTTAGAATTAAGTTTTGATATATAACTTTTTATAAGTTTTTGTAGTTGTTGTCTATGATCTTACCTTGTGATTTTTTTAATATTTTTTAAAAGTCATGTATATTTTGTTACTATGTTTTTTATAAAAAGTATTTAGTTTTCCTTTATTAAATTTAGCTAGAATAGCCAATTGTTGGAATTTGCCAACTCTGGTTTCATAGTTATGATTTGTTATTTGTACTGATTTAATATTTGCTCAATTGTAAATACCTGAACGTCCTGAAAAAATCATTTCTGACTCATACATTAACGAATTAAAAGTTATTATTTTTAAAATTTTTTAAATGTAATATTTTAAGCTTGTTTATATAGGTTTGGGAGGCGCCACCCCAATTTAATATAAAGTATTATATTACTGATATTACCAATCCATAATAGAAAGGTTTTAGACAGATTAGTGTGATATATCTCTTAGTTCTTTGAGTATATATAGTTTTCCTAATCTTATTGCAAACTGCTCTATTTGTAGATTCCATTTAATATGGTCATAAACAAATAAACCCTTATTTAATAATAATAATAATAATATATAATAATAGTAATACTTATTTTTTCTAGTTTAATTTGTTTTAGTTATAATTTAAAATAAATCTTAAATTCAATAATTAAATATTTACTTTAAATTACAATTTGCATGCAAATTCATATACAAAAATTTATCACCCTGACTGGGACTCGAACCCAAGACCTCCTGCTTTCCGGGCAGTTACTCTTCCATTCAGCTATCGTATATATCTATATATTGCAAGAATTCATTATTATCTATAGGAGGAGGTTTACATATTATTGTAATTGCAATATCAAAATTATGGTCACTACATTCAATTCCTAAAATATTATAATTATTAATTACATGTATACATGAAGTGTGAGTTATGCCATTATTTATAGATACATTTACCTCACCATTTTGATTTAATTAACTATTATTATAGTAGGTGGTGTATCCATCAAGGCAATATAATCAATATTTTCAATTACAAGAGTTCAATTACAAGAGGTGTAAGCTATTATAGGTATCATATCTATTATCTATACAAGAGAGTAACATCCTCAGCTAGATTAAATTTTTATTTATTCCTCGAATATTAGTATGATAAATGTTAAACGTATGACAATTAATGTTTTTTGCAAAATTATTACATCATATCAAGTTTTAGTTTCAATTTTTGAATTTTGTAAATTATTTAAGTAATCAATTTCCATTAAGATTTGCTAAAATTATACAAAATTTAGCGAGTAGGTGTATGTATACTTTCTTGTACTTTTTAAGTAGTAGTTATTTTCTCAAGGTCATTTCTTATTTCTAATTACAATCGTTTGAATATTTTCTGATTTTTTAATAGAATGTTTTGAATTTTTAAACCAGACAAACTTGTAATTGTTTTCACGGGCGTTTTCAGTTTTCTTTGCATAACCACAATCATTTTTAGATGATTCAGATTCAGATCCAATAGATGTGGGTGTCCATACACAAACATTAATTCAAAAGACAACACTTACTCAGTGACACCATAATTTTATAAAATCGGGACTGAGATACTTTATCAATTCGACAATCTAGGAAAACCAGGTAATACCAAATAAAATATTAAAATAATTCATCACAAGGTACACCATTTGATATTGCAAAGTTGGGGTGACTGTGTGCAAAAGGCTGGAGCAAAAAAAATATTTTAAGATGGTTTTTAATTTGGTGATATTTACAAGGGGATATCGTAATATTTTAATTATCATCAAGAACAGATTTACAAACAAAGTTAAGTATAGTATACTGAGATTAAATCTTCTCCACATAGTCACCATGTAAAGTTACACATTTCTGCCTACGTTTCTTGACCTCCCTCAATCCAACACTGAAAAAATTCTGCGATTGTCTGGAGAATCACTGCTCTACTTCCATAATGGCATCATCATCAAATTGCTGACCGTGCAGTGGTTTCTTCATTTCGCGGAAGAGAAAGAAATTGTTGGGTGCGAGATCAGGCGAATAGGGGGGGGATGGGACAAGATTTTATAGTCACATCTCTTGGCTTCCACAACGGATGCTTGAGCGAAATGCGCAGGTGCATTGTCGGTCAAAAAATGGATGCCTTTTCCGATCATTCCACGGCATTTTTCTGTCACTGCATCTCGTAACTTTCGGGGGAGATTATGGTACTAAGCGCTGGTAATGTTAATGGACAATCCCAAAAAACGATAGTATGACTTTCGCTGCACTCTTTTGTACCTTAACCATGTAACTAGCAAAACAGTTAGACGCACGATAGGACTGTCAATTTGTAACCGATATTACTTTACTAAAAAGAAAAATACTTACGTTATACAACTATCTATGCCTCGGCTTTGCTTAAATACCATCAAATGAGAACCCTCTCGTTCTTTTGAGAATAAGGCAGGTCATAGGTGAATTAGAGCTTCATCAAATTCATAGAGATATGGATATAAGGGCGCCAGCATAATTGAATTAAATTAATAAAAGAGTGACGTTAATACTCCATAATACGTAGCTTTAGATCTTAAAATGATTCAGTCCCAATTATGCAAGGGCCGAATTCCGCACTCTGTTATTACACAACAATAGCACATAGTAAAAGGAAACAAAAAATAATACAAATAATACCATTTCTTTCTCATAAAAAACCATTAGATAAAAAAGAACATATCACATAAAAAAGAACTGGAAGACCTTCAGTTGTTATTCAAATAATATCTTAACATGAATAATTATAATAATATTACAACTAAGTTAAAAATACTTTACAAATTCGTACTATGATCGTTATTAGGCCTGAAGCTAATTAATTTCACTAAAAAAAAATTAAAAAAATTAAATTTGGAATCTCATAAAAATTTACTTATTTTCATATCAAAAATATAATAATCTACTGTTTAATTTTGATCAAATAAACTAATTAACGCTTCTACAAAAAGTAGGATATAAAGAACCTACCTGGTTATTTCTATAAACTTAATTTGGTTTACAAACGTTACTTCAAATAAATCGTTGACGATGTCGACCAGGTTATGATCAGACTTTTGGAGAAATCTTCCAGTGATTCACTTGTGTTGATTCAATACACTACGGGCTGCAAAACCATATTCGCCATTAAAATCAAACAAACAAACAAATGTGACTCACAGTCTCACCATGAACATTAAACAGCAAACTAGATTTTAAATCTGTTGATTTTTTTACAACACCAACTTGATTGCTGATTTCTCGAATATTCTCGAACTAAAGTGTGGATTAATTTTCTTAAACTAAAATCCGTATATACTTTTTCAAACTAAACTCCGTATCAAATTTTTCCCTATAAATATTGATCGATATTGTAAAGAAAAGTTTATGATCACACCAATAAAATAAGAAGAAAAGGGATTTTCAATATGTATGCAATGCGTGGCTTTACAGCAAAAAGAAATGTTTAATTTCATTATCTTTCAAACAATGATTCAATGCTTTTAATAAATCACAAAACCATTTTATGCACTAATTATACTATAATTCATCCATTAAAAGGGAATTTAACTATGAAAACCAAAAATCTAATCAACCACCAAACAGACGTCTTGCATTGTCAAGGTAATTTTTACAAGACTGATCGTGTTGTAGAGAACCGCCGAATTGCAAGAGGGAAATCGTTTCCCGCTACAAGAAGCGCCTGTAATTTTATTGCTTGTTAACGAGTTATTGAAAAATCGATATTTTGTAGTTAAAATATCAAACCTAAATGGCGTCATAAAAATATTATTAAATTTAATTTATTTTAGTATACAGAGTGTCTCCAAAGAATAACCCAATAACATTTTTGTCAATATACAAGGTGTTCTTAAAATAAAAGAATAGCTAGAAAAACTGTCTTATACACTCGCTACTACGCCAAAAAAGAAAGAGAAAAATGAATTGAAACCACTCACTAGTATTACATAAAGTTCTAAAGGAACCAATGCAGAAATGGAAGAGGGTACGCTACGTTTCGCGTGATCCACGCATTGTACAAATCTACAACCAAAGTAGCACTCATACCAAACTTTTAATTAAGCTTTCTCAAATAAATGCATGCCCACATAAAATTATAAAAGGCATACCACAATCATACTTTCATCTTACGAAAAGACTTCAACAAAAGGGAAAGGGAAGGAAGGAGCTATTCGCAGAGTAGAGGGAAACAAAGGGTAGGTGCATCGAATATAGCCGATAAAGGAAATCATCCTAAAATAAATGTCCTCGTCGAACATCTAAGCAAAAAGACCGGAAGCGATGGAGAAGCCAATAGCAGTCCCCGGAGACCCTATTTAAGTCGTACCAGGAGAATCTCTGAATTTTTACTACAAAATTACACAACTATATCACATTTATAGCATACGGTATCTATCGGCACTACCACAAAAAAATGTCACACTGGCAAAAACACAAGAGTGTTAAAGAGGAAAACAATACAACAAACTCCATGATCTCAGAGCTATCCGATATGGATCAGCCAAGGCTTTCACCGACCATTAGAAAGAAGCTAACAAGAAGAAGGGAACCAAAGGACAGAAATAGCTAGAAGAAAGAAAAACCAAAACTCCACATCCACTACTTTACTCAACCAATATTCTACCACAGAAAACCGGGGCAAGAACTAATCTCCCAAAAAAAACTAGCACCGTCCAGCGTTAGTACTCTTTTCAACCATCGAGAAACTTCCAACCCACAACCTCTATCAGAATAAAGTAATATTCGAAAATATGTCCAATAATAGGAACAAACTATGTCCAATAAAGGACCAACAAAGAGACCAATCAATGGCTATTAAAATAAACTAAAGTATGTCTAACAAAAGACAAAACAATATGGACCAAACTATGTCCAATAAAGGACCGACAAATAAACATTCGTTGGTCCTCCGCTTTGGTAGACACCAAAGAGACCAACAAACGTTCGAAAAGTGGATCAAATAATGTCCAACAAAGTACCCAAACAATGTCTATCGATAGATCAATCAATGTCTATCAAAATAGACCAATCAAAACTATGGCCACTTAAGGTCAACTAACTGGAGATCTAAATTTTCCAACAAGACAAGAAAACATTAAAGGGATTGAAAGATGTGGCTGTACAAATTATATCACCACACAATCAATTCCTAACTAAACGTTGCAGAGCAAGGGATGGAAAGGACCAAAAGTCCACAAATATAAAAGGAGCAAAGGACCAAAAAGATCTAAAAATTAACGTCCCTAAAGAGATGGTAACAGATGGTAAACTTTTGGTTACAAAAACCAAAAACTGACCTATATTACCAGACTTCTGCTGGAACCACGCATGGTGCAGGGAATTTCTAGGGCACATCCCTCCGCGCCATAGTTAAACCTTAAAACTCACAAACGAAGAGTTCAACTACTTGAAATAAGTAAGGACACAAAGTCTTAACAAATTAATAATTTATACTGGATATCCTAAAGTAAAGTAATAACTTCACACAAATATAAATATATCAGAAATAGTTACAATCGAAAAAATATTTATTTTAGACAAAAGCGGAAAAATGACTTACGCCTTGCGTGATCTCGACCAACCTCCCAAGAAACACCCAGGGTATAATAATATCTCTGTATAATAATTCAATTCTTTATTGTATATAAAGTTTTACAAACATAAAAAACTTATTAGAAGTGATTGGTATGTACATATATGGTATTCTCTCACAATAAAATAAAATATGTAATAATCAACTAATCATCACATTTTGCATGCATTACAGTCCGTTATAGATATTATACAATTGTATTGTAACTATAAATTACACTCAAATAGTTTCTCACCAGTGTGAGTTAACATATGTCTTTCAAAATGACATCTTAGTGAACATTTATAATCAGATAAGTTATACTCAAATGGTTTCTAACCAGTGTGAGTTAGCATGTATGTTTTAAAATTTAACACTTTGAGTCACATTTGAAAACATTTGTAGTCACATAAATTACACTTAAATGGTTTCTCACTATTATGAGTTAACATATGTGTTTTAAGATTAGCTGTATCAAAATAGATGTAACATCTATTTTGAGGTTAAAGAATTAAAAAAAATTAATCTTAAACTAATGCGGTAAATAACACTTACAGTACTTCATCTTTTGGAAATCGAAAGAAGTGAATGTCTTTGTTATCCAAATAAAATTTATTCTTGCAGTTCTTGTACGTACACGTGACGTCACCGCGAGTTAACGTTATAAACTGTATGCATTCATATAAGATAACGCTGGTAATATATTCAGAACCTTATCTTAATATTATTCTAATTAACATATTATTATTCTAATTCACATAATGTATGCGAATGTATGCCCGTACTCAGAAACCTTATCTTAATGTATGTTAATGGTTGCATCTATTAGAATAATATTGTATGCTAATGTAGGCACCATAAAAACTTTTATTGTAATATTATTCTAATAACAGCCTTGGTAGTGTAATGTCTGGCGTGCCGGACTTTTACTCAAGCGGCCCGGGTTCGACTCCCGGCGCTTGCAGATCTGGTTAAGGTTTTCTGCAGTTTTCCTTAGCTGTAACACAAATGTGGGATTTGCGCTGTTCCATCTATAAGTCGGCTGCAGCCGCACATTGGGCCTACATAATAATAATAATCGCCCCCTCCCTCCCGCACAAGCTTATAGCTTCTGGGGCCTTGGTTTAGGTTATGGGTTGTAGTAATTATTATTATTATTATTATTCGACTTAATATATGCTATGTAGACGAATGTTACGACCACAGAATAGTATATAAACATCACAACTTGGTCAGATACTTCTGTTCGAGTTGCAACGAGTTCGAACGCTTAGAAACTGGTATCCAGGGATGTTGTTTACCTAGATTTTCTGAGTATTATTACCAGTTTAATGTTAAAACTGTATAATAATGTTCAAGTTATTATGCAAGTGGATATTGTGTAATTAACAACGAATAAATATCTTATTGTACTTAACAGTAAACTGTGTTCATTCTGTAACTTGGACTCCGTCTTTGTGTTTTGAAATAAAGTAATATTTTAAAAAACACTTTTCAACGTCAAGATTAGTTAGTTCGCGGTGCTTACGTTTTTTTTCACTCATGTTTTGGTTCAATCATGAATGTTCAATTGCTTGTTTAATTCGCACAAACACCAAAAAACGCACACCACACATGTTAATGTTTGTCGCAATATGGGTACACCTTCAGAGAAAACAGACAGAATCATTAATTTTCTTGACAGATTTAAATGAATAAAATGTAGGAACATAGTGTAGGAATAAGCCTCCATCTTTGGCATTACCACCAACCGAGAATCGACGATGGGACCTTTAAATTTGTAGTGATATTATTTCTCTCTCGGAATTAAGGTTTCTCTATCAACTTTCGCCTCTTATAAAAACTACTCTTTGCCAATACATCAAAACTGTGTTCACTTGTCCTAGGTAATTTTACAAGAGAACCAAGAAAGCTAAAGCTTTTTTTAACAAATAAGCCTTCGTGACCAACAAACTGCCCTTGGTTGAATTCAGGTGTCAATTTCGTCCTATCTTGGCGGTGCGAAAATGAAAAACCAGAGATTTATTATTGATTAATGAAAACGGACAACCAAAGTGAATTGCAAAAATCGATAAATAGTAATTTACAATAATGTAAATGTTAAACTTAATTAACAGAACATAAAAACAAAATAAAACCGCAGT
Organism: Agrypnus murinus; assembly: GCA_929113105.1. NCBI lineage: Eukaryota > Metazoa > Arthropoda > Insecta > Coleoptera > Elateridae > Agrypnus > Agrypnus murinus. The sequence goes on from OV816023.1 coordinate 95,576,611, forward strand.
TAGTGTAAAGAAAAATCTTGCGATCAATATTAGTAAACCTAGATGGCGTTGCAAATAAACATTAGAAATTGACTATACAGGGTGTCGTCTAAAGAATAACCCAATAATATTTCTATCAGTGTACAAGGTGTTCTTAAAATAAGAGAATAGACAGAAAAACTGTCTGTTACAGTCCTTTTGGGAGGAGTGGAGGAGGAACGTTTTCACCCCTTACTCATTTCTTTGGTCCCTGGATCGTACAGATAGACCCAGCATTAATCCATTGTTATAAGACGCGCAAAGAAATCATCTTTATCCTGCTCCAAAATAGTCAGCGTCCGCTGTGAAAGTTTACTTCTTCTTTGTGAAATGGCGTGAGCAAATGAGGAATCCATCGGGGTGACACTTTAGACATGTGCAGTTGCTCAGAAATGGTTTTCTACACACTTCCATAACTAAGATCGTTTCAATGGTTCCTCTGTCCTGGAGGACAAGAGCCTCCACTTTCTTCACGATTTTAAGATCATCCGTGATTGAAGGTTTCCCAGAGCGAGGTTCATCTTTCAGTGACATGTGCCCAGAATGAAAAGTTTTGACGGGCGTTGTTACCCTTTATATGAAGGAACTTAATAATGCTTCAAGCTTCAATTTTGTCCATAGCGTGCTTCACTGACATTTAGCGGCTGCCAAATTAAAACAAGTTGACAGAAATAGCTGACATTTATCACATCAAGTATGTAAGGATCAGTGATGGGGTTTGAGCAAATTACATCTGGATAGCCCAATTACGTCATGGTGATAATTAAAATATTGCGATATTTTAGATCCATGGTTATTCTGAGTGCCAGTTTTTAAATGAAATACTGTATAATGCTTTCAATGTATTCAAAAACACATTTCATTTGGTTTCTCTTTTATTAAAATCGAACAATAAATAGCTACGGTGTGACATGCTCCGTTTTTACAATTCAGCTACTAATAAATAATAAAGTGTGGTTGTTTCGTGTAAATGCAGAAATTAAAAATGCTATTCATCAACGCATTTCTGAAAAAAAGACTGCTAGAAATGAGGTTTATTTAATTTTTCAATTGCGCCCTTTTTGATTCTGTAGGTAGGGATTCTAGAAACGTTCATTACGGAGCACGATATTGTTAATTGCTACCCAGTAGTATCCTTTAATTGTTCAGCTATTGCACATTGAAGAAGTAAACGACGCATTTAATAGGCAATAAAGTTAAAAATAAACCCGTACCTAAATATTGCAGGTAGCTAGCACTCACTATTCCTCTCAATATTTCCTTCATTTCCATTTCAGGATATTTCCTTAAATTATAGCGTATCTTTTATATTTTTCTAACTACAAACATAAAAAGACACGGCATGTTTTCAAGCAATTCATATTACATTTTATTTAACAACACAAAAAGAATGAAATATCGTTGAAACGAAAACGTGTTATATTTGTAATTGAATGTAATGTAATTCCTCTCAGAAATCTATTTTGGAGAAAGCTTTGTTCCTAGTTCTCATGTTCACATCGTTTTCACTAAAGACTGCTCGATCCATACCGAAAGCTGCGAACAGGGTAGTAAGCTTTACCGATATGTTAGAATCACGTTTGCAAACAAAGAACCATCATAAACAAGTATTTTATAAAAATATCCTTGATCTTTTATACTCACAGCTTTTGTATGTATCAAATAAATGGAAAAACTGAAAAACTTAATTGAAAAGCAGACGTCTTTATTCAATATTGTCAATACCATACTAAGATTGAAAGGATATAGAAGGATTGCATTAAAACAATATTTCAGATTATCGCAAAGTTGTATAGCAAACAGTAGTTGTATAGCATATAATTTTAAAATTGCATTGAAACAACATTATTAGCGATGAACCCGTTTTTATTATATTTTCTATCCAATGTGCAGCTTGAGGCAGTTTGGCTAAAATACAATAGGGGAAGAACAATATTTGTACAAAACTTCAAGAAGTTATGATTAAAACGAGTTTTGTTATTGTGTACGTACATCTTTGTTGTACTGTTATTGTCTAATATATTCTCCGTGTTTTTTGTGCTTTAAACTAATACGAAAATCGAAAAAAAAAGTGAAAATTACAATGTAATAAATATTGGTTTCTATTTTTGGCCGAGTTTGACCAAACAACAAAAGAATATGTAGTTGCTTCGCAATATCAATTATGTTAAAGGAATGTCTTATTTTTAACAAAACAAGAATTTCCGAAGTTATGTAATGTAGCAAATGAGTGGAAGGAAACAACTCTATTACCCACAATAAACACAAAATGAAATTAGCTGAATATCAGAAAACTGATAGAAGCTTAACATCACGATGTTCTTTTTCGCTATTTGAGTCCATAAATGCATCCACCTGCATTCTTTACAAATCATACATTTTTTTATCTTAAGTTGATTCGTGAAAACCTCCACAGTTCTATCTACAAAATAACCTGTTTTGTGCTAAACACTTTATTATCTTTAGTAGGTATTAGGGCACCTGACGTTACCCCCACTCCTCGAGTAGGGATAGGGGTGGAGAGGAGTGGGGCTTAAGTGGGGGGCTTAAGTGGAGGCTTAAGTGGGGGGAGTGGGGAAGCTGTCATTTTGAATCTGTCATTTACATATCCACCATTTTGTATCTGTCAGCGAGAGAGAGGGCCAGAGCGAGAGCGAGAGAGAGGGCGATAGCCATTTTGAATAGCGATTTTGGATAGCCATTTTGCACCGCCATTTTGAATCTGTCAATTTTGTATCTGTCAATTTTGTATCTGTCATTTTGTATTTGTCATTTTTGCATTTGTCATTTTGAATTGGTCAATTTTGAATCTGTCATTTTTGAAATTGTCATTTTTGCATTTGTCGTTTTTGCATTTGTCATTTTTGTATCTGTCATTTTCCCGACCTTAGATTTGAATTTTTAGTACTGCTACTGCCATCTATCGGTGACGTCATGGGATCGGTATAGTAGATTTCTCTACACCTGTAGATAGGCAACCTGCTACACTTTTTTTTATAAAAATGTGAAGCTAAGCAGATTCGAACGCTCGACCGTCTGAATAGAAGTCCATAGCTTAACCCCTCAACCACGGAGCTTGTCTATTAAAGCATTGTAAAGGTTGTAATTACCTATAAAAACAGTCAATGTACATTATTGATGATGATTCCAGTGCTATGATTGATTGATTGAAGGGTTAGTGTAATTATAATCGCCTGCGGCTATCTAATTGTCAACTGGAGGATTTTGATGATAATGATGTGTTTACAGATACATATTTAAATGACAGTGGAATTAACCCTGTTAATTTACAGCATTAAATTACGAATACGATTAGCGACTATATCGATAATTATGAAGTTGATGATACAACATTGATTAGCGATTACCTATCATTCATCATCTACTGCTGAATTGATTAAAGTATTTGATATGACTAGAAGGGTGAAGTAACCTATGACCTGATTAGGGTAAGTTAATTACTGATTACCTATCTGCCCCTATCTGCTAAACTGATTAAAGGATTTGATATCGAAATAACCTCTTTAAGGGATAGGATTGTAGCAAGGTAATCCGTGATCTGCTTAAAGGTAAGGATTTAATACTACTTTTCTGTTTATTTAACTGGCGCCCAACTCTCTTGCGTAAATTTGAGTTAGTCAAGAACTAACGTAACATTAATTTTATATACATTATATATTACATCGTACGCCCAAATCTCCTGTACATCTTGTATGATGTAACCCTTTCGTACTGCTGCAACCACCTCATCGATGATCCATGTTCCGCTGATGGTACGTTTGGCGTCTGAATGATGACATTCTGCTTGATTGAGGTCTTCACTACAGGAGCGACATAAGGGAAATAGCAACTTTTTGTGTAGCTTTACGGGTAAGACCGGATGGTATAGATTTTGAGGTGGTAAAACAGTGCATTTCACTACACCATTAACGTTTTCTATACCCCCTTTATCCTGAATAAACTGCTGACACTCTTCCCTACCGACGTAGACTTTAGGGTGTCCAATGGGGAACTTTCCGTACTTACATATCCATGGATAAAGGGAGCATACATCTACATACCTGATCTTTTCCCCGTTTTTCACAATATGTTTAAGCTTTGCAGCTCCTGTACGCCCGCCGTAAAAAGCATCGCGGGGATTTAGCGGGGTGTTTAAGAGCATTGGATGTGTTTCTAACTCTTGCATCTCAGGTGTTAACTTCTTCTTGAAGTCACACTCCTATTGTTCAATAACGTCGTAGCCCATGGACTTGAATTTTTCCGTCGAAGACTGAGTTTTCTCATAACGCATATTCATGGTATCAGACGGATCGTTATGCAGAGGTTCGTTACGTTGAGTGATGTAGCATGTAGGACAGCCGTGACAGAAGCAACCATGAAATTGAAATATTTGTCTTTCCTACAACCCGTCTACCTTCTGACCACCCACGATAATTTCTCTCTGCCTGCCTGCGTGTTGAATCTGTACACCACGTTGTTCTTCCCATAGCAGCCAATGGAGAGCTATTCCGGAGTGGCTGCCTGCTCGGCGGTAACCACCCCTCGGAATGATCCCTATGGTATTTTCTTTACGGAATTTCCTCCGGTACATGAGGTTGCAGGCAGAGGCTATGGTAATGGCTTCCGTGAACGAGTCAACGTCGCATTCTTTAATAAAGAGATTCCTAAAGTGGATGCAGGTTCTCTTTAAAATATCAACGTCGGTTCTGCAATATTCGACTAGGTCACGTTGCATATCGAACTCTGTGTCCCTGTTTGCCTCGTACCACTTTAGGAACTCTTCACGAGCTTTTGGTTTCATGGTATCCGGGCTGTAGAATTTGACATCTGGAAGAGGACCAATGTAGTTAGCGTTTGCCGTGGTGTTGAACATATGCTGGAAGTAGCCCTTGAGAGCCGGTAGATCAAATGCTTTTGGTAGATCTGCTAGATCGATAGGGAAAAAGTTCAACGAGTCTATGAATTTTAAATTATCTAGTTCAAGTAGGAGAATCTTGGTACCACGCATAATAAATTCAGGTTTTAGAGACGTTTGTGTCATGGTGTAATTCAGTATAAACTGAGTGTCCAACGCCTGACCGTTGTGTGCTATTGCTATGACTTTCTTACACTTTTTTCTTATCTCTAGCAGATGCGCCATGAAACCTTCGATGCATTTTTCTTTTAGGATACGTTCTCGCACACCACATCTTTTACATATCGGCATATTTGGAGAATCATAGCATTCAGGGCAAACCTGCTGAAAAACGCATAAATTTGCTTCGTGTAGCTTTACGTCGGGTGCAATTTCTTTTTCTTGTCGAGTCTCTAAGTCAAAAAACACGAACAGAACGTCTTGTTTCCCAGCCATTTTACCCGATGGTTGTATGTAGCAAAAATGATTCTCCGGCATATGGCTCTGGCACATCTTACAATAGATTTCTCCCCATATATGGGCTTGCTTTCTGATTTTGAGGTTTATGATCCTAAAACAGTCTTCACACTTTTTAACACTCTGACATATTGCATGTTTGTGTTTGTCAAAACATTTTTGGCTTTGGAAATCTCTTCTACAGTCCTGACACCTGATCAGTAGGGCTTGTCTTACACACGGCGTAGAACTACCACAGCCTACACAGGACTTTTCATATCTGTGGTCATTCTTAGTGTTATAAGGTACGTGGCAGTGTTCGCAAAAGTAGCTGCAGGCAAAGGCTGAGGTCAGATAGGTGATTAGATTGTAATGTCGTTCATGGTACAAGAGATTAATCTTCTTCTCTGTATTAACAGCTCCTTTGAAGATCACATCGCGGCCCTTTGTACCATACCCATACACAGTGATCTTATAGTTAGTAAGGTATTGTTGAAAGAGTCTTAACTCATTGACCCCTGCTCCCTCTGCTGGAATGACGGTTACAGCGGCTTCTCGCATCAATTCCTCAGCCTTTATCTTTTGTGAGCCCTGATTATCCCTTGTTTTCTTGTAATCGGTACTGTTGTCTGTGTAAGCTTTCCCCACGGCCAAAGCTCTGGGTAGACACAAATTATCAGTATCTTTAATACTGACAATCCCTCTAAGTTTGTTACATTCTTCGGTGAAGGTGCTGTAAATACCATTACGGCTGCGTCCTTGTCCTGCAGGTGGTGTTACGATCGTGGCTATCAGTCTAGACGTGTCCGAACTGAGCGCTTCAGGATCGGATTGAAGAATGCTTTCAAGAATACCCCAGACATCGTTAAACGTGATCTCATCGGCTCTTTTGAAACTCATATAACCAGGCAGTTCTTGTTTGAAGCTATCGAATTCAAACGTGCCTTCAATTTTATCTGAAGACTGCACACGATTTAACAAATTATGATCTTCGCCGTTTGGTGCGTCGTTGACTTTAAATACCACTCTGTTTTCTGTATACCAAATTTCTTTATGACGGACACGCTTTCGTTGATTACTTCGTAGAGAGAAGACATTTTGGATAAGTTATATGTATATAGCAACTGTAGTCAATCTGAAACAAATTTCAAAAATAATAGGTGTACTGTATACGTGAAATTTTATTTATAGTTAGGTTATATTTCTAGGATGTATTTATTAACGTAATAGGAAAGATCGTTCCCGGTACGCAGACTCACATGCCATAGAAGTTAGTCTTAATTTACAAAGATCGTAAGGATAAACACAGGGTGTGCGGTCTCACACACCGAATTTTAGACCTGGTCCACAGTGTTCGGGTAGGTATATGTGGAGATCATACTCTCATGATCCGTATGGGTTTAAGGTAAGGACACTAGGTGTACAAGAGGAGCAATAGTAGAAATATCGTTAAAACATAAATAACTTACCTGATGAAAACAAATCGTAAACGAGGTAGTTTTAAAATTTAAGCAACTGAAAAAATAAAACATACCTGATTTAATTAAAAATACACCTGTTGAATACAGGATGGAAACTAGTTAATCTGCAACAAATTTAAAAAATAAGTTTTTATAATTCCGTTAAAATAAAAAAGCATTTACCTGATGGAATTCTAAAAGAAGACTTTACAAAGTTTTCATAGAAACTGAAGTCTATCTAAATGGAAGTCAATCTAAAACATTTACATATTACATATCGTAAACGAGATGGTTTTTAATATATAAGTAAATGAAAAATAAAACATACCTGATTTAATTAAACATACAGTTGTTGAAGGTAGGATAGCGTCTTGATGATTCGGGAACACTTTCACAATGATTTATTTTTCTTAAATCGTTCAGTTTTATACTCGTTTTAGGCGTCTACGTAATTAGTACGTCATAAACATTAATTTAGAACAACTCTTCCTTGAAAGTAATGTTATCCCTAAACAAACAATCAAACGATAATAAAAAATAAAAGCAATACTAAACAGGTAACTTTATTGAAACAGGTGATATATTTCTGCATGATTAACTTATATAAGGATTAACATAAGAATGATTAATTTACTTTGTGCGAATCTAATTATTTAAAAAACAATAATTTTTCCTGTTGTCATGTAATTTACTATTATTAAGTTGTCATTTTTAGGGTTTTTCTAAGCAATTAAAAAAGGTTGGTTTTTCTAATAATCAATTCCTTTGAAAGTACATTTGAAACAATTATTATCATAATTACGTACAAGACAATTAGGCAGTCTTATATGAGCTAATCGTAAAAAAAGTTCAATTTTTTCTAATGCATCTTGTAATTTTAAGTTGAGTAATACAACAGTAAAAACATTTAGCTAAGCTAATTGTCAGGTAGATGTTTTCTCAGAATTAGTTAAACCGTTAAGATAATAAATAACGTATATCAACTACATGTAACCTTATAAGGTTTTCATTAATTAATTCAAATCATTTAAACATTCACAGATAAACACATATGTAAAATATTTGCAGGCTACAAAACATTCTAAAAGATTACCTGTTTTATAGATAGTTATGTATAGATCTATTGTAATTGATTCTTGTGTATTTTTCTTTACCTGAAACGTGGTTCATAGAATTATAACGTTTAAATATTGATATTTTAAAATGTTATTGAATTTGTCTAATAGATAGAATATGATTTATTTCTTGTGTTTTTATTTCGAAAAAAAATTAATAGATGTTATACAAACACCTTGCATATATTTAATATTTTTAATTTATGTATAGCATTGTCGCAGGCGATTATAATTACACTAACCCTTCAATCAATCAATCATAGCACAGGAATCATCATCAATAATGTACATAGACTGTTTTTATAGGTAATTACAACCTTTACAATGCTTTAATAGACAAGCTCCGTGGTTGAGGGGTTAAGCTATGGACTTCTATTCAGACGGTCGAGCGTTCGAATCTTCTTAGCTTCACATTTTTATAAAAAAAAGTGTAGCAGGTTGCCTATCTACAGGTGTATAGAAATCTACTATACCGATCACATGACGTCACCGATAGATGGCAGTAGCAGTACTAAAAATTCAAATCTAAGGTCGGGAAAATGACAGATACAAAAATGACAAATGCAAAAACGACAAATGCAAAAATGACAACTTCAAAAATGACAGATTTAAAATTGACCAATTCAAAATGACAAATGCAAAAATGACAGATACAAAATGACAGAGATAAAATGACAGATACAAAATTGACAGATTCAAAATGGCGGTTCAAAATGGCTATCCAAAATGGCTATCCAAAATGGCTATTCAAAATGGCTGACAGAGTTGCATCTCTCTCTCGCCCTCTCTCTCGCTCTCGCTCTGGCCCTCTCTCTCGCTGACAGATACAAAATGGTGGATATGTAAATGACAGATTCAAAATGACAGCTTCCCCACTCCTATCCCCACTCCCCCACTTAGCCACCCACTTAAGCCCCCACTTAAGCCCCCCAGTTAAGCCCCACTCCTCCCCCCCCTATCAATACTCGAGGAGGGGGGTAGGAGTAGGGGAAAAGGAGTGGGTGTAACGTCAGGTGCCCTAATACCTACTATCTTTTCTATAATAAATAATAATACAGCATTTATTTGTGTGTATTTATTGTCAGTGCTGAATAAACGTTTTTTAATATTTATGGTAACACCTGGTTATATAAAGTATTGAAAGCAGGCGCGTGCTGGGTCAGATTTAAGGCCCGGGAAAATATTTTCTAAGAGGGCCCACACTCCACTTTGGTTAATCTTTTAAGGATAATTTATTCATTTAGATTAATTATTAGATCATCTATTATATGGGATTCATTAGTAACTGTCAGTGCAATTTTACTTCCTCTTGCGGAAAAAACTTGCAGAGAATGAAGCTTGTTGTGGTCACGAGTCTGTGAGACCAGAGAACCATGGAGGTCCTTTCCACCACAAACTATGATTTAGCAATTGTGATGACAAAAGTCCGCGTGAGGCACTACCAACCAAATTATTTGCTGACAAAACGTAATACCATGACGAAGTAGCGACGATATCTTGAATGGAAGCTACTCGGTTAGTCACAAATGTCTTGATGTCTGGCAGTCTCGCAAGCGATCGTATCGTCAAACGTAATCTGCATCAATGAAACTTTACACCAATTCTGCTGTCAACACTGTAACTTGTTAAAATTCCAGATTCAATTTTAAATGCATTAATTGTAAATAGTCTTAGGACGGCCCTGTACATTTAAGTATATTTTAGTTGGTTTAAAATTAAAGCTTTCATTTTAAATCAAATGGTGTTTTCGTTAAATTGAAAGGTCATTCTAAAGCGGTCTTACGCAGATGGAATTTGTTTTGGTAAGAAGAATACGAGATAAAATCGACTTCTTAACAAAATAATATGTCCAAAAACACATTTAATTCAAATTTAGGTATTCGGTACGTATTTTTGTTTTTGATGAATAGATTCCTCGAAAACACACATAAAAAACAGTCTGGAATATTCTGTAAATATCTAGTTTCATGATACGAAGTAAGTTTTTTTGACCCTGTCCTGTCCTGTCCGTAGAAGGTTCTAGAACAATTTTTCTATTGGTGTGATATGCGTCAGTCTAATTTTCGATATGATGATGTTGGATCTCTCACTTGTGGAAGTTATTGAAATACATTAATCTACCTAACGTTAATTTGACTAATGACAATTAGTTATTGAATTCAATACATATAATCAGAACTCTTTTTTGTTTGTGGATTTTGTGAATGTATTAATTACTTGCAAGCAAATGGCGCCCATAATCCTTATTATTTTTACCAACCCTAATTTTTCTTTACAATCTATAAGCTGTAGAGACTAGTACCTACGCCTGAGTGCTAGTCTGTCATAAAAAAGAAAACTTAAGTCGGTGCATTATAGTACAGTAAGTATTGTTATTGGTTTTCAGTAAGTATTTTCCTATACAGCACCGCACAGTTCCAAACGTGGGATGGAGATTGTTTTAAGAGGTATAATTCTAGTTTTCCTGCACATCAAGAAAACTCTGATAGACCCGTCATAATATAGAACCTTTAAATACGCTACAGCACTGTAATCAATTCCACACGCATGAAGTTCTTTTATGACGGCCGAGTCTAAACCAATACATTTAAACAATTTTAAATTTGAAAGCTTCGGAAGTTCCAACTTGAACAAATTGCAGTTATTGATCACTGCCTCAGAAACAGGTTTGTCCCAATCTATTTTCGCTATCCATAATTGCTGTATCAACCTTTTTGCAAAAAGAGCCACTGGGGTTAAAAACCTTAAAGGATCGTAAATTCTAGCTGCTTCCGATAAGATATTTTCGTTTTGCGCAAAGAAGATCTATACTGTAATACAAGTAGAAAAAAAAACTTCGGCCATGGGGCCCCAATGAAGACTTAAAACCTTAAAAGAAAATTAGATTCAATCGTCGCTGTTCGTCAGGTGAGGTCGAGTTGAACAGCGGCGAGGTATATTTTTTCTACTTTAAATATAATTTAATTGTTGGTCATTTAAATTTAGTCGGGTCGTAGGGCCCTTTTAGGCATTTTTATAAAGGTTCACCGGGAAACTCCCGGTATCTCGGTGGGCCAGCACGCGATTGAAAGTATATAAGAATGTTCCACAGGCTTATGAGAGTTTTATAGCTATAATTATATAAGCTTTAGGTAGATAATGAAGTGATATAAATATTCCTATCCCTAGTTCACAAAACCTATAGTAACCACATTTATATAAGGTTTACCATTACCTCATTATAAAGCTAATATTTGTAGAGTGCACGTCTAGCGGTACTGTTTATTACTTTTATAAATCCTAAGAGATAATAGTGTTTCTATGTACATATTGCTATGATTTTCAATCATGTTAGGATGTTACAACCCGTAAAAATATTTAGCAGGCAGATTTCATGCAAATTTTAGAAATTCCTTTCTATGAGTGACATAACCTGACTTTTTATATAATTGGGGAAAAATATATTCTTAATATAAATAAAACTAGTCATTTAGGACTAACATGCACATTAAAACACTTTAAACATAAAAAGGATATAGTTGAATCTTGTATTTCTAGGTAAAAATTAGTTTTCACTGATAAATTTAACTCTGTGGGATCGTTAACACTTTTTAAGACTTAAATAAATTTTAGTCCTTTTTCAAAATCAGAATTTATCTTAAACAGACAGAACAGGGTATATTTAAGATGTATGCAAGGATATAACTACTCACCTGTAGTATTATTTAATTTTTTGTTTCATTTTGAGGAGGTATTTTCTTTGTGTAGTACGTTTGTGTAACATTTAAGTTAAAGCTTTTTGTTAAGATGTTTTATTGGAATTAAATAGAGTAGCGTATAAACCACGTAATTAATGCTAATTATCATATAAAGATTGGATTGTTTTGAAATAATATGTGAAAAACATGTTTGAGAGGCTACGCTTTTGTAACGTGCAGTAGCTTTAGGTAATTTGGGCTGCATAGTGTTTTGTAGTATCTAGAAAGATATTTAATTAAGATCATAAAAGGTGTGATGTATAGATTTATAAACAAGGAACATTGGGAAATTGTGTTATTACAAATTTATGTTATTATTTTAGTTGAATACAATGTTGTTTCGTTGACAACAAAATTTAGATGAATAATCTTTTGTTTATGCCAAATGTTATATATCGGCAGAGTCGTAATTTTGTAATCTACAAGATGATATAAATATATTAATTTAAATGAAAATTTGTAACATAAATTAAAGTTAAAGTAAATTTGGAAAAGCCATTTTCTTTTGCTTAATTTAAAAATTCAATTGTTTTATCAAAATGTATATAAAAGAAGCCATCGATGGGCCGGCGGTAGACGAGTGGTGTCAGTGCATCACTCGTGTTCCAAGGGTCGTGGGTTCGAATCCCACTTGGGGCGGCGGGATTTTTCTAATTGGAAAATTCCACCACCTCAACTATGGATGTATGTCTTCGTGTTGCATGTTAGATGGGGGACAGATGACCTTAGCAGTTGGTTCCCCCGTAGTGTAGGCGTGAAATAAAAAAAAAATTAAAAAAAAAGAAGCCATCTTTTTAACAATTAAGTAACTCTAAACCATTGAAAGGGGAACATGCACCTGTGGAACACTTCAAATTAGATTTTTGTAAAGTTATGTTGAAAAGAAAAATAATTGAAATTCAGTTTACGTTACGTTAAAAAAATTAAGATTATAATTTAAATGCCAAACTTAAAAAGTGATTAAATCAATTTAAACAAAGTGGTAAAGTTAATTTGTTTAAAACTGAAAACAAAAATAATAATAACATTGAGAGCTAATTTCCCAAAAAAAGGAAATATTATTAATATATAATTAATATAATTAAAATACAATTATAATAAAAATCCAATGTTAAGGAAATATAATTAATAAAAATTTATGGAAATAACTGGAAATTATTGGAATTGTTACCGATTGTTAATAAATAATATATGGAATTGGAATTCAATTATATAATAATATTTTGTATGGATGTGGATTATTGCACATATCGATCAAGAATCTTATTTTTAACATTTTATGTTGATGTACATCGAAGAAAGCAGCTGCTGGAAAAGTTAAACTTTAATTAATTTTTAAAATTACAAGAAACCTATAAAAAAGAAAATAATAAACAAATTATAAGTTAAAAATTATTTTTTTATAGTTAAAAATTATAAAGTTATTATTTTTTATATCAATCCCTAAATAGAGAAATATTAAGAAATTTTGTGATTGATAAATTTAAAATAAGAAGAAAAAGACAGATTCATGTTTGAATTATGGTAAAGATCAGTCTTTTTAAATCAAACTAAAAGATATTTCAGATTGGTATCTATGTTTTTTATTGTGTTTAATTATGTTAAATCAAATTAAAGATTATTGATAATTCTATATGAAAATTTATTTGTGTGTTGCTATTTTAATTATTTGTATGCCAAAATAAGATCTTAGAGATTTTCAAAGCGACCCGATCTGAGAGAGTCTTGAGAGAAGTTTGAGAGAAGTTTGTACTCAGAATAAAATTAAGCCGGAGCAAGAACCAGTACAAGGTGAGATGTTGTATACATTTGTCATCGTTTAATTACAATTTGTCTGTATTTTATTAAAATAATACATCTCCAATTTTGATAATATGTATATGTATAAAACTTTTCGTGACAAATCTGGCCACCAATTACAATTACTGCCTTTTATTAACTTAGGTTACTTTTAGTGTCTGCAAATTACCCTTATAAACCATGGTGAATCATGCTTTTCTCTAGTATACAAAGTTAGTTGTAATACGTCATTTTTTTCATAAGCTTGATTATTTGTTCAATATTGTAATTTAAATATGAATAGTGGCTTATTACGAACTCGGAAAAGTTAAATACAGCAGCAAAGTTTCAAAAAATTCTAAACAATAAAATGCACGAAATTAAGTGTAAAAATAAAGAACCACTGCTAGATATCCTTTCAGTTCGGACAGCAATCTTATGATCAATCAATCAATCAAAACTTATTTTGTTCGCAATTGTTTCGCTAGATAACTGTTATGGCTTTTAGTTTAGCTGCATGATCTTAATCTGGGCTTACAGAAAACATCTTTTTTATTTTTCCCAATAGTCAATTAAATGCTTTTGTAAAATTAATGATATTCGTTACAACAACTATGTTTCTAGCTTGTAGTAGAACTCTTTTATTAGGCCATTTATTGATCTTGGTAGACCATTTGGGAACAAAATGGATGTAAACTAGAACATAGTGTGTTGCCTAAGGCACTACTAATCCGCTCATATAACGTATGCTTATATGGCGTCCCTACCACTTCACCCACCCGTCTTTTAGTACCATATTTCCCAACGGAGTGTCTGCTTTGCCCAATTTTTGAAATGTACCACATCGCTCAAAACGAGCTTTTTGCCGAACTTTCCACAAGGGACACAATGCCCAATAGGACCACTTGGTCCATCTTTTCGGTAGGAACACAACACATACCTCGACCACTTCGCCCAACTTCCAACAGGAGCACAACGCCGAAAATCCGTTTATTAGAAATCGGTTAATGCACACATAAAGCGTTGAATAAATACTAGTCAAGTCGTGCTAGCACAATTTAACATTTTAACCAAATTAGATAGATATTGTAGGCACACTAAACAAGTTAAAACGAAAAAGTTAATACTTTTTATTGATGTACATATCATATGTACATATATGACATAATTTATGTCAATTACTAACTAGAAAAAATACTACGAAATGTCAGTATCTCTACCTATTTTTACAAAACTAGTCGTTTAATAAAACGATTATTTATATCATTTCCATAGAAACACTGTAACATGAAAGCCGCCTTTCTATTTACAATTACAAATGAACAATTGAACTGTGTGTTTTTTAAAAGTAATGGAATTTGTATTACATATTTATTACGCTTGCAGAAAAAATTTGTGTATACCTTGTCCACGAAATTCTTTAGCGTCCTCGAAATTGTTCTACCGCAGCAGCCTCGGCCGCCAACAACCCGGTGACAATTATTATCTCGTTACGCTGAAAATACATTTTGTGGCCTTAGTATATAAATAACTATTTGTGCAAACCTACACATAATTTATCGGATGTAAATACATAACAGATTAATTTTTTTATCGGATAATTTCAGTTTCACATGGACATTTTATCATTGTATATTGCGGAAGTCAGTATATTAATGAGAACTCGTGGGTGCTGCGCAGTGGATGGTTGCGCTTATCCATTAGTATTCTTTTGTTTGACATGCAGCTGCATCGTGGCGTAGGTTGTCGATTGCATGTGTGCTGAACTGAAGTTCTCCGAATGAAAGCAGTTGGCTCGCATGTGTAAGCAGCATTAAGCCAATGCTATATAACATTACTAAGAAATGTATTAACCTTGGAGAATATTTGCACCAGTTAGAATGCAACTTGCGGAATTATGAATTATTTAATTCTAAATAATTCCGTTTGTGACAATGTTATGTATAGCCATGCTTTCCTTCCTCACCCATAAAGTTCATCATCTTAGTTTCATTACCTTGTCCTGCTTTTTCTATTTTAATACTTTAGCTTTTCTTGTATTTCTTCCGTTTGTTTCATTATTTCCTCATATTTTTTTGTCTTTGTTCGAATTTTTTGTATTGATTTTTCCAAAGTTTGTGCTTATCAGTCGTTTTCTCGTTATCTAAATTATCCATAGCTCTTATTTTTTTCTTCTTTCTTCCTTTCATACTTTTTATACAGCATAGACTCCAGAATGTTTTATTATTATATTTTAAATCATCTAATAGTAATCTAATAATAAAATATTTTAAATATATTTATTTAATGAAATATATACATTAAAAATTAATTGATCCATTGATTGATAAATTACTGCAATATTTGCAACAAGTTCATTTTTAATTTAATTCAAGTATTATGGTGGATTTTCTTAATATAACAGATACAGACAAAAATGATGATTGCAAAAAAGTGCAATACAAAAATTATAACTTACAACTTACCTTTAAATAGAATAATGCTTCGACTAAATAGTGCAGTTGTGAAAAGCTCTACTTTCTATAAATTTGAGACTCTCTCAGGCGGGTCGCTAAACGGTATTCTATATAATAATATAATAATAATTACTACAACCCATAACCTAAACCAAGGCCCCAGAAGCTATAAGCTTGTGCGGGAGGGAGGGGGCGATTATTATTATGTAGGCCCAATGTGCGGCTGCAGCCGACTTATAGATGGAACAGCGCAAATCCCACATTTGTGTTACAGCTAAGGAAAACTGCAGAAAACCTTAACTAGATCTGACAGCGCCGGAAGTCGACTCTGGGCCGTTTGGGTGGAAGTCTGGCACGCCAGACATTACACTACCAAGGCTGTATAATATATTATAATTATGGGCCAAACAATAGAAACAACAAAAATAAAACTGATACCAGCAAAAAAAATATAAAAACTAAATTTTTGTCAAAAACCTGCTTTTTGCCAAAAGGCAGGTAATAATTTAGACGTTAGACAATTTTCTTAAAATTTTGGGCAAATAGTTAAAAATACTACAAAACTTAAGTGGTATTTTTTGGTTAACTTTGAATGTACCGTTTCTATAAAATTAATTTTTCAATAAAACGTGAAATAATTTAATTACTAGACATCGTTTTCCAAAACAAGTTATATAAGCAAGTTTTTAACATTCCTAGAGTATTAATTTAAAACGTTATCACATTATTATATTATTTATGAAAAAACAACACACGGTTTTTGGGTACACTTGGACCTTAAAATTGTTTCAATACTGTGGTAAAAAACTTACTCTTCAACTTTCCACAAAAACACTCCAGCCAAAAGCTTTAAAATTCCGAAATACATGAACTATGCCATATGAAAGAATTTCGTTAATAGAAAAAACTTTTTACTATTATTCGACAAGGTAAATTGCTAAATACTTGTATACAACCTCAATACAATACACTTTGTATGTTCTAGGTGGAACATTGAAAATCAAACAAACTTATATAAGTTGAAAAATACATTAACGACAGCCAAATCGTCAAGTTAACAAGAAAATTGTGTCTTTTGTATGGAAAAACAAGATTCTCACGTATCCTTTACTTGTTTAAAGTGTTCTAATGTGCATGTTTGTTCTAATTACCTAGATTCAATTTCATAAAGGGAAAATTATTAAAATTTTCAATAGTTAGAAGGTGCGGTTGTGCAACGGAGGCTTCCCTTTTCTTTAAAGACATATATAGAATGGAAGTATCCCTTCCCGTTGAAGTGCACGTAGAACGAAGGTGTATTCCTGTAAGTATCTGCTTCGGGTGTTCGGGAGACCACACGACGTTCACCCATAAAACTGCCTTCTACCCTACCCCTATAAAGGGCAATGGATGAAGCTGTCAGATTAAGTGTGTGGTAGAGCAATTCGTGAGAATTCTCGACGGTAACTCGACTCATACCGATCAGGGAGAGCCCTGGTAGATGAGACCGGTGTGGGCGGATTCGAATCTCGCCTGGGATAAGGTCATTTATGGTCACCAAGGAACCCGCTGCTTGACCGGGGTCATTTATGGTCACCAATGGAACCCGCTACTTGACCCAATGGAACCCGCTACTTGACCGAGGTCATTTATGGTCACCAGCGGAACCCGCTACTTGACCGAGGTCATTTATGGTCACCAAAGGCACCCGCTGTTTGACTGAATCTCAAGTGCGGAGAATCGAAGTGAGGTTTACCCTGCTTTTGGGCTAATGGGAAACTGCAGGCCGCCAAGTAAATGTGCTTAGGAGCTATCCCGACCACCCTATGATCCGGACTGCAGCCGGGTACAGTGATTGGGAGAAGCTCTGAAAGCCATTACACTTAAGGAGAGTTGAAGCGAATGCATAGCCTCTCACAATCAAGACAACTTCACCAAAAACGGGTACACACCTGGAGTCTATAACGTGTAGACTTAAACGAAGCTCTGTCGAGGGCCCACCAAGCCTAAAATTGGTAGATCGGGGTGGCAAAACCATTAAAAAACTAAGTCCCGCCACAATTGAGGTTGGATTCGGTCGGGCAGTGGTCCCACTTTGCAATAGCGCATAGCTGGGGAATAGTCCTATTGCTGGACGAGGTACTTCGGTACCGGCGGGTGAGCAACGTGTTAAGTCAATTGCTCCGGCACTAGTCCTGAGTTAGCTAGTAGAGGGTGGATAGGCAACCTCGCTCCGACCAGTGAGCTGATCTGGTAGCAATTGCTGTACTGCCGGTTATGCAACTTGCGCGCTGATTGGGCGTATCCCAATCACTTCCTTCTGGAAGGGAACGTGGGGGTAAGTTCACACAGGTACCCCACGTAAAACAATCATGACATTCGATGTAGGTATCTGCTTTCAATCTGCTGTAGGTACTAAACGTAATTTTTTGTGCACTCCCTATCTGTTTTTTACACAATTTATACAACCTGGTTGCATAACTTACAAAACTGAATTTTAAAAGCGAATACCTCTTAAGCTTCTGGATATTTTGCTATTAAGTATTCTGTAGTAAGAGCTTTAGATAAGATTAAGATCTTCTCTGCGTGTGGCGATACGGGTCCTTAATTATTGAGAGCTAGGCATGTATTTATTAACATTACTGACTTCAAATTGAATCTTTGACAAATCTTAGAAATGTGTGTCTAGTGCTCCGAATCACTTTGTATAATTTGGTTATCGCGGTATCGCCTTGAAAAGGACTGAAATAAGATACTGCCTCTTAGACTATAATATTTGCAAGGAGTTAATTTAATTTATCATCCATTTCTTTTAAAAGCACATTCCACGAAGGTAGCCCTTTCCTTTAATGTATACATAGAATGGAAGCATTCCTGCCTACTAAATGCACATAGAACGAAAACATCCCTTCCATTTAAAGAGCATATAAGACGGAAGCATCCCTTCCCTTTGAAGTATACGTAGACTGGAGGCATCCCTTCCCTTGAAAGTGCACATACAATGAAGGCTTTTCTTTAACAAGAGCATACAATGAAGATATCCCTTTGCTTTAAATACAACCGAGTTGCTGTACAAAACGCTAATTTCCTGCGCACTCCAAATTTACATAATTTACATTTACATGCGTGGATAACCTAAAAATTGAAGTCCTTGAAATTAGCGTGTAGTACTCTGAATCACCCTGTATAATCTGATTTTTATTTAATTAATTATTCAGAGATGGGATATTAGTGGAATTTTGTTTTTAGAAAACATCGTAAATTATTTATATCCTGTATAGATATTAAATATTTGTTTAGATTTTTCACATTTTTATCGTTCAGTTAGTTCTAGATAACCTAAAGGAATGTGATTCGTAGGAAACGACAAAATTTATTGGCAGTTACATCACAACTCCGTAAAATAATCGCTTTATTACACCCTAAAGAAGTTTGAATTATTCACAACGTTTTGAATTCAAACATCAAATGTGGAAAAACGGGAAATCAAACGTAAATTTGGTTGTCGCATAAATTACAGCGAAAGGTTGCATTAAAAATGAATGCACACAAAACAAGGTAATTTGTATCGCCTATAAATTCAACGAGGAAATATTTTGAGTGGCGTAGGAAGTTTACTGGCAGTTTGAATGGGAATCAGTAACATTTTCCAGACTCAGGTGCTTGGAAAACCGTCAGCAGGAAAATTACTAATCGATAGCCATTCCACGTCGTTCATTGCAGTCGTCACCTCGGAATCATAATGCACAAGAATGCGCAATGCCCCTTTAGACCATTTTCTAGTTCTACTCTTACCGTGCTTTTAAAAACCTTGGAGAATTAACTACCGAACCCTTCGCTAAAATCCTAATTGGTTTGTGTGAAAGGATAACAACACCCAACGTAGACCCTTAGTTTAAAACAAATAAGCTTAACTTATTTAATACCGCTTAAACAATTTTTTATGCTACGGGTTTAGAAACTTTCATGAGAAGCTGGCGCATAGAGCTTTTGGGTTGTGCTGGCACACAGATACAATTACTATGCTGAAAGTTGGTAGCTTCAGCCTAATATTCTATTTGAATGATGAGATGCAGGATAGGCATGATTACACTTTTAAACCTATTTGGATTTCTATTGGTTCTTTGTCTGTAGATAAATAAGGAACGAGCAATATAATGGTTGTAACTGACAAAAAGGTTGAAGGTCGCTTAGGCCTTTTTTATTGACACAGTAGAAGTTGTTATTCACATAAATTGTGAGGTTAAGTCACTTATCGAAGATCTGAAGAAAGTTCATAACCTCAAATTACATATTGTTTTTAATTTTTTCACTATTACCATGCTTAATAAAGCTTATATTATTGATAATAATATATTAACATCAAGAATACCACACAAAAGACTTCTTATTTAGAAAAAACATTATTACTGAGCTTTCAGGTTATGTAATTTTAATCATTTTAGTCTAGACGTATGAAGAAACGTTGCGCAAATGTTCGAAATATCAAAAATTTACAGACTTTAGCCCATCGTGAAAATTGAAATAATTTAAAATTTATGTTTGTGTAAACAAAGTGGAAAAATTTCTTTCGGATACATCCAGTATACATTATCGATTTTTAATCACTTGACGATATTACATCATCCTGTAACGTCGGTTTACTTTTATTTATCACCCCCACGAGGTTAACCTCACTCCCTATATCATAAATTTATTATTTTAATTCATAAATTTATTATACATATTTAGTCTCACTATATGATTGAAAATTTTAAAAACTCACTTAATAAAAGGAGTTTTACCACAAATTTTCCATTCATCAAACCCAGAATAAAAAACATATTTTTATACAATTTACTGGATTAAATTCGATTCAGTGAAAGACTTATTATAATTGTTAGTAAAGTTAATACAAGGTCCAAGACGAACGCTAGTTAATTAAAGGAGGAATTCTGAAAATCTGGAATGCTCCTTTTGCTTAAATGATCAAACACAAAGACGAAATTATAAAAGCTCTGAAAGAAAAAGAAATTTTCCTGGCATAATTTGAAATGCGAGAGTTCTTGGATATCCTCAAAGTACACCTAATATATTTACAGAAACCGTGTAATTCTCAAAGAACATTTTTTAATTTGCGTTTCTAAAATAAATCATGCGATTGTCTATAATAAATTTATTATTCAACCAGCTTGTAAAATAATATGCCTGTAACTAGAGATAGTACGTTCAGTTTTTTCATAAAATAAAACATGAAAACTACGTGTAATTGTAAGTAATCTATTTGTAAAATTAATCGCAAACCGGCAAAGTTGGTTTATTCCACTTTAGGGCTTAAACTCATAGGGTATGTCAGGTGAGGGTAGGTCGTGAATAGATTCTCTCTTTGGGGTCGAGATAGATAATGGTAAAGTATAAACATACGAGGGTGATCTCAGAAGTACCCGACCTGACCAAGAGGTGGCGGTAGTTGTTTGAAAATATCACTGTGTTGGAAAGTACGCAGTCTATAAAGCATATGTTTCCAGTTTGAAAGCGCCACGTTGTTCAGTATTTGTTTGGCAGACATCAATAGTGAACGTTGTTAGTGAATTTGTGAAAATGGAGAAAATTGGTTATCGTTATGTGATACAATACTTTTATTTGAAAGGCCTCAGCACAACCAATATAAAAGCTGAACTGGATTCTACTCTGGGTGAGTCTGCTCCTTCGTTTACAACAGTTAAATTTTGGGTAGCTGAGTTTAAACGAGGCCGTACGAGCTGCCAAGACGAGCATCGCAGTGGTCGACCAAATGAGGTGACGACTCCAGAAATGGTGAAGAAAATCCACAAAGCGGTACTTGATGATCGTCGACTGAAAGTGCGCGAGCTAGCAGACATTACGGGCATTTCAAAAAGTGCGGTACATCGCATATTATCTGAAAATTTGGACATGAGAAAGCTGTGTGCAAGATGGGTGCCGCGTTTGCTCACACTCGAGCAAAAACAGTGTCATGAAAATGTTTCAATTGAGTGTTTAGCGAAGTTTCACAGCAACAAAGCCGTTTCGTAACAATGGATGAAACATGGGTCCATCATTTCACACCCGAGACAAAAGAACAATCGAAACAATGGACTCAAAAGGGAGAACCGGCTCCAAAGAAGGCGAAGACCGTTTCATCTGCAGGCAAGGTTATGGCGTCGGTTTTTTGGGATGCGCGTGGAATAATTTTTATTGACTATCTCGAAAAAGGAAAAACTATCAACGGCCAGTATTATGCAAACTTATTGCAACGTTTGAGCGAAGAAATCAAGCAAAAACGGCCGCATTTGGCTAAAAAGAAAGTGTTGTTTCATCACGACAACGCGCCAGCTCACAAATTCGTTATTGCAATGGCCAAAATTAATCAATTAAAGTTTGAATTGCTACCTCATGCACCATATTCGCCAGATTTAGCCCCTCGGATTATTTTCTGTTCCCAAACTTGATAAAATGGCTCAGTGGTCAAAGATTTTCTAACGATGAAGAAGTGATGTCAGCAGTTAATGGCTATTTTGAGGAGCAAGTCAGTTCTTATTATAAAAAGGGTATCGAACTTTTTGAATACCGCTGGGAAAAGTGTATAGAGCTGAAAGGAGATTACGTTGAAAAATAAATAAATCTTTTTCCAAAATTTTTGTGTTTTCTTTGTTGGGTCGGGTACTTCTGGGTCCACCCTCGTAAAATAAAATGTATTAACCAACAAATATAAATGTTTGCAAACTCCTTCCCAGATGCCCTGAACTTACTCTTGAGGCTCCGCAGCTTTGTATTGTAGTGTTGCAGAATTTTATTTTTTTAAAATATAGATATACTTTCTTATATTTGATCTTATGATATTTTGATTCAATGAAAAACTCTTATTAAGTAATGAAAAGTCAAACTTTGACATTTGATATCATTTTTTTTTATTCAATAAACACCTACATGGTGTTCGGGATATTAAAACTAGTCACAAATGACTAACCAATAACTTGAATCTGATAAATCTTAATAACTAAACATTTATAAGCTAGAGTTCATCCAATGATGTCCTTTAGTTTGTACTGGCTGCGCAAAATACACTTATACTACTCACTCGCGCACAATGCTCTGCTTTTATACAAAACACTACACAAGGTCAAACGGTTTGGTCCTCTTCAGTCTTCGGACAAGATGTTGGTTATCCAGTAGCTGAAGGGCTTCTGCGTTGACGTGATGGTATACACTGTAAAAAATGAGGTAAAATTACCTTGGGAAAGAGGTAACTTTTCGCTATTATTTGCGGTATTTTTACCCTAAAATTAATTTTACCTATACATTTAGTAGTTTTACTATTTGTGGTAAAATACCCTGTAATTATGTAAAATTATACAAATATAAGTAATTCTACTACATTGAACTGGTTAAAATCACTATCCATAATATAAATTTACATAACTCAGACAATTTTTTCCTTACAAATGTATAATTGCTCAATAACTTAATTCATTTTTAGTGTAATATTAAAGATAAGATGAACTTGAACAAGAATAGTGTAATTTTACCCTTAATACGTTTTTAACCGTTGAGATGCTATTTCGCTGATCGCACTTGTTTGTGACCTTCGTTTCGTGAAAGAATTCAGGAATCCATTATGAACAGTCCAAATAGGCTTTTTGGGGAATGGTCGGAATGGTGTGTACCATTCTTTTATGATTTCGGCGAGGCGTACTCTATCGATACCGAACGAAGTGTTCATTGCTCATTAATATTTTGTTTTTCGTTGTAGTGTAGTGCGGATTTATTAAAGGCAAATATTTACACGTATGACCGAAGATGGGAAGAATTTTATTTTATAGTAGACGTTAAAAAATAATAATCGGTAAGTACCTATATGTTAAAATTACAAATTTAAACCAATAAAATAAAAATATTTAATCTAATGTTTTTCTAGGATGAATCAAAAATTGAAGAATTCGAAATAAACTAGCATAACTGTAATTGAGAAAGGTACTCGTGTATAATTGTTTATATAATTTATAATTTTTTAATTTTCTAGGTGGAATCGAAACTTTATCTGAATGTCTTTGAGAGACCAAATATTTCCGAAAGCCCCTGAAAAGAAGTTCTGTTAATGTCTTATATTTTATATAAGTACATACGTTCAATAAAAATTACTTTGATTTTATTTTGTTTCATACAATTCCCAGAGGAACGATTGAATTTGCAAGTACTTTCGCAAGTCATCGTTACATTTAAGAAGTATTTTCACATTTGTATTTTAACCCTGAAAAGTACTATTGCCATGAAATATTAACTTTGTCATGTAACTTTACACAGGTGTTTTAATAAAATGTAAAATTACATTGAGATTGTAATTTTAATCTGTAAATTTACTTAAAAAGGAAACATTACAATGCAAACTTAACCTAATGTTGAAATTTTTCATTTCCTATGAAAATTACACTTTGAAGTAAATTTACCCCAAAAAATGGAGGTAACATAGTTGCCTCCATTTTTTAGGGTATAATTCACCGGTAATTTTTTAGAGTGTAGTCTGGCCTGATGTTTGCCAGCGAACCTTTTTATCTCCTCTCGAACCATTGGGATGCCAAGATCACGATGGAGGTCCTGGTTGCGTACGTACCATGGAGCATTTACCATGTTACGCAGCACTTTGTTTTGGAAGGTCTGAATTTGTTTTATGTTGAAATCTTTGGCACAACCCCAGAGTTGAATTCCATAAAGCCAAATCGGTTTTAAAATCTGATTATAAATAAGAATTTTATTGTGCAATGACAGCTTGGAATTTCTACCAAGGAGCCAATAATATTCTTTGTATTTCATACCAAGTTCAGATCGTTTCTTCTTAACATGTTTCTTCCAGCGTAGCTTAGCATCCAAGTTCATGCCAAGGTAGTTAGCGTTGTTTGCATGAGGTACAATGTTACCGTTGATATTAAGCGTAAGGGGGTCCGTCGACCTTTTATTGGTGAAGTAGACATGGATGAATTTAAGTTCATTTAGTTTTATTTTCCATTTTATTGTCCAATCAAGAATTCTGTTACTAGCATTTTGCAGCTTAGCGATAGAGGTTTCAGAATTGTGTCCAACTGTAAGCAAAGCCGTGTCGTCAGCAAATGTTGCGGTAGTCACATCTCTTGTTTCTGGCAAGTCACTGGTGTAAAGGAGGTAAAGTAATGGACCCAGGACGCTTCCTTGTGGTACAGCTGCACTTATTTCTTTGAGATCTGAATATTCGTCTTCTTGTTTGATGCGAAATAGTCTGTCTGATATGTATTATGATAAAACTTCAACATATTGTTTCGGTAGCATTCTTTTTAATTTATGGACTAGATCATCGTGCCAGACCTTGTCGAAAGCCTGGGCAACATCGAGGAAGACAGCCGAGCATACTAATTTTTCTTCAAGAGTTCTCTCAATAACATCAGTACCTAATTCGATGCATTTGATCGATGGTTGAGTGTTTCTGGCGGAATTCAAACTGAAAGTCTGGGATTAACCTATTGTTTTCTATTATAGGCCGCAGTCTTTTCAATAGTAGTTTTTCGAACAGTTTCGAGATAATTGGAAGTAGAGAAATAGGTCTATATGATTTGACATTATTTATTGGTTTACCAGGTTTTGGTAACATAATTACTTCTGCCACCTTCCAGATAACAGGAACGTATCTGAGACGAAATGGTGCATTGAAGAGATAAGTAAGCATCACTATTCTTTTCTTCGGCAGTTGATTCAAGATTTCTCCAGTAATGAGATCAAAACCAGGGGCTTTTTAGGATTCAGATTAGTTTTAATTTCAGTGGCCAGTTCTTTCGGCGTAACCAACATTATTTCTTCTGAAACTGGATCAAATGTGTCCTCAAGTAATACATCTGACTGGATTTGATTTGGTTTAAAGATATTGGCTAAGTGATCAGCAAACACATCAGCTTTTTGTTTATTACTACGAGTCCATGATCCATCTTCCTTCCTAATTGGTGGAATATGTGAAACAGGTCTTCTAATTCTTTTGGTGGCTTTCCATAAGGAATAGTCCGTGGTTTCATCTGCAGACAAGTCTAGGAGATATCTTCTTATGGAGTCCTCTTTCAACTTCTGAATCTCTCTTTTAAGCCTCTGAGTTTTATTATTTAAAATAGTTTTATTCAACGGGTTTCTTGAATGCTGCCATTTTCTTCTAGCCTTTCTTTTATGTTTGACCAATTCTCTAATCTCCAGTGGGTAATTATTCCCTATGATGACATATGTAATTTCTTTGGTGTTGCTAGTCGCCGCCGATTGAATGATTTGGAGGAACTTCTCAGCTACATTATCCAATTGGTCCTTGGACTTTCGATTGACATTCAAGTTGATATTATTATCAAGGTCAATTTTGAAGCTTTCCCAATCAGTAGTTCTATTAACTAATCTTGGCTGGGTTTCTTTTTTGATAATTCTTTCACTGAGTGTTAAAATAACTGCCGAATGATCAGAGTTTAGGTCGAAGTTTTCCTGTACATCAACAAAGTTTGGTGACACTTTTCTTGTAATAAAAAAAATCTAGCAAGTCAGGTATTTTATTTAAGTCTGTAGGCCAATAGGTGGGTTTGCCTGTAGAATGAAAATTGCAACTAGTTTCGCTTATTGGCTGTCTAAGTTCTTTACCTTTGGTTGTGGTCAGGCCAGATCACCAATCTGCATTTTTAGCGTTATAGTATCCTCCCAATGAATGAATCTCTCACCCATATGATGTATAAGTTCAAGATATTCCTGTCGTTTAAGGTTATATTTGGGTGGACAGTATACGGCACCCAAATTATATTTGTGTTTGGTTGATTTGATGCCTACTACAGTAAGTTGTATTTCTTCAGATTGAAGGTGACGTTCTTCATAATGATTAATATTGTTTGTAATTAAGATTGCACTACCTCCTTTAGCTTGGTTTCTTGGATGTATGCATTGATAGCATTGATATCCACTAAATTTGAGGTATGACTGATTAGTACAATGTGTTTCTGAAATTAAGCATACATCAATGTTCTGATTGATAAGGAATACTTCTAATTCGTGTTTACGATTTAGAATGCCATTGGCATTCCAGAGTCCAATACGTCAGTCGGAGTCGTAGGTCAGTTATATCCATGAATTATTTCTTTTTGGGAATAGCACCAGTGGCTCTGGCTTCTAATCGGTCTAGTCTAACAGCAAACTGATTAAACATATCCATCAATTGTTTCATCATCTGCTGCATGGAACCATGTTCTTCATATGTGGTCGAAGATTGAGGATTTGAGGGTTGGACCTTAGGAGTTTGAACAGCATTAGCATATGAAATCTCATTACATACTTTCTTAGTGCTAAATGTTCTGGGTTGCGGTTTTTTCCGCATTTGTTGCATCTTCTGTTTTTGTAATTCTTTTGCAATAACACATCCTCTGTAGCTCGCTGGATGAGCTTCAGCACAATTTGAGCATTTAGCTGGGATACTTCTAGACTTAGAACAATCAGCTGTGAGGTGACTACCTGCGCATTTGACGCAGGCAGGACTTCTTTGGCAGTATTTCTGAGTGTGACCAAATCTTTGGCACTTTTTACATTGAGGTACTAACTTGTTGGCTTTCAACGCTTCGATTTTGACTTTCATGTTAGCCAAATACCGTATTTCAAATATTTTTTTGATGTCCTCCGTTTTGTCGAAGGTTATCACGAACAACGGTAGCTTAATATGTTCAACCCTGTCATTCTCCTTTTTCTACGGTGATTACTTTGAAACCCCCCTCTTTTAATTCAGTTGATATTTCTTTCGAATCGCAAGATGGATGCAAGTTTCTGACCATAATCCTAATCGGCCTTTCTTGCTTATTTTCGTATGAATGCCATTGTTGATTAGTTTCATTCATCATTGTTGTCAATTCACGATATTCTGTTTCGTTATTGACGTTAATTTTGACTTGGTTATTGTTTAACAAAGTTGCATTATAAGTTAGGTTTCTTGTTTCGGATTTGATGCCTTTTTTTTAAATTGTTATAATTGCTTTTTACTTACGTTACGTGTTATTAATA
The DNA here is from genome assembly GCA_929113105.1 of Agrypnus murinus. Classification (NCBI taxonomy): domain Eukaryota; kingdom Metazoa; phylum Arthropoda; class Insecta; order Coleoptera; family Elateridae; genus Agrypnus; species Agrypnus murinus. The sequence goes on from OV816023.1 coordinate 95,604,532, forward strand.
CTTAATAAACAAACACGACGTCATGTTTTCTGGACTACTTTTAGTTGCACTATCAGTACTTCACTGTTATATTGTTAACAAAGCAGGTCGCTGAGCTAGTTCGCCGTGCTTCCTTACTCATCGATAGTCAACAATAAACTATTTGATATCATAACCTTAAAATTTATGTATCAGAGCTGATACGATTCAAGTAAGTTCCGATCTTCACTTGCAACTTTACAATGAACTACTTTGTGAACTCAAGGTAAATTATTTAACCCTAAATACATCCAGTCTTGGAGAAATTATTTCACTTCTTGCAAAATGAAACACAAGCTGTGCTTTTCTTTACACACTTTGATTATGCACAAACCTAATGTCTTGAACTGTGGTTTTTACTGGACTACTGGAACTACGACAGATACAGAATCCCCTAAGTTCTTGTATGGGATTCTGGAACTCTGCTCGGGATACAATGAACAACTGCTGCTAAAATTGTTGAAGTGAAATGTCCCTATTTATCATACCTTTTACTTTACTTATGTTTGGGATAAAATTTCAATTTATTTTTTTTTAATTTTCTTTGTTTGAACGTCCTGGACACCTCTTTGGTTTCTTTCTCTCTCTAGAAACTTTCTCGTACCGAATATCCCCTTTAATAATCTCTCGTCTTCAGTTAAGTTATTCTTTAAAAAACTTCTTATTTTCTCTTTTTTATTTTTATTTATAAATAATGTAGGCCTTTTTAAACACTTGTTAAACACTGTTAAACATTTATTTTATTAAATTTTACAATGTTAGAAATGTTACATGTTACTCTTTCTCTGAAAAAAATAAACCGATCTTAATAATCTTATTTATCTTAACTACCTCTAAAAACTCCCATTCTTTCGATTGCATTTTCATTTTTTACTGTTATTTATCTTTACATCACAAACAATACTTAGGTAATTGTATCAAATCATTATTGTTGTAAAATCTATTGTTGTAATATCTAAAACTATGCAAATGTATTAATTTTTAATATTGCATTATTTTAATAATGAGATGGTTGCTTCTCTAGCAACCGTTATTTTAGTTTGTAGTGTTATTGTAACCCTACACTAATTTTATTTTATTGTCATTAAGATGTTAAAATATTTCACATTTTTATTAATTCTATTTACATTTACCTTTTCAGGGATGTGTATGTATGTGTGTGAAAGGTGAATTAGCATCGGACAAGAGTCCATTAGCCACAGAGAATCTTTTCAGGGATGGCTGCGAGTGGAAACCTCTCACCCTAAAATAAATCTTTTAACTAAATTATAATTATGCACAAAGGACACATCAATAAAAATCAACTTAAACTTGAATCATACTGTGATAATTTATTTTTAACTATTCAAACAGAAATAATTATATTATTAATAACAAATGGCAAATAGTTATTTCGTTTCTTTATTGCATCGATAAGAATTCGTGAACATACATAAATCAAATAACTTGTAAGTGGAACGAACAACTGAGCTAAATACTATTATAAGTCCTTTGATACTCGTATATGTATAGAAATATTGTCACTGTATCTTCGACATCTCCTGTCCCTTCTTCGGGCACTTAGAAGACACTAAGATGAACTGAAACAGGAAATTGTCTATAAACTTCATTCAGTTATCCGCTAAACATTTGTAATTATAGATATTTTGCAAAACAATACGCCAATAATAATCTTACTTATTTCACCAAAAGCGTGCCAATTAATGCAACATACAGGGCGGAAGGAGTTAATTGTAAGGGGTGAAGTTAAGTTTAAGACATTAAAACGAACAAAAACTTCTTAATAGTTTTTTTAATTAGCTTTCGAGTAATTTAGAACAAACCATTGCCATATCTGGCAAACTGTCCCTAAAAATAATCCATGTCACAGATGAAACCCGACCTTGTGTTTGAATTCAAGTCGTTTATAGTCTCAGCAAACCAATCAATCAGATGTGTTTATTTTGAAGCACACTTGTTGAATAATGCGAAATTAAGCACGTTTTATTGCTTTTTATTACAAAAAGCTGATGCCCTGTCTCACGTAAATTTAGTGGAAATTACCGATTGTATTGTATAAAAAAGTGTTTGCGACCGTTCTTTAAAAGTTGTTTACGCCGGTATTAGTGTTGTAAAGTTCTTTTTAAATAAAACTAAAGATGCTTTTTACCTGTCTATTAACAGAGAAATATTTAAAATAACACAGATTTAAATTTAACTAATCAAAAACACAACTTATGAACTATCAACGATTTTAAACTAATTTATTTACAGGCTAATTATTTATTTATTTAATTAATTACAATATTTATTTATACTACAAATGTCTTTTCACATTACGCGCTTTCAATTAACTGCTTGCTCTCGCTCGCGGTCTGCCTTATATATGTCCTGCCGAATGTTCTACTAGATTCTCGAATTTCCTGTCTGGTCTTTTGTGTGTTACCGCCTCGAATGCTGTGGTCTTCTCTAGACGTCTGTTTTTGCCGCTAGTCGAGAATGTTCTCTCCGTTCATTACAGTGTTAAGGGCACCGTATTGTATTAAAGACGTTGCAGGGTTGCAACGTTTCTTAATTGAGTAAAAAGATTTTTTAAATGTAAAAAGAATCCGAATTTATGGATAAACGATTGATCAAACAAAACAATGTTATGATTGTTTATTGTTGTGCTAGATGACATGTTCTGACAAAGCCCTATAAACTAGGAAAACTAGTAAACTAGGATTATTAACTCGGCAAAATGATGTTAAAACTTTCGTTCTAGAACAAAGTTGTATAAAACATTTTTCGTCCTTTTGATGTGTTATATGACCCCTTACAATTAACGTATAGTAACTCCTTCCACCCTGTATATCGTTTTATCGTTTTATCGGTTTACTTGCTTAGATTCTATTTTTTAATAATTTAGCGAAACGAATATATCGGTGGCAACCGGCGATGTAAGTAGCTGTAGAATATATTAAAAAATTAAGAGTTCGTACTGAAAACTTCACTTCTTCGTTCACACGTTCACTTGTTCACTTTGGTATTATTTACAGCCGCCCGTCCTTGATAACTTTGACAATAAACTCCTCCATCATTCATACTCAACGTAGGTGACAAATATATTAAATAAAATCTCTAACCTTGAAGATAACCCATATCTACAATTCTTGTTTTGATGTGACCTTGGGAAAGATCGTAAACTAGTCCTCGCCGGCATTTGCATTAAACTCTTTTAGAACTACTCAGCGCAGAAACATAGAATACATCAAATAAAAACCCTAATCTTGAAGGTAGCCCATATATTTATCATTTTGAAGTAAATTTGAGAAAGGTCAAAAATTGAGGTCAAAGGAAGGACGGTTTCTTACCAACTTTACCATTAAACTACTCCAGAACTATTAACTCTAAAACGGCGACAAGCTTATCAAATGACAACTCTAACCTTAAAGCTTGCTCATATATTTTTGTATTTTCATGTTGCCGAAAGAAAGTTCAGAAATGGGTTCAAAAAAGGATGGACGGGGAGACAGAATCCTCGAGACCGCTCGAATAAAGGAAGCGACCTTTACGTTTAATAATAATTAACAATAACAGCCTTGGTAGTGTAATGTCTGGCGTGCCGGACTTTCACCCAAGCGGCCCGGGTTCGACTCCCGGCGCTGGCAGATCTGGTTAAGGTTTTCTGCAGTTTCCCTTAGCTGTAACACAAATGTGGGATTTGCGCTGTTCCATCTATAAGTCGGCTGCAGCCGCAGATTGGGCCTACATAATAATAATAATCGCCCCCTCCCTCCCGCACAAGCTTATAGCTTCTGGGGCCTTGGTTAAGGTTATGGGTTGTAGTAATTATTATTATTATTATTATTAATAAATGGAAAAATTAAATATATTTACGTTGCGGGATTGTTTTTTTTTAACAAATTTACTGGATGACATGCCAGTATAGTAAATATTAGCAATATGTGTAGTACTTAAGCTCTGTTATCTTCCATCCTTTATTAATAGAAGTAAAAGCATTTTCCGCATTTTATATGGTATCAATTACGTTATTGATTGATACTGAGAGGCTCGGATAGTTACCTGTTGATATAAACTACCAAAGGATGTATTGTAACCTTTTAGAATTACCATATAAACAAATAAAGGCTTAAAAGAAATCTTATACTTATTGGAATTCTGCTCAGGTGTCGTTGGTGTTAAACACAAAGGCTTACTAATTTCAGATTGAACGCAGGAACAAATAAACAATATAGAGGGCGCCACCCAAATTTTTTGTTGTTGTTATTTAAAATTTACAATCTGGAAAATGGATTCCCTCAAGGGAGACTACATTCAGCATATCGAGAATCGAAATATCATATTTTGGTGATTGTAGAGGCCAGAAGATATACTTGTTTTGACGTTTTACCGAATGCTTCATAGTTTTCTATTACCACAATTTTCAAAATATCGCATAGAATAGCGATTTATAAATAGCGCGTTAGCGCATTTAACAACTATCCCGCATGACTCGATATTTACCAGGAAAGAAGGAGAATTCACCTTAATTTGAGCCAATCGAGTCATACCAAACCCAAGATACCCAAAAACCCAGATATTTATTACAACCTTTAGATCAGAGTGTCGTACGTTCACAAAAAATTATCCGCATGTATTTGTTACAAAAATCATATATTTCTTTTTAAAGTAATATGGGTCTACAATTTAATAAATATATTTATCATACATTATAACGAATAATAATCCTATTCAAAAATAAAGCAAAGCACAAAGTAATTGTCACTTTGATTCAACTTCACAATTAAACTGGGAAAACTAGGAACTGGTCAAGGTTTTGCGTTTCCCTTTTTACCATAGGTGCAATTCCTGAATAAATTGCTTATAAGTGACCGCTCGTCTTGTTTATAACCTAAACATAAGCAGTGCATTTCTGGCTCGACATAACTACGGTAGAACTCGTTACGAAACTCCTATCAAACGCTAGCCGTATGTTAATTGTGTTAAAACTGAGCGTTCTCAGAACTATCGAACACAAAGGCTACTTCTACATAGAAGCTCCTACGTAGAAGTTCTTGCTAGGTTGATGGAAATTTTCAATAGTTTTTGTCAATTATCGAGTAAATTGCATCAGGCTTTATGTTGTAATAAATGCAATTAGTAAAGTTGCATAAATCTACTCTAATACACTTGACAAATGTTTGGACAGCTACGCTGTTATTATCAAAGATAATAGTAATTATGATATATACGTTGTTACGGTAAATACAATAAATAGATAACTAGATAAAAATAATAAAAATTACATATTTTCCAGTAACCGAGGATTACTAAGCTCAATCTGTTCGTGCATTAAAGGTACCCAATGTTTGTGTTTGTATTTCTGGAAAACTTTATTTTTATTGGCATATGACCGTATATAAATGAGGACCAGGTTAATCTGGGCCAAATTGGAATGTAATTAAGCTTTCGTAATTATTTATGAGATAAGAAATACTATTGAAAGAGATAAGCGAAAGTAGAATGAAGACATAGCTGATACAGCATAGCAAGCTGCATACAGAGGCGACATGAGAGAACTATACAAAAATATAGGGAAACTAAGTAATAACAGTAAACGAACTACGATAATTAAAAATAAAGGTGGAGAACTATTATGCACCGAGGAACAGCAAATGGCAAGATGGGTAGAATACTTTAGTGCAGGGGTGTCAAACTCGCGGCCCGCAACGAACATTTTTGCGGCCCGGCCAATATATCGGCACACAATAATATATAATAAAATAACAAACCGACGCAGAATAAAAATAAGATAGAAAAAGTAGAATTCGCTAAACATTTTTTAATTATACTCTTTTTTGCGTACATTTATTTTGAATATACCACAATTAGGTAAATACGGTATTTAAGCATAAATGATATCTAAAATATGTCAAAAGTTAGGTTACTGACTTTTTCACAGATAAAAAGTCAGTATATATGTTTATTATAATGTATTATTCGAAATAAACCTACGTTTCTATGAATATTGATTTTTTTTGCGGCCCACCTAAACTTAAACCTTGTTTGTTTGGCCCAAGTTAGCCTTTGAATTTGACACCTCTGCTTTAGTGAGTTATTAAATGAAGAACAAGCAGGTATCACAGAGACTCTCGACGAAGATATAAAGGTTGGGACCAAAACTTAATATTAGGATGGATCCGCCTACAGGTGAGGAAATTGAAAGTGCTATAAAACTGGCTAAAGATCACAAAGCTCCGGGTATAGATCAGATTTCAGCGAATATACTTAAAATCGATACAGCGGTAGCAATCAAAATATTAAAACCGCCGATAGTTAAAATATGGAATGAGAAAAGGTTCCCAAAAGATTGGAGAGAAGGGGTAATTGTAAAACTACCAAAGAAAGGCGATTTCAAAAAGTGCAAAAACTGGAGGAGCATCACTCTACTCAGCAGTGTAAGCAAAATATTTTACAGAATTGTGAAGGAAAGAATAGTGACAGCATTATATGGAGAATTAAGAAATGAGCAATGTGGTTTTAGGGCAAATAGATCATGTATAGTTCACATAATATCTTTAAGAATCCTAGTAGAGCAATCTTTGGAGTACAACGCACCACTATACTACTTAGTATTTATGGATTTTCAGTGAGATTTTGACACCCCTATCAGAGGATGTATATGGAATAGCCTTCTAAGCAGATACCATCCAAGATAGTTAATCTAATTTAGGAAGGGTATAACAATTATGAATGTAAAGTCGAACATAATGGAACACTGTCATCAGCCTACCCAACAACATGTGGTTGTATTTTCCCTCCGCTGTTATTTATTTTAGTGCTAAATGATGTTTTAAGGAAAACTATGATAAGGTTCGTGGAGGAATATGACAGAAACGTTGGAATATTTGGATTTTGCAGATGATATATGTCTCATTTCAAAAAAGCAAGTCTATGCAAGAATAGTTGAATAATTTAGTTGAAGAATCAGCAAAGGTGGGATTAAAGATTAATATTAGTAAAACAACGTACGAGTATATGGTGCTTAAAAACATGAGTATAGTCGAATTAATAAAGACGGAGTGCTTATATAAAACTGAATGAAGTGTGGCGTGCAAGTAATCTAAATATCAAAACCAAAGTGCGAATTTCTAATTCTATGGTGAAGCCGGTCTTGTTATATGGATCAGAATCGTGGGTGGTTACTGGTGCAACAAAACAGAAGCTACAAGTGTTTGTAAATCGTTGTTTGCGGGGTATATTGAAGGTATGGTGGCCAGAAAGCATTAGAAATGAAGAGTTATGGAGAAGAACAACCAAACAGATATAAATATGGAGATAAGAAGGAGGAAGTATAGCTGGCTGGGGCACACTCTGCGTAAAAATGGAAGTGAAATTTGTAAGAAGATACTAAACTGGAATTCTGAAGGAAGCAGAAAAAGGGGGCATCCAAAAAGTACTTGGAGAAATACAATAGAAAAGGAAACAAATATGACAATTTCGGAGCTGACAGAAATAGCAGTAGACAGGAAGAGTTGGAAGGACTATATTAAAACCCTATATACATAAGGGAATAATGGGACCTATTATTATTATTAATTCTTTATGCTTTATCAAAATGAAAGATCTGATTTCAATGTTCTAAGTGGATGTCGTAATTACGGAATGAGTAACTCGTTATCTTCTAGTTTGTTTCTTTCAGAAATAGCTTGGGTTTGGAGATATTTTTATATACTTACTGTACAGTTTGCATATACATTTATTTATAAAAATACTATATTGGAATTATTAGCAGTATTGTAATAATATAACAGAAATGATTACCTTAAGATTATGATTTTCAAAATAAACAGCATTGTACAAGTACGGGTGCCCATTATATATGGAATATAGTATACAGAGGTGGGCAAAAGTATGGAACCAAGTAAATATCTCTGGAGTTTTTAGAGATATCGGAATGAAATTTGGTAGGCAGATATTACAGTAAATTGTGTATTTGCGTTGAATGTTTTTGACAATTTTGAGTTCCCGGTTTAACCGGAAGTAATGCGGTTTTAAAATTTGTAATGGAACACCCTGTATATTATTTTAATTTTGAATAGTACATTTTATTACGATTACAAAAATATGGGGTTCGATATGTTTTATTTCAGGACCAACCGAGATATTTAAAATAAAAGTACTTTTGAGGCAAAAACTAATGAAATCTTGTAGTCTATGAAACAAACGTAACAATCACAGTTTATGAAACTGACATTAGCCGTGGTAGTAGTAAAGATAAGTAGGTGTTTTAACTTGAACGCCAAATGCTCCATGTAAGTGAAAGAGAGAAAATAGAAATTCTAATGATGATTGGCTTTGGGGACCGAAGAAGAACGCATCAAGAAGTTTGTGATCTTTTTAATGATATACATCCGGATCGGCAAATATCACGTTCGCTAGTAATAAAAACTTTGCAAAGGTATACCACAAGTGGCACAGTCGGTAATATACCAAGAAGTGGACGTCCAAAAACTTCTACAAAAAACGATGTAGCTAAAATATCGCAATATTTTTAGAGGAAAATCCTCATTTGTCTACTGCTGAACTCGCCAATATACACGCAATAAGCCGTCGTTCAGTAGGAAGAATATTAAAACGAGAAAAATATCATCCCTACAAAATTCGCCTTGTTCAAGAACTCTCTGATGACGATTTCGACAGACGGTTAGAATTTTGTGAAACAATGATGGATATTTGCAACCGTGATAATAACTTTGTATGAAATATGGTGTTTTCGGACGAGGCTACGTTTTGTTTGAACGGTACAGTAAATCGACATAACTGCCGCTACTGGTCGCAAAACTAACCCTCACTGGATACAAGAGGCTCATACGCAACATCCTCAAAAATTGAAAGTTTGGGCCGGTATTTACAACAGAATTGTAGGGCCTTTCTTTTTAGAAGAAACTTTAAACGGGGATAGATATTTAGAGGTTTTAGATACGCAAGTTATTCCAACGCTGGAGGAAAATGGACAACTGCCAAATAATACCTGGTTTCAGCAGAACGGAGCACCACCCCATTTCGCTCGCATTGTTCGAGATCGCTTAGATAGGAAATTTTATCATAGGTGGATTGGAAGAAGAGGTACCATTGAATGGCCTGCGCGATCCCTCGACCTTACTCCACTGGACTATTTTCTATGGGGTTATTTGAAATCCAAAGTTTATCTTAATCGACCAAACAGTTTGCAAGAACTAGCTGAAAGAATAAACGAAGAGAGTCAAAGAGTTCCACCAGAAGTAATAATTAATGTTACAAGGGAGTTTACAAATAGACTAGCCTTTTGTCAAGAAGTAAATGAAGCTCAGTTTGAACATTTACTACATTAATAAGTTTATTTTCCCTTTACAAAGTACTCCTGTTTTATTTTCCCGTTTTGTATTAATTTTATTTTGATTACTAATGTGATTGTTAAGTTTGTTTCGTAGACTACTAGATTAGTTTTTGCCTCAAAAGTACTTTTATTGTAAAAATCTCGGTTGGCCTTGAAATAAAACATATCGAACCCCATATTTTTGTAATCGCAATAAAATCTACTATTCAAAATTAAAATAATATACAGGGTGTTCCATTACAAATTTTAAAATCGGCATTACTTCCGGTTAAACCGGAAACTCAAAATTGTCAAAAACATTCAACGCAAATACACAATTTACTGTAATATCTGCCTACCAAATTTCATTCCGGTATCTCTTGACTCCAGAGATATTTACTTGGTTCCATACTTTTGCCCACCTCTGTATATCTCGGTAAATATCGACTTTATAAAAAAATTTGTTATATAAAAGTTGTTTAACATTTTATTTTCCATAATAAGATAGCATTCAATTGTTTTTATTTCAGAACACAAATGAGTAATGAATAACACTTTAATTTTTTTAAATAGCAATGTACCCTTCCATTAGGCTCATTTGATAGAGATTTTTTTTTCTCTTTTCGATGACCTAAAATCTTAGTACCCTTATATCAGAAAATTTTTGAAAATAACGTAAAAAATGCTTATTAAGTTAATTTCACCAATAACATGAATCTAGATATCCGAGATCGTAAAGTATCTCGAATTATTACCCTAAAATAAACAGATGTGCATCTACATAATGTACAAAACAAAACAAATGAACAAAAAACAAAATAAAACAAATGAACAGAAAATTATGTACGTCTCTTATAAAGCTTGAAGACAAAACGAAATTAGCAATAAAATGGTTTTCATGGCAATAAGTGTTCAAAATGTTCACCATTAACTGCAAGGCAGTGGCCCAACCTATCACGAAAAGCTTGAAAAGAATTTCTGAGCGATCTGGGAAAAATTGCTGCAGCTTCATTTTGTATTCGTTGCTCTAATTCGGCCAGATTCTGGGGTCGGTTTGTATACACTTTTGATTTTAAATATTCCTAGTAGAAGAAATCGCAAGGTGTAAAATCCGGAGATCGGGAGGCCACTCCACAGACCCTCTTCTGCCTATCCAACGGGCCGGAAATACCACATTTAAACATCGGCGTACATCTAAATGATAGTGGGGCGGTGCCTCATCTTGTTGAAACCAAAGATCATCAAGATTTGCTTGGCAAGCTGAAATAATTTGCTGTTGCAATAATTGCAAATAACGGTCACTAGCTAGAGTACCACGAATAAAGAAAGGTCCAATTATGTGATCTGCACAAATTTCCACCCATACGTTTAATTTTTGTGGTGTTTGGGTATAATTTTGGATCATCCAATGGGGATTTTCAGCGGCCCAATATCGACAATTATGCCTATTTACATTTCCATTTAAACAAAACGTAGCCTCGTCAGAAAAAACAATATTATTAAAAAAAATTGGATTATTGTTGATTCGAGCCATCATAAATTCACAAAATTCAACACGTCGATCGTAGTCATCTTCGGATAATTCTTGCAATAAAGTCGGTTTGTACGGATGTAATTTTTTGAATGTAATATTTTCTGTATTGAACCTTTACTTACGGCATGGTTTAGACTTAACTGACGAGTTGAAATGTTTGGATTTTCTTCGATTTCTATTAAAACATCGAGCTTTTTATCTTCATTTGTCGCAGACCTCTGCGGACCAGTCTTCACCAGATCTTTAACATTGCCAGTTTCCCTAAACCGTTTCAAGGTTTTGCTAACTACTGACTGGGTGATTGATTCTCGATGTGGATAACGCTCATTAAAAATTTCACATACTTCTAATTGTGTTCGTTTGCGATCCCCTGTAACGGTATATTTTCTATCAGCCTCAAGTGTGTGTAGTTTTGCGTGCATATTTGTTGAAAAATCTAAAGTTCGGTCCTGCAAATCTATATTCTATTTGTAGCTAAAATTTTGTTCGTATAAACATATTTACAAAGAATATTTTAAAAGATTGTTTTTGAACTTCTATAAAATTAGAGGATGTTGAAGTAATAAATTATGTCTTTAGTGCTTTGCTTGTTTACGTGTATTCGCTAAAACTGGTTGCGTTGTCAAAAAACCTTGATAAGATTTAGGGCGTATTTAAGTTCATACTGCTTTATATAAATATTCCAGTTTGTGTTCTGAGAAAGCATGGTAAAAAGTAAACTTCCCCTTTATAAATAAATTCCCCTCAAATAAATTTGAGTTATGTGCCTTCTAAATCCAGTTCAGACTTAATTAATAAGTAAGTTGTTTTAATAAAAACAACAAACCTTTGTGATGGTTATCAAAATTAAATTAATAACCAAATCCTACGAAAGTTTATGGTTGTGTTCAGTTATTGTATTTTGGGGGTGAATTCGTAAATAATGGTTCACCACATACAGATATTACGAGGGTTAATCCATTACATCTTTGATTAATGGAAAGCAAAAATCTACGGACCTTCCAGTTTCCGCCTGCGGCGATTGCTTGATGTATGCAGGAGTCATATTTGTGCAGTTTAGCGTTGATTTTGGTTTGCGAATTATTGACAACTAAAGGTATAGTGATTTATGTATTTTCTTGAGTGTTAAACATTTATGTAAATTCTTTTTTAATCTTGGTAATAATTTTACAGTTTGTTTTTCATTTATATGTACTTCAATACAATTTTTTATTTATTAAAATTTCATTAGCAAAAGAGCTCTTAGGTAGGGATTTATTATTTGAATTGTTTTGAGTTTAAAATTTGTAATCTTTTTATATTTTTATATTTTTCTGGTGTTTTCTTAAATAAATATGATTTTAAAGTTAATTAAAACCAGTAAGACAGTTAATTAAAACCATATAATTATGAAAGTTTTTATTAATATTTTCATTTATCTAAATTTTAATTTTGTCAAAATTAAGTAATTTTTGCACTAAATTTTTTGTCGGTCTGATTTCATTTTCTGATTAGTGATTTCAGACAGATTTATTAGCTTCATTTAATCTATTTGATCTATTTAATTATCATTATTAAGCTTCATAATCAGATGGCGCCCTTCTTGTGTATGTTTTTGTGTTTTTTGAAACCTTTATCCATTACTTTATAAATTAGACAACTGCAGAACCAATAAATACGACCTGAATTAAAAATTTGTAAGATAGAGCTAAATCTCAAGCCGTGGTAATCTTGAGCATCTATTAAAGTAAGTATAATGTTTATTGTATTTTATTGTTCATTTAGCATGGAGAAAAACCTTTGTTTCACCCCATAACCGACCATAATTAAAATTTCGATAAGTTCAGTTTCTGTTAAATGAACCATTTTTATTTTTCCATGTACCAACAACTTAATTAAATAAACAAACTTCTGTCAAAATGAAAGCCTACAATCAATTGTTAAGACAAATGAAAGAGATCTCGGATATCTAGATTCATGTTATTGGTGAAATTAACTTAATAAACATTTTTTACGTTTTTTTCAAAAATTTTCTGATATAAGGGTACTAAGATTTTAGGTCATCGAAAAGAGAAAAAAAATCTCTATCAAATGAGCCTAATGAAAGGGTACATTGCTATTTAAAAAAATTAAAGTGTTATTCATTACTCATTTGTTTTCTGAAATACAAACAATTGAATGCTATCTTATTATGGAAAATAAAATGTTAAACAACTTTTATATAACAATTTTTTTTATAAAGTCGATATTTACCGAGATATATACAGTGAAACCTGTAAATCTGACCAACTGTTTAAACTGACCCTCTGGTCATATTGACCACTTTTTCTCAGTCCCTGCAAAAATCCGATTACTTTAATGTAATTTATACTGTATAAACTGACCACTTGTCTTTTGTGACCATTGACCACTTTTACCTCAAATATTTGTTTAAAAACGTTTGTGTAATGTGACCGTTAGCCAAGGGATTACTTTACTTACAGTTATAACTAATCTTCTAAAAGTTTAAATAGGCATGTACATGTAAATTGCATTCAAAGAATTTCTAAGAATGCATCATAATCCCTTAATAGTGACCAGTTGGGTTCAGGTATTTCCAAGTTTTAAAACTTTATTTCTGCTTCTGAGAAATTCATTACCTGCAAACTTTAACATTAGTAACCATTGGATAGTTTTAAAATTGTTTTATAAAATCAGTCTTGTTTCATTTGTTGAAACCCTTGTGTTAATTAGTGCGATCAAGATGACTTCAAAAAAGTTTACAAAGAACTAAATTTGAAAGAAAAACAAAAGGTGTTAGTTTTTAGAAAACTACAGTGAAAGAAAAACAGCGGAACATTTTACTATTCAGAACTGCCCTGGAATCCTAACAGAACTATACCATGCTAAAAATAATATTAATGAACTAATCTGTGCTAAACATATGATCTTGCGACAATCTACGTTACATGATTTTTAAATAAATATGTACCTCTAAGTAGTATGTACATAACACAAGGGCAAGTGCTCTGTTGAATAAATATATATTGTACATATACATTTTTTAGCATTTACTATAAGCACAAAAACTCAAAATACCTACCTATGTAATGAATATCGCATGAAAATAAAAATTGTTGTGTATAAAAAAATTCACACTTTTACAAAGTGACCACCTGCTTAAATTGACCATTTTGGGTCAGTCCCAAAGGTGGTCACTTTAGGCAATTTCTACTGTACTATATTCCATACATAATGGGCACCCTGTATAAAAATGCGGTATGATTGATAGTAAAAATGCGGTGTAGTACATACAATTTGCTACTAATTCCTGATTTTATTTATAAGCTTTACATTATTATATTTCACATTAATGTTAATAGAATTAAAAATAGGTAAAACGAAAGTTTTTGACGATTTGAAAGCCCTAAAACACTGGAAGTGGGTACATTGTATACCTATACATATAATCATTTTGGATTCGGAATCTCATTTTCAATCCAAAGGCTTGTAGATACACAGAGGTAAATGTACTGAAAGAACACTAAAATTGCCACACTCATACATTAAAAGTATTATTTGTATTACGTATCGTTTAATACAAACAATTATCACAATAATGACGATTAAATATTCGATCTGAAGGAACTCTGGTCGTTAGTTTTGAAACGTAATATTCAAGAGAAAGGTTGTCAGTTGTGTTTTCTTTGTCTGGTAGATTAGTTATATTCGATTAGCAACAATTCTACTACGATTTGAAAACATCGAGTTGTACTTCCTTTCCATTTTTCTCAAAAACTCATCATCTAACCAGTTGTAAAGTTTAATGACTAGCTACTGAAACATGTGCATTTACGTTTCAATTGCAAATAATGTTTAATTTCTTAAGTATGTAAGATCCGAATGAAGCCTTATCAAACATAAAAAAATATACTATATTATACAAGATTATTGTAAATACCTAAATTTTAAGTTTTAGAAAATCTAATTTTATTATAAACTATTATATTTCATAAAAGTTCAACCTTTACTTGTTAATCTTTAATTCCTTATTATCTTTTAACACTATCCTAGCAGTAGTAAATTATTCACTTTTAATTAAATTCCTTAGAAAAGCAATGCTTTTTCAATAATTCATACTTGTGTCATTATGGTCTAACCCCTTAAATGAAATTTAAATCTAGATACGATTGTCCTTAAAATATATACCCCTATATAACTGCAAACATGTTGAAATTTAGCACTCTGACTTAAACAATCACTCCAAAAGGCACTGAGTAGCACCAAGAGAATTACGAGTGTTTGCGAACACTCGACGTTAAGGGTAACGATTTTAGTCTGGAGTGCCATAAATCTAACGTTTAAATCAGAGAACCAAAGCTTTAAATCCAACAGTAAATATAAAATAACCTAAAATGTAGTATAACCTAATTTATTCTGACAACCTGGATAAACTTATCAAGGTTATGTGTAACCCATAATCTGCTACAAACTGTAAAGGGCAAAGTTTCAAAGTATTTGAACCGAAATGGTAATTGAATTTTGAAAATAAAATTATTTTAAGATATTTTCCGGCAAACGGTATTTTATTAGTTCTTTTTATCCTATTTTACTTTTTTACTTCTTTCATAAATCAAGTCTTATTAAATAAATTTCAAATTTTTATAGAAGCAATAACAAGAAATGAATATAAGCCAGGCAAAATATATCTTGAAAAAACATTTACAAAATTATCCTTTTACTCTCGGGGTTTAGTTTTTACAACGTCTACTTGTTTTAGAAGTTTTTATAATGCCGCGGCGCAGAATGTACTCGTACATATTTCATTAATCAATTAATATTAATTTTATCAACTGTTGTAAAATATTTTTTTATTAACATTATTTTATATTTAAAAATGATTTGATAGCAGAAAAATTTAAAAAAAACATTAATACAAAACCAATTTATCTACAGGATGTTTTAAACTAATGGGCATGCACTTTAAGAGGCTACTACTCTGCCCTTTTCGCTTAGGAGTAAATATTGAATTAGATTTTCTGTCGATTGAACACATTTGAATAGCAACACAAGTTCTTACCAATTATTCGAATATGTGATCAACTTGAAGTTTTTTTTTAACTGAGAAAACTGTTGTAGCAGTACAGCGACTTACAAAGTCTAGTCCTGTCATATGAGTCGATTTTAATTTTCGAAAGTCAAGGGTAACTTAACTACCATAAGTTAACAGAAATTTACATAGTGATTTAGCTCAAAAAGTAGCACTTAGTCAAATAAATTCGAATAACTGTCATCTACAGCGCTGATAAAAGTAAGGTAATTCTGGAAGTTTCTAACCTATCTTGATTTATTGACATCTGGAGTCGCTCAAAGGTACTAGCAACTGAAAAATGTGGAAAAATTTAGTTTTCTTATCACAGACTAACTACAAGAAGATCTTGAACTACTATATTACTACTACAATAAAACTAAACATTAACTTTAACCTAACTCTTTTTACATGTATTCGGGTCGGTATAACGTATAACGGGTATAACGGGTCGAAACAAAACATAAGTATAATTTACTTACTTAATTCTAAAGATTTTCTTCTATTCTATTTTTTTTGTGAACTGTCTGACATTTCCTTCCTTAATTTCTTTTGTTATTTGTCTCACCCCTTCCCATTTAATGTTTCTTTTTTCACGTTGGATTTTGTTCTTATAATTTTCCTTTGTCTTCCATTCATTTTTTTTGTTATTTGTTCTCCTATTCCTTTAATGTGGACAAACCATACAAACAAAATATAGGTTCTAACTTAAGGCTATATTCAAACAGTCCTGAACCATCTGCGGGGGTAAGGAGACAACGATAGGAGAACCTCTCAAACTAGACCCTCCCACCAAACAGTATTTTTGGAGAAGGATAGATTTAGAGAAACTTGAGATTTTTCACGCAGTGATACCAGAAACAGCATTTGTAAATGAATTAATATTCATTGTTGATTAATTTTATATTAATCAATAAAATAATTAATAATAAAAAAGAAACAAACAGAAAAAGTATGGTAAATGACATTCATTAAAGAAGCAAATGACGTCAACAGACAGCATGGTAGTGTAGTAGGCTCGTTAGATTTCTGATTGCCAAACCCGTGTTTTATCCCCGGTTCCGATAATTTTTTTAATAAAATATTCAATATATTTCAAAAATAATTTTTTTTATAATTATAATATTTATTTATAAAAAGGAATAATTTACAATTAAATACTAATTTCCGTATTTATCACGGTGGTTCTATTCCCAGTTCTGGTAAATTTTCTCTAATCAAATATTTAATATATTTCATTACAAAAAATTAAAATTATAATATTTATAAAGAAGAATAATTACATAAAATTATCCCTTAATTATCCGTCATTATTTAAACTGCATATGTATAATATTTATGTTAATTAAAAATAAAACTAATTGATTATACTTTACATATTACCATTGAATTGTGTTACAGCTTTTTATAAATATTTTATAGGATCATTGTTTCTGAATTCAACCACCAGCTAGGTCCAAAAATGGGCGCAGGCCTTTTTAAGTAAGGCCTGCGGGGGCTCATTTTAAACCTTGAAACCTCTACTTTCGAATGTAACATGGCTCCTATATAAAAAAAGTTATATTTAGCCCCTTAAACAGGGTAACATGTATCTAGTTCAAAAAAATTGTTTTTTAAATTGAAAAAATTAGAAAAAGAATTCTTTTTAAATTTTTTTAACGGTATCGCATTTTTTGTCAAAACGTACATAAATTTTGTCCATTGCGTTTTTTTTTCATGATTGAAAAGAACAATTAGCCTATTTGAAAATTTATCATATTTTTATCAAAAGATTGCGTCAGATAGAAAAAATGGCAAGAGTAAAAGTGCTTATTTTTTACTCAAAACATACGAAAAAAATTACAGACCGATTTAAAGCAATTTTGAAAATTATGATTATAGGTGTCACCTATCTATGGGTATGAATAATATAATTAATACCTGATAGAATGATAATGAAAATAAATTTTTGGTAGTGAAAAAAATGTTTTTTTCTTAACACGTGCTCCGTAAGTACAACTTTGCGCCCTGATTTTTGAGCGCGAAGAGGATGATCAGAAGATATTGCGCAAAATGTTACTTTGCGCACAGGTAGTCCCGGTACTGGCACTTGTACTAGTACTAGTACCTGGTAGTTGGATACCTAGTACTAATACTATAATACTACAGTACCAATTATAATTTTGTACCATGTACGTTCTGCCCCACTTGCCCAAAGGAGATAATTTCGCACTCGTAGTAAAACAAAAGAGTCGCTTCCTTACGATTACGACGATTACGTACAGATAAAAAAGTGACGTTTGATACACGGTCGCAATTATTTTGGTATCGGATTAGAGCATCGAAAACCGGGTTGCAAAAATTCGCAACATATTTATGTAAACCTATTTTTACTTGCACCCCGACTCTAGATACTCTAAGCCAATACAAAATATTAGGTCCTGCATCAAAATATACTATTTTATACGAAGAATCGAGCAAAAATAATTGACATTTTAATTATATTATTCATACCCATAGATAGGTGACAGCTATAACCGTAATTTTCAAAATCGCTTTGAATCGGTTTGTAATTTTCTTTCTTCGAATTCTTTGAGTAAAAATAAGCATTTTTTTATAAATGAAATGAAATGAATAAAATGATAAACTTTCAAAAATGGCAGATTGTTGTTCTTAATTTTGCTCAAAATTGAAGCATTGTAGGAAAAGAATACAGTAAACAAAATTTATGTATTTTTGGACGAAAAGTGCCCCCGCGGGCCTTTCTAAGTTCAAAGCGTCTATCTTTGGACCTAGCTGTTGGTTGAGTTCAGAAAGGATGACCCATATACAAAAATTGTTTATTTATGAAATATATTAAATATTTTATTTCAAAAAAATTACCCCATGCGAGGATAGAACACGGGTTTTGTAGTCGGAAATAAAGTGCGGCTACCACTCGGTTACGCTATCTGTTCATGTTCTTTGCTTCTTCATTGAATGTCGTTTATCGTCTTTTAAGGAAATGCTTATTTTATAAATAAACCTTTTTTATAAATATAATATTTATAAAAAAGAATAATTAAATAAAATTATCCCTTAATTATCCGTCATTATTTAAACTGCATATGTATAATATTTATGTTATTTAAAAATAAAACTAATTGATTATACTTTACCATATTACTATTTAATTGTGTTATAGCTTTATAGATATTTTATAAGGGTCATTGTTTCTGAACAAAAATGGACGCAGGCCTTTCTAAGAAAGGCCTTCGGGGACTCATTTTAAAGCTTGAAACCTCTACTTTCGAATGTAACATGGCTCCTATTTTAAATAAACTTTTTTATAAATATAATATTTATAAAAAAATAATTACATAAATTATCCCTTAATTTTATAGTCACTGTTTAAACTATGTATAATAAAAATAAAATAGTCCCTTTAACAGGCCATGATGGCCCATAGGGTATAGCAAGGTAGGCTGCTATTAAACTATGTATATTTATGTTAAAAAAAACTAAATTATTATACACATGTACCATATTAGTATTTAATTGTAAGTTATTCCTTTTTATAATTATTATAATTATAAAAAAATTGTTTATTAAATTATATAAAATATTATTAAACAAAATTATCCCAACCGGGAATAGAACCCGGGTTGTACATTTACATTATTTACAGTATATTTACAATAACTGTTTTGAAAACTTCAAGTTCTCGGCAAAGATGTCTTCTGCTTTTCTTTATTAAAAGCAAATATTACACCTTCTATGTAGCTGCTGCACAACTACATGCACTTTCTCGTAATTAAATGAATATATTCTGTGCGTTGCAAGAAATAAAAGAATGCTTTACCCTTTTTAAAATATATATTTCAAACAATACACCTGAATTAAAATTAAAGCTAAGTAACCGTCTTAGACCGGGAGTAAATTGCAATAGCGAAATCTTATAAAATAAAAGGCACGCTTTGCATACGTGTTTGTTTCATTAAAGCTGGAAAACTACTACTTGATACATATAATATACAAGAACTATTTAACTAAAAGAAATGGGGGTGACAAAAACTAAAGTAGGGTGATTATGGCAAACACATGCTCGGTGTTACAAATTAGGAATTTGATCTGGGAATGGCTCACATAGAAAGAAAAAGATTTTGCCCCTAACATTTTAAGTTTGGTTTAAAATGAAATCTTACTTTACTGACACTGAAATAAAGAAGGAACGGAAAGGTATAATACCTAAATAATGCTAAAATTCACATGCACATTTTAAATTAAATTTGGTTATCTGAACTGATAAGATTATAAGAATTATTATACCTATACAATTACTAATAAGATTTTGAGGCACGAACATGCCGCCCGCGTTGAAAGGTTCACTTTCGAAAGTTCTTATTACTAAAACTTACTATAGCACATTAGTGTTTATTTGTAAATTGAGCACTGTCAGCATGTCAGTCTTTAATCGGAAGAACACATAACCTCGCTGCAGCACGACGCACTTCACTATCACTAGAAGTTTTTACGGTCGCTGCACGCACGATACCATCCGCACCTGGATGTGTGGCAATCACACGTCCAATCTTCCAATTTAACGGTGGGAAGTTGTCCTGACGTATAACCACCATTTGCCCTACTTGCAGTTGAGGGCCCTTAGTAACCTTCTATTTTCCTCTCTGATGGAATTGGGTTAGGTACTCCCTAGACCAGCGGCGCCAAAAGTGTTGCGACACCTGTTGACTTTCCCAACGGTCCAAACGAGCCATTGCCATATTCTGGTAATCAGGCTCCTCTATTGTCATAAGTGATTCGCCAACCAAGAAGTGAGCGGGAGTAAGGCAGGTGAGGTCATTGGGATCGTTGTTAATGGGAGTAAGTGGTCTGGAGTTTAAAATAGCCTCAATCTGACACATTAACGTACACATCTCCTCGAAAGTCAGCCAGGCAGTACCTGCTACCCGTTTTAAATGGTGCTTGGCTGATTTAACTGCTGCCTCCCAAATGCCACCAAAGTGAGGTGAATTGGAAGTTATAAAATGCCAATTAATAGGGCTATTTAAGCCTTCTGAAATTGATTTTTAATGATTTTTTACTAAGATTTGACATGCTCCTACGAAATTCGTTCCATTGTCCGAATATAAATCAGAGACTTTGCCTCTGCGTGCAATAAAACGTTTGAGCGACGCAATAAAGGCATCACTAGTTAAGTCAGACACGACTTCTATATGGACTGCCCGCGTAACAAAACAAACAAAAATTGCGACATATGCCTTTCGCGTTTTTTTACTTTTACGACTACCTTCCTTGATTATAAATGGACCGCAGTAGTCGACACCACTAATAAGAAATGGTAGCAAAGGTTGCACATGGGCTGAAAGTAAGTCAGCCATTAGTTGCCGAGAAGATTTAGGGCTGGCACGAAAACATGTTACGCAATCGTTAATAATTTTTCTTACAGTATTTCGAGCGTTTAAAGGCCAATAATTTGTTCGCACACCCGCCAGAGTGGTGTTGTTGCGTGAAAGTTATTTAAATGTTCCTGTCTTATAACCAGGTTGGTAAAAATCATGTTTAGCCGGCAGGAGTATCGGATGACGACAATCATAATGAATTCCTAAAACGTTTCTTAGTCTGCCGCCTACCCTAAGTATTTTTTTTCATCTAAAAAAGGGCTTAGCAACAACAGACGACTGGTACTGCTAACGGAATTAGATCCTTTTAGTTCCTGAATTTCTGATAAAAAGCAAGAATTTTGAACGATTTTAAAAAGGTGGTCTCTAGCTAATGTAAGTTCCGTTTGACTTAAGATGCCACCTTTCGTATCCTCGATATTTTTAACCTTAATGTTATGATAAAAACGAAGGCAGTACGCAATGATTCTTAATAATTTATCTAAAGACGAATATTTTGAAAACAAATATTCCAAATGATTATTTACAGTTTGAGCGGAAAAAGTTGCAACGTTCTTCTTTGTTTCAGGCAATTCTTGTGGAATGTCTGCAATATTAAGCGAGGGTCTGGAACTTTGATCTAATTTCAACCAATTTGGACCATTCCACCAAAGACTGCTATTAATAATTTCGAAAGGTTTAATTCCCCGCGAGACCAAATCAGCGGGATTGTCACGGGTAGAGACGTGATGCCAATCGCGACTATAATGCGTATGCTGTTGTATGTGACTTACACGATTTGCCACAAAAACATTAAAATTTCGAGATTCGGATCTTAACCACCCCAATACGATAGTGGAATCTGTCCAATAATAGATTTGATATTTATTCAATCCTAACGAATTTAACGTGTTTGACATTAAATCTACCAATAACACGGCTCCACAAAGTTCTAAATCTTGGTATGCTGATTACCTTTAAAGGGGCTACTCGCGATTTTGAACAAATTAAATTTGAATATATAGTTCCGTTTTCGTCCTCAACACGTATGTATATACAAGCACCGTATGCGTCTTTACTAGCATCACAAAACCCGTGAATCTCAAAGTACTTGGGTTTATTACAAGGTATTACACACCTATTAATATTTAATTCATTTAGAACCTCAATTGACCTACGATAATCAAGCCAGGACGAATGCAGTTCCATTGGTAGCGACTCGTCCCAATCTATTCTTAATTACCATAGTTTTTGTAATAAGATTTTGGCCGTTACCGAGACTGGACTTAAAAATCCAAGCGGATCAAAAATCTTCGCAATATCTGACAATATCAGTGGCGTGCGGTCCATGGAAGCAAGGGAAGCAATGCTTCCCTTAAGAATTTATTACGATTAAAAAACAAGGCTAACAAAAATAGTTTTATAAAATTATGGTTATCATTTATTTAAATTTGTAATATTTAATCAACTTAAAGCTCAATATCAATTCCCTACAGCAAAAGGTATAATTAGAGTACTATTTTAAATTAGGCTCATAACTTGCGCGGATAGGTAATACCGATTCAAATGTGTTACATCTGTTACATACACTGCATATAAGCACTGATTTCGTTGTTTACAGCACTTCTTGCTTTCGGTAGCCGGCGGGTAGCGGGTGCGTTGTGGGCTACAGTTAACATCGTATAAGGTCGAGTTATTTTTATTAGCGTGCTCCGTGATCAGATGTTTATTATAATTTGGTTATTTGTTTGATTTTTCGTGTTTGTTAAATGTTACTTAAGCAATGTAAATCTGCGAATGAGACTGTATTTTGGAACATTTTATTTCAATTTATATAAGTTGGGATTTTTTTAAAGACAAATAATTATATTTAGTTTGTTCAGTATGCAACATTTAAACTTGCTTTATCGTCATGACTGCAAATTCAGGTGCTTCGGTGGAAGGTTCGGGTACTTCCGATATATCCGGATCACGACGATTTTGTTGTTCAATTTGTAAAGTATTATTACTATTAGATAAAGAATTTTCTTCATACAGTTTTGGAGGGAATTACAAATTGTTGAGAAAGGCAGACCAAAACCAGAACTTTTAAATTTAACAACAAAGATTAAAACCTGCACCAGGTATTTTGCTAAAAAAGACCGGAAAATCGAGTTGCATTATAAATAAATAGTAGTACTTTTTTTAAAATAAAGAATAATAGTCAACAAATTCCAGAAGTATAAAAGACGTATTCTTTTGCACATTGTGATTAAATCTAAACAATCATAAAAATTTGAAAATGCTTTGTCACAAAAGAACATTGGCAATAGTTACAAGTTTCGTCACAGCACTTTTTATGATTCAATCATGTCAATCACAGAATTTCTACGATTCAAAGGGGTAAGGGGATTACCAATCATGTTAAAAATATCTTACTAGGTGGGGGTTAATCAGTATTCAAAAGAACGAGATGTGCTAAAAAATTACCAATCCGATTAATCATTATAGTGTAAAAGAATACTACTGAAGTGTAACAGTTCTTCTTTAAAAGACTTTTAAGCTTAATAATTATAACACTGTTTTTTATTGTACCTAGGTGTATTAAAATTAAAATTGTGGTTGCTTCCCTAGCCTAAATTCTCACCGCACGCCACTGGACAATATAATACGTTTAGTTATACGGCCACGATTATCAATTGGTTGAATTAAGAATTTAAATAAATCATATTTCGCGTGCCACTGCAAGCCTAACATTTTTAAGCACTCGTCTCTATCGAAATCTAAAACAAGATTATCTACTCCCTGTATATTTTTTACAACGTCGGCATTGTTCGATGACCACTTGCGCAAATTAAAACCCACGGCACTTAAAATGCTGACGATTTCTTCCCTGATTTGATTGACTATATCAACCGTGTCCGCTCCTGTCAATAAATCATAAACATAAAAATCCTGCATTATTATACGCGAACCGACTGGGTATTTTTCACTGTTGTCCATGGCAGCTTGCTGAAGGCACCTAGTGGCTAAAAAAGAAGCGGGTCCTGTCCCATATGTGACGGTTAATAACTCGTACGTTTTAATTTCTTCTGATGGAAGAAAACGCCACATAATTCGTTGGAAAGTAGCGTCTTCAGATTTTAGCAAGATTTGCCTATACATTTTGGCAACGTCCGCATTTAGCACGTAATTATGCGATCTATATCGCGTTAATATAGAAAATAGCGATTCTTGTATAGTTGGCCCTACCATTAAAATATCGTTTAATGATTTACCACTAGTCGACTTAGCTGAGCCATCAAACACAACTCGGAGTTTGGTAGTCAAACTTTCGTTTTTTATGACGCAATGATGAGGCAAATAAAAATTTTTAGTATTATTCAAATCTGCAACGTCAGAAATTCCTTTCATGTGACCTAACTCTAAATATTCCTTAATAAAATCATCATATTCTTCCTTTAGCTTAGGTTCACGAGTTAGTTTTTTCTCCAAATTAAATAAGCGTTTTAATGTCATGTCCTTAGAATTACCTAACTGACTTGGGTCTGACTTGAATGGCAGTCCTACTATAAATCATCCATCATTTGAGTGTGAGTAATTTTTTAAAAATGTCTTTTGCATTGCTGCTCTTCATACGAGTAATTATCAATTGTCTGAATATTATCAATTTGCCAAAATTTTTCTAACCTTTGCTCTAGGTTACTTGAGAGGAAGTGGCAACTAACTCTTGTTTGACTATTTTGAACCCCAATTTTGCCTACTATGACCCATCCAAACTTGTTTTTTTTGGAAACCTGGCTCAGAGTTACGACCTTGAATTTGCCCGACACATAAGATACGTCAGAACAATTCTGCGCCAATGAGTAGATCAATTTCACCAGGCAAATGAAAATTTGGGTCTGCAATAGTAATGTTTTTGGGAATGTTCTATCTTGATTGGTAACAACGGTATTTTCTCTGTGATTCTATTTAGAACATAACAATTAACATCCTCGCGATAACCATTTAAACGAGAACCTATTACTGCGTTTACTTTATGATCGACCACGTTATTTGAATTAGCTACACCAGTCACAAAAAGGCGCGTAGAATCAAAGCGAAGTCCTAACTTACTAGCTAACGCATGGGTAATAAAATTTGTCTGGGAGCCCGAATCTAGGAGTGCCCTACACAAATGCCAGTTTCCCTTGCTATCCTGTATGTGAATTACGGCCGTTGATAAAAGTACTTGATCATAATTAGTAGTGTATAAACACTGAGAACTATTACTTAAGCTAGCCGGTGGGAGACTAATCATAGCTCGCGGAATGATTTCATTTGAAGAATCAGTTTGTGCAGATGAAGTAGAACTAGATTCTATGTGCAATAGCGTGTTATGTTTCTTATTACATTTACCGCATTTTTTAGCTTTACAATAAAACGAAGAGTGGTTTGATTTAAAGCAATTAATACATCTACGCTTCTCCTTAATTTTTGAAACTCGCGTTTCTATCGGTAACGCTAAAAATAATTCACAAGAACTAATGGAGTGCTGACCATTGCAAAATTGGCAATTATTATTTATAGCAACAATATGTGATATAGCTCTTTTATTTCGCAAATCCCTATCAGCAACAGGAGCCTGCCTTTTATCAATTATTTCGAGAGTTTGGCACTTTTTTTATAGAAATTGAATTAAATTAATTAACGAGGGACTTTCTTTATCAGGCACCGTAGCCTCCAATTATTTAAATGTAGTTACATCTAATTTATCACATAATAAATGAATTAAAAGATCATCCCATTGGTCTGTGGGACGTTTTAATGCCTTTAATGCCCGTAAGTGTCTTTGAATAATATCAATAGTCGACCTTATTCCGGTTTGGGATTCTTTAATAAGTCGCGGTATATCAAATATGGCTTTGATGTGCTTCTGAATTATTAGCCTTTTATTATCATAACGATTACTTAACATACCCCATGCAACGGGATAATTTACCGCGGATGTCTCTAAAGATCGTAACAGATTTTCGGCCTCGCTTTTTAAAGATGATTTCAGGTAACGTAACTTTTGAATGTCACTCAATGATTCGTTATTATAAACCATAGATTGGAATGAATCCAAAAAAGACACCCACTCGTCAAAATTACCAGAAAATGAAGGCAAATTTAATCTAGGTAATTTTAACTGATTACTGAAATCGCTATTAATACTGTTACGTATATTATGGTCGCTCGCGTGAATTTCGTGACGGTCAACTAATCTTTCAGCTCTAGACAAAAGTTCATAATAGGAGTCTTCAAATAATTGGCGTTCCTTAAATTCCAATTCATCTACATTTGGTGATAATGATTCAAGCTCTGACTGAACATCATCAAATTTATCCCTCAAAGAAGCAAAATCCTCTAACCTAGATTTTACTTGAACTTCATCAAAATTAATATCTAATGAATCCAAATAATTTTGAACACGCGTAACGCACCCCTTGATATGCCCACGTTTTTTAGTAAGAATCTTAGCTTGAGCTTTTGCTGAGGCCATTTTAAAACAATAGGACGAAAAGGAAAGGATAAAACTATTGACGACTCACCTAAGATGATCGAGAATTCTTCAGTCTTGAACCCCTCAAATGTGTGTATAGGTAACTGGTTTATAACCGACTCGAAGGACCATGTTTTGAAAACTTCAAGTTCTCGGCGAAGATGTCTTCTGCTTTTCTTCATTAAAAACAAATATTACACCTTCTATGTAGCTGCTGCACAACTACATGCACTTTCTCGTAATTAAATGAATATATTCTGTGCGTTGCAAGAAATAAAAGAATGCTTTACCCTTTTTAAAATATATATTTCAAACAATACACCTGAATTAAAATTAAAGCTAAGTAACCGTCTTAGTCCGGGAGTAAATTGCAATAGCGAAATCTTATAAAATAAATAAAAGGCACGCTTTGCATACGTGTTTGTTTCACTAAAGCTGGAAAACTACTACTTGATACATATAATATACAAGAACTATTTAACTAAAAGAAATGGGGGTGACAAAAACTAAAGTAGAGTGATTATGGCAAACACATGTTCGGTGTTACTAATTAGGAATTTGACCTGGGAATGGCTCCCATAGAAAGAAAAAGATTTTGCCCCTAACATTTTAAGTTTGTTTTAAAATGAAATCTTACTTTACTGACACTGAAATAAAGAAGGAACGGAAAGGTATAATACCTAAATAATGCTAAAATTAGCATGCACATTTTAAATTAAATCTGGTTATCTAAACTAATAAGATTACAAGAATTATTATACCTATACAATTACTAATAAGATTTTGAGGTACGAACAACAACGCTATAAGTTAAGTTGCCTGGAAAATCTGCGAAATCAGATTTTCTAAAGCCTGTTATCAGCTACCTATTACCAGAGTATCAGCGTTTAAATTATTTTGATAATATTATTTACAATAACTAACAAAACTCATGTACCGCGATTCTATAAATAACAATAATTTGACTCAGTATACACCCTTGTCTCGCTCCTTTCCCAAATATTTTATTTTCTTATTTTGAGTTCTTGCATATCTGTATGCTTCTCATTATCTTCTTCTATTCTATTCTATTCATCTTCTTCTTAGTTCTTTCCCAATATGTCCATGTTAACCCTACCAAACGCTTTCTTTAGAGTTATGAAGCATTCACCTGTGATACACCCACGGAAGAAGTATTTATAATACTCTTGCTGCTTTGTCTTTTGCTTTTTACGTACTTTTTTTACCTCTTACATTGTGATTTCAGGTACACCTTCTATTTGTTTTTCTTTTTTTCTTTCCATTTTGCTGTGTTTGTTTTGTCTTCATCCTTTAGTAACTCTTTAAAATATTGTGTGAAGCGTTCTATTGTTTAAGTATTTTTTTATTTAGCCTTTATTATCTTTGATGCTACTAAGCGTTGTGTTTTTCTTATCTGACTTGTTTATTATTACTAAAAAAAATAGTTTTTGGTTATCTATAAATGCAGTTCTCATCTTTTCGGAACTCCCATCATGTTTCTTGCTTTTCTTCTCTGATGAGTCTTTTAACGTGGCCTCTTTACATCTCTGTAATGTTTGATGTTCCACAACGACCACAACTTTTCTCTGCTACTCTTAATACTGCTTTTTTAAATTTCCATTTATGTTTATTTATCCTATTTTTTGCTAGTTTTTTTCGGAATTGTTATATTTGCGCGTGTTTTAGTGTGTCTTATCCTCTTTTTTATTGTTTTTCTTTTATTATCTTAAACGGCTTCTTCCTTATCTATCAAGATCATTGTAACTAAACATTGATCGCTTCTTATCTTCGCAACTCTTTTTTCTTCTACGTCTCACTTTAAGCCATATTTTTCTACTAATTAAAAAGTAATCAATCAAAGATTTCGCTCGCCACTTATCTCGTTATTTTGTGAATTTCATTTTTTTTTCGAAGCACCAGCTTAAGCTCTCATTTCAGTTTTTCACCATAGCATTTTCATCATAACTCTCTTCCATACTTGACTCCTCATTTGAACTGTACGCCACAATTGTAATTTAATTTTGTTTTTTGGTACCTTTTACCAAAAGTGTAAAATTTAAAAACGTCTGGCGTAATTTACATCAGGTCGAGATGATCTTTAATAAGAGATATCTCGATCATCCCATCTGCAGGAAATACCTTATAGAGCTAGTAGTAAAATTCTAGAGAAGTGGGAATGTGAATACAGCAGAAGGGGACGAAAGGGCAAAAATTATTTTAAAAGATAAGCAAGTGGACATTATTGAATCAATGGTTACTGGGCCACGATAAACAGCTGTGCAGGTTACAGGTAATTGCAAGGTTTCCCCACTGTACTAATATATCGTTAAAGAGCGGTCAAGTCTATACTATTTGATCCAGTTTTAGTTGTATGTATCTATATTGATAGGTTCTAGACTTAAGAGTGGGGGAATGGCTACTTACATTTCTTTTTAATGTTTTTTTTATTTTTGCCTTAATTTTAAAGATGTAAGGAATTGTTACGAATTGAGCTTTTTTATTATAGAAATTCGTTTCCTTTCCCCAGAAAAAGAAATCTAATAGAATGACTTCAAACATCAGAAGATCAAAGTACTAAAACTTCCAAGTTCTAGACTAGGGCATTAAAAGTTCGAGTATGCGCATTTGCATCAATGCCTAACATCATCACCTTCTCACTTGCGACTCTGTTTAAAACAAACATTGACGATGAAAAGTGTTTCCGTGGACGTAAGTGATCAACTGAAGTAATCACGATGAATTCCCTAAAAATTAAGACAAAAAGAAAGGTTCGCATATTCAACAATTCCTTTAACTGTTTTAACAAGCGTCGCAATTTTCCATTAAAGCTTTTAGAATTTCGTACAACACTTGTGGTAGTCTAACGGAAGAGCATTGTTCAACAAAATAATGGTTAAGAGCCATTGATCTAATGTTTCAAAATACCAGGCCATCTATAAGTTACGAGTGCAGGAAAAAGCGGTATAAGCCTGCTTTACACAACCGAAATGGGAAAATTGGTAACGGATAAAGCCAATCAGTAAGGACTTCTTGAAGGTAGCCACTCAAACCTTATTTACTTATTGGGAAATCGCACCTGTAAACTGTAATTTTGTGAATCATGGATTAGTGACCTGCAAGATTTCATGTCAAAAATAATTTTATATTCAGCTATTTATTGTCTAAATTTACAGAAACTTAAGAGTTAGTTGTGGTGATAACTATCTTGTAATTGCAATATATGATAAGCATAATCCGGTTTCTGTTCGTACTTTGTGGTATTCGTTGCATTTAGCTTCCTGGCACCTGTGCATACCAAGATATATTTCCGGTAATTTCTGGTAAGCTATAGTGTTAGACCACAGGATACAATTTATCTAATCTTATGCGACTACTAACTAAATATAAGATACAATAGGTATGTATAATTTAAAAAACCTATTTAAATTGATGAATATTATCGCTTTATAAATCAAGTTCGTCATCATTATCTGGGACAAAATAAAGACCAACTTTCTTACCGTTCTTAGGGTAAATGGATTTCGACAGACTTCCTGATTTTCGCATACGTTATAGCTATCCAAATCTATCAGTGCACGAAACGTGTCAAGATGATCTTCGGACCGCTGTTCAAGATCAAATATCATCATCATATGGTGTGATTACACCATCTACTAAGCAGCATACCATTAGAAGGGTATCAAGTCGGTTAAGAGTCTGTAGCACATGTTGGGCCTGTAACCTACAGGTAACGGCAAAAGTTAAAAAATAGTTCCATTACAACAATCACCGAGTAGCAGATTGTTTCAAATGTCTGAATGATTTGGTTAGAAAAATGCAGCACAATGTGGATATGTGGCCATTCCTATGATATCCAAATCACGCCAAATACAAAGAATGTAAAATAAAATAAATCAATTATTAAATATTTTTACAATTAAAACTTAACTGTGAAGCTATTTAACAATTGTTTGATTTTATTTATAATTATATGAATATGGAGTTTCACACCGCAAGGCTGAACACAACAAATTTTACGAAACATATTACAACACCCAATAAATCATAGATTGTAGAAATGATTTTAAGGAGTAGGATAAGAAAATGCAGTATTGCTAAAAGGATACTATCGACTAGGTTAATAACATGCACACGCTGGGTGTGCCCCATGTTTGAAGTGATGGAGATCACACCAAGAGTCTTAAAGCCATAAAGCTGCACAAATGACCAACTCAGTTACCAAACTGCACCACATGGAAACACTATCCATGCAGCAGTAACGTCTACAAAGTCGAACGTCGTAGAAACCTTCTTTTGGCTGTCTCATTGTTTTGTCGTATAGGTTCAGTTGTTTACTTAGCTTTTCTTTTGCTGCTTCACCTTCATTTTCTTAAGCTGCTCGATAATACCTTTGAAGGGTTATTACATTTTCAAATTCTTGGCGTGAAATTCGCTGGAATGGTCACATACTCATCATGTGCTACATATTTCTACTTTACTCAATGAGACCTCTTCGATGATATGTTGCTCGGTGAGTGCTGTAATGAGTGCTTCGCCCGCTGTTCTGTGGGAAACGGAAACATACCAACGGATAGTGTCTCGGAGATGAAAGTATGGGGACCAGGCTTTAGATGTGCTGCTCCAATCGTCTGATTCTCAGAAACTATCCAGAGCAGTACGCTTAAGGGTGTTGATGCAAACAGGTACATACCGGGATTCTACTTTGGTAAACTCGAAACGAAGCTCCGTCAGAGACACACAAGGCCTGTAACTGAGAGATCTGGATGGCAAAACCATTCAAGATCAAGTCACATCTGGTTGATTGTTCTCGATCGGGCCAAGTTCCACGCAGTGGGAGTAGTCCTTATGCTGGACAAGAGGTTCGTCCTTTGGGATGGACCCCGATGAGTAAGCATGTTTGTAGCTCCGGTACTAGCCTGGAGAGCTAGTAGAGGGTGGATAGGCAACCTCGCTCCAACCAGTGAGTTACGGGTAGCATTTGCTGTGTAATTGCGCGCTGATTGGGCGTATTTCAATCACTTTCTCTTGGAAGGAGTGTGAGGATAAAGTCTAATGACAGGTGCCCCACGTAAATAAATCTTTAGAAAACAAATGCACTTGGCCAATGAAATAAAATAAATTAAAAAGGAAGTTTATTTAAAATGAAAACGTCAGATTTGGTACAAGCAAAGAATATTGTATTTGCATGATTTTTGATCTTTTATAACATATTTAGCTAACTGATTAGGTTTCGGTATATGGTATTATATATAATTAAGTGCGAAATAGGTTTTTTTACTTACTGTTACTAAATTTCTTACACAACATTATAAAACAGGAAAATTTGAAGACTGAAAATAAGAAAAGCTTCAAGCGTTTTAATTTCTTTAGAATTAAAGCAAACAAACACGAAAATTTAATTGAAGGTACTTCAGTGAAGAGACTCCGTATTAAAAATCTTTGTCAAAACTTTATTTACCGAAAAGCGACTTATAAACAATTTAAAAGTTATATGAACGTGGTTTTGAAACAATTCCTAAGGGAACCGAACTCTTCTAAAATGGACTGTTATTTTCTGCTCAAAGTTAATATCGCGAGGGGTAAAAAAACTCTTGCGTTGTAAAAAATTGCTTTTCCAAAGTCAACCTAGTAATCTCTCATTTTTAACGATCTTTCTTACGTTGTTGTTTTAGCTAGATGTAGTTTACTGAGATAACACTACTTACTAACTTGATATCAGAGGTGTCTAGATGCAAAACTGACTAAATCCATTTTTATGAAAAAGTACTCTGCGGTTATTGTTTCCTATATACATATATAATATACTAGTTAAACGCGTTAGATGTTTTTAAAACAACCTGAGGGGCAAAACCTACACCATACACTATATTGTTTGCCGAGTTTCTCATTTTGTTAAAATACGGATGTAGCCGGTGTTGCAATTTAGGCGACTCATTTATTGAAAATGCCGGTTTTCGTGATGACACGAAAAATATAAACTAAAAAGGAGAGCAAAATGAAAACTTTTAGTTAACCGGAAATGCTATTGAATATAACAACGTAATTCAAGAAGCATTTTAGATTTCATCAAATTTTTATGTACAAAAATTGGGAATTATTTTTACATTTTTCCTTTTTTTCTGTTGACATAGAAATGTTCACTCAGGTTTTATATTCATTGATTTCTATCCAAATGATTGCTTTTGTAAAATAAATTTCGGACAAGTCGATTTTATTTTAATTTTGCGTGCTCTTTAGAAGTACATATATTTTGTATTATAAACAGTATACTATAAATTAGCTGCTAGGTAAGATTTACTTTCTAAATGGAACACTCTAATTTCTAATTAGGATTATCTAATTTCTATAATATTAAAGAGTACTTCCTGAGTATGACAAAAAATAATAAAAAAATTCTGTGCGTAATGTTCTTCCAGATATGGCGATTTAAAAACCAATAGATCTGGCAACGCTGTTTAATTGCAAGTAAAAGCAGTAAAGTGGCATTGTTTGTAAGAATATAATACCTTATTAAAATTAAATTTTACATTGTTATCAAAATCATATAAGTTTGTAACAATTAAATAAAACACAAATAAGGCACAAAAATAAAACGCATTACTAATTGAATAAAATTGGTATCAAATACTTAAATTACAACAAAAAACATACTCAACTAAAAAAGGAGTTTAAAGTTAGGGCCGGGGCCGTGTTTATATCTTTAGGACCCTAAGCACAAACGACTGCGCATCCCCTTTCCAAAAACCGTCTTTAATCTATATTTCTATAATTACATTCTCCTGTATTTTATATACAGGGTGAAACAAGGGCAAAAAAATATCGTTTTTGCTATAGGGTCGACGTTTTTTGCTTTAGGGCTAAAAAGTAGTGGCTTAACGCCCGCTCCACAGGCATTAACATCGCCATTTGTCAAGCACATGTTAGAAAAACTAGATTTTGATAGTCAGTTAAGTCAACTGATGGATCCATTCAACCTTGGATACACTGAAAATCACGTCATTCAACCAACTGCGGACTTGACTATTTATGATAAATCCAATAGTTGTTTCAACAGATTTTGTTTGAGTGCAGGAAAATCTATATAGTTAAAGTACAAGGCTTATTTTTGTTCCAGTGCGTTCGAGTGTTCTACTGGACCGATTTACTCGATTCCTTTTTATATTGAGGCTTTCGTTTTTTGTATGTGTATTTCATTATGTTTTATATTTTTAAATAAATAAATCTAAAACATTTATTTTGATACGCAAGAGAAGGAATATCTACTTGCATCGCCCTCTCAGTCCCCAGCGTTGGTAGCTTTTAGAACTATTCACGATTATAAAAGTTTGCATCAAACCCGCATTAAAACCGCATTTTTTCTTTTAAACTACATATCGAGGGCATCAGATCAGAGGGGCGTATCCACCAAATGTGTGATCTTCAATTTATTAGGTCGTATTGATTTCTGGTATCGACCTGCGTGTTGTTACATACGGGCGTATGTTTTGTAAGGCATTAATCTGGCCTTACAAAACATTCGCCCGTTTGTGACAACACGCAGGTCGATACCAGAAATCAATACAACATAAAAATTGAAGATAAAAATTTTGGCGGATACGCCCCTCTGATCTGAGCCCTCGATATGTATTCATAACAAAATGCAATAATAATAATAATAACATATAATAGCATAATATTTTTATAATTAATGAAAATTCTACTACTTAAATGTTTTATTCACTTAGCCTTTGTTAGTTACATGTACTGTGCGTTCATAAATAAGTATTTGTTCTTGGAACTTATTCCTGTAAATACTTTATATTAAACAAATCGATACATTTAAAACACAAGGCTGATTTTTGTTCCAGTTCGTTTGAGAGTTCCACTGGGCCGATTTACGTGATTCTTTTTTATATTGAAGCTTTCGCTTTGTAGCATCCAGTTTATTGCGATATTTTATTTTTATATTTCACATAAGTATGTGGTAGCAAAAGGCACCAACAAATAATATAGTAATTAGCCCGTTCTTGTAGGAAAGCTTAACGCGTTAAAGCGCAAATGGTATCCTTTTGTTATATTACAGGATTTACAACTTATCCCGCGGAACCCCAAAATATTTTCACGAAACCCTAGGGTTCCACGGAACTCACTTCGGTTATCAACTTTTTTTTGATATCTGCCATTTTAATAAGTTTCCGGAAATATTTCCATGGAAAGTTACCAAAAAATAATTTGTCAACACTATTTTTATGTCATGTTTTTGAAATATGCACTGTTGGTTTCATAATGATCTAGGACAGCAAGGCTAATATGATGCTATTTTTTATTATTTTATCCTATGCATTTACACTGAAAAAAAAAATAAAATTACATCATATTAGCCTTGCTGTCCTAGATCGTTATGAAATCAATAGTAGTAATAGACGTTTTCAAAATTTTTTAAACAAGATTGATTTTTGATTTTATTCTAATCATTTCATAAGGTAGAATTTCCGTATGTATGTATGTCGAATAAACCGGAGGGGAGGGGTATGCCAGAGAGGAAGATATGGATTCCCGGATCTCTTGTCCGTTGATCTAATCTCCTGATAACATTTTAACTAGACTTGACTTCTTACTGGGTAACGTTCTTGATACAGTCTAGCAGCTGCTGTTGCATTACCATGGCATTCGCCTAATATTAAATGCATATCGCCATATTCATTGTTTCAATACAATTTTTTGTACTGTCAAAAATTGACAAATTAAATAACAAAAGAAAAGCTAAATAAAATTACATTACATTAGCTTTTCCCAACTTAATTCTACCATAGTACTTTTTTGTTTAAAATTATTGTTGCCAGATAAAATGATCTCGACACATTTTTACATAATTTATTTATTTTAACATATCTTAAGAATCTTTTGGTTGATGAACCAAAAACATTTCGAAACTATCATTTTCTGTATGTATAGGTTGAAGTGGTTAATATTTGGCAGTTATACTATAAAGAATTAGCATAAATGAATGAAGAAACTTTGAATCTCCATATTTTAAAAAATTTTAAAAAATATTTTTTTTACTATTTTTTTCATGTCCCTCAATAATGCACCGTCCAGTTAATTCGCAATTTTTGCAACACCCTATATATCACTATATTAATAAATTATTCTTTTTCATACTGCGATCCTCTTAACAGGTTTGAAGGCAAAACTGAACTTTTCAAAGGTTTGAAGATTTAGACTGATCAAGATTTTTGAAAGAATCCTAAAAACAATGATCTCTTTGATCTCCAAAGGTGCTCAAAATTCAGTACACAGTAATATAAAATTTCTTCAAAGGTTGTAAACTTTTGAAACTTGACTTCCTGAACAATATGTAAGTATTCTAAAAATAATTTGATGTTCTGTTTGACTTGAAGTAACCATCAATAATTATTATATATCATTCAATAAAACATGTAATTTTATTGAATTTCTTCAATAATGGCATAAAATTTATCTTGGCCTCCTAAACATTATTAAATGACCTTAATTTAATGTAAATTTTGGCAAGGTTGTAGCCAATTTAAACGCAACTCATTACATATTACAATACGATATTTGGTAACTGCTGAAGGTCAAAGGGTTTATCGACTCGCTTTTAAGCTCAATTAATGATCAAAGGCCCAACTCCTATAAGTTCGCCTGGTTTGAAGCAATTCTATATAATTACATAGTTTAATGACTCGACCTTGGATGACCTTTCAAGTAAAATAGATTATCGTACCATTTTAAGGACAATTAAAAAGTTTTACAAGAGGATCAAAAAGATTCTCAGATCGGTTTTAGGGCAGAATGCATGTAACGGTGTTACTTGAGTTACAAATTTAACTGTCTGGGATTAATGATAATAAACTCCGTATTATAATATGTCGAATGTTTTTCCCGCTGTTAAAATAAAATTTAATATGACCCTGTATTATAATATTTTTAATTAAAATAAAATCTAGTACTACACTATATTGCAATATCTTGAATTTCTTTCTGACGCTTCGCTCTGAAACTATTTTTTTGATTTTTTTTCTGCGTG
The DNA here is from genome assembly GCA_929113105.1 of Agrypnus murinus. Lineage (NCBI taxonomy): Eukaryota > Metazoa > Arthropoda > Insecta > Coleoptera > Elateridae > Agrypnus > Agrypnus murinus. The sequence continues at coordinate 95,641,340 of OV816023.1, forward strand.
TTAAAACAAATTTAAAAGTTCATTTCTAAACTTATTTATGATCCGTTTAGCAAATAATGAATGCATCTCATTTCGCTTATCATAGCTAAAAATTTATTAGCCTGGGAATTAAACATTTTATTCTGGGAATTATTTTATTAAGTGGTAAATTTCACCTTTTTATTATTGGTTAATAGTGACATAAACTAAATGTGCTAGAAATTCCAAATAATCTTTTTGTTTTCCCCCCATAAAATTGAGACATGGTATTTAATTTAGTTGAAATTTGCCAAAAAAACACATCTACTTCTTATAATTTGCAAGTCATTTTAAGTCAATTCTGCGGACTCCTTTAAAAATTTGTTCCAAGTGAACGTATTATGTTAAAGCTAACAATTTTTTAGCGTATCGCCGAAACGAGACATTCTATGCAGTTTAGTTACTTCAAGTACCTTTTAAGTAATGGTTGCAAAATACAAACAATTTTTAGTTAAATTAAGAAATTTTGCAGACTTTACCGTACCTGCTCACAATAATTAAGGCATTGAAACCTAACAATCTATCTTCTGCAGTGATTGTTTAAGGTTTAATTGGTAATTAAAAGTTAACGAACTTATATTATATTTAAACAATGTATGTCAAGTGCCGAATTGATAAATCCACTGACCAAACATTCTTAAGGTGAGTTTAAAGTAATTCTGTACTGTTTTTTCGCCAATTAGTGGTGCAAATTACTTTTATCATATTCTACATTTAATAGTTAATATTTATAGTAATTGAGTTTCTTAAAGTTTGGGTCAACGATTAGTAACAGCTTAAAAAAGTATTTTAGATTAGCTCAGCAATTCTTGTTAAATAACAAATAAACAAAAGATTTATGTATCAACTGAGTTCCAGACTAATTTTTCCTTTTTAGTTAGATTTCCTTCTATTTGTGTTGTGTTCATAAAAGCTCTTTAATATTGAATTTTCTCTGCAATGTATGTTCACTGTAAAATTCATAACGTATTAATTTTGCGAATTGTTTGTAATATGTCAAAGCTTAATAATATTTGATTACTGTAACTACCAGTAATCAACTATGTCAATTACTTCAATTATGTCAATTCCCTTAATTATAGCACAGATAATGTTGATAACTTATTTTTCTAAACAAATGTTGAATGTAGCAGTAGTTCACTAAATAATTTGTCGAATTCAAAGCATTGAACCTCCCCTTTTATATTTCTTAACGAAATTATTTAATATTGTTTTATAACAATAAGCTAATATTGCTCACAAATCTTTCGTTATAATAATTCTATGATGCTATGTCTTTATGTTTAAAATTCGTATACAAGATGATTGACAAATAAATTGTTTTTAAAAGATGTCGCGCAATCTTTGCTCTGCATTGATTGAAATTGAAGTATTAATCGATTTCACACTTTGCAAATTGGGAGTAGATACGACTTTAATAATTACGATCCTTATATATAATTTCTAATATTAATAATATTTCTTCTTAAATCTAAAATCAGTAAACTTCCCAATAAACACCAACGACGTGACAGTAATTTGTTCTCAAGGACTAGGAGTTTACGCTTTTAAAAGAAGATCTTGATGTAAATGAATATAATGAATTAAAAACCCTAACGGCATTTTTTAAATTTTCTAGGCAATATCTCACAAATGTGAAGTGATGGAACATAAATTGGAGTATAAAAAGTATGCTTTAATCGTCGTTCTAGGAAGAAACTTAGTACAAAGCTAGACTTTTAAACAGAAAAATTCTAAGAAGGTTATAATACAGTTTTTTTAAGCTAGGTTTTTACAATCGAAGTTTTTAAAAAAGCTTTTCTTACTGAAATCTTAAATTATACAAAAAGTGGACTTAAAGTAGTCGCGAGAGTATCTAGATTTTAATATATTCGAGATTTGCAATAGATTTTTTCTATAAATAGACATAGATACTGGTTAATTTATATGAATTAACTAGCAAATACCCGGCGCGCTTTGCTACGCTTTATTGAAATTACATGTTTTTACTTTTTGCAATTGTCAAATTACCAAATTTGACAATTGACAACATATCTATTCACATCAATCTCAGTACCCATTTTTAACTTCCATATATGGGTTTTTCGCTGTTATTTCGGACCACGATGGCCGATCAGAGTCCAATTTGGTCTATTCTGGGCCAAGACCTTTCCAATGATACCAATTTCATCCAAATCGGTCCAGTGGTTGCGGAGAAAATCGCATACATACATATACAGACAGACAGACAATCTTTCCCTTTTATATATATAGATAGCTCGTTATTTTCATTATTCAGCAGCAGCGCGCGGTGCATACCAAACAGTGGAAGCAGTCATGATACACTCAAAGAAATATTGGAAATCTAAAGTCAAGAAACGTGGTGTTTAAATCCAAATGATCCAGATAATTTTTAATTCTAGACATAAAATGCTTGAAGAGAGATATTGGATTATCAATTTAAGCATTGTTTTCTGCTATTCAGAGAAGTAAGTTTAAAAGAAGATTTTTAACATCTTGTATCAAAAAGAAATATGCTTAATGTAAGAACAAATATGTTTTTGAAATATAGGTATTGTTTTAAGCACTAAACCACTTCAAATAAGAATCTTTGCATTTCAAAATAAACATTATTTTCTGCAATTTATACAGGTGTGTTCAAAAACAAGATTTTTAACTTTTGGTTTCAAGAAATTTTGTACTTATTGTGAGAACAAACATGTTCTTGAAAACGGTGTATTGATTCAAGCACTACAGTACTTGAAATAAGAATCAATGTAATTTGAAATAAGTATATGTTATGCTGAATTAAGTTAGTTAACATTTACAGTTCTGAAATTAAAACATTAAATTCTTTATATTACAATAATTCTTCTGGAAATAAGAGTGCAGAGCAGTTAAATCGAGAACGTTAGGTATTGCTTCTAGCTGCGTCGCTGTTTACACTAGTTCAATATTACCTAGTTGCACTTTTTGTAGTTGGTTCTTTTATGTTATAATAGAAGCACGGGTGCGCGACATTTCCTGTGTGGTGAAGTATTAACCTTAAGTGATAACTTGGCAAATGCAATAGGTGAACTGATAAATGATATCCATTATTATTTATTTCGATATCAGAATGGTTCCTTTACAAACATGCCACGTTAAGTGTGCTAAATTAAAGTATTAATAATTACCATTTTAGATCAATTCCGACTTCGGCATAAACTATCCAGAAAAAATACAGTCTTTTCTCAACAACTGGGAGGTTTTTAAATCAAGATGTAGAAAGTAAGCTAGAAAATGCTATATACTGTATAGCAAGTATACGCGTACTTGGCTTAAGCTGGCAGCCTGGCCTTTTATGGAGTAAACGTTGCCCAGGTTCATGTGATGTGATTCGAGACTGGCAAGTTTTCTATTTTGTAAAGAAATATGTGTATGTATTTTTCTAAGTAGTTGCATCTAAAATAAATCTTTCATGTGCCATTGTTTTCTTTTATTTTGAATACCAATTCCTAAAAACCAATCACTAAATTCAAGATAACAGTGCTTAAAATAACGTTTACTAATTTCTTCAAATGAGAAAGAAAATGCTTAAACCATCATTAAGTCATTTCTTAAAGTAAGAAACAATTCTTTATTTCAAGAATCAGACGGTTTATAATAAGAAACACGTTGATTTGAATTAAGATTTCGTTATTCTTAAATAATATGTAACAATTTGAAAGTGGTAATGTTTTAAGTTTAAGTAAAGAAGTTGAATGTTTTAAATTAAGAATTTTCATGTTAAAATTAAAACAAATTCATGTAAAGATAAGAACATAATTTAAACAGATTATTCTACACTCAAGCTCTAATAGTCTTGAATTGCAAACAAGAATATTATTATTATTTATTTCTTAAATTGAAACTAAAAACTTCGTAGGTTCTAAAACAGCATCAAAATTTTTAATTTAATGTACGATTTTCTTATTACAAGTATTATTTTTCTCTGAGTGTATGACGTCTGCACTGCACGCTACTGCATTATTGCAACAACAGCTCAATGGCAAGTTTAGCAAGATTTTTAGAAAGATAATTATTGAGTTATCGTAACCGATTTTGAAATTAATGTTTTAAGAGTTGTTATGATGTGATAGCATGTACGGGTTTGGTTTAAAATTAACCTGTTCTATAGAAGGATTAACATAAAGTCAAAATGTCTTTCTAGTCACTCTCTATATATGTATAAGTATGGACCAGCAGCGTGCAGTGCATACGAGACAGTGGAAGCAGTCGCGATACGACGTATGCGCTCGTACGCAATGTGTACGAGCGTGATAGCGCATACGTCATATCGGGACTGCTTCCACTGTCTCGTATGCACGGCACGCTGTTGGTATGGACAATACCTTGCACCTATGTTTTTGAACAACCACCAACTGCAAGATAGTATTTCTAATTATTATTAGCTATGTAGCCTAGGATGGTCCCAGGGACGTTGTAAGCTTTTGCGGGACCGGGTTCAACAATGCACTTGACCTAAAACAACTTCTAAATCAATTATTTATTAAAAACACATTTATTACATATTACAATAAGATCATAGAGTAGCATTATTTACGAAGTACGCGAAGCCGCGCATGAGCACATTTTTAAAGCACAAACGATGGAAGAGCTAGTGATTCATTTGCGAGAAAGCGTAAGATAACTTCGCGCATCGAGTTTTGCACAAAATTTTTTGAAACGAACTTTTGAAACAATAAGAAACGTAGTTAACCAAAATCTATAATACTGCTTCGAATTCAAAGCAAATATAAAATCAAGTAGGCAATAGTATTCTCTTGTTTCCAATATATGGCACTCGTACATTTGTCAGTGGACTCATTATAGATTATTATTAATCTTACTCTTGTGATTTCTAATACCCAAATGAGAAAAATGGCATTTCCTAAATTAAACTTTAGGTATAATTAAAGAATTTCCCCACCAAACATTTTTTGACCAAACTGGTCCCCAAAAATCATTTTCGAGGCGAACGCCCGAGGGTCTCAAATCTAGAGATCAATACTAAAAAAACTGCCTAATATGTATGGAAATGAATAATAATTATATTATGTTTATATGATTGCCAAATGTTGTAATTCACAATTACACAATTTAGTTAGGTTACGTTAGGTTTAGGTTAGGTTAGGTTTTAGATTAGGTTTAGGTTAGGTTAGGTTAGGTTGAGAATTTGCCTTTGCATCGCGTTTTGGTGAGGTGGTGGTGTTTCTGTGGAGGTTAGGCTGGTAGCAACCAATTTTTAAGGCTTAGGGGCGTTTGCCTCAAAAATGAATAATAATTATATTAAGTTTCTATGATTGCTAAATTATCTAATTTACAATTACACAATTTAGTCAGGTTAGGTTTAATTTAGATTAGGTTAGGTTTAGGTTACGTTAAATTAAGTTAAGTTAGGTTAGGTTGAAAAAAATCAAATTTGCTTTTGCATAGCGTTTTGGTTAGGTAGGGGCGCTTTTGTGGGGGCTAGGTTGGTAGCAACCAATTTTTGAGGCTTAGGGGCGTTTGCCCCAAAAATGTTTTACATTTCGCAATCGGCATAGAATTTCCGTTAAAAAGTTTCATCAATTTGACCAAAAAATGTTTGGTGTGGGAATTCTTTATTTGTTTGAAATCGGTTAGTTTAAAAAATTATTTCTGGCTTTTTTCGTTGCAAAGTTTTTAATTACGTCATCAAGATTTACGTAGGTTGAATGGTACGAGTTTGCTATGCCAGTCGTTAAGTGACACGAAAATATCGGTGTAACTACAGCAGCAGAGAAAGCACGCGTATTTGTAAGTTGTAACGCGGCGCCTTATAAAGAGCCAAAATCATTTTTTCCAGTTTTGTACCTTTCTATTTCAAAAACAAAAATCTACAATATTAGGTCAGTAGGATAGTATTAACCCGTCCCGCAATGAACAAGCGTTTGGTATTACTAACGAGGGTATCAGTACTAAATTTAAGTTATCTTTAAATATTGTTTTTAAATCGAAAACTATGCAAAAATTACGTATCACAGAACAAAATAAATACTTTCTTCAAACACAATAAACAGTAGAAATCGTACAAACGTAAATGCTTTTTTTCACTGATAATTTGCAGATAGTGCGCTCTTCTTAGCTGTTACAGACTTTATGCGATAATCTTACACAACTTTCAAAAAAATTTTAACAATGATTTGAAAAATTAACTATAAAACAGGAAACTACTTATGTAAGTATCTAATAGTAGGTATTAGGGCACCTGAGGCAGACGGAAATTGACATGCCATGTGGCATGCCAATGGCATGGCTCCTCCCCCTTCTTCTGATTGGCTACCCCCGCTCCTGTAGCTCCTCTCCTTGCTTCTGATTGGGTGCCGCCATCTTGGATTTCCCCGCCTACTGCTCTCTGATTGGTTAACCCCCAATCCTGTAGCTCCTCCCCTTCTGATTGGTTGAAGGCAGCCATTTTGAAACGTCTGGCGCCGTTCTACCACGCCCGCCATTACGGGGATCTGTATTACCGGCAATCTGTGTATCGTCAACAGAGGGCGTCATGAAGGGATCTGTATGACCGGCGGGCTGTGTACTACTACTAGGGGGCGCGTCATGAAGAAATCTGTATTACCACCGGTATGATGTAGAGGCAACCATTTTATATCACAGCATGTGGCGCGCTAAATTTGAATCTGTACTAAATCTGTCAATTTTAAATTTGTCATTTTTGCATATGTCATTTTAAAGCTGTCATTTTAAATCTGTCAATTTTTAAATTTGTCATTTTTGCAGTTGTCATTTTTGCAGCTGTCATTTTTGCATCTGACATTTTAAAGCTGACATTTTAAATCTGTCAATTGTGCATCTGTCATTTTTCATCTGTCATTTAATCTGTTAATTTTAAATTTGTCATTTTTGCAGCAGTCATTTTTGCATCTGTCATTTTAATTGTGATTTTGCATCTGTCATTTTAAATCTGTCAATTATGCATATGTCATTTTGCACCTGTTATTTTGCATCTGTCATTTTTGCATCTGTCATTTTGAATCTTTCATTTTAAATCTGTCATTCTTAAAGCAGCCATCTTGGATTTCCCCAGATTTGAATTTGTTTCTCCTTCTCGCTACGACCTACAAGTTCTGCTGCTACCTTTCTCTCTCTCACGCACACATTGTACTCTTTCCACCACCACCTCCTTTTCTAGACGAAATAATAAAGCCTGATAGGAATTAAAATTATGTTTATTATTAATATATAGTTATGACTACATTTAATTTATAATAAAATGTTGATAGATAGATTGCTGGTGATGATAGCTTGAGGACTTCAGGACTGACCTCTGTTTTCTATTTGTGGTTCCAGGGGCTGTAACAACAACAACAACAATAGAACATTAAAAAGGGGTTTATTGTAAACTTGATGTTTCCCCCCATACCTTATCTGTTTCCACAAACATGCAGTCATCATAGCAGCCTGTTTTTCCCAAGTACACCAGGCCCAGAGAAATCGTTTTAGCTGCAATCTGCTCATTAACTTCCTTAGCCCTTTTATCTGTTAACTTGTAGCTGATCCGCTTGAGTAGAAATGTAACGTAGTTTTCACCAACAACAATCACGCATTGACGTTTATCACGGCAAACGACTCTTTTGAATTGTAGTATTTCGACGACCTCCTTGACCCCGAGTCGCACAATTTCTTGATAGGTTTCAGACCACCGCCGCTGTTGCCTGAAGGTTTGTTCAATTGTTTTAACAAATCCATTTTTCTACGTAAAAACAAAGATACACACACATGTTAGAATTTAAATAGTAGCATTTTATTTAAATTTTATGCGTAAACACGTACACGTTAATAATAAAAATAACATACCTGTTTTTAAAGTTGAAGTAAGCACTGCTGAGTAAAAAACTAGTTAATAATAATATCACCGGAGCGTTAGAAATAATTATCACCACCACCACCAATCCGTAGCGCGAACAAGAATAAACAAAGGGGTGAGGCTCAGCTTTTATAGTAACTTCATTCTGCAGGAATAAACTTGTAGGAACCCTCCCAAACTTGTATGCGGCGCGGAGACCCAAAAATGTAGCTGTTCTTAACATCAAGATTATATCTGAGTTTATTTCCTTGAGAGAAAACATAATGAAAAGGGTTCGGTTTCGTTAAAGCTGAAGATCGTTCGATAACAAACAATTTTCTACCTGTATACACGGTGTGTAAAGAAACATACAAGGATAAAGTTGATATTTCAAAACGATAAAACTTATAAGCTGGTAGTAGGCTCAGTTCATTAAATTATTGAAACTAGAGTGCAAGTACGTTTTCACCCGGAGTTTATTAAAATTAAAAATTATTGAAACCCCTTAGCAGGTAAACACCTATAAATGGAATACATCTTTCTTGCAAAAAGATTGTATGTGGGTTGTGATATTTTCTTTTAAAAGCTTAAAACTAATGGTGATAATAAAAATATAGACCTTCCTTTAACCCAAAAATGAAAGGAAAATAGATAAAATGTAAAATTGTCCTATGATATTTATTAATAAACAGAAACATTTTACTTTAAAGTTAAATTATCGGCTATTATTGCTGCCGTTGTCGTTGAATTTAAATTTTGAAACTCAAGAATCGTCAATTACACAAAAAATGGGTTTATTTACGGTTAAAGGTTATTTGGGAATTCGCCATTTGATCGCCTCATTAAAGACGACTGCTCACTTGTCAGATAATTAATGTTTACCAGGGTTTTATTTGAGAAGAAGAACATATATATCCATATAAAGGAAGAACATATATATCCAGTTTACATATCGTTCATCATGGTATGTCTCATGTAATTAAATAAAAATAACTTTATTATAAGACATCGTTGCGCTATATGTTTTAACTAAGAAAAATATCAATTGCTTTATTCCTTTGTTCAGTGTTAAACATACCTCCTTCCGTAAGTTAGTTGTAAATAATTATTTTTAAAAATTCAATTCACTGAATAAGAAAGAAATCTTATCTTTTATTCAGATCTGAATGTAATCATTACCGACGGCAGACGGTTATGCGCTGCGTAGATCACATCATTAAACAGGATGAAACAGGCATGAGCGGCCTCGACGGTTTATGACATCCGACTGATTTATGACCTAGTAAAAAACTTAATTAACAATGCCTTGAACAGGCTCATTCTTGTTTATTTCGTAATATTGCACAATATCACGCAATACGTAAACGATGTTTTAATGACAACCAGAGGGCGTTACGATTGTTTTTTAGAACGTATAAAAGAAAATCCTGAACTTCCGGGTATCACTTGTCTACGTCCGCTATCGCTGTTAATAGGGGTTTTCTAGCTCTTATTTATTGCTATTGTGTGTGTGTTTGTGTGTATGTATTTGTTAGCCGTGAATAAAACTAATTTTAAATAAACATTGAGTGTTTGCGTCAGACGAACCAAGCCAGCCAACAAAGGTAGGAATTTATTAATTGTTTATTACGTAGTTACTTTTTTCTGTACCTTATTTATTTTTTTGTTTCTCAACTGCTATAAGGGACACTAATTTACATTATTCAGGTAAAAATATTATGAAGTTTTACACTTTTTAGGCAAGTTTAACTTATTTTGTTATTTTATAATAATAATCTGCCAAAGGGGTTTATTAACAATTTTAAACTCTGCTTATAATATTTGCTTAAATTAGATTACTATTAAAGTTTAAGACTGATTAAAAGGCTTTATTAATTTGCATTAAAACGGATCTTTCTTTAACTTTGTACAAAGCAAATAATTAATTTATAATATTTAATAGCTTGCATTGTATTCAGAGGTTATTGTTTATTTAAAATTAACAACACATAATCTGATTTATTTTGCGTCAATTTTTACCGTCACGTAGCATCCAAGCTTTTATTTTTAAACTTGTAATATGATTTATTTTGCAAACAATAATATTTCCCCTATGTCATTTAATAATGACATAGTCTACCCGCCTTTGTTTAACGTCTAGTAAACTAGATCGCTTTGTTGTTGTTTATTTAAAATAATAATAATTTACCAAAGAGTTTTATCAACAATTTAAACTTTAATAATAATTAGTTGATGTTTATTTAAAATTAACAACATATAATCTTTGTTTTGTTTTAGCAGTTGTTAAGTGTGCAAGTGCGATATTTTTGTTATGTATGTTACGCTTGTACGAAAATGTCTTCTTTATTAATTTGCATTAAAACGAGGTCTTTCTTTAATTTTGTACAAAGCAAATAATTAATTTATAATATTTCATAGCTTGCATTGTATTCAGAGGTTATTGTTTATTTAAAATTAACAACATATAATCTGATTTATTTTGCGTCAATTTTACCGGCACTTAGCATCCAAGCTTTTATTTTTAAATTAAGAGTTAAGAGAGAGAGAGAGTTCGTGAATGGCAATTTGAGAACGTCGTTCTAAAAAAGATTTTTATCTGTACGTTTGTCGCTATGTGATTTCTTACCTGCTATAATAAGGGACAGTAATTTATGAACTTTTACACTTTTCAAGCAAGATTAACTTATTTTGTCTCGAGCAAGATTAACTTTATTCTAAATAATAATAATAATAAATGGCCATGTCTACTAATTTAACGAATTTCTTGTAATCCGATTTATTTTGCAAACAATAATATTTCCCCTGTCATTTAATAATAAGTCAGTCTACCCGCCTTTGTTTAATGCCTAGTAAACTAGATTGCTTTGTTGGTGTTAATTTAAAATAATAATAATTTACCAAAGAGTTTTATCAATAATTTAAACTTTAATAATAATTATTTGATGTTTATTTAAAATTAACAACATATAATCTTTGTTTTTAGCAGTTGTTAAGTGTGCAAGTGCGATATTTTTGTTATTGCTGTTACGCTTGTATGAAAATGTCTTCTTTATTAATTTGCATTAAAACGGGGTCTTTCTTTAACTTTGTACAAAGCAAATAATTAATTTATAATATTTAATAGCTTGCATTGTATTCAGAGGTTATTGTTTATTTAAAATTAACAACATATAATCTGATTTATTTTGCGTCAATTTTACCGTCACGTAGCATCCAAGCTTTTATTTTTAAACTTGTAATCTGATTTATTTTGCAAACAATAATATTTCCCCTATGTCATTTAATAATAAGTCAGTCTACCCGCCTTTGTTTAAAGCCTATTAAACTAGATTGCTTTGTTGTTGTTTATTTAAATAATAATAATTTACCAAAGAGTTTTATCAACAATTTAAACTTTAATAATAATTAGTTGATGTTTATTTAAAATTAACAACATATAATCTTTGTTTTTTAGCAGTTGTTAAGTGTGCAAGTGCGATATTTTTGTTGTTATTGTTGTTACGCCTACCCCTGTACAAAATGTCTTCTCCCTACGAAATTATCGATAAGAACGTGTCCACAATAAAGAAGTTTGGTACACAGAAACGGAGAGTGGTATTTAAAGTCCACGATGCACCAGACGGCGAAGATCATTTGGACTTTTTTAAATCAGCCGTTAATCAAATTTTATCAAATTTGTTAAATCGCGCGCAGGCTTCAGATAAAATTGGAGCCACGTTTGAATTCGATAGCTTCAACCAAAAACTTCCCGGCTACATGAGCCTCAAACGAGCAGACGAAATCACCTTCAACGATGTCTGGGGCATTCTAGAATCGATTTTACAGAGCGATCCTGAAGCCCTGAGTTCGGACATCTTCAGACTAATAGCTACAATAGTAACACCACCAGCCGGACAAGGTCGCAGTCGTAACCGTACGTACAGCACCTTTGCCGAAGAGTGTAGCCGTCGCAGAGGGATTGTCACGATTAACAACACCAGTGACAATCTATGCCTACCCAGGGCTTTGGTCGTAGGCAAGGCTCACGCAGATAACAGTGCTGATTACGCGAAGACACGCCGAAATCAGAGCGTGCAAAAGATAAAGGCCGAGGAAATGATGCGGGAGGCCGGAGTAGCCTTCATTCCACCGGTGGAAGCCGGGGTCAATAAATTAAGGTTGTTCCAGCAGCTCCTGGCCCCCAACTACAAGATAGTGTATAGCCACGGCTCAAAAGGGCGTTCGCTTATCTTTGAAGGGGTCGTTGATAACGATGCTTTATGGTGCCGCCGCCGCAACAAAGAACATCAATTTTCTGTATCACGAGCATCATTACAACGTCATAACATCATTGACCTCGGCCTTTGCCTGCAGTTATTTCTGTGAGCACTGCCACACTCCCTATAACACCAAGAGAGATCATAGATGCGAGAAGTCCTGTGTAGGCTGCGGTAGCTCTCCGCCCTGCGAAAGAACAGCGCAGCTGATTAGATGTTCGGACTGCAGGCGAGATTTTAGAAGTCAAGCCTGCTTTAACAACCATCAGGAGAGTAAAATGTGCCGGGAAGTACAGAAATGCGAGGGATGTTTTAAGACCGTGAACCTCAAGACCCGGAAGCAGGCCAACGTGTGCGGGGAGATCTATTGTAAGATCTGTCAGAGCCATAAACCTGATAATCATTTTTGTCATATACAGCCGGCCGGGCCGAGGAACGCAAAGCAAGACATCTTGTTTGTGTTCTTCGACCTGGAGACCCGGCAGGAGAAAGAAATTGCGCCCGGCGTCAAACTCCACGAACCAAATCTATGCGTTTTCTAGCAAGTCTGTTCTGAATGTTACAGCGATTCATCATTGTCGTCGTCTGTCACCAGATGTATTAGATGCGGTTTGCGAGAACAGATCTTGCAAGGAAAATGTATTGAACGGTTTTTGAACTATCTACTAGACTCGCGGAAATTGTTCAAAAAAGTTGTAGCAGTTGCCCATAACGGGCAGGCATTCGATACGCAATTCATTCTGAACCATGTTATTACAAACACCTCTTTGAAACCGGACCTCATTTTGCGCGGTTCAAAAATTCTACTGCTACAGCTAGATAATCTAAAGATTATCGACTCTTTAACCTTTTTCCCCATGGCTCTGGCTGATTTGCCTAAAGCGTTCGATTTACCGGCTCCCAAAGGATACTTCCCGCACCTCTTTAACACCGAGGCCAACGCCCATTACGTGGGTCCTTCCGGACATCAAATTCTACAGCCCCGACATGAAACCCCAGGCTCGTAAAAGTTCCTAAAGTGGTACGAGGCGAACAGGGACATCACGGAGTTCGACATGCAACGTGATCTGGTCGAATATTGTCGAACAGACGAAGATATTTTGAAGAGAGCCAGTATCCACTTTAGGAATCTCTTTATTGAGGAATGCGACGTTGACCCGTTCACGGAAGCCATCACCATCGCCTCTGCCTGCAATCTCATGTTCCGGAGGAAATTCCTCAAAGAAAGCACCATTGGACTGGTACCAAAGGGTGGTTATAGACGGGCAGATAACCAGTCTAAGGTAGCTCTCCAATGGCTGTTGCTGGAAGAACATCAAAGAGGTGTTGAGATTCAACATGCCGCCCGGCAGAGAGAAGCTATCGTGGGCGGGTTAAAGGTGGACGGGCTGTATGGCAATCAGATATCTCAATTTCACGGGTGTTACTTCCACGGATGTCCCACCTGCTTCACCACCCGTCGCAACGAGCCTCTACACGACGATCCTAGCGACACCATGGATATAAGGCTCGAGAAGTCCCGAGCCACAACGGAGAAGTTAAAGTCGCTAGGATATGAGGTCGTTGAGCAGTGGGAATGTCGCTTCCGCAGGCAGTTAACACCCGAACTCAGTCAGCAGGTAGAGAAACATCTCTTGCTACTAAACATACCACTCAATCCGAGAGAGGCATTTTACGGCGGCCGTACAGGGGCAGCAAAATTAAAGCGTGTTGCAAAAGACGGGGAAAAGATCCGGTATGTCGACGTGTGGTCCCTTTACCCCTGGGTATGCAAGTACGCAAAATTCCCAGTTGGCCATCCAGAAGTCTACGTAGGCAAGGCGGTTTGTGAAAAGCTAATCAGGGATAAAGGGGGCATAGAACAGATCAACGGCGTAAAAAAATGTACAGTGCTACTGCCGCAAGCTCTGTATCATCCGGTCTTACCCGTCAAGATGCATAACAAACTGTTGTTCCCGTTATACCGCACTTGCACTGAAGACTTAAGCCAAACCGACAGTCATCTTAGCGTAGAAGACCGCATCATCAATGGAACCTGGGTCTTGGACGAGCTGGTAATGGCCATACGAAAGGGTTACATCGTACAAGACATACAAGAGATTTGGGCCTACGATGTAACCCAGTACAACAAAGCGTCCAAGACCGGGGGACTGTTTTCGGGCTTCATCGACAAGTTCCTGAAGATAAAACAGGAAGCCAGCGGTTGGCCATCTTCAATAACTGCCAACGACAACATCAACGAGGATGATATCAGCCCGGAAACAGTACGTTGATGACTACCTCGAGAACGAGGGAGTCTCCTTGGATTCGATGAAGATCATCAAGAACCCTGGTTTTAGATCGTTGGCCAAACTGATGCTGAATTCCTTCTGGGGTAAGTTACAATAACAGTAACACACACACACACACACAATTAGTACATGGTTTTATTGATTATTATTATTGTTATAGGGAAATTTGGTCAACGTGAAAACCAGGCGAAAACGGCCATAATCAACGAGTCCAAGGAGTTCTTCGACCTGTTGTCCAGCCCTGGCGTAGACGTGAATCACGTGCAGGAAATAAATGACGAGGTGATTGCTGTTAACTGGCAACATAAAGAGGAAGCAGCAGATCCTCTGTCGTCGGTCAACGTGGTCATCGCGGCATTTGTCACTGCACATGCCCGTCTTAAGCTGTATTCCTATTTGGATCAGCTAGGCGAGAGAGTCTTATACTATGACACAGGTAAGTCGTACTATCAAACATCAACACCGGCTATATTAGAGTTAATTTTTCGTTGTTTCAGATTCTGTAATATACGTTTCAAAGCCGGGCGACTTCGATCTACCAACAGGAAGCTTCCTAGGTGACCTCATCGACGAGCTCGAAGAGTACGGTCCTGGATCGTATATTATAGAGTTTGTGTCAGGCGGGCCAAAGAACTACGCCTACAAAGTGTATTCCCCGATCACAGGACAGATACACGTGGTCGTCAACGTCAAGGGCATCACCCTAAATCACGCCGCGACTCAAAAAATAAACTTTGAGTCCATGCTGAGGCTGCTGGACGGTATGGACCAGAAGATTATTGTAGAGTTCAACAACATCCGGCGTACGGCTGACCATCAGCTTGTAACGCTAACGGAATCAAAAGCCTATAAGATAACGTTCGCGAAGAGACGACGTATAGAAGATTTTGATTCCGTTCCGTTGGGCTATAACAACAACAAGCGACCACGTGTATAAACATTTTAAACCTCTTGTATATATATATGTATATGTATAGTAGTATAGTTGTATTTTTAAGTTTTGTAAATTTTTGTATATCATTTGTATAGGTAGTATGATATCTAGCTCTTAAGTAGCAAAATATATGTATAGTAATAAGTACAACAACAACATCATATGAAGGTCGATGTTTTCATTGATTATCATAATGTATATAATTATTGTACAGTTCAATCGTAGTAGTAATATATATATATGTGTATGTGTATAGTAGTATAGTTGTACTTTTAAGTTTTGTAAATTTTTGTATATCATTTGTATAGGTAGTATTATATCTAACTCTTAAGTAGCAAAATATCTGTATAGTAATAAGTACAACAACAACATCATATGAAGATCGATGTTTTCATTGATTATCATAATGAATATAATTTTTTTACAGTTCAATCGTAGTAGCAGTAGTAGTCGGGGTATGTTAATCGCAAGAGATCGACATTCGGCTTGGTGTAATTATTATTATAAGTGATGATGATGTCTAGGTTTATACTTTGTGTATACTATATTCGAAATTATTTAAGAATGTAATAGTTAGGTGATTAGCTGATGTAAATTGTTCAATCATCTTTTGTCAGTATAGTGTAGTTATAATAATAATAAGTGAAGCTGACGAGAGTTATACTTTACGTACCGTAATTGTAATTAATTATCAAAAGATGGTGAAACTTGGTAGTGATTCAATGTAAATCACAAGAGGATACTCAGGGAACATACCCATGAAATAGAGTTCTTACCTGATAAACGCGTTTTTGCTCTTTTCAATTATGTCTGTTAAGTAGTAGTAGTAGATCAAGACATTGTTGAAAAGAATATTTGGCATAATAAAGCGTACAAAGCATTCAATAGGCCGGTTCATGAAAATGTGTTATGAGTATGTCTTCATGGTTATCCGAGAACAGATTTCAACCCTAATAATAATAATTGTTTAGTTATTTAATTATTGTTTAGTTGTTTAATAATTTTTGACAAACATTGTCATAGAGTAAAAGATTAATGTTCTATCATGGTTATCCGAGAACAGATAATTGTTTAGTTATTTAATTATTGTTTTGTTGTTGTTCAATAAAATTTTTGAGAAAGATTGTCATAGAATAAAAGATTAATGTTCTATATGTGTATTATTACTATTCTCCCCTCTGTACCAAGGCATGAAGAAGTGATAGCTATAACTAGTATGAGAGAGAGAGAAGCAAGAATGAGGTAATTACCTACACACCTGCCTGTGATGACGTGTCATTAAACAAGATGAGACTTGTCTGTCAACGCCGACAACTTGTTTACCGTATGCATGTTACTGAGCATGCGTTGGATCTAGGTAAGTATAAACGACTATATAAAGTCGACAGTTGTTAGCGTGTAGCAGACAGCGTGTGTACAGCAGCAGCAGCAATTACGACGATGTCTAGTATAAGCAGTCCTAATTATTGTTATGATAACGAGACCTGCGAGAGGGAATTATTTCCCCTGGAAATAGGTAAGTTGTTGTTTATAAAACTTCAAGTTTGTGTTTGTATGCTAATTTGTGTCTATTTTGCTGCTGCTTGTTTAGATGAAGGCCCAGATGTTGCAGATCGCTCATCATCATCAACAGCAAGTACCGACAAGTACAGCGAGAACGGTGAAGCGTCGAACAATGAAGAACTAGGTAAGGTGTTTAAAACTTTTGTATGTTTATGCTTATATTAACCGATTATTGTATGATGATTGTTTTAGCGTTCCATGATCTGTCGCAGCAGCCTCTATACTACGCTGATGACGCTGTAGCAGCATCAGCAAACTTTACCACTGTAGATACACCAATAGCAGCAGTAGCTACAGGTGAAGTACGTGTTCAACTGCTCGGTGCTGTCCAGTATCCGTTGTATGTTACGAGACCTCCAGGGGAAGAAGAACAAAACTACGACCATATACACAATATCCAAGTAGGACTTATTCCACCAGACGACGACGACGACGCCTTGGGGCCTAAAGAATTTGCCGTGGTAGTGAAACTCGAATGCGTGAATAACGTATGCCAGCATGGTGAAATAGTGTTGTCGGAAAGTGACTGGTTCCAGCTGTATGATATACGAGCCGAGGAAATGTTTAAAAATTTTTTATGGTTGCTGCTGCCGCAAGGACGACAGTGTACTACATCGTGATAAACATTTGAAAGTCCATCTATGTGAGAATTTATACATTGAGATTATTCACAACGAGTTTTTCGGCAACAGGGTGGCGATTCATCAGAATGATAAACAACGGACTATAACCTTAAAAGATTACGAGTTTCAGTCTATATTGCATCTAGCACCGCTGATCAATCATCAGGCTCGAACGTTACATCACCTGGACTTTTCGCGTTTGTACCACGCAAACATAGAGAACGTAGCAGAAGGTCAACTGAGACGCCCTGAAGATGTCTATAAAACGCTTCCACCCACAGACTCCATCTTACTCACGACCGAACTGTTATGCGTATACTACTCAGCTACCAGTTTAATAGACAACGCAGCAACAACTGGTGGTGGATTGAACTCGTTCATTTTATTAGAAATAATAAAACATTATCCGCAAAAGTTTATCGATGCCGTACGTACACGACTGCAATCATATTAACAGCAGCAGCCGAAAACGTCAACGACGACAACGTTTGCACCGTCGTATTAAGAACACCATGGCGGAAATAAACTATCTTAGAAATAGGTTACAAAAATATTTGAACAATTTGCAAGTGTCACTTGATGATCTCAACTCATACTGTGTAATGAATAATTTGTCAAATAATATGTTACAATTGTCCATTAAATGTATAGCGAAATAAATAATATGTATATTTAAACATTGATGTTTCGTTTACTAGCACGACTAAGGGTGAAGGGGGTGAAGAGACTAGCATGACTAAGGGTGAAGGGTGAAGAGACTAGCATGACTAAGGGTGAAGGGTGAAGAGACTAGCATGACGCAGGGAGAAGGGGGTGACTATATAAAAGGTAGATCGTCATCATCAGCGAGTGAGTACACGAATAAAGCCGAAGATTTCCGACGGCGAACATCCTAAGCTACAAAACAGACGGTAAGTAGTCATACTATGAGAAGGAGAGAGAGAGAGAAAGAGTTTCCGCTTAGTGAAAGGGATAAAAGGATCCAATCCCAGAGTTAGCGCTAAAATTCAAATCTAGGGGCAAGGGAAATCCAAGATGGCTCCTTCAGATGACAAATTCAAAAATGACAGAAATGACAGAATTAAAATGACAGATGCAAAAATGACAGATGCATAATTGACAGATTTAAATCATAGATGCACAATTGACAGATTTAAAATGACAGCTTTAAAATGACAGATGCAAAAATGACATATGCATAAATGACAGATGCATAATTGACAGATTTAAAATGACAGATGCAAAAATGACAGCTGCAAAATGACAGCTGCGAAAACGACAAATTTAAAATTGACAGATTTAAAATGACAGATGCAAAAATGACATATGCATAATTGACAGATTTAAAATGACAGATGCAAAATGACAGAATTAAAATGACAGATGCAAAAACGACAGCTGCAAAAATGACAAATTTAAAATTAACAGATTAAATGACAGATGCAAAATGACAGATGCACAATTGACAGATTTAAAATGACAGATGCAAAAATGACAGCTGCAAAAATGACAACTGCAAAAATGACAAATTTAAAAATTGATAGATTTAAAATGACAGCTTTAAAATGACATATGCAAAAATGACAAATTTAAAATTGACAGATTCTATACAGATTCAAATTTAGCGCGCCACATGCTGTGATATAAAATGGTTGCCTCTACATCATACCGGTGGTAATACAAATTTCTTCATGACGCGCCCCCTAGTAGTAGTACACAGTCTGCCGGTCATACAGATCCCTTCATGACGCGCTCTGTTGACGATACACAGATTGCCGGTAATACAGATCCCCGTAATGGCGGGCGTGGTAGAACGGCTCCAGACGTTTCAAAATGGCTGCCTTTAACCAATCAGAAGCAAGGGGAGGAGCTACAGGAGTGGGGGTTAACCAATCAGAGAGCAGTAGGCGGGGAAATCCAAGATGGCGGCGACCAATCAGAAGCAATGGGAGGAGCTACAGGAGTGGGGGTAGCCAATCAGAAGCAGGGGGAGGAGCCATTCCATTGGCATGCCACATGGCATGTCAATTTCCGTCTGCCTCAGGTGCCCTAATACCTATTTCTAATAAATATTTTTTATGATTTTAATTTTTCGTTATTTTTGCATTATATTCTTCCATCAATTTTACGCCGCGTTGTGCAGTGTCATTAATACTCTTCAAAGAAGATATATTTTTTTCCTTCTTAATAGTTCTCTCGGAATTCCCAAAAAGAATGGATCTACATTCAAAAAGTCTGTGGATATACCAAATCTTCTGAATAAATTAATGGAATTGAGAAAAAATAATTCTTTGGGAAGATCTTTGCAAACAAAGCTAGTAAGGCCAGTCAAATTTAAACTCAATTTTTTTCTTTCATTTCGATTTCTTCGTTATGTGGTTTGTGTTACCATTCATTTCTTCTTATCTGTTCCTATGCGGAATAGATAACACATAATTGTTTATAACTATTAATTATTCTTTAAAGAAATACAAATAGATAGCCAAAAAAATCCCTTTTTAATGATATATGACACTTGTATTGAGATAATAAAACAAGGCCAGTATAGAAAGTCGGCCAAATCGCCTTTCCTATACAATTATCAAATAACTAAAATTAACTTAATTATATAAATTTGCCTAGTTACAACTTCCTATCTTGACAAAATCCAAATTAACATTATTTAGAAATTTTTTTATAAAATTTAAATATATATTTTTCTTCTTGAGGTTATGCAACCCATTTAACATCTTTTTCAATCGGACTGCATACTTTCTATTGCACGTCAAATATCATGACAATATGTAATACGATAACCAAGGTTAGTGAGACACCTGTTAATAATATCTAATCAAGCTGAAATTTTGCAGTTTTTATAACCATATACAATACTATTAAATTAAAATGCAATATGCTAGTGTAGTTTGTATGTTGCAAATTAAAATAATTATCTCAAACAATTGCATCTACTGTATGTTTATGCAACCAACAATACATATGCGCGCACAATGTGTTAGCCGTGTAACCTTTCATTTCAAGTAAGAATAATTTCAGACTAATTGAGTTTTTAAAAGTACAAACGCAAATAAAATAGCATTTATTGTAAAATAAAAGATACAAAAGTGTACTTTTTATAACAAATCACGCCCGTTCGTGGCAAAATGCATTGTCGCAATCAATCAATTTAACCTAATGCATTGACTTGATTATTTTCAAATGCAATATGGAGCATATTGCATGTTAATTTAATAGCACTGTATAAAGGAAAAAACTGAAAAAGATTATCTCAAAATTCAAACAAAACTAATCCTTCTTCATAAATAACGACCAACCTAAATTATTGTAGCCTATGTAATCCTGCAATGTAACCTTTAACACATAGACTGTTTGATATTTTAAAACATTTGGTCGTTTTTTGTATCTCAATTTTTTTCAATGTAGCTCAATTTTCAGCTGTTATTAGTGAAAAAAATTTGCATTTCTCTCGCGTGTGTAAAAAGTAGCCACTTTTTCCATTGCTCAATACTTTTCCCAAAGCTGGCGAAAAGTTTGGATTCTCTCATTAAAAAGAGTTGAAAAGTGAAATATTTTTACTGTACGTGTTGAAAAAATTAATTTACCATTTAAAGGGGGCATCGAAAATATCTCACAGAACGCCGATTGACTTAGAGCCGGCCCTGATGATCATAATGTTGGCAAGTTTTCCTCAGCAGTCTATGATGTTTATGTGAAACGTATTATTTTCGATGCTTGTCGAATTGTGCATTCTTCGACCAATATAAA
The DNA here is from genome assembly GCA_929113105.1 of Agrypnus murinus. NCBI lineage: Eukaryota > Metazoa > Arthropoda > Insecta > Coleoptera > Elateridae > Agrypnus > Agrypnus murinus. The sequence goes on from OV816023.1 coordinate 95,662,609, forward strand.
CATCCAGTTTAGGTCTCAGTCTAGTTCCAGACTTCGAATTTAAACAGTGAAAAGTATATCAGTTAATTGAATACAATTTTTAATCATTTGCAAGACCTGTTCATGTTGAATATGAAATATGGTGAAACAACAAAGGGTGTTATAAAGACAAGTAATTGATATTGGAAGGAAAAAACAAAATATGTTGATTTTCCCCAAAGTATATTTAATCTTTGTATACATACAATTCAAATATAAGAAGAAGAAGAATACAATAATCCATTAATAAGAATAATATAATAAGTATGGTCCTTTAACATGTCAAAGAAAAATCAAGATATTATCTATCTAATTGTAAAAGCTTTAAAAAAATGTAGTCTCAACAAGAAGATTCGGCCATCTTCAGTGTAGTTAAAACACAGAACAGTTTACTAAATGGTGGTATACTATCTGATGAAAGGAAACCTGTAATTTTCTCATCTACTCAGGAATGTGATGGTGGTAGCCTATATAGCATTGCAATGTAGCTTGATATAGCTAATCAGATAGATAATAAATTGAGTTTTTCTCTAAAAAGGTGCAAAAGTATATAGTAATAAAAAATATATAATCATAATAAAAAACATAACTAAAATATAAACAAAGAATAGCCATCAGTTGCATCATACATTATTTATAGTATAAAAGAAAGTTAGAAGAGATATACAAAATATCAGTTCATATTTTTTAGAAAAATATATTAAACAGTAATATGCATAGTCAAGTAATATTACTTGTGAATCCAATCTCAAGAAGTAGAAACAGCAAAAATTATTGTTTTTAATAATTATATATATATAATCTTTAACCTCATATACCTTTCGGTGTCGAGGCGTCAGACACACCGAGCCGCAGAGTGATATGTGCATGTGAGACGAGGCAACGGAGCCATATAGGCAAGTACACTGCGCTCGTGGTTTACCCATCCGAGTCCTGACCGACGCAAACTCGACTTAACGATGTTAAGCGAGAGAAATCAACTATAACCACTCTGCCGGCTGCTGACTTTTTTTATTGACTTTTTTTAATAATTACTTATCTCTATTTGATGGATTGTAGTGATGCAAGTGTTTATTCAAGAATCTACCAAATTACCAAATGGCTTATCAGTGTTTTACAATACTGTAACATAAACTATAAAAAGCAGTATAATACTATAAAATAATTATAAAGAAACAAACACGTTATACAATAACTTCTCTCTACCTCTTCAGAAGTTCGCAACTCGCTTCAAGCTAAACATATTTTTCAGAAGATTTCTTCAGTTGAAATGCAATAATTTTTGGAAGTTCAGGGTCCTAAAAATAAATATATAATTATACGAGGAAAGCCTTCCTAAAAGATTCTCTTACCATTTCATCTTCATGTTCAACGATTGCAATTTTTGAGTGACTCGAGTTCTAAAAAACATATGAATTTATATAAAGAAAGGTATTATATACTGTCTCCTTGCCTTATTGGATGTTGTTGTACCTGGACCCTGCGTATCTCTTTTTGATCTACTAGTAACCTCATCAAGGTCATATGTTTCTGTAAAAATTTTGCGCTAAAATGAAAAAAAAATATATTAATGTGGTTGCAGATTTTATTCATTTTCTACTAACTGGTCCAGTGTTTACACTTCCTTCAATTCCACCAGTTTCTGGACGACTAAAATTCTGAAAAAGAAAATACATAAATATTTTACAAAATTTTTCCTTACTTTTTTATTTTAATTCCAGTGTTAACACATAGCAAAGTTTCTATACCTTTTTATTTGTTTCATTAACTTCATCAGCCAAACCTTTCATAAATTTTTTTTCTACAATTCCAGATCCTTTATTCTTCACATTTTGCAAATCTTTCATATTATTTTTGCCAGTCATCATCTCTTTAACGTCATACATTTTTGGACGACTCGAGCCCTAAAAAGATAAAGATAGGTAAATATATATAAATAAAGCTTCAATAAAATATTTAACATCTTCAGGTTCTTCATTCACATTTTGCCAAACTTCTTTTTCCTTTTTGTCAATCTTCTTCTGTTTAAATGCTTCAATTGCTGGATGACTTAAGGTCTAAGAAAAAAAAACATATTCATATGACTGCAGCTTTCATAAAACTTACTCTAACCTTTTTAATTGCACTAGTCGTTAAACTGAGCCAATTGTCATCTAATCTTTCGCTAATGGCCTTATTAACCAAATCAAGTTGTGGGCGACTTGAGCTCTAAAAATAAAAAAAAGAGGTTAACGTTTATATGATTAATCTTCTTATAAGATCTCTTACTGTTTTAATTGCGTCAATGTCTACATTTAACCAACCCTCATCTTCACTAGTCTTCGTATTAATCTCGTAAATTTTTGGAAGGCTCAAGTGCTAAAAAAGAGACGTATAAATATTGATCTAATTACGGCTCTTATAGGACCTCTTACTTTTTTCATTCCGCTAGTGTTTGGTCTTAGCCAACCCTGACGTGCCTTTTTATTATTTCTCTTACCAACTCCATCAATCTCTACAGAACTTAAGTTCTAAAATAAAAAATAAATACATAAATGTTTATACGATGAAGGTTTTCATTTAGATCTCTTACTTTTTTAACGGTGCCAGTCTTTGCACTTAGGCAATTCCCTGCCTTTCCAATAATACTTTTAGTAACTTCATAATATTTTGGAGGATCTAACTTCTAAAATTACAAAAGATGCGTTAATATTTATATGATTAAGGCTTTTATTTAAATCTCTTACTTTTTTAATTGCGCCTGTCTCTGAAGTTAGCCCATTCTCTCTTGCCTTTTGAATAATGCTTTTATTAGCTTCAAATTTTGGAGGACCTGAGTTCTAAAATTAAAAAAGTTGCACAAATATTTGCATGACTAAAAGTTTTGTTTATTTCTCTTACTTTTTTTACTGCACCTGTCTGTGTATGTAGCCCATTCTCTCCTGCCTTTTCACCGATACCCTTGTTAAGTAGGGTAATTTCCGGATAACTTGACTTCTAAAATAAAATAGATGTAGAAATATTTTGTATGATTAAGGCTTTCATCTGTATCTCTTACGTTTTTAATTTCGTCGATTTTTGAACTTAATCCATCCTCTTCTGCCTTTTCAGTAACATTCCTATTAATTTCAGGGCAGCCACAGCTCTAAAATAATCAAGATGTATCAATGTTTAGTATACGATTAATCTTGTATCGTTTCTTCAGTCTTTAACTTCTTGTATGCAAGCTTTACTTACCTTTTTATTTATTTTCCCATTAACTTCATCATTCAAAACTTTCTTAAAATCACCTTTTACAAATTTAGATTCTTCGTTCTTAGCACTTCGTAGATTTTCAGGTTCAATTTCATCAAACTTCATCTCTTTCGCTTTACCAATTCTTGTCGAGTCCTAAAAAGCAAAAAATATTATATGTATATTAGGGTGGGGCAAGAAAAAGTTTGTCGGAATCTTGCTACCCCGGCATTTTCCCATTTAATTCATCAATATAAATGACTATAAAAAAAATCAGCTCAATCGGTGTACTCTAAGCCTTGTGTTTTTGTTTCAGAGGATCAAAGTATTTCATATAAAAGTAACTCAGTAATCACTAATGTAGAGCCAACTGTCATTATATTTCTTTTGCGCATGTATTATATTGTATTAATTACCAGATTACGTTGATTAAAAATGAGTATGTTCCGTTCGAATTTCCTTTATAATGGTAAAGAGACCAGATGCCAGGTGCAAGGCTTAGAGTACTCCGATTGAGCTGATTTTTTTTATGGTCATTTATATTGATGAATGAAATGGGAAAATGCCTGGGGAGCAAGATTCTGACAAACTTTTTTTTTTGCCCCACCCTAATGTATATGAGCAAAAGTTTCATAAAAAATCTAGCAAAAAATGCCTGGCTGAATCCAGTGCTAAAAACAAAAAAAAGCTCAGATTATCAGCAGATCACATTATCCTTTTCAGAAAATGTTACCAATCCAAAAGCCTACAATTTGTCTAAGAAGTTAGTTAAATATTTAAAATGATTTAAGAACTTACACTAGCGGCGTTTAAAGTAGCTTGGTTTGTGTTGATCTGAGCAACAGTCTGAAAAGTTTTTCAGTGTAACTAAATGTGTTATAATGTTTAAATCTAACAATCAACTTACAGTTATGCTCTGATAACTTTTCGGAAATTGTACCTCTGGTTTCACAGTTACCTGCAATGATAAAAAATCAAAAATGTGAAAATGTATTATGTTCTTGACTTACACGTTCCAAATAATATTCTCGTTTGCGTGTTGACGAGCTTGAAGGGCCAGCCTCCTAAAAACCTTTTTATTGGCAGCACTACTAAATAATAAGGTTACTTACCTGATTTTCTTGGTACGTATCCTGCTGTAATACAAATTTCAGAATTAGATTTTAATGCATACACAATATTTCAAAAAACTGTGTACTAGTTAAGTAGTACTCAGACGAGAATGTGCTAGTTATTAGGTTAACGTGCTAAGTAGGTAGTAGAACTACTACAGATCATTTAGAACTACTACAGATCATTGAAAACTACTCTCAGTCACTAACTGACAGACCTACTTTAAATGCATTTTAGCATTTTGGTTCTGATTTCGGAGCTCTCAACAATCTTTAATCACGAAATTTTTAAATAATACAATTAAATTGAAAATTTATTAAAGAAGATGAGTTATATGGCCCCCACCTACATCTCTACACAATGCAACTCCCCTTTTAACGGAATCGATAACATTATGAAGGATACAAGGTGTGTTATTAATTTCTTCAATTTTGTTGCTAATTCTGTGTTAGATAAATCTCTACCATATTTCTCTTTTGTACTTCATTAAATATGAATGTTATTATTAAAAACTGATTTTTTTAAATTTTTTCTTTCAAAAACTGTTAATCTGACAGCTCTTTTCGAAAAGTGACAGTTTAAAATGTTTAAAAAAACTAATTCATACGATTCAAAATTGCACATGATCGATATGTCTATCTCTTTCTTTCAAGGCCAACTCTGAATCAAAATTCCGTTGCTCACACGTTATTAATAGTCCCATAATACTACGAGTTTTATAAAACGGAAAGTTACTCAAAGATTCATAGATAATAGTGAATTAATTTTAAAATTTCTTACCCCAATTTTGAGTGATTTGGTTTTATTATAAAAGATCTGATTTGATCTTCCCTTATAATAAGTTTATAAAAATGATTATGATTAAGTGAACATGTTTCGAGTAGTGATTTTTTTGACTACTGGATGCTAGTTCGACAGAGCTAGAGTTTTAAAGTTGCTCGTAGAGCATGGAAGCTGAAACTCTGACAAGCTATAACTCAGAAACTATGCATTATGGAACGTTTGGGCTGCAGGAGACATTTCAATCAGAAAAGCTTGCGTGATTTTACTGGCTAATTCGATAATATATTATTCAAGATACTTGCAATACAGCTTAATAGAAATTTTATTGTTCTAAAGATAAATAATAATTAAAAGTGGTTGCCGATGTAACTATTTTGAAGCAGATAGAACTTATATTTTAGGAGAAACTCCGAGTAGGCCATAATATGTACCTTGTTTGTTCATTTCCTATAAAGTGTTATGACTTTCACTAAACGCAAAGGGTTTACATTCTTCTTTTCAAATTCTAATAATCTCGGTTTAATGAAAATGAGTGATTTAAAATTAGAGCATAGAAGCGTGATAAAGTTTTTCACAAAAGAAAGCAATCAGCCAAAAATTATACACGAACGTATGACTGCTGTACATGGTGAAAATTGTCCATCATATTTTCAAATAAAATTCTGGTCAAAACAGTTTAAATGGGACAGAGAATCCATTCGAGATGACCCTAAAAGTGATACTAGGACCGAAGACAACATCAAGAAAGTGGAAGAAATGGTGTTACAGGATCGGTTAATCAAAGTTTTGATTATCACTCATGAAATAGGAATCTGCGAAGCATCCGTTTTGACAATTTTACATGAAGAGTTGGGGATGAATAAGTTGTCAGCGAGTTACATATAGCTCTGATTTCCATGCATTGATTCACTATTAATAATTAACCAACATATATATTTTATGCAGAGATATGTTTTCTATTTTTAATATATGTATTGTAATTTATTCTAATTATATTTTGTAATGGATTGTAACTTATTCTAATCATATTCTACTTAATGTAAATGTTATTTTATTAAATCACTTCCAGCGTGCAGAAGTCAGACTAAGGACGATATCAAACAAAGAAACTCTCATCCGGTCACACCCTGGAAGCACAAACTATAAATACAGCATCAAGCTGCAACCTCGCCAGAGTTAATACAGCATCAAGCAGTAACATACTTGTCCACCGAGCAACGAAAGTGTACTGTAGTTTGCATCATTGTAAAACCGTAGAAGTCAGATTTGGCGACTTTATTGTGTATTTACCAATAAATACTTTATTAAATTCTGGACTCCAAATCTTTTAAAGTTTATAATTAGCGTGCTATATTTCGAAAATCCTGACTCCTAAACAAAAATTGTGTAGACAAGAAATTTTCGAAGAAAACTTCTTCACGGAGGCTCTAGTTCGTGACAAAGACCTTTTTAGGTATTCCACTAGGATCCCCCAACAAAACAAGAATCAATGCAATGGTTGCACAAAGGTTCTCCGCCACCCAAAAAAGCAAAGGCGCATGCATCTGCAGGAAAGCTGATGGCGGCAGTATTATGGGATGATTAGGGCATTCTTTGGATTGAATATACGCAAAAGGGGTTTACAATTACTGCAGATGTCTGCAAAGAAACAATTAAAAATTTTAAAATTGTTATACGCCAAAAGAAGTCCTCTAACTTTAACCTAAAAACTTTATTGCTGCACGACAACCGTCGAATTCACAAGGCTCACAAAGTTCAGGAAGAAATCAACAACTGTGGGTCTGTTGATTTAAACACTCTCCTTACAGTCCTAACCTATCTCCGTCTGATTATTGCCTTTTTCCTAAGCTAAAGAATCACTTGCGAGGACGTCTATTTTCTGCAGATGAAAAACTGAAAGAGGCTATTTCCGAGTTTTTTAAGTTACCATCAGATTTTTCTTGGTATCGCGCTATTGGAGAAGTTGGACTAAGTGTGTAACTGTTAAAAGTTGATATGTTGAAATATAAAATTTTGCTTTTCTTTAAATTATTCTTTACTGGTTAGGTAGATTTCAATTTTATCTTACCTGGATCTTGTTGGGTATGTTAAGTCGTATTCTGTTCGAACAGGGAACTGCAAGCCGAAAGAATCAATTACTTAATACCGATGTTCATTTGTCACCTTAGAAAAGTTTTCTCTCTTTAACGAAAAGGGGAAGGTAAGGTGAATTAATGAAGAAAATTTTAGATAATAACTGATTTAAAAATTTTCAGGGTGCAGTACACAGCTTATCAAAACTATACTAGAAACTTCGAATGTCATGGTAGTTTTTAAGTATCATTTTAAATACACTAATCCTGTGTTATCCAAACACTTCCTGACATTCTGCTGAATACTATACAATGTTATTGTCACTTATTTCAGTCCACATTTAGACAATCAATTTTCTGAACTTTTCTAACATATTCAAATTAATATGAATTACATGAAAGATGCGTTTATAAGCAGATTCCACATTTCAGGAGTTATCTCCTAACACCTTTTCGTATATCATGTCAGTATTGTACCTGTAACGTCGTATGCTTGGACTAGTAGTCAGAACTATTTATAGGACTGGTTCTGAAGACACATACTCTCTAAACCCAATTCAAAGTTTTTCATCCTTACTATTATACAAGTTTTTTTATAACACTAGAAAAGCCCATAAATCTGGAGAATAAAAGCACTAAACCATATTAAAAACAAATTTTAAAAACATTCATTTCCTGTTTTTGAAAACATTCACGTCATAGAGTACGTCAGATTTCTACGACTAAGTCAGTTCGCTCACCGGAACAACACGACTACGACGCGACTGCGACCCCACTAAAAAAACGTAAGGGATAATCGCAAAGCAATATAACGATATGTTCTTCGCACACCAAGGTGATTATATTAGTTGGTTTCAAAAATGTCTAGTAGTTCGGATAATGATGATGTTGCAGCTATGCACTGGTATACGCGTAAGCAAAGATACAAAAGGAAATAGTAGAAACATGTATTTATTAAAAATAATAAACGAAGGCGTGCTTTTGTGGGTACAAAAGAATTGCTAAATGATAAATAAAAAATCTCAGACATTCTATAAATTGTCAAACGAACTTTTCTATGAATTGACTGAGAAAGTAAGACTATATAAAGAAGCCGAAGTTTTAATGGACGTGACCCACCTACGTTAGCTTTATGACCACGGTCGCTCTTGGGGGGGGGGCACAAATTGAGCTACGCTCAATTAGCGCGTCAGTTACATTTGTAAGAACTACTAGTATCTCACTGGTGGGAGCGAGGTTGCCTATTCTAACTTTCACTGCGGACGAGTCCAACCTCAAGTATGGCTGGGACTTGGAAACTGGGTCTCCCTAGGATATCCCAGAATTTAGCTACCCCACCCTACCATTTAAGGCTTGGTGAGCCACAACAAAGCCACCTCTACCCTCTACCTAAAAGTAGAGCCCCAGGCAATACCAACTAGGAGGTGCGGTTCTCTTAAGCGTGAGAGGTTATACATTCTCATCAACATCCTTTATAATGTGACCCCCCAATAGCCATCCTGGTATTGGCCATACATATAAATCTTAAGTCACCGAAGTGACTCAAACTACTAGTCCATCGCAAGGTTGACCTCGCGGCATCCAACCCACACTACAATGCGAATACCCAGAAAGAAGCATATGGTGATACTGTCTCCATTTAGACAGCGATCTGGGGGTCGCTGCTGGGATAAACTTTGCTAGTATGGACTTGGGTTCTGGAATCTAGACCCGTTCTGAACTTGCCCCCAAACTAAGAAACGGACCGTGAGACCAGTCCAGTCATAGTGTAGCGATATCAAACGCCGACCCAAGACCAAATACAAGCTGTAACTAATATAACTAGAAACTTCGTCGTGGGGAGTAACTGTAATGATTTAGAACATTTTTTTATCTTCCATGTGGTCGCTTCCTACTAGTTTTCGAGAAAATCGCGTTTTAAAATTTAAGTACGCCCATTGTACTCACAATACATTAAAAATACGAAACAAGCAAAAAGCTTTTTTTTAAGCGACCTCATGCTAATAAGGAAAATATGTTCTAAATCAATCTAAGTTACGCCGAAAAATGGAAAAATTATGAAAAACACATAATAGAAGAAGAAGCAATAATGTGAAAAATCGACAATCAGTTGTTATAAACATTGATGATAGTGATAGTGATACTGTTCTTAACGTTGACGGCACAACGCTAGTGACGGACAATAACAATAACACAGCAATTCATAATATGTATATAATTAGCTGTTACGTACACTAAAATTTTGAAACGTTAATATTTCCAATCAAGAACTTCCTTAATATTTTATATCAATATTATTGTTTGCAAATAGTTCAATTATATCTGTAATTAAAAAAATTTTATGTGTAATTTTATTTAAAAAATACTTGGCATACAGTTTAAGTATCGCTGACACAAAGAGCCAAGTTAAACGATGTAAGGTAATTAAAAGAAGATCAGCGTTACCAGGTCTAGGGAAACTTCCTCAAATTTGGGGAAAAACGTCAGGTTCGCGAAACTTTCTAGATAAATAGAGGTTTTGGTTATATGGGGTGTTTAACATTTAAACCAGGGTATGTGGTTTAAATTTTGGAGACTTTTTGAAGATATTCAGAATTGTACAATAATACACTACAGTGCATATAGTTAAATTCCATGATATGATGATATGATTAAATGCATTAAATTGAATTTTGATTGAAATTAGACTTTTTGGTAAAATTTATTGTCTAATTAATAACTTCATTACTTTTTAATAAAATTATAATATTCAATTTGTAATTTAATTAGAAAAATTGAAATATAATTATAATTTTGTAATTGGTGTAATGAGTAAGATTAATAATAATTATCTTTGTAAAAACTAGGAACATTGATTTTATTTTTAATAGTTTGTACACAGGAATCACCAACACATGTAATAATAGTGTACAGACACCTGTAGCTATTATTAAAAAGATTTACTACCTACGTATATGTATTAGGATGCCCGTTATTTTGCAAAAGTTAAAGTTTGTAGCCCCCCCCCCACAAGATTTGGTCAATATTAACCCATGCCACCGAGAGGTTAAAGTTTAAATGGGATTTAACATGGGTTTGGAGCACTTCTAGAGATTTTGTGTCATAACTTTTTATATTTTTATGTTTTAACGTGGAATATTGTGTACTTATGTGGTTGAAGCTGCTTAACACGAATCTGATGCCAAAAAGACTTTGTCAGTTCCTCGAAAATGCTCATTTTAGTGAAATCGGCCGCTTTTTTGACAGCTGTCAACTGTCAAATGAGTTTCCGACAGCTTGAATTTTATAATATTCGTGTTTAGCAGTTCCAACAACATCAGTATATAAATTCTTAAGTTAAAACATAGAAAAATAAAAAGTTATGCCAGAAAATCTCTAGAAATGCACCAAATCCATGTTAAATCCCATTTAAACTTTAACCTCTCGGTGGCACGGGTTAATAATATTGACCAAATGGGCTGAAATTTTGCACAGCTTATTTTTTGATATTTAAAAGAGATCTAGAGAGGGGGACCTAAAAAATTGTAACTTTTGCAAAATAACGGCCACCCTAATATATATAGACATAAATTCATTTAGCTTTTTAACAGGCAAGGTTTACAAAGAAGGTAAAAATATAATATACTACAACGGCAAAAAAACGAAAACGCCAATTTTTTTTGCTGTTGTAAATGGGTATATTGTGTTAAAATCAAGAGTGCTAATGTCATAATATTTTTTAATATATTAGACAGTTGTTATCAAAAGTTTTTGACGTTTAAATAACCTTTAAGTACCTAATTCATAACATTAAACCCCACTTACAATGTGTAAAATTATCAAAAACGTTAACTTGTTGAATGCTGCTGTTTTTTATTTTTTGGCCGCGGCTGTACCTACAGATTTCTTTGGACAAATTGGGACGGTTTTACTATCTAGGGATTTCTGGGGAAATTTTGGAGACTCCATCTGGGAATATACTCATTTCATATCTGGCAACACTGTAGGAGATTAGTGCTTGGAAACACAAGAGCAGGATTTATTTATGATTGGAAGGTATCTATTGTGGTCGAAGAAGTGTTACTTTGAAATGGTGTTACGTCGCTTTCCATAAAGCACTATGCTGAACTTAATCTATGAAACCATCAGTTACACCTATTCATACAACCCCTAAACTTCATTGAGCCTGATAACCACTGATATGATAGTCGAGGCGAATCCTAGGTTGAGAAATATCACCAAGGCAAACCTAGTTTGTTATGCGAACCTAGAGGAACAACCATGTAGTCATCCACCATATATTGTTGCTGTCTCTATGGTTTGACGTCTATGGTATGATGATGTGTAACAGTAAATAGGTATATAATAATCGTGGATCTCCTGGATACTGTATAAGTGTAAGTCTTTTGATAAATATTTTATCATACAAATTAGGGTTCGTCTTTGTTATAGTCTGAATGTAGGTATATATTGCAGGAGAGGATTGAATAAAGAAGACGTGTATTCCAGCGCATAGTATATTGCAAAGAGGAGATGTTATACACAAGGTGATGATAGTGTCTGTAGCATTGGTTAATCGATTAGAGTGAACTAGATGTAGAATTTCCCAGTGAGAATTATAACATGTGCACATTCTCCTATATTTCTAACACACTCTATAAAAAACATGAGCCATGCATAGATTGTGACACACACACGCACACGCACACAGTTATCTATTCTTTACGTAAGTGGAGTTTTTATGAAATTACACAACTGACGAGACAGAGTAAATTTTGTTGAAAAACATTGGAAACATCATATGCGAATCAGTGTTAGAGGAAGATTGTAATCCATGAAAACCATCAGGAGAAAACTCCTACTGGTTTAATCATAATCTATAGATCCATGCTCGCTGAGTGCAAAATATGTAAATATAATTAATTATAAATTTATTAAACTGGGGAAAATTCTTCGTTGCTACACCCTGAAAACTTAAATACAGTCTTGTGCAAGCACATATTGTCATGGTTATAAAAAAGTGATTCCATTTGCATAGTATATTACAAAGCACTACAAAGGAAAGTATGGATGCATAACACATCCCCCTGTCTCGTAAAAGATACATCCAGGGTGCAGTTGTGATATATTCTATTCTGTTTTATGAAAAACTAAAGAAACCTAGAAAAAGCCTTTTAGTTCTGTAAGACTTCGAGTGAATGTAACTGACCGCAAATAACTGAGAGGTTATGTTTAACAAACGGCCTGTGCTGCACACCGTATAATACGTAAATGCGAGCTGTGAATATAAAAATCTCTTTGTATTCGGTTCGGATTGTATTTGAAATAGAGTTCATACCATATTGCAAATCCAGCTTAATATTAAATATGTCGTATATGGAATAAGAACTGAAAAGTTGTAAGCAAAGCTATACTTACAAAAATACAATTTTTGAAGGTACAAGTTAGAACCATAAGGTTCTAGGTAACAAAATATTCTAACATTAATGAAAATGTCACTACCTACAGAAAACTGTTTTTCAGGTATGTTTTCTTTGTACTCAGGTTTATTGATTTTGTAACCTAACCATAATGATGACGTATTCGTAGTAAGTAATATATTGAAGTAATTCTAAAGTCGTAATAATAAAGTAATTCCACTACTACTGCAATAATTCTTTTACAAAAGTAACGAGATACTTACCTCTGGCTCTTTGTCTATATGGGCATACAGTTGTTCAAGTATTTCGTCTACCTAAAAACAAAATTAAAAAATAACTAATGTTAGAGACATTTTAAAACACAAATATTTAAATATTTTAGGCAGAAAAAACATATTCCAATTTTAAATACTTTTAAAACTTTATAATCTATTATTATACGGGATGGGACGTTTCGGTGCGACCGATCCGGCGCAGGCGAATCGGTCCAAGGACGTTTTAGCGCAGGACGTTTCGGTGCGAAGACGATTCGGCGCAAGTCGGTTCGGCGCGAGGGCGTTTCGGCCCGATATACCCAATCATGTAATATAAACCCTCTGAAGAAACTGGAACTTTTAAATTTTATAGATTTATTCTGTCCGGACGAAAGAGCAATCTTTAATTTATGCATAAATGGATTCCGAACAACACTCCGGTTTATGACATGTGAAATACGGAATTAAAAAGTGTCTAAGTAATGTTATTTAACCTTGCGATATTTTTAAGTCTATTAAAATTGTTGTTTACAAGATTAAATACTCCAAATTGTAGTGTTGTGTTCTGATGCACTGGAAAAAGTTTTTTAGTAACTTCAATTTATGTGGAAGTTAAATTATCCGCTACTAGCGGTCAGTCCCGGCTTCGCACGGGTGGACATTTATTTTTAAACATTTTGGGATAAACGTAGAGTAAATGTATCTTTATGCAGGACATAAGCAGTTTTTTTTTTCAAATTACTATTTATATTTTTCTTATGAAGTGGAAATACCTATTTCTTATATGTACACGCCCCTCTCCCGCACTTCGGCGCCCCCTCCCTCGCCGTGTTGGCCGCTGCTCTGCGTGGGGCCACACCGGCCACGGTGCGGCGGCGTTTATTTTACTATTAGTATTTTGTTTAAATTGACATTTTTAAATTCGTAATATCTTTTGAATGGAATGTCCTATTTGAATGATTCAAAAAGTAATCTACAGGTATTGAAACAGTCTTGAATACGAAATGATTTATTTGGATAAGGATTAATACAAAGGTATGGATAACATGGTCTGATTTTGGTCGGCATTTCTGTCAACTTTTAAAATGTAAAAAAGTAGTTATCGTGACATAACTACAATAGTTGGACAAACGGTATGCGAAGTTTTTTGTAGATATTGATATGCTCCTTAATATTGTAGAACATTTTTTTGTTCTATCATCAATAGTTTCCGCAGCGCATGCGATGAAAGACATTTTATGGCTAATATTTGTACACCTTGGGTTACATTATTTAAGTTTTAGTAGAGATCCCTAATTTTTTCTAGTAATAAATATAGCCTATGTTACTCAGGGATAATGTAGCATTCTAATGGTGAAAAAATTGAAATCGGTCCAGTAGTTTTTGAGTTTATTCGTTACAAACATACAAATCTTTCCTCTTTATAATATTAGTATAGACTAGTGTAGACCGCTAAAATAACGTTTCACGCCGAATCGCTCGCGTCGTATTGGCTGCACTGAAATGTCCTAGACTGATTAGTATAATCTTCTAGATTATTAAAAGAATTTCTTATGACTTATTTTATAATTTTGTATTACACAAATTGTAAGCTATAATAAAAGTTATTTTCTCGTTCGAAAACATGACGTCGGAGTCTTCACCATTTCGTCATCTAACCTCATCTTGATGAGTTGAGTCAATATAGTCTAAATCTACAATATCTGAATTAGTCCATAAGTAATGAATATAGAAGGTGAGATAGACAACATGACAAGCATTATCGTCTACATATAAACGCATCTAAATTGGTTTGTTAAGACCAAGATATCAAGAGTTCAAAAAATAATGTAGGTAATCATCTCGGATAGCTCAGCGGTAGAGCTTCTGCCTGGATTGCAGAGAGTACTGGATTCGATTCCTGGTCGGAGATGATAATTTTTCTATATGATTATAACTTTTTAAATTCCTATAAATAATTTAGAAATAATTAAAGGAAAAAATGACAACAAAAGTGAGAAATAGAGGTCGTTTCGAATGTGGGTTTGTGTAGCATCACTGAAAATAACACCATGTATTGTATACATTGTGATAGTAAGTAAGAAGGATTACGAAAACTCGAAAGAAATAATGTGGAAATCACTTTAAATTTCTATGGAGCAAGAAGAGAAAGCTAAGCTAGGCTACCAGCGATTTTTTAAATTATTCTACGAAAACAGAAAATATTTATAAATTGCTGAATATCTTTGGTAATTAAACATTAAAGTTTAATCAAATTTGGCTAAGATTAATTTAATAAAAACTTAATATAGAACACTTGAGCAAGCTATTAAATGAATCCTATCATTTCCTAATTTTAGAAAGTTAATTAATTCACACCCAATAAACGCATACACAAACTCATTTATAATTATTTTTAGTTTATATGTAAATTAAATGAATTAGTGTACTCCGATGTCATAAAGCATCAACTGCCACGAAATCATGTAGCGGTCAACACAGCTATAAAAATAAAGTGACAGTAAATATCGCACTCTTCTGTATTTTACACGAAACGTTCCTGATATATCCATGAACATGCGTCATACGGTAATCACGTTTTGGGCAACTGTATATATTTATATTTATTAATTTCAAAATTGCAATTTTATAATAAAAATCTAAACATTCAGCAGTTACAGAAATACGTATTGGCTTAAATCAAATACAATGTGTGGTTAGGAGACACCGTTTAAACTGTAATGAATTTATAAATACTTTATGTTTTCGAATAATTAAAAGAATTAGCGGTAGCGATGACTAAACATCAATCGAATTTAATTTTTTTAGATTCTGCTTACTTTTATTCAATATGGAATGCTATGAAAGGGTGTAGCAATACAAATTAAAAGCAAAATGTTTTGAATCACCCTAATGGATACTGTACATTCAATGTGTTCTCTGGTTATATCAAATGACAAATGGCAAGAAAGTTGATTTTTATTATAGCAGGGAGAGTATATTCTCACCACCATGAAAGACATTTGAATATCCATGGACGAAGATATTAGGACGGTAACTGTCTTGCTTGCTTATTCAGGGTGTCCATTTAGTTCACAATTATTCGATATCTCCTAAACTATCAAATATCGACTAAAGGTTTCTTGGTTGACAAAGATACATACTTTAAAAATATTTACAACAATACAGGGTGTTCACAAACGCGGAACAAATGGAACTACGGTTTTTTTAAATGGGACACCCTATATATTTTACCCAGAATTGATTCTCCTTCAGTTGTTTCAACTGACAACTCTACTGTTCTACTGTTCAACAGTAGATTATTTTTTGAATCTATTGCAACGTTGCCAATTTATAAATTATTTGCGTACATTTCTCAGTTTTGTAAGGTCGTAATAAATAAGTCACAGTTTATTAATTTAATTGAATTTTACAAACATTATAAAAAATTTTTGCAGACAGTATTATCAGTGTCCTACAAACACTACCAAATGTTTTCAAGTTTTGTTTATGTACTGCGTGTTTTAGCTTTACAAATTTTACCCTTAAATTTTGATAAGATTAAATCAAATTTATTCAATTTCTGAAATGGAACACTCTGTGTGTGTGTGTGTGCTTTGCCGGAAACTTAGACTTCTGCTCAATAAATGCGGCGTTGCCAGATTA
The DNA here is from genome assembly GCA_929113105.1 of Agrypnus murinus. Taxonomy (NCBI): domain Eukaryota; kingdom Metazoa; phylum Arthropoda; class Insecta; order Coleoptera; family Elateridae; genus Agrypnus; species Agrypnus murinus. The sequence goes on from OV816023.1 coordinate 95,679,106, forward strand.
TGAATTTTTTCCTTAAAATTTCTAATTCTGTGAGAGAATTTGAATAATTTGAGCACCTTAGAACTTTTGACAATCACTACGATGTCTTGTACTTCATGGTACTTCAAAGTTTACACTTGTGTACAAAATACTTAATATTTAGCCTTATTATTTATCGCCAGCAGACATTATTTTATATTCTCAAAATTCCAAATACATTTAAACCTTTAAATCATCCTAGCTAGCCATGAAAAATAAATCAGTAGTTCAATGATACTTTTCATTTACTTTAGTTTTGATATCTGTTATTAAGAGTATCTTATTTTTCTTGTTACTAAAATACTATTCCTTAGAAGAATTAATAAATGTATGTTCTAGGAGAAATCGATGAAAACTGTCTCTTAGTCTTGCGAATATACACTAAAACATTTTCGCAAACCGAAAAAAGACTTGACAGTACAGGTAAGCTAGTGTTGAATCTTTATAGTATGCATATTTGGTAACCAAAAGATTTTTGTGTTAAAGGTTTTCCTCTATATTTAATAGTTTAGGCGATATCGAATAATTGCGCACTAAATGAACACCCTGTATAACATATCAAACCAATATACCATATTATCATGCAACATCCTTAATAGCTAAATGTTGTTATCTATTTCTAGTTTATAATCTTAAGTAATTTATTGTTCAATTATTTTTAAAACTGTTTTCAATATAATGCTTACCTCTGCCGATCCTTCTCGTTTAACGACTTCTTGATCATTCCTTCCACAATTAAATAAGCAACATTTACAGATCTAAAAGAATAAGAATAATTATGAAATAAACATGGTTAAATAAATTATAGACTATTGGCATTTATTTGAATACCACATTCATATCAATGCTACTAACTACAATAGTTAAACAACACACACAACAACACACCTTATATAAAAATAGTAACATATCCATTGACAAACATACAGTGCTATTTAATTACCATGCAATATATGTATATATGTAAAATGTAAAAGAGCGTGCTGTATAACTGGTTGCCTATGTGTGCATAATGCTTTTACTTGATTATTTTCAAATGCAACATAGGGTAAATTGCACATATTGCAATTAAATTTAATAGCACTGTATAATAAATCGAAAAGCTATTCATGTTACTTGTTATTAGGGTCAGTTAGTGTTTATTGGTTAGTTAGATATTTGCACAATGCGGTTATGACCAATTGCTGCATTTGTTGAGTTGTTTAATTTAAAGAAATTTAGCAAAAATAAATCGAAAAAATTAACCAAGATACCATAAATGCAAACGATCTGAACCAGGAGGGAACCACTGGGAAGGAACAGTGAATATTAGAAAATATAAAATAATTAACTGCAGTAGTTAAATAAAAAGTATCATAAATAAATTTAAAAAAAGTAAGAAATCTAAAGACCATAGACAAAAAACCATTACAGAAACCAACGTATACAGCTTAAAAAAAAAACGTAAAATTAAATGTAACTTCTATGAACAACAATAAAAGTAAGTACAATTTTGTCCATACAACTGAAATGTCTAATTCTAATGATATAAAGTTGAGAACTTTTACTTCTGGTCTTATGGGCAAAATTGTAGTACTGGTGATCAAACTCGGAGAGTATTAAATAATAAGATTATAGGGCACCTGTTTGGTCGAATATCTATGAAACTGTATGCAGGCATCCACTAGGAGCTCCACTTCGCAGCTAACATCTTGATGAGGCTACTTGTTTCAGAGTCGAGTTTCAAAAAAGTACTTCACAAAAGAATGCAGTTAACAAAAACATAGGAATTAAAATATTGAATTTGGTTTACACCTTAACCATTTTACAGTATTTGTTGACTTTTTAGTAAATCCAGCATATATATAAGGTAGGTTAGAAATAATTTTGGCTTATTGTTTTAATAAACATCAAACATCTCCTTTTACTATGATTTACCATTTACCAGATGGCCCAACAGTGGTACCGAGAAATGTTAAAAGATTTTTATAATAAAAAGTACTAAAATACTACTAGATTAGTTGTTAATCAAATAATGTCCTACATAATAATGTAATAAGTCCAAACTTACGAATCTGAGGAAAAGTCGTATAGGATTCATCTAAAACATAAAAATAAAGTTGCAAATTTAAAATAAAATTAAGTTTACAAGTACAAGTAATTAAAGGTTGTAAGTACCTCACATGTTGTAGAAGTACCATCCATTGAAGATTCATTTGCGTCCGTCGTTGCCATATTTTTCTCTCTCTAGTAACAAGAAAATAATCATTAAGACAAAAAACGACATAAATTTAAATTGACTTACTTCAGAAATGATTTCTCTTATTTGAATTTGCTTCTTCTCGTAGCACCACTAAAAGAAATAACAAGGATAAATATGTTTAACATATTAGTTACAATATTAGTTAACTTTTCAAATATAGAAACGTATTCATTCAAAACTAACAGAAACCTACTAAGCATTGTATTTTCTACAGTTTAGAATTATGGCCTTTTAAGTCAGACAAAAAAATAATTTAGAAAATATATAACTTCAGTGAACTAAATAAGAACATAAGAGACATAACTTTTATAAGTTAGGATCAAAGACAAAATAGATTCCACTAAACAGCAAGCACACATACATGAAGCAGCCGCTACTAATAAAAACGGAGTGATTATTCGTACACACTGTATGTACGAATAGTCTGGAGGCTATTCGTACTCACACTCAATTTCGCGAATAAGAGGTTTAAATGTGTTATTAGGTGATAAACTGGGATATTCCGATATTGGGATATCGTAAGAGTATTTATTTATGATCAAGTCGGCTGAGGGGGCGAGTTTAATTATTTGTTCACGACTATGTTATAATATACTCATTATAGTTGCGTTTGTTTAATTATAATTATATACATTATTCACTACTAGTAGGTTTCAGTTTATTTTTAAAATTTGCTATGTATCAAAACAATGGCTCATGGCATATAATAGTATATTATTCAACGAGTGTATAATGATGATTTACTCGGATGATTTACGACACTCGCGTACCCCTCGTGTCGTAAACTTCATCCTTGTGAATAATAGCCATTATATGCAAGTAGAGTACTATGCTTTGTCCACGACGATTAAATATTTTTGATTAGATTTATACTTTAAAATAATTTTAGAAATGTATAAACGATGTTGACGTTTCAATTTAATTAGTGAGTTCTATATGCCATGAGCCATTCTTTTGACACATAGCGGCCTACTCGATAAAATTTTAAAAAGAAATTGAAAGTAGGGTGAATAATGGTATACTAATCACCGCTAGTAGCGATTAATGATTAATCCTGCTAGTAGTGACTAATGTATATAATTGTAAGTGAACATAGACAACTATAATGTGTATATTATAACAAAGTCGTGGACAAGACTCATTAATTAAATTAAAACGTCAACATCGTTCATACATTTCTAAAAGTATTTTGAAGTATAAATCTAATCAGAAATATTTAATCGTTGTCGACAAAGTATAGTATTCTACTTGCATATAATGGCTATTATTCACAAGGATGAAGTTTACGTCACAAGCAGTACACAAGTGTCGTAAACTTCATCCTTGTGAATAATAGTCATACTGTGCATTAGCTTTGTTGAAGCCATCTTTTTAATAACAAAAGTGAAATTAATTTGAAAAATCTGATCATTCTAATATCATAATAAATTAATAAATAATTAAATAATAACCTTGCAAGCAACACTACTTTGATTTGTGAAATGAACCGCTTTTTTACATGTTTCTCATTTTAATAGATGCACTCCAATGGATAATGATATCAGCTGGGGACAATTTTAAGACTTATGAGGACTTGAAATGGAGAAGATAAAAGAATATGAAGATAGTAACTTTATTATTTTTACAGGAGAAATAGCATAAAGCTGACACAGGCAAGAAAAAGATACAAAACTTCTTATAAATATATCACAAAAATAGATGGTAAGACCCTAGAAGAGAAGACCTAATAAGAGTACCCTTTCTAAAGAAGTACACATTTCTTTCTTTTTATTATATAGCTTTTTATTTTCACTAATTTCCACAAATTACGATCGAAGTCAAGTTTTGCTACGCTACAACTATCAAGCTTATTCTGTACAATTGCGGACACAGAATTCTGGTCCAACAGTTCCGTTCCATTAACATAAACTGTAAAACAGACCTTATGTGTCCATAATCTCATTTTTAACTCTTGTCATATTTGACATTTTGTGCTCATAACAGTTTAACGTATATTGACATAATACTTAGTATATTAAGCACGAAGAACGGTAATGGTATTGTACCGGTCGAAGACCATCTTGTGGATAATGACAATAAAGCATAGACTACAGCCTAGAGGCTATACTACACACTGTGTGTACGAATAGCATCCAAAATATTCGTACACACTGTATGTACGAATAGTACGAAGGCTATTCGTACACCCTGTGTGTACGAATAGTCACTCAGTAATAAAAACGGAAAGTTTGTTAAAATTCAAGTAAATTTTGGCAAAATCATTAGTTTACATTCCAAACAAGCTATAATTATATCTTCCATTGACAATGGGAACTCAAAAAGTATGATGATAACAAGACTTCCTACAGAAATAAAGAATGGCGATATATGGAGTACTAGCCTTACGCCTAAAGGCAGAAAGGCTCAACGATTAAGTAAGTAAATAAGATATATGGAGTACCAGTTAGTCACCCATTAGAAGAAATCCACGATGAAGTAATAAACCAGTCAGAAAACTTAATCGATGATGATATTATCATCAAACATAAATTTGTACCTAGAGGGAGGAGTTACATTATCAAAAAAGATGAAACTCTAAAGTGTGCTAAATGTAGCAGAGCAGAATTAAAGATGACAAGCATGAGGCAACTTCTGTTAATAAAGAAAGCAAATAAACTTATAGCTAAAACGGATTATGACATTCGAGGGGATTGATTTGTATTTGCTTTCAGCAAATCTCCAAAAGGCAAGATTCCTCATAAACGAACTACGACATTTACCAGAAAAAAGGGATGTATACAAGAATCCAACTGAGTACTATCAGATAACATGTCGAACATTCCAAGCTACGAACAGCACAAAATAATACATCACATGTTCTAGCAAGACCATATTTAGAACAAATACATCAGAAATATAGATAATAATATAATAATAATTGCTACAACCCATAGCCTGGAAACCAGGCCCCAGAAGCTATAAGCTTGTGCGGGAGGGAGGGGGCGATTATTATTATTACGTAGGCCCTATGTGCGGCTGCAGCCGACTTACAGATGAAACAGCGCAAATCCCACATTTGTGTCACAGCTAAGGAAAACTGCAGAAAACCTTAACCAGATCTGCCGGCACCGGGAATCGACCTCGAGCCGCTTGGGTGAAAGTCCGGTACTCTAGACATTACACTACCAAGGCTGTAAATAGAGATATACCCCTTCTCGTCATAAGAGACTCGATTAGTAGATCTCTGACTTGGTATTGAAAAATGCTTGATGAACGACCAAAGACAACCATTATAAGTCCATTACTGTTAAATAAAATTACGAATTCAAAGGTCCATGTAGGCGTGCTGTATAGTGAGACTGGTTGAATGTAGAAGAAACTACTGCGAAATGTCTGCGAAAAATAAGTTGCGAAAGATAAAATTTACGAAAAGTATACACAAGAATACACCCAATATATGACCCATGAATATGACCCAAACCTTAAACAGATTGATGAGTTAACAATAGACTACCGACACTAACAACCTGGATAGATATGTAGGAAAACTAACAACAAGTTTCAATAAAACTAGGCAATAAGGACGGTTATTCGGACCTTAAAATGGTCGGAGAAATCGAAAACACAAGACCAAGCAACTTCATCAATTCAAGAACAAGACCAGGCAAATTCACAAAGGCAGAAACAAGAACCCTCAGCCCAGCCCACTTACTGATCTAACAACTCCAGTACCAGTTAAATAAAAAACTGATCCCACAACTGCTCTGTTGATTATCAAAGTTTAGTAGAGCAATACATACTATTAATTTAGCAAGCAAAGCTGGAAGAGCCTGGGTTAAGTTCGTAGAAGTTCAACTAGCAGAAAATCCTTTCAGGACTGTTCATGCATAAGTTGACTGACAAAATTAAATTCAATAAGATACAAACCACAGTCTATGTACCGAATGGCATACAAATTGTACTTTAAGAAGACATATTACAAGCGGTCTTGGTACCTGATGATGAATTACAAACGAATTCCATAATGCATCAGCAAACAAGGAACAGATATGATAAGCTCACAGAGACACCTGCAGACATAACTCTAAACGAGATGGATATTGCATATATGCGAGGTTATATGCAATATAAATCCATATAAAGAATGAAATATAGAAAAATAATAGCTGTAGTGTATAAAAAAGTGAAAGATATCTTTCATAATTTATACAGATCCTGCTCCCATTTGAGATACTTTCCAGATGTCTAATAAACAGGAGACTCAATAGCTATAATGAGAAGCGTAAAAAAAATATCCGCAAGATCCAAACTCATTCAGACCAATACCACTTTTATCTGAACCTGGCAAGATACTTGAAAGGTTAATTTTAAGGTTAATGCAGCTTGAATTTTTTTTTATTCATATAAGGCAAATCAATTGTAGAAGCACTGACTGAGATTGCTAACTATCGTTACCGCCTTTGACAATCTCTGGTGACCAACGTTAATACCCAAAAGATAAGCAGGTGCAGATACCTATCCTCACAAAACATATCTACTAGAAAGAATGTCACCAAAGTATACCCGTGGAGGGTCAGTAATGAAACCCTTTATATGTAATTTAAGCAGTTTAATGTATAAAAGCAGTCTCCATGGACTAAAAAGCGAGCTTAGGACTGCTGGGCTTTAAACTGGAGACAGAAAACACTAATATTAAAAAATACCAACTAGCGATATATCCACAATGCCCTATGCTATAGAAGTGTGGGAGCACCAAACAATAACACAACAAAGCGATAGATTGAGTTCGACACAAACGATATGTTTGAGAACCACGAAGTGTCCACCACTACATATTCTGTTACCATTTATAAAGGTTCTAAGTCGAACTAAAAAGACATGGAAGAACAGATTTCCTGGGAAATCTTATCACTATTGAAGAATTAAGGACATTTAGAAATGTCCATTCACATTAACATTCACTATAAAGAACAGATAAACGCGAGATAGCAATTAGACTGGAGCGCATCATAAAAAAAATTGACTGACCTATGAGTTAATTCTAATTTCCAAAATGTTAAAGTGTGGCTCAGCTAGGCAACTACACCCTTCCAGCCCAGAAACGCACATCGAAAAGGATAGATAGAGCAGTAACGGAGACGACTTTTCTGTGAAGAATCAGATATGCATCTACATCGACTGGATCGATGCTCAAACTTTGAACGAGAACAGTTACACGATCTATTAGAGATCTTTCGAATCAATCCAGCAGGACACATAAAATATATATCCAGAAACATCAACGCCCTTTGAAAAAGCTACAACCCTACTCGGGAAACTAGAGTCGTCCATTTATCACACCTAGTACTAAACTGCAGAGCACTTTGGTATCAATGTGTCAGAAATAAGTATTACTAAGTATTTAATAATGTTTACGGTACATCTTAAAATAGGAAGCAACCTGGAAAGCAGGCTCTGGGGTAATAAGTAATCCAGTGGCGGCTCGTCGGGGTGGGCGGTGCCCACTCGATTTAAAATATTTTTTTAAATTTTTTTATTACTTTGCGTTCTTCTTAATTAGTAAATTCATATTTCATAGCCTCCTAAGCGGCTTAAACTCTAGATTTTTCCATGCGCTGGGTAATATAAGAAAAATGCGAATTCAGTTTTGTGTCAATAGGACAGGCTTAGGCGGACAAGCCCGCTGCATCACCGTAAAGAAAAACATGTGCTGTTTATTTATTTATTTATTTAGTTATTTGCTTTACTTTTGTAATCAATTTACTAAGTTCATATTAATTTAAATTTGTATTTAGGGTTCTGTGTTGACACTTTTATAATAATATGATTTTTATTTTTAAGTATATTAAACATTAATTGTTTCTAATTCTTGTAGTACTAGGTACACATTTATCACTCCAACATCTTACTTTATTACTGTTTGATTATTAAAGTTAGAAACGTTAATTAGTAAGTTTTACTTAAAATACTAACCTCGACAAATTAAACCTAACTGCCAAATTCAATTGTTCAATTAATAAGCATTGTGCACAGAAACACAGTAACAAAAACAACTGTATCTCCCAACTCTGGCGTTCTTAAAAAGGATATATTTCCCTTGCTTTTGTAGCAGACAGTTTTTTCTGTCTATTTATTTGTTTTAATATCACCTCGTATATTGATAAAAAAGTGGGTGATCCTTTGGAGGTCACCCTGTACACTATAAAATTCAATTTTAATAATATTTTTTATGGAGCCATCTATGTTTGTGGTTTCAACTACAAATTATCGATTTTTCAATAATCCCTATATGGACATAAAGGTTTGCTAGCGTTCCCATTTGCTAGCAAGCTATTAAATGTTCGATTAAATGTTCTCGATTCTCTCTAAAACATGCTCTCTTCTGGATAGTTTCTTGACAAAGCAAGACGTTAGATTTGATGCCATTTAAATCTTTGTGATTTAATAGCGTAATTATCTTTTGATGGGCCAATTATTGTATAATTAGTGCACAAAATGGTTTTGTGAAATACTGAAAGTATTAAATCATTGTTTGGAAGATTTGGAATATAATGAAATTATAGTTTTCTTGGTATTACGAATTACGCTTTGTAGATACGCGGTCCATTTTGAAATTTCCCCTATGAACCTGAAAGGTAAGGTGTTTTATTGATGTGATCAATAAGCTTTTTCTACAAGATAAATTATAATTTACAGGGAAAGTGCTGCCGACTTTAATTCAAGTCAGCGTTTAATTCTAGTGTCCATTGTGAATGATAATTTAGTTTGGTGTTTGACCTTCATAGTTTTATGTTAATGGCGAATATATGCTAAAATCAATTATAAGGTATTATTAATGGCCTTGTCGTTCGCAATATTTTAAGTATCTACTCTTGGCAACCGGAAGCTTTCTCCAAAGGTGTCCTAACAACCTTGTGATCATCTGCATAAGTCAACGGAAACAACGTTTGTAGACCAAATTTAGTTTATAGAAATAACCAGGTGGGTTCTGTATATCTTACTTTTATGTGCAAGCGTACTCACTTGCACATCGTTGTATCAAAATTTAAGAGTGAATTATTAGAATGTTCATAAAGATATAATTTAAGGAAGATCTATGATACTATAAAAAATCAATTTTTATAAGATTCCGAATTTAATTTTTCAAGCAACTAATAATAAACTTAATAACGATTAAAGTATGAATTTTTAATTTGTAACATTATTTATTTATTTCCTATTTATTTTTGTTGTTTGATATTCTGGTGTTATAACAGAGTAAAGGAAATCGGTTCTTGCATGATTGAGACGGATTCACGTTAAGAACTAGAACTGTGTTATTGTGGAGCATTACTGCTAATATTTTATTTGTTTAAATAAATAGTGCTGGCGCCCTTTTCCATAGCTCTGTAAATTAGCTGGCATTCCAATTCACCTATAACGTGCTTTAATTTAAAAAGAGACGAGCCGTGCTTATTGTTCAGGCAAAGCCGAGGACTAATTAGGTATAACGTAAGTATTATTGTTTATCAGAATGTATTTGTTAAACTTTTGAACTACAATTCCCGCTTTCCGCAAAACCGTGGTGGAGCTGCATATTTTTCGGTTATTAATGTAATGTGCAAAATTTTAATTTGGGGATATTCCGTTTTAAACTTAATAAATAGATCGGACGCGATCGTCGGAATATGGTTCTCAATTGAACCAAAATTGTGTTCAAAAATGGTTCCTTGTGCAACTACCACTTGAGGTGAGTTCTTGTGTGGTAATGTATATAGATCAATTAGCCAGGTTAATGGAAAAATCGTTTTGAATTCCGTACGAATATCTGTCCTACTCCGCTTTGTTACCGAGTTATCAGTTATCCCTTCCAAAGTTTTGTAAGCTTAAAACAGTAATGTTATCTTACCTCACACACATCAGTTTTCTCATCTGCTTCAGAAAAGAGTATTGGATCCTCTCTTTCGAAAATTTCATTAGTATTCCAAACATTTTCGCGTAATTCGTCAAGCAGCTCAAGAGATTCCAGGCAATTTTTGCATAAATATCTCTGCCCTCTAAAAAACTCTGCTAGATCGTTACGCTAGAATATAAACAATATTTAAGGAAGCTTAACTTTTGATTAATTCTTATTCTACATACAGCCAATTGAAGTCCCAGAGCTAGATCTCGCATGGTATACTTATTTACAGGAGTTATGTTCGTTTTGGAACCACAAGTAAAACATGCCTCCTCATTCCGGTATAATTCTCTATTGAGCAGGAACGTTGCTATAAACTTACTTACATCTTTCAAAGAATTATCACATTCTTTGCAGATTCCAAGAGGAAATATTTCTCCTTCTCTTACCTAAAATATTGCATGGAAATTATTACTAGAGACTTTTTCGGAACTATTAACTTTGCTTAAATTCTCATCTTTCATTATCCATCACTGGAATTAAATATCTTGGATTAAAACACTCTTAGTTTTTGCCCACATGTAGAGTTAGCAATCGTTCTTAGAATTCACAATTACCGCTTAGTAAGAGACATCGTGTTAGTTTAGTGAATTTTAGAGGTAAGGTAATGATAAAATCAGGTTTCGTTCAGAAAGAACTGCCAGATATTCTTCCTGACTCTTGAATAGTGAAAGAGCAGTCTATATGAGGTGGAAGATTGATCTATATGTACGGACTGTATCTGTCTCTCTACTTACAAAAGTGCTGGCATTGAATTTGTACAACCCTATAGTACAGTTAGCCCCGATAACTCTTACTAAATTTTACTAGTTTATTTTTTCCAATGTTCATGCATTTTGATCGCAAATAATCGAAAGTACGAGGGAATTTTTTTAAGTTATCTACCTAGCTATGAAAACAATATACTACCGCGACAATTTTCTTATGTCAAGTTGCTGTGACATTTTATAGTGTCATATCCAAGTTTGATTCCAATCGCTTAACATTTGTCATTTATATATCAGTTTTGAAGAAGCAAAAATGAGTGATTTGAAGCTTGAACACAGAAGCATTAAGAAATTTCTAACGAAAGAAGGCACTAGCCCGAAGAATATCCATAAGAGCAGAATGGTGGCAGAGTATGGAAAAAATGGTCCGTCCTATTTCCAAATCAAATATTGGTGCAAGCAGTTTAAATGAGACAGGGAATCCATTCATGATGACCCAAGGTATGGAAGACCTCTGGAAGCACGAATTGAAGAAATCATAAACAAAGTTGAAGATTTGGTGTTCACTGACCGCCGAGTAAAAGTTTCAGTAGCAATTATAGAAATAGGAATATCAGAAACGAGTGTTTTTAAAATTCTACACGAAGATTTGGGAATGAGCAAAGTGTCGGCACGATGATTCCCAGGCATCTCAGTCCCGAATAAAAACTGTGTAGACGACAGATTTGCGAGGAGAATTTGACTGCTTTATCTCAAGATGAAGACTTCTTCTATAGAATTATAACCGGAGATGAGACCTGGGTATACCACTGGGACCCTCCTACGAAATAAGTAGTCCATCCAATGGATTCATAAGGGCTCTCTACCACCCAAGAAGACGAAGACGCAATTTTCTGCAGGGAAAGTGATGGCCACAGTTTTCTGGAACACGGAGGGGATTCTCTTAATTGAGTATATGCCAAAAGGGACTACAATAACGGGAAATGTCTACAAAGACACAATTAGGAGCTTGAAAGCGGCTATACGCGAAAAAAGACCCCGCAGTTGTGCTCAGAAAACTCTGCTACTGTACGACAACTGCAGTACGACAAATTGTTCAAGAAGTAATCAATTAATATGGCTTTGAGGAATTATAACATCCACCTTGCAGTCCAGATCTCGCCCCCTCTGACTGTTATCTTTTTCCAAAACTCAAAAAACACTTTTTATCGAATGATGACTAGGAAAACGCTGTGGAATTATATTTTGCAGAATTACCCAAAGATTTTTTTTAAAGGCATAGCGTTATTAGAAAAACGCTGGAATAAGTGGGTAGGTGTTAATGGTTCTTATGTTGAAAAATAAAATTTTATCTGTTCTCTAACTCGTTGTTATCATAGCTAGGTAGATAACTTAAAAAACTCCCCTCGTAGCATAAAAATGAATTTATCTCGCAATATAATCGCGTTTTCCTATTTATCTAGACCCAGCACAATTTTTTAAAACTAAATACTAAAAATATAGCAATAAGAAGATAATTATGAAAATATATTTTAAACGTGTACTTACTATCAGAGGTAGATAGACTGCAATCAACCGAACTATTACAAAATGATGTGAAGACTGAAATTCCTTACAAAGTTTTCCACAAATTCTGCAAACTTTAGCTGTTGGCTTGTTGCGAGTCTTTCCCTTTGGTTCTGTTTAATGAAATTAAAACGAGTTATGTCTCTAAGAACAAGTACTAAAACCCACCTTCTAAATTATTAGATGAACCTCTAAAACGTTTGAAAGGTTTCTCTATAAAACCAGGATTTGTAAATTCTGTGATGTTAACCCTATACTCAAACAATTCCAATTGCAAAAGATCTGGAGGATGGTTATGTGGGATATATGTACACCACTGACATATATTGATACATTCTGCAGTACATTTTCTATAATCAATAAACCTTCTAGAAGGGACTTCATATGGAGATGATCTAGTTGCATTTAGGGCTCTTTTGTATTTGGCAAGCAAATAATATACATTTCCACTTCTGCTTACAAATAATGGATGTCTATTCCTTTCGTTAACATTTAGTTTTTCTTTTGGTTTACTTTCAGTAACCTTATGCTGTGTAGAAATCCGTGAATTGGCACGATGTCCACGAATGATTTTCTCCGATGTTTCGTTTCCGTTATTTGAATGTGACACATTAGTTTCTTTGGAATAACCCTTAGAAGAAACGGTAGACGGTGGATGTTTAATCCATTCATAGATGTTATCATCTTCTACTGTTCTACTTGAGATGTATTTACTAGCATTATTAGTATGTGCATTCCTTAAATGCAAATGCTCATTAGATTCTGCAGGAGGAAGAGGGCGCTGTTGAAGTTGAACATCTGAGTAGTAATGTTCATTACTGTCCTGAGATTCACTTTCTTTGTTAGAATATACAACATTCGATTTTTCTAGTGGTACCTGAAATTTACTATTCGTAGTAGATGCAACATTAAATTCTGGTGCTGAAACAGATTTACTTTTTGTACCAAGAATAGTCGGAAGATCAAACGAAATATCGGTGTTTATATTTAGGGCTTTATGTTCAACCTTTCTATCAATGTGCAATGAACTTTTAGATGCATTACTAGAATATTTCTCAGTTAGTTTATTTTCTTTTGCCACGTTTGTTTCGTTAACATAGTTTAATTTTTCCATATAGTTTTCCTGTACGGAATCTCCACTATTTCTATAATTAGGGTTCAATATGTTATTGTCATTTGCAGTTGCATTACCAGAATATTTCCCAGATAAATCCACTTTAACAGAGTTTATTTTGCCAACAAAGATTTCATCTTCCTGGCTGAAATCTCTAACGTCTTTATTTTTCCTCGCAGCATTCTGTCCCTCAAAAATAATTTTAAGAATTTCAAAGAATTGCTCAGTATTCACTACAGATTCTGTGCTGTCCATTAATTCTGACGAAGAATATTTTGCATGTAACTTATTTTCTTTCTCAAAACTCGTTTCGTTAACACGGCTTAATTTTTCCAAATCTTTTTCGCATGTGGAATCTCCAGTACTTTTACTATCAGAACTCGATCTGTTCGAGTGGATTGCAGACGAAAACTTAGACGTGCCCCATGATTTGAGTGAAGAATCATCGCTAAATCCACTTTCTGAGCATGGTTTCACAAAAGCTTCCCTAATTTTTTTCTCGGTATCCTTTCCTTCAAAAATCATTTTCAGAAGTTCGTAGAATTGATTAGAGTTTACGATAAATTCTTTATTTTTTGCTTTAGGCAAAGAATCACACGTGCCCAAAACCCTTTTTACAATTGCGTTATCTTCTTCTGCAAACCTTGTTTTGTTAAAGCAGTTTAATTTTTCGAGATTGCTTTCTTGTAAAGAATTCCCAATATCTTTACAATCAGAAGTCAATAAGTTGGGGCTGATAGGTAACAGGTTCCCAGTGAAACCGCTTTTGGCAAAGTTTGTTTTGGTATACTTCTCTTGTCTGGAGCTTCCCACGTCTGTAATTTTTTTCCCAAGATTCCTTCCTTCATTAATACTTTTAAGATGTTCGAAGGATTGCTTAGTATCCGGTATGCTTTCTTTATTTTCCACTTCAGATGAAGTATAATGCGTGACCGACGATTGAAAAGAAGAATCATCGCTAAATTCACTTTCTGGATATGGTTCCACAAAAGGTTCTCTAATTTTTCTCTCAGTGCCGTTTCCTTCTAAAATCATTTTCAGAAGTTCGTAGAATTGACTAGTGTTTATGATAAATTCTTTATTTTTCGCTTCAGATGAAGGATCACGCGTGGCCGGAAAATATTTTAAAATCATTTTATCATCTCCTGAAATGCTTGTTTTGTTAACGTAGTTTAATATATCAAGATTGTTTTCTTGTATAGAATTCCCAATATCTTTACAATCAGAAGTCAATAAGTTAGAGCAGATAGGTAACACATGTACAGTCGCATTACCAGAATAATTCTCAGTGATATATTTTTTATCAAACTTTGTTTTGTCAACAACGTTAAAATTTTTTTGTCTGGAGCTTCCAACGTCTGCAATCTGTCTCCCAAAATTATTTCCTTCATTAATAATTTCATGATGTTCGAAGGATTGCTTACTATCCGGTATGATTTCTTTATTTTCCACTTCAGATGAAGTATCGTACGTGTCCGATGATACAAAAGAAGAATCATCGCTATATTCACTTTTCGGGTTTGGTTCCACAAAAGGTTCCCTAATTTTTCTGCTAATATCCTTTCCTTCAAAAATAATTTTCAGAAGTTCGGAGAATTGATTAGTATTTATTATAAATTTTTTATTTTTTGCTCCGCGCAAAGGATCATGCTCACCCGAAAAATATTTTACAATTAATTTATCATTTCCCGCAATCGTTTTGTTAACGGAGTTTAATTTTTCGAGATTGTTTTCTTGTGTAGAATTTCCAATATCTTCACAATCAGAAGTCAGTAAGTTAGAGTTGATAGGTAACACATGTACAGTCGCTGTACCAGAATATTTCCCAGTGAAATATTTTTTAGCAACGTTTGTTTTGCTAACAAAGTTACCCTTTTTTTGTATGGAACTTTTAAGGTCTGTATTTTTTTCCCTAAAACGGTTTCCTTCATAAGTTATTTTAAGATGTTCAAAGGATTGCTTAGTGTCCGGTATGCTTCCTTTAATTTCCACTTCAGATGAAGTATCGGACGTGTCCGATGATGCAAAAGAAGAATCATCGCTGATTTCACTTGCTGATAATGTTTCCACAGAAGATCTCATAGAAGGTTGCAGAAGGGAAAATATTTTCATTCTACGCCTTTCAAACACTTCTCTGTTATACTGAGTTTGGTTGTCATCTTGTATATTTATTTTGGTCTTGGATGCCTTTAAAAACGATTCGACAGTAGTCCAAAATTATTTTCACATTCTACATTTTTTATTTTTTTTTAGTATTACTTACTTGTTGGTTCAAATTTATGGTCTGTTCAATCCGTGGAGTGGAATTGACGGTACTGGTGGATGTTTCAATCCAATCCATTACTGAAAAATATTGCAGGTGATGATATATTATAAATATATGAATCTTCATAGTTTTTCTGGCAGTCTACGTTTTAGATCTTAATACTGTTAAATTAAGAATAATTAGGTACAGTTTGAAATCTTCCTATAATAATTCGTTTAAAACACAGTGTGGAATAAACAGATACAAACTTCTAAACAGATCATTATCTCAAGATTTACCCGCGCGACTAAATAATGGTTCAGCTTTGAATGCTTACTAATCGTGGTAGGGATATTTTTAAACAATAACTGATATTAATTGAAAATTCTTAAAATTGTTTTAAATAATTTAGAAAAAAGGATTTTTTGCTTGTTTAGTGTTTTTAATGTAATTGGATACATGGATAAATGAATCCATTTTTCTCGAAAACTAGCAGGAAGCGACCACATGATGATAAGGAAAATGTTCTAAATCATTTCAAGGTATGCTCTTTTATTAGTTACACCCTGTATAAAAGCAAAATGGGCAAATATTTTTTAAATGGAACGCTTATTCGATTTTGATGTCATCAGATAGTTTGTTTCCTAAGCTTTTCGATGGTTTAAGGTTTGTAATACTTTTCTTTTGTTTTAAAAACATATTTAAAAAACTGGGTTTTATGTAAAAGTCGCATTATGCTATGATTTTAATTAGTTAAATTAATTCATTAAAGTAGTAATAATGGTAGGCTATGCGTTTTTGAAAAGATCAGAACATCATTAAATTGTGTTCATGCATAGGAAACCTTTCTGAAATCTGATTTAATGAACTTCACGTATCTCTTACGGTTAGGTTAGATCACCCGCCGATATGTTAGACGGACGGAAGTCGCTCGCTGTATGTACGTACTTCACGATTTAGGATTTACAGAATGTAAGAAATTATAAAAGTTCTCATCGTTTTTATTGTAATTTAGCAATAATAATGTACAATATTAATAGATATTAACAATTATCTAATATTGTTAGAATTAATCAATTTTACGTTAATTCAATAACAATTTTATAATAACTTTATATAGTAGTAATAACTATATGCTACTAGTCTTTGTCAGCACCTACCAACTCTTTGCCTTATGTGTCTATTTCAGAATTAAAAGCAGGTAGGTATAGCGCGAAACGAGCTTTTCAAGATGCGACGCATGGAAAGAACGCTACCGAATAGGACAGCTACTGTTTTCAATTATATTATTATAAAATATCATTTAAAGGACTCTGACGATAACATTTCTTCGTTAGTGCAAAAAAAGTTACTTAGTTTTGCAATAATAATATAATAATAACTACTACCTGTTACCTGGCGCTGACGTATCAGGTCCCAGATGCTATGAAGCTTGTGCGGGAGGGAGAGGCGATTATTATTATTACACAGGTCCATCGTGCGGTTGCAACCGACTTACAGCTGGTATAGCGCAAACATCACATTTGTGTTATAGCTAAGGAAAACTACAGAAAACCTAACCAGATGCCTGCTGGTACCGAGATTCGGTCCCGGTCCGCCTTGGTGAGAGACTAGAACGCTAGTCCCTACACTACCAAGGCTATATGATGTATGTAAGACATTAATAAAAGATGGCGTCATGGCGCACTAAGCCGATTTTCAACAAAAAATAAAGATTAACTAAATGAAAAATTTATTTTGAAGAAATTGGTCCATCAACTGATAAGAAAGTAGGTAACCCTTCTAAACCATTTGAAGAGAGTTGCGAAAAATCGCGAAAGAGAAAGGTTAGCACTCTCCTTGCTTCGACAAGGACAAGTGAAATTGTACTTGCTGCACAAATGAGTCTCCAACAGTTAGGCAAGGGAGATGCGGCTAAAAGTGTAAAACAAGTAAATAGTGTCATCACCAACAAGAGCATATTTTGTTTTTTTTATAAAAAAAAGTATAGAATAAATATTCATCTATCTAAAAGTACAATTCTAATCCTTCAGATCTTAGCAAAATTAAAACATACTACTCGAATAATTTAGTCCCGCTAGATCAGTCAGGAACCACTGTGAGGCTAATTTCTTTTTATATATAAAATATAATTTAATATAAAACATTAATTAGACGAAATAAATTGCCCTTTATCTAAAATTTATAACTTTATATTATATTTCAAATAATTAGAAATATTGCATGTGCTGACATCTATGGCATTTTAATATAACCACTAAAAATGCGAAAGTTTCCCACGGTCATTTCCGTACAGTTGTGAGCAACGAGATATTTTCATGGTTACTAAACTGTGTGAAATGTGTAGTTTTCTATATTAATAGTCGTAGATAAAATAATTGAACTTGCATTGAATTTAGAGGTACTTACTAAAGCAAAAATGAAAATGCCTGCGAAACAGAAGTGAAAACGCATACTCTGTAGACATTTTTATATGATTAACAGCCGATTGATGCATGGAGAATGAAGTTTCAAACTAATTTTAATAATTTAAGGCATATGGGACTTTCAGACAGATTTGCCAAAACTGCCAAATTTTATTAATATCCTGTGTGTTTAAAGAAACCTGATTTCAAAAACTAATAGGCCTATCACATCAAAGTATGTTTTCTAATGTACAAGTGGGATTTCTGCAAAAATTACTTATATTCATCCAAAGTCAATAATACTCTTTATTCCTTATGTTGTGGAAAGTTTGCGCCAAGTCAAGAAGTATAATTCTTAATTTTAATCTAATATTATAATTTTTACAGTGTTTAGGTTACATTTTGATTGGTACAAATCGCTTGAAACGTCTTGAATCGGTCGCCTAAATTTTTCCACGTATAAAATTGCGCTTATCTAACCAGGTTGATATAGTAGGCTTCGTTCGAGTAAAATAATCTTAATTGGGTTATGTTATGTCAAGCAGAGATCGTTAGATTAGGTTAAGTAGGTTCTGTTGCAGTTAAGTTATGTGAGGTTAACTTGGGCTGTGAGGCTGTGGCAATGCAACACGTGTTTGTTCACACATGCTGCTTCGTCGCAGTCCTAGGTTTTGTATACACCGGCAGCGTCTGGTAATGTTCATTTAAGAAGGAGTGAAATTGAGTGAAAAATCCGCTATTGGTCGTAAATGATTCGTAATGTTCAGAATTTGAGGGAAATACTTGCTAGCGGCCTAGAAGCCTCCACGTGGTTTGGCTACTTTAGGCAACAGTTGATTGGTTAGGTTGAATTACCTTGTTATTTTTGCGGTTTAAATCGGATAGCATTCGATTAGGTTAGGTTGTCGGTCTGGGTTGGTTGGAAGCGACCGAAAGATTTAGATTAGTCTTATTTAGAAAATGTTACAGTGAGTGGAGAAAGAATGTTTTTCGTCTTTTTTATACAATCTCTATACTTCTGTCCTATTACTTCATATTGAATCATACAAAAAGTCGCACAGTACAGATATACTTTCCACAGTCTTTTCCACTGGATTAACATTGCCTTGAGTCATTTTTGTTCCTGTTGAAGATGGCGGGTTTTAAGGCGACTCTGTTGGAATGTAACGAAACCTGCTTCGAACGATGGTGCCTTATATATGTATTTATTGTTTAGATCTATGTTCCAGTTAATTTCAGAATATTATTATAGAGAAAGAATTTTGGGTCGCGAAAGTTTAAAAATGTTTCGCATAATTATTTATTTTATTATATGATTTAGGTCCTACGCAGACATTTTGTTGTAGTTTGTGTAATTTTAAGTAACCGCCCCCCCTCTCCCTCTCGAATTATTTTATAATTATATTGATATTCTTAGATAAAAAAGGTTATGGAACGCTGCACTAGAGTGTCAAGATTTAAGTGTAGTTTCCAAATTTCAAGAATTTTAGTAAGTCAAGATGTTGGATAGTCGATGCTTTATTGACTGTTTCGAGGCTAGGGATTTTGAAGCTTGTTAACTCAAAAATCTTAAACTTGGTATTTGTTCAAGGTATTTGTAAGTCCTCAAGTGCTGCCAGTCCTCAATAACCAACAAATAATAAAGGTATTTGTAAGGTTTATATTTAATTTAAAATAGTTAAGATTTTCATATATGGAGTGCTTAATAGTCCAGAATTATAAAGTTATTTCAAACATATAAAGTTATACATGGTGCAAGGAGTTATTACGCGTTAATTCTAATCCCTTAATTTCTATCACCCCTGATAGAAGACATGAAAAAGAACTAATACTTCTGAATTTTCTTTATCTTATTATATTTCAAGTAATTTAGAAAAAAATCATTGCTATATCTGGCAACCTTGCTTGAAAATAATTACATTTAACAGCTGAAGCCCCTGGCCTTTGTTTCTGAATTCAAATCATATGAATGTCGTGGTATACATGAATGCTAAAATCTGCCATCCTCAAACACTTAACAACAACTAATAAACAATAATGAAAATGACAGAAACAATAAAATCTGTACCAATAAACAACAAAACAGACGATAATAAATGAGAACACACGCAAGAAAAACGCACTGACACTGAAATACCTTACTAACCAAAGTACAGATAAGAAATAAAAAAAAGTGATTGCGGTGTCCTTTGAAAGTTGCATACACAGGTATAAACTGTTAGCACCGTATTGTGTTAATAGTAGAGTTCTCCGTGTTTTAAAACTCGCTTAAAAATGGCTTCTGTGAGGGCCTAATCAGGCCTAGTTCAGGTTTAAATTGAATTTTAACACTCTTAAACGATTGACAAGTTACCAGCAGCGAAAGACAGTTATGCCAAAATATGGTATAGTAATTTTGATCCAGAACCCAGTCTGTCCAATGTTTTTTGCTTTTTTGCCCAATTTTGGAACATTATCTGGTAGCTGTTAACAAAAACTTTATTAGTTTCAATCTATCGATTTACGGTAAATTTGGGTGTTTTTTTACTTTGCGACCGGGCCACATGGTTTACACGGTTCTAATGCTTAAGGATAGGGTTATTTAACGTCGGAAATTTCAGCCTGATTCGTCTAACCACTTTCGAGAAATCTGTCTACAAAGTTGATCTGTTTTTACTCACTCAAGTTAAGAATTTCTAGATAAATATAGACTGAAAAAGTAACAAGTATATATGTACATTGTACAACTAGTATAGTAATGAAAGTCGGCTTAAAAATGTCGTTATGCGATTTTAAGTTCATTTTTTTAGTTTATAATAAGCCCAATTCCATATCAAGTCACCTAATTTAAAAACATGGCCTAGCTTTGATATCTCAGATTTTGTCCATTTTTTTTTGCTTACATAGTTACATATGAAATGAAGATAAATAATAATTTCTTTGGTTTTTTAGACGAAAAATGGCCGAAGTTAGAAAATTCCGATTTTTGCAAATGATCGGACACTCTGACTCATTTAACGGAAATTATTATGACTCACTTATTTCTTGAGTCATTTGGATCAGAAAGGTGTCGAATTAATACTAGTTTTTGGGTTTTTGGAGTAAGATATTTTGGAGATATGAACAAGATACATCCATAAACTGTAATCAATATAGTAATAATTTTGCCAAAATTGTATTTCTGCAATATGTTTGTACTAGGGAAACCCCGGCAAGACATGACGGTCAAAAGGCTAGTTTATTGAAAGTAAATTCTTGTACACGTCTATTAGTGCATATTTCAAAAATATGACATAAAAATAGTGTTGGCAAATTTCCGGAAATTTATTTTTTGGAAACTTTCCATGAAAATATCTCCGGAAACTTTCCCGAAAACGTAGTGAAATAGCAAGTTTTAAAAAGTGTTCCGTGGAACCCTGAGGTTTCGTAAAAATATTTTGGGGTTCCGCGGGACCAGTTTAAGTCCTGTAATACAACAAAAGGATACCGCTTGCAAAGCTTGAAACTTTCCTACAATAACGGCCTAATTACTATTTTATTTATTAGTGTCGTTTGCTACCACATATTTATGTGAAATACAAAAACGAAATATCGTAATAAACTGGATGCTGCACCAGATATACGACTCGCTATAAAATATCAAACCAAGTTTTCATATACGTGCATATTTGAATAAATTATTTGTAGGTAATTTTTATTTTTTTAATACCTAGTTACGATTAGGATACTTGTAGGTATAGTTAGGGTTCAGCGATATGTAAAATATAATATAAGGGTTCCTCGGAAAAATAAGTTTGGGAACCACTGATCTAGGCGAATCAATAAATGACTGAAAATTGCAAGTTTTTTATTTAAAAAAAAACAAAAAAATCATTCCAAGGAAGAATACTGTTTTAAGATTTTTATATTTTTTTGAATATTATAAAATATAACCACAGAATGACTAAAATATCAAGATGAGAGATTAAGATAATGAGATAATAGCCGCAGCACATATCGAATATAGTGAAGTGGAAGTAGGAAGTGGTCTGTTTATAAACGTAGCGATGTCCGATCTCAGGCGTCTTAAATTAATCATTTTAGATTTGTTTAATTTAAAAATTTAAAAACTACAAAAATATAGAAATGAAGCAGTATTGGCTAATGTACACAGCGCAAGCTTCAATATAAAAAAATGACGCAAATCGGCCCAGCGGAACTCTCAAATGAACTGGAACAAAAATAAGCCTTGTGTTTTAAATATATAGAGAAGCGGGAGTAGTTTACAAAACTCGTCATCGTACAAGGTGAGATGGCGTCTCAAGTGGATGTCCAATTCGTGAGTTTTAAATTAAACATTTTATATTTATTTAAAATTAAAAATATAAACATTAAAAATTGTAAAAATGAAATAGTGTTGATTGATCTACACAGCGAAAGCTTCAATATAAAAGAAGAATCACGTAGATCGGCCCAGCAGAACTCTAAAAACGAACTGGAAGAAAAACGAGCCATGTGTTTTAAATATATAGATTATTAGTAAGATAAACATAAGAATATTGCAATACATACATATAGGTATTTTTAAAAAGGAGCAACATTTTGAAACAGACATGTCGCATTTCGACACATTTAGCAGCATGAACATTCTTACTTTGATGTTGCATATCTCAAAAGTGTTTGTAGTATTTTGTCATAATAATGTTATTATAAAATTTCAAATCATTGTAAAAATGTATACGCTACAAAAATTTCGAGTTTAGTGCCCTTTTCCACGGTCCGACTTTTGACAAATTTCAGATTTAGAACCATTAGGACCTAAGCTTCATGCGGTATCATTTTCAGCTTGTAAGCACTCTACTATAAAGACGTTGCAGGGCTGTCATGTTTATCAATTTAGTAAAATAGTCCATTATAAATAAATGAATATTAAATGCAAAAAGAACCCAATTTTACGCGTAAACGATTGATCATACGAACAAATGTTATTGAAGTTTTTTGTTGTGATAGATAAGATGTCCCAAATTAAACTACTGTTATTAACGCGGCAAAATCATGTTAAAGTTTCAAACTTTATTATTTTTTTCTGAATAATGACATCCTTGAAAAAAGTTATATACGACTTTTTTGTTCCTTTTGATGTCTGCTAC
Organism: Agrypnus murinus; assembly: GCA_929113105.1. NCBI lineage: Eukaryota > Metazoa > Arthropoda > Insecta > Coleoptera > Elateridae > Agrypnus > Agrypnus murinus. The sequence goes on from OV816023.1 coordinate 95,702,429, forward strand.
CACCCTTTGAAATTAACGCTTACACCATGTAGCATATACGTTTCGTATTAGACATGAAGATTTAGAAAATTACAGACACTGGCAGATCAAAGTACTGAAACGAAAGAGATTTGAAATTAAGATTTCAGTATCCCAGTTTTAAAATTCTCAAAATTTTCAAATTTGTTAGATAATGTAATTAAATGTTTTATTCTAGGCATAACAATATTGCTTTTCAAGTATAATTTCTCAAAACATTAACCTGCAAGTTTGTGATTATATAAGTATCTAAACGAAAATCACGAATATGAAAAAGTTGCGTGCTGGCAACAGTTAAAAATTTGAAAAGGGGTATTATTTCTTGATTGATTGATATGAGTACAAGATACTATATCAATGTGTCCGTTTAACTTTTAATCCATATTAAAACGACTTTTAATTTTACATAATATAAATCAGATAGGCATATTAAGACCACAAAAAATAATCTTTATGCGGACATAAAAAACTTAATAACATTTTAAATTACATATTTTGCTTAGTTGAGTTATTTAATCTTAATTATGAGAATGTTTTACGTACCGCTCATACGAATTACCTTCATATAAGGCATTAGATATGAGCTTTGTCTAAACAACAAGCACAATGTAATTAATTCATGCACAAAGGATTTATATTAACCTGTCTGCACATATTCAATCCGCAGAATGCAGCATGAAATCTGTTAGGGCAACTAACAGATCTTGTCTAATTGTCTTGATATTAATATTAGAGCTTTGAAGTTTGTACTAGTCAATTAAATATCGAGTTTATGTTAGTTTTACAGTTTCAATTAAACTACTATAGTACAATTTTTTTTAACCTGACGGATGTTGGAATTAATCGTCAGCAGTGACTTACCGAAGATCATTGAGTTTGACCTACTAATTGTCTAATGTCATTTGTCGCCTATAGGCCTACTCATGTTTACGCCCTTAAAAGACGTTATTGTTATGATTGCATGTAATTTATTAAATAGGCAAGCATATTTAAACAAAAGATATTTTTTAAAATTTGACGTCCAAGCTAACTATAAATTAGTTATTTTGTGAACGTGGTACGTACCGTGTTACATGTTACGTGTTACATGTTACGTGTTACATGTTACGTGTTACGTGTTACATGTTACGTGTTACGTGTTACATGTTACGTGTTACGTGTTACGTGTTACATGTTACGTGTTACATGTACCGAAACGTGCGTCAATGTCGAGGTGTTACTTGTCCTCTGTAGTGTTACATAAATCATCTTAATTTATTTAATTTAAGTTTAAGAATTTAAAATTGGAACAGGTTTGATTAGCACAAAACTCGTGGGGCTGAAACCAAGGGTGTACTCAGGATCTGAACTAGAGGGGTCAGCTCATATTAGTTTCGAGGAAGGAGAGCAAAAGTGAAACACGACGATTTCTTACAAAATAAAACTAAAAACTATTGCCAAAATGTTTTTATTGGCTTTTTAGTGGCTGAATGTGTTGCAATAAGCAAAATAAATCCCTTTTTTATAAACAATTATAAGTGTCGTGAAGAAATTTTTTCCACCTGACCAACTCTTTCCCTAACAGCGCCAACAACACTTTTCAAATCTTACAGTTTCTATATCTAAAAGGTTCTTCGGCAGTATGAAAAAATTAATTAATCTATTTTGGAAGTTGATTTTGAAATATTTATAAAATGTAAATGTCGGTAGTCACATGAATGACTAGGCCTTAAATGGCACAGTTCTCCCATCTGTCGGTCGCAATAATATACCGATAAAATGTTTGTTTTCGTTTATTTAATTATACACAACTTTAATTCAAATCAGAAGTATCTAGAATAGCGAACCAAACAATAGTTCTTAATTGATAATCATATTAGAATCTTAGATTCTTATATAATATTTTCCATTTAATATCTTAATTGTTCCATGAATTATTGCCCGTTTTTAAATTTCCAAGAATTTATTTGTAATATTCGAAGACAATGACTATAGGTTAGTAAAAGAAAGTGGGTTAAACTCTTTCAAAGAATACTACTATGAAATAATTTCAAGAATTATTTAACCCTTTTTAAATTTCCACGAATTCATTTTAATATTCCAGGATGTAATATATTAATATATTTTATGTACATAAAATATCAAATTAATATTAATTTCATAGATTTTATTACACACGTACGTATAATTTAAGCAAAAGGCAAAACTTCCAAAAATAAAAATTTCCAAAAGTCCCTAATCCAGCGAAAGTAAAATTACGCACAACTGATATAACTGAACAAAAATTAGTAGACGAATAAAGGAATTATCTAAAATGTTGAAAAGATTTTGCACTTCCACAGTGAAACACATGTTTATTTTACTGAATTACCCAAAGGGGCTAATAGTTCCTGTAAACAGCAATAAAATAATCTCGATTCGTTCTTCAGTTTTATTGATACCATTGACGTCTATCCAGATGTGTACTTATTTAGCATTTATTAGAATTTATTTGGTTAGTTTCAAGTTAAAGCACTTTGTAAAGTATGAATATTAACACTTTCCAATAATTATAAAATTTCGATAAATCTCTTTCAATTTTTTATTTAAAGACCTAAATCGGGGAGGATCGCTCCAAAGAGTCCGAAGTTGGCCGCCCTACTAAATTTTGCCGTCCTAGGTCCGGGCCTCTCGGGCCTATTGGGTAATCCGGCGCTGCAGCTAAAACTTGAACTGCAGTTTTTTTCTACAATAAAAAGTAAGCTATTTTATTTATTTTGGTTTAAAGCACAGTTCATATAGGATCGGTACGTGAAACAATGGTTGCTAATTTTTAGGTAGGCATCAAAACAACATAAAAAGCATTTATTGCACTTTTCTTTTAAATATACAAATTATTCAATTTTCACTGTTATGTATGAAATTGCGGAGATGTTTGTTTCTGGGTTCCATGAACTTTTGAACAAGGCATTTATCGACTTTTTCAGCAAATTGATTCCGTCTGAATCGCATAGAATTCGCATCTTTGACAATTCCATCACGTTTCTTCAACTTCCCTTTTACATTTGCCCAACATTTTTTGGTTGGTCGAAACTTCGGACAATCGGAAGGATTAATTCCTCTAGGTATGTAATTGATCCGATTTGCTGAATACCGCTGCAAAACGTTTTTGGAATAGTGGCAGCTAACCAAATCTGGCCAAAACTTCACCGGACAACGATAGTTGCGAATGAACGGTAGGGTCATTTCTTTAGGAACTCTTCTAGATAAATATCTGATGTCATCGTTGAAGACGTAACGAAAGATTCTGTGTGAAGTCCACAACTGCCAAATCATATGCTTTTTTGCAAAGATTAAATTGTTTCAAATTTTGATATTTTATAGCTGATCATGTGATCATGCTGATGAAAAGTTCTCATGGGCACAAAGTCCAAAAGTTTGTTATTTTTCGAGTTACAATTGTAAGAACACACAAATGTAAATATATTGAAATTCTCCCAGAAAAACACAAAATTTATCTTTTTCGTCAGTTTTTGCTCTGTAACTGGAGAAATGCCAATGTTGGACTTTGTGCCCAAAAATATATTTCCGTATGCAAAAGTGTCCATAAGAACACACAAATGTAAAGATATTGTAATTCTACCAGGAAAACGCAAAATTTTTCTTTTTCGTCAGTTTTTGCTCTGTAACTCGAGAAATGCCAACTTTGGACTTGTGCCCAAAAAGTATATTTCCGTATGCAAAAGTGTGCATAAGAACACGCAAATGTAAAGATATTGAAATTCTCCCAGGAAAACACAAAATTTATCTTTTTCGTCAGTTTTTGCTCTGTTATTCGAGAAATGCAAACTTTTGGACTGGACACAAAATATATTTCCGTGTGCAAAAGAATAGAAAATTAACTAAATGCAAACACTTATTGATCCAGATCGGTTAGAATAGACACAGAAACGACATCAAAAACCTCATTCAAAGAGGTACTAAGTAGCATAGAGAAGATTAACAAATTAAATTTACTACTAACATTAAACTAAAGCAGACAAACTCCTGCTACCTGTGCGCTCTGTAGCGGCAGCCATCCAGCCAATTACTAGGGATGCACAGTATACAAGGAGCTAGCCTCTCACGTTCAAGACAACTTCACCTTAACGGGTACACACCGGGATGCTACTTTGATGGGCCCTATAAAGTAGCCTCAAAACGAAGCTCTGTTGGGGGCACACCAGGCCTATAACTAGGAGATCGGGGTGGCAAAACCATTTAAAAACCAAGTCCCGCGCCACACTTGAGGTTGGATTTATCGGGCAGTGGCACCAACTCTGGCTCGGTGAAGGAACTTTAGGGTGCCGACGTACTGACCTAGGTTGGGGGAATAGTCCTAATGCTGGACGAGGCATTTGACTCCGTATGAAAGACGACGGGAGGGTGCCGGCGGGTGAGCACGTGTTAAGTCAATCGCTCCGGTACTAACCTGGTTAGCTAGTAGAGGGTGGAGAGACAACCTCGCTCCGACCAATGAGTAACTAAGAGCAATTAATGTGCAATTGCGCGCTGATTGAGCGTATCTCAATTACTTCCTCCCAAGGGAAGGAACGTGGGGGTATGCGGTATGTTAACACGGAAACCCCACGTAAAATATGCTTTTTAATCAGTATACAAGGAGCTTCCGCATCGTAAATCTCCAATACTGAGATCAAATCAACCTGTTACAAATAACCTAAATTACCAACAACATATCACACAAGGTCAAACAATTCCATACAACCAAATCGTACAGGGAAAAGCGTTGACGTCACAACAACCATTTATCTCAACAATGCCTATGCAACCAAATAATCCAGTAGACATATAAGTATGCTGTTGTAGGTAGGCTAGAAAACACAGTATCTCGTTTAGTTGATAAGTGAGAAGACCTATCTAGCAAATTGGCTAGACTTCAATCCAAAGGTTTCTAAATTGCTGTAAAGTTAAAAATGGCGCTTTAGAATGCTAATGGCCTGACTCAACATAGTCTGTAGTTAAAATCCTTTATAATTGTAAACAACATTGATATTATGCTATTCTCCGAAATGCACTTTACTAGGAAAAGCCACTATATCCTATTTAATAATAATTCTATTTAAAACATATTTAAAAGTTCAACCTTCTACCGGTACGGGTTATTCTTGTTTAAAACCTTTTACATTTTGAGAATCTCATTTTCTCAGCAAACTAAACTATATTTTGGGGTGAGATCGATAAAATTTTGACTATGTGAAAATAACGACCACCCACCTTGATATAGACCCATACGCCTTTTACCAACTTTATATAAATGTTTGAGTAACTCCTAATAAAGCGACTGGAACCCTTCCTTAGAAAAAATGAACTAACACCATCATCATCTCCTAACACTATCAATGCGGCTTTGGCCAACAGTATGCTGCTCTTGGGCAGGTCCATACAGTGGTAAATATTATAAATCAAAATCTGACAGAAAAACGTTTCTGCTCAGCTGTCTTTATAGTCGTGATACAAGCTTTCGACAAGGTGTCGCACATAGGTTTCCTATACATAATCATACATCAACTACCTTTCGAATACTTCAGGATACTCAAATCCTACATCGCCGATAAATTCCCAAGTAAAGTTTCAAACAGCAACAACATGCTTGAAATTCATTACTTCTGGTGTACCCCAAGGAAGTGCACTCGGGCCTCTATTACATGTACTCTACTCCGTATACAAATCTTCGTAGATGACACCGTTATCTTCTCCTCACATGAAGATTCTCGTGAAGTCTCTGTAAGATTACAGGCTCACCTAAACAACATTCGATCTTTATTTCAACTATTTATAGGATAATAGCGCAATGTCAACAGGACCTTACATCACTCTCCAAAAAACCAGATGTCCAAAAATATTAACCGAAGATCTCGTCAATAGGCTCATTGAGAGTGCAAGGGACAAGTGCGAGTTGGGGCAACACTATGTAAGTTAGCCAAAAGATTTGATGCTTCCTACGGTACTGTCAGAAGGAACCTACAGAAAGAAGGGTTAAGATATCGTAAAACACGTAAATGCCAAAAATACATATAGGATAAGTTAGAAGAAATTTCAGCATGTTCTCGTAAATTCCGCCGAAATCACAATGGGTGATTTACATCACCGAAATTAAAGGAAATGTTGATTTCTATGTAGATAGTATAAGAAATAGTCCAAACCAGGTTAAATACAAAGCAAAAAAGAAGTTCTGGTTTGGTGTTCTGTTTCGGAAGCTAGAGATTCTAGACCCTATGCGGGACATATGGGAGAAGAGGCAGTGTAGATGCCAACATTTATACCAAAAGATTCTTACTGAAGTTACTTGGTTTTATTTAAACAAATCATGCCAGTGACCAGACAATATTTGGGCGGATTTCTTGCCATTTTGCAAAGCTTCATAACTAACTAGAAAATAGTTGAGCTTAGAACTCTTACGTACCAAAGACCGACAGTCTTCCAAATGTGCTACAAGCGCTACCGATAGAACAGTTTTGAGCACTGTTGGCTAGGAAAGTGTACAATAAAGGATGGGAAACACAATATGAAGCATAATTGAGAAGATGAATATTACAGGAGATCCGATAAATAGATGTGAATCACCTTTCAAAGCCTAATGCAAGAGTTGTACAAATAATTTATTCCAATCTCTTAGTGGAGCTTACATATTCAAGAGGAAAGGTAGATTTAATAAAATAATACCTTAGTCTTTTACAGTTATTTACTAAATGTAAAAAATTGTTAACTGTTGCCCGACTGCAGTTTCGGCTGTGACGCCGTTTTCAAGGTAAGAATTTTATAATGTTTAAGATGTAAATAAATTTTTCAGGAAAAGACCATCTTAATTACTATATCATATAAATACAATTTATTTTCATAGCAATCTAGAGCAATTAATCTCGAATAGCCAGCATAAAAATCCTCGGAGCAGGACATTTGGGGGCGGTCATATCGGCGCGGAACACTTCGGCGCAAGGACACCTCGGCGCGGACCAATTAGGCGCAGGGACACTGCAACGTGAGAAATTGTCTAGTATTATTGTAATGAACAAAATTTGTAGGTACTTACAGGTAATAAATACAGTATGATCGATGAGATACGGTATGATGAGAAAAAAACTAAATATTTGCCACTCACAAAAGCTAAAATGTACTCCCAGATTTAAGAAAAATTAATTTTTCTAAGCTACTAAAACATTAAAATCAAAATTCTGCAAATCTCTGCATAAGGGAATAATTTGTAATAATAATTTAATTTGTTTATTATAAATCCCTTATTGTTTATAAGAATATCATGTTTGATAATCATGTTAATAACTTAAAAAAAAAATTTTATAAAATCAATTAAATGACACAGAAAAATTGCTATTAAGAAATTAACATTAAATATCGTACCACTGATAAATACGTGTCCCACTTCACGAATTTTGTCTCAATAGGTAACACTTATAAATGGATACTGCTTAGTGCTAATAGTCCAGTGCTTAAAGACAAAATGCACTGCAATGACGTAGTTTAACCAATCCAAAAGAAGCTCTGGAATTAAGAAGGTGTATGTGTGTACATAAAAATAAAAAAGGTTACTCTGACAATAGGGTAGCTTGTCCCAAAAAATTAGAATAATGATCCAAAAAAACGTTTTGTTTAAAGATCTCCGAAAGCTTTACCCTAATTTGTCGCGGAGAAATTTACATGCACCGAACTGTCTTTCCGTCGAAGTGTGCTTGCGCATAAGTATCCCGGCGCCGAAGAGTGCCTGCGCAGAAGTGTCCTTGCACTGCACTGTCCGGCGCCAAACTGTCCCTACGTCGAAACCGCCGCGCCGAGATGGTCGCGCCCAAATGTCCTAGACCGAAAAACCTTACCTTCAAAATGGCGTCATAGCCGAAACTGCAGTCGGGCAAACTTAACAATTATTTGCATTTATTAAGTAAGTGGAGAAGACTAGGGGATTTTTATTTAATCTACTTTTGCGGTGATATCCTGAGAGGTTAGAACAAAGTCGCGTGCTATTGAAGACGATGGCCTTTTGTCGATAGTTTAACTATTGTTTTTTATTACTTAGATATTAGGTAAAATATTAAAACAATTACGATTTAAATTCTAATAATAACACAAGATTTTAATTATTTATTTTTATTTTAGAAGTAAGACTTATTCTGTGACCAGTATTAATTGTGTATTTACTAATGAAATAAGAATTATCTTTTGTTAATCTTTTATAAGCGGGGACTTATAAAATTTAAGATTTTCTTGAAAGGCTCATAATTTGTAAACGGTACAACTTAGAAATGTAATACGTATTACATTATTACTGTCTTATTTTTGGGGATGATTTTAAGGTGCAAATATTTTAATTATTTTAGGTTAAGAATTGTAAGGAAGAATACCGGCTGCCAGTTACCTTAACTGGGCCCCACTAGATCTGAAACTTTTCCAAAGAAAAATAATATTCCAATTGATCCTGCTGTAATGTTTTAGCACCATACCGTACCGATCGAATATTACAAACTTATAACAATTCTATTGAAAAAAATTTTAACAAATGAATCAATGTTTAATAAAACCATACGGTGTATGTTCAGATAATTAATTGATTTAAAATTTAATTTATTTTTTAGCTTTATTAATTATTCTTCGATTGTTCTGTACCTGCTAGTACCACATATCGTACCTTATACACAATCTAAAATAAATTATTTATAAATATATTGTAAATTTACTTTTAATTTAACTTAATAAAACGTTTTCAAAAAATAAAAAGTAAGAAATAATTTCTTGTTTTCTTCACAGATTTTTATTAACAGTATCAGCTATAAAATCTAAAACTTTGTGTGAGTCAATGTCTTCCTTATTTTGCAACAGCCATTTCAGAATTAAAAGATAGAAAAATTTAAAAAAACGTCTGGACATATAGTATTAAACATATAAAAAATTAGAGCACATAGCGAGAATTCATCAAAATACCTTTCAAAAGCATTTAAATACTAAATACTTAATTACTAAATACGAAAACAGCAGCAATGATTTCAATACTACACACTTTTTTAGCAAAAATAGTGTTTACTGATTAAATTTCCAAAACATTTACATACAAAGACAAAAAATATTTAATGGTTTTGACGGATTTAAATACATTTCTGTAATTAAATCCATCTTTCAAAGATTTAAATACAGTTAAAGTATTTATATATACCGAAAAAGGATTTAAAAACGTAAAAAGATAGTATTTAAATTAAGTGTCCTGATGACTCTCTACGATGACCCACCATGAAGAAGGACACGAAAAATAGATAAATGGGGATTATGAAGAAACAAGTGCAAGTAGCAAAGAAAATAAAAACCTAAATAATAAAAATAAAAGAATTAAAAAAAAGAATAAGTACTTGGAACGCCAGAACCATGCTAGTACCAGGTAAGATGCAGGAGATCGGAGCCGCGAAAACTGGCAAAATACCGAATAGAAATAGCAACAATACAGAAACACAATGGAAGGGCCAAAGAGTAATAGACAACAGTGTTTTTAGTTTCCGATATTCAGGGGATATGAAACATTTATGATTTTAGGGAGGTTAAAAGAACAAAATGTTAAACTTTAGATCAATAAAAGGAAGAATAGCATACTTAAGAATTGAAGCAGATCCATCTAATTTATCCCTATTAAATGTGTATGCTTCTACTGAGATTTCCAGAGGGGAAGAAAAAGGCAGTATAGTAAGTAGCGCAACATTCACATTCCACAAAATAATATGGATATCTCCATATCAAGGAAGTGAATCACAAATAGGTCACGTATTAATTAATAGAAGAAGACAGGCTTCAGTTAAGTACGCCAGATCATACAGAGGATCCTGTGCCGACTCAGACCACCTTATGGTAGTGGTATCAGTAAAGCAAAAAATGAAATAAACAGCCAATATAAAAATGAGAGTATCAAATGGAACATAACAAAATTTAACAATGAGAACCTGAGAAAAGAATACATAAAGCTAATGGAGTCTCTCTTAGCAAATTATGAAGGTCAAGAACAAGATGTGAAAACAGACTGGAACAATATAACCAAATGCTTATAGACACCAGCAGAAAAAGAGTTAGGGAAGAAGAAGAAGAGAAAGATATACAGTGTCTGCCATAAAGTTGGATCCATAAGGGAAATTTTCTTAATATTTTGATTGAAAGAAACTTTGTTGTGCAATCACCTCTGCTTTCAAAAATGCTTGAGATATGCCATGTCAAAGTTGACATGGCATATTGGTATCTGTCAAATTCGCCATTTTTAAAATAAATCTGCGAAAACTGACCTTATTTGTTAAAATATGGAAAAATCTTATTGAGAAAAAATGTTTCTGATGACATTTTACGTTCGCATGCCGAGTTTGGACGAGATATTTCTACATAAAGAAAATTTTGTTTTTTAACCTTTTTTTGATACACCGTAACTGACTATTTTTAAGTAGTAGTTTCGTCTTAAATTACACTGTACTACAAATAAAAAAAAAATAACATACAAGACCTCCCATTTACGTAGCTGTTTTGATCTTGAAGAATATAGACTTTCACACTTGCAGAATTTTCCCATCAGTTCGGGGTTTTTTTCAGTCCACGGAATGTACCCCATCCAGTTTTGGTGCTTTGCACTACTCTAATGACCAAAACCTAGCTATTTCTTGTCACATTTTGGAAATCTTTTCTACTGGGAAGATAAGAAGTGTAGCTTTACAAAAGTTCAAAAATAATGAAAATCGGTAAAGAAATGACATGAAATGAAATGAGTTGTAGCCTGAAACAGTCGCCAAAAAAAGTTTTGTTTTTTGGAAATTTTCAAGTTTCGGCGGCTCAAAATGATATTTACTCAACAAATAAAAATTTTTCTCTTCATTTATTGAAGACATATTTTGTTTCATTTTAAGGAAATTTTTTTTTAATTGGTCAATAAATGACCGAGTTATGTCCGATAATATCCAATACAACAATTTCTTTTCATTGTTTTAATCTGTCATTATAGTCCTGTGCCCAGTCAATGTATATTTCATGTGTAGCACAGTGTTATGATTACAACAATTCTTGTATATTTCAAACGTATTTTAATAAAAAAAAAATATGAATACAATTATGAGTTATTTTCTTGGAAATTAGAAAAGTTTTTTTGATAATTTTTATATTCGTCAAAAATACCTACTCCATTGAATATTATTAGCAAAATATTTAAGCGTTTTTAATTATTTCAATACAACCAGTTACGGGGGTGTATCAAAAAATGTTAAAAAACAAAATTTTCCTTATTTCGCAATATTTCATTCAAACTTGATATGTGATTTTTTTTAAAAACATTTTTTCTTAATAAAAATGTTTCATATTTTTACAAATACGTCGGTTTCACCGATTTTTTGGGGAATTTGAGGGATACCTAATGTCACCTGTCAGCTTTGACAGTATTTTTGGAAGCAGAGGTGATTGCCTCGCAAAGTTTTTTCAGAATATTAAAGAATTTTCCCATATAATAATAATAATAATTACTACAACCCATATCCTAAACCAAGGCCCCAGAAGCTATAAGCTTGTGCGGGAGGGAGGGGCGATTATGTGGGAGGGAGGGGGCGATTTTCTTATTTTCGATTTCATGCATTCAACTTTATGGCAGACACTGTATAAGCGAAACCTCAGAACAAGCGTGGGCCAAATAATAGTCATCATAACAAGTATAATGGAAAAATGCTAAAAGAAATAATAGCAGAGGGGTACGAAAATAAACAAAAATAATGAGATATGGGAGAGTAGGTCAAAGTAAAAAAATAAAAATAGGAGAACATGAATTTGAGAAAGTCGAAAAGATTAGGCATCTGGGCGTCATGATAAACAGCAGGTAAAGAAAAAGACAAAACTAAATATATATCGAACGATGATCAGGCCAATATGATGATGTATGCAGCTGAGACGATGACTTCAACATAAAAAAGTTAAGAACACCTAAGAATAGTAGAGTGGAAAATAATGAGAAAAATATTGGGTCCAGTAAAGGTGGCAGAAGATAAACAGACCAAGGATGAATCACGAGATGCTTAAGGGAGTAGATGTACCTATTTAGTAAAGAAAATAAAAATACTCGATGACATATTCTATGATATAGTGAGAACCAGAAAAGAAAATAAGATGCAGAAGACCCAGATCAACATGGTTGAAAGAAGTAGGGACAGAAAACTGTGGAGAAGAATCAGTGAGAAAATATAGAAGAAGGTGAAAATGGGGATTGATCTGCCCCAGTTAAATAGATTTGGGAAGCTTGAACCTGTATTACCCCATAAGGGGTGTGTAGCCATTTACATACATGCAATTACACTGTGTTTAAATACAAAAAATAAGATAATATTGCTTAAATCTGTAATACCATAGATCCGTTTCACTTTTCTGTTTTTTCCTATGTGCTATTTTCTTGAATATATACCCTACATCGTTATTTACGCGACAGAAATAGAAGCTCACTTTAAAAGCGTTATTAAAATTACAAATAAATTACTAAAATCAAATAGTTGTCGAAAAAGAGATATGTATAAACGAAGACAGTAATGTTTATTTACATTGAACTATGGTAAATACCTGGTAAATAAAATAAACCATAACATTCTAATTGTCATTTACACGTACGATAAGAACGAAGGTAGATAAATCGAGAAAAAATTTAATGTATTCAAAATATTATAAAAATATTTATTGGCGATTAATTAATATATTCAATAAAACTCAACATATTAACAAATTCGGAGAAATTTATAATATTTGGAATGTGAGGTTGGTAAAAATAGTATCCTGATAAAGCTAAATGAATACAGGAAGAACCTAATATTTCAGTAAATCGACATACAGAAGAAATAGACACTTATCATTTACATTTATATAGCTATAATGTGAACAATTATTTTTGTGATTATAATTTGTCATTAATTTAGATATTATATTTATAGTAACAACGGTATGCAAATTTATGGTTAGCGTCACACTGCACTGTACAGATAAAATATAGAAACAAAATTAGTTCCTTTAGTAATTTTTTATAGTAAACCCTAATACTAAATTCTAGAACATAATTATGAAATTAAACTATTTTGTTAACTTTTTTAGTTACCAAATTTTTAACTTGGGAAAATGAGGAATGGTTAACACTGGCGTGAAATTAGCCAGTTATAAATTCTATAAACAGAAAATCGAGAACTTATTAGAGAGTAGAATTACAAGCAAAACAACAAATATGTAAAACAGCTACTTTTATAATATATGGAAACGTAAAGCCAAAAAGACACTAAAAACTTCTAATTAATCAAATGGGTACATATCAACTTCAAAGCAGAAGCAAAAATTTAGCATTTTTGTTAAAATAAAATACACAAATGACACAAAACGTGTTTTAGTTTTTTAAACATTGGAAAACATGGATATATGTACTTCAAAAAAGACAATTCCTTTTACTGCATGTCTACAGCTCTTTTATATTTCAAAAGAATTCAAATTTGCTTTGTTGAACAGTATATTATAGGGTCATATTTAAACAAAAAAAGCTAGTTGTGCGCGAATTCAGTAAAAGTAGGCATTAAGGAATAACAAACGAGCTCGAAATTGTCGTTTTCCACAGAAAAAAGTTTTAGCCTCATCTAATTTACAGATCTGTAAAAGAAATAAACGACAGTTTCTCTTGAATTCAACTGTTTTTAAAACTAAACGTAAAGATAAATTTATAAGAATTTCCTTTTTGATATCGTTTTTGATAGTAACAATTAAATAAGTGATACGTGTGGAGTTTCTGCAGAAAATTGCGCTATAATAAGTCTTTGATTTAGAAGAGATTTCTGGGAATCACTGGAAATCAAAAGCCGGAGTACCAACAGTTGACTAAAGAAAAACACCTTTTTGTTTTTTTTTTAATATTTTTAGGAGAAACTATCGTTTTGAAGCTCGTTGCTTATGTTATCATCTGATAGCAATTCGTTATCCACTATGTTATTGTTGCTATTGACGTTATCGAGGAATAATAAAAACATATGCACCTGCAGTTCAATTGAAAAAGCATTTTGTCTTATTGTAAACGATGCTTATTCATATTACGTTGACGCATAATTATAAATATTCTAATATCAATTATTTACATCTGAATCATTATTTAGAATAATTGATTACAAACATTATTATCAGATTATCATTTAACAGAAATAGAGTAATATTTTACATTTGTGTGAAATTCCTAATTTATTTTACGAAAATAACACTCTACAACATGAAAAATAAAAAGGGAAAATACTAATTAATTTCTTTAATCTTTTAAGTCCATTTATATTTTAAGTTGTTTAAGTAGGTAATAAAATTTAGGCATTTAATTTAAAATTAATGTTAAAACTGAAAAAAAAAATCAAAAATAATTTAAATTTTGATTTACTTTTTGATTTATATCACTTTTCTCAAATAAATTGAAAACCCTCTAACATTACTAAAAAGAAAATAATTGAATTGTTTAAACACCAAAAAACAAGAATGCACTTTAGCTAATTAACAAATTTAATAAAAAATGTTTTTGGCTATTTAATTCAAAATCACAACGAAATTCACAAAAAATTTAAGTTACTTAATTTAATTTTTGATTTATTTAGAAACATTTTAATAATTTTAAAGAAATTAATTAATGATGGTTGATTTATGAAAATTACGTCAAGTGAAATTTAATAATGTCAATTGTAATTCAAATCAATTTAATTGAAAATTACTATAAAATTAAATTGAAATTCATAAAAAACTAAATAGATATTTAATCCGATTTTATCTTCATCAATTAAATTTTACAAAAATTAATAATTTTTTAATAAAAACACTTTGTGTTACTAAAAAATAGCTGCCTAAATACTCTTCTTGAAACTTTTTAAAACTAAAAACAATATTTTCTAATTTGCCGGCTGAAAAATTCGAAAAAAAAGCACCAATCTATATAAAATTAAATTGAAGTTCATATTAAATTAAGTTTTAGTAAATTTATACAATTTAAGTATAAATCTGATTTCATATTTTAAATTACAATATAATATAATTTAATTACAATTTTGGTAACAATTTTATAGAAATATTAAATAATTCTTCAAAATAAAATCCACTAAGATTTGGTTTAATTATAGCTAAAAACACAATTTTCGAGTTTTTTTTTTAGAATATTTCACCTGATAGATAAATGATATTCAGAATCGTTTTTAGAATTAAAAAATATTCCAAAGCACATTAAAAAATTTTTTTTAACTAAAATTTAAACTTACCTGATCTTGGAAATTAAAAGCTCTAGGAGTACACAGAAGTAACTGTATGTCGATGCCAACCTGATGCGCGGCGTTGTACGACTAATATAATGTGCACTACCAATCGCCGATTATTTAACAATAGCCGATGTGTTACTTATATTTCTGTGATAAAAAGAGTAATAATGGCTAAGAAATATAAACTGTATTATGCATTCGTTAATCATTAGAAAAATATAGCAGATTAAAAATATTTTGTATTTTATTAGCAAAAGCTCTTTTGAGCTTTTTTGCAAATTTTAATTAATTTTAATCCTAAGCAGTAAAAACAATCATTATAATAATCTATTACTGCGATTTTAAAATAACCTTTTCTTATATTCACAAATAAAATTACTAAAAGGAAATTTACTACCCTATACCTACCAACGCTTTGAAATTTAATAAAAGGAGATCCAATAATAAATCCTTAAATAATTCCCGTTTCGACAAAAACTGAAAATAAATGTTTCCTTCAGGTAAATTAAAATAAATGATAATTGTTCAAATTAAATAATTAAAATTGTATACTTACTCTAGAAGGGCGGGAAATAAATATTTTATAAAGTCACGGTGAGGTTTTCCGAGGAAACTAATAGTGTTCGTTAGTACACTGAGAATTTTCCTCTAGGGATCTTAAATTCTTATAAAAACAGTTCAAGATTCGTAACTGTTCTTAACTTCTTCTTAGCTGTTGAAAGGACAAAACAAAACCTTTTAACACTCGAAGTAAAGCACATTAATCAGTTAAAGCTTTGCTCTACAGGAAACTAAGAATTTCCATCTCCGGTACCTTTGACCTGTGAAAAAAAAATGTGAAAAGACTTTTTCTGTAAAAATTTCTTACTCTAATGCAAAAAAAAATCTCGAATTTTATTTGAAATGCCACGGAATTAGGTATTACATTTATATTTTCAGGAGCAGATTTAAAGTTAATCTTACTTTTCCAAAAAAATTTTGAACAGAAAAAAAATACAATTTTAGTTATGCAAGAACCTTGAGTCAGAGAATTTTTAAAGTATATATAAATCAACTAACTAAAATCCAATCCAACTAAAATTAGTAAGTAAAATAAGACAAAATCATTTAGAATATGTCACTTTGGACCTACCGATTTCCTAAAGAAATGTTTCTTCATAGATTGCATCATAGAGAAATCAAATATTTCTCTACCTCTCCTAGTACATGTATCTGAAACAATAAAAAGGAGCAAACTTTCAAATATGGTTGCGAGACTAGGAGATCCTGAGACTGCTAGGTTTTTAATAATTTGGAAAATAATACTGGCACTTAAAGGAGAATAAGTTTATTTGACTCGCTTGGAGTAAACAGGATTGGTACTACAGCCACATTTAATTCTAATATTAATATTTTAAATTCATTAAACAACGTACCAGTAACCCGAATAAGTTACATTTTACAGTTAGAAGGCAATATCTTTGTAAATATTTAACTATAGTTCGTCTCAAAGTGAGTATTCTGCACAGGTATCCTGCACGACATTGATGCCATACTTCTATGCAAACTTGTGTTAAAATAAACGTACACCTGTTACTTATCAGCCTAATCCGTCTTTTGTGATGAGGACAACTTAAGCACCAATACCAACTAACGACTTCTGGCTTCCTTTTGTCAGTGGTTCTCAAACATAAATAATATTTACTACAACATACTTGGGTTACATTAAAATAAAATAGAAATTAAGAAATGCCGTTTATTTTCGTCACAGCAGCAGTTTCTTTTAATTCTACAATAAGTGCTGGTATAAACCATTTGATTGAAGTTACAAAACAGTGAAAGAGTGGCATAAAATTAACAAATAAATTAAAAATAGAAACAAAAATTTCATTTATTATTAACCATATATGTTTCAGAATATTTTACTAAAAATATCCGAAAATAAAACTATAAATATGTTGAAAAAAAAGTCATCGTATTTAATTTCGTGTGTAAATAATCGACTTTTACACCATTATATTTAGTTCCTTTTTCTGTTAATGTTTCTGTTCTGTTTTCATCATCATTATTATCGTCGTCATCATCACTATCTCCATTATTGATATTTATAATACTTGGTTCGATATCATCAAACAAATTGTCAATTTCCCACATTTTTCTTTCTGTTGCTGTTACGTGGTTTACGTAGTTTTCTATTCCTGTGGCGTAACGATCTGATATGCTGCTGTAATTAAATTTCGTATTTCAGCTTCTTGAAAATTCGCGTTGCATCCAGCTCATTTCACTTCAAAGCATTTCGATCGGATTGTGTTCACAGTGATAGGGTGGGAGCCTCAGGATCTTCACATTGTGAATTTTGTCAATATCTTCTATGGTGTACCTGTCGTATCTGTTAAGTAACTTGCATTTTAGATAGTCTAAAAAATAGGTCCTTTGACATAAGCTATTCTTGAATATATTTGTTTAGTGCTTAACTGTTGCGAATTTGTTCTGACTTTCTGCTGTGGTAGCAAGCATTGTCCATTGCCACCATAGTTTTTTCTGGCAAATTTTATATTAAGTTATTTTCGAACCAATCTTCGAAGGTCGGTCCATGCATTTCGTCATGCTAGTTCAGAGTATTCTTATTTGCCAAAAAGGCGAGCTCTTACCACGAGCTGTTGGAGCTTTTAATCCCGTTGTCAGACCACGAACAAAAGCACCACGATGAGATATAACTGTTTTATCAACCCATTATCTTTTCACACTGTGCCCAACATTTACCCATGATTTATCTAAATACACTATGTACGTCTGCACGGTATTTACGAATTGCGCGTAAACAACGATGACGCCACGAGATTATTTCTGGTTTTTCAATCAAAACTAAATTTCGGTCACGTTTTACAAACACATAATCCATATCATCTAGCAGCAAGCAATGTAGCCTGGAGGTGAAAAGCTGGGCAAAGTACCTTCGGCATTTACAACAGCTAATATCAAGTTTATTGTCGGTGGTATGTCGTCATGAGTAGATGTATGAAGTCCTCATTACCTTTATCGTACTTGTGGTTACAAAAAGTACTAATTTTTCGCTTCATGGGCCTTCTTGGAGGTTATAGTCCAGCAGGTGATGAATATTCCTGTCGCAAGCAAAACACGCCTTTTTCGCAAGCACTACTCATTTCTGACACTTTTCTAGTTATACTTGATACAGAATCGTTGTTATCCTGATTAAAATGATAATTCATAATATTGCACTATAAAATAATCACCAGGACCCCCTTTCGGGAACACGAATTGAGATACGGTCAATTAGCGCACAATTGCTATGCAAATGCTACTAGTTAACTATCCATCCTGTACTAGCTAAATTCAGGCTAGTACCGGAACTATGACCATGCTCACCCGTCAGGTTCCTAGTCCAGTTTCGAATTTTCATCATACGTAGTGGGTCCACTATCCGGCCGAATCAATATCAATGTGACTGGGCTTGGAAGGTTAGGCCACCCCGGTCTACCAAGTTATAGGGTCTGGTTTACCCCTGTCACTGCTCCTTTTAATTCCACCGATGCAGAATACCGGTATGTACCCGTTAAGGTGAAGTTGACGTGAGCGTGACAGGCTACATATTCGCATCAACGCCGCTTAAGCGTAGTGGTTCTTGACGGTTTATTTGGATCATACGACTGCAACTGCATAGTCATAGCATGATCCACATACTATTGTGTCCAACAACATCTACGGGGCAGCATGCAGTTTCCCATTGGCCAGGGTTTACCGCCCCCTCACTCAACCTAGATAAAACTGACTTGTTTCTCGTCTATCAGATCAAGTCTACCATATTCATGTATCAGAGTTTCCTCCTCAACGTTAATGAGTATTTGTCGAAAAAAGCTTTCGTAAATCTCTCTCTACTACACATTACTTTACTTCTAACGGTATCCTACATTTGGGAAGGTACTGTTGTGAACGACTCACAACTCATATATTTTTACATAGATACGAAATGGTACTAGGCAACGCGTATCAATAAAACTTTGAGAGTCAAATAAATAATTCATAGAAGTAAATCTGCGTTTTATTTCCTTCTACAAGAATTAATAAATATAGCCCTAACACACCAACCTCAGTGTTAAATCGCTATATATGGTGACTCCACGTTCCTGAAGAAGAATTTGGCAGTATTGGTCTTTGCCTGCTGCATTGAATTCTCCAGGTGAACCACATCTAGTTATCCCTGCGTCATCTGTCATCGGCTGCTACTCGACTTCTGTCATCGTAAGATACTGCTACCTACCTGCTTCGCTTGCGTGACTTGTCGTGGCTGGCTGAAAGTGACCGTTGGAACCAGAACTAGTGCTCCTTTCTGATCCGATAAGTTTCAAATTTTATTTACTTTAAGATTTAATATTTAAAATGGCGACTGTCAAAGTTCCATTTCCAGTTTTTACGAGTAACGATATCGACCTATATTTTATTTTGGTGGAACGATACTTTACTCGTATGCTGATCAACGATGAACTAGCCAAATATAACTTATTAACCCTAAACTTACCTTTCGACGTTTTAGGAGCTTATCGCGACCTAACCATTAATCCCCCGAGACAAAGACCATATACTACATTGAAACGGGCAGTAATAAAATCTATTCTAGGTCCACGAGAATCTCGCATTAATAATCTTTTGGAGACTCTTCAGTTCTCTGGTAGTGTCAAAGAATATCTTTTTAACATTCAGAAGTTATCTATCGATCTTGATCTAACTGAGGATTTGACCAAAGACTTTTTAATAGCTAAGCTACCACCAAATCTTAAAATTCAGTCCTTAAATTTCAATGACTTGCCATTTGACGACCAATCTTACAACCATTTCAAATGAGCTTTCTACCATGCACAAACGACATTCCACTATGACTTCCAGCATCTCTCCGAACCTTCGAAATCCTCAGCATTTCAAACGACATTTCAAG
The DNA here is from genome assembly GCA_929113105.1 of Agrypnus murinus. Classification (NCBI taxonomy): domain Eukaryota; kingdom Metazoa; phylum Arthropoda; class Insecta; order Coleoptera; family Elateridae; genus Agrypnus; species Agrypnus murinus. The sequence continues at coordinate 95,722,637 of OV816023.1, forward strand.
CAACGACCTGCCACGCCTTCGGGCAATACTAATTCCCAATTACAACCGTGTTATTATCATAGACGATTTCAAAATAATGCACGTAATTGTACAGGAAATTGTTCATTCCAAGAAAAAAACTAACTTCACACTCTCCTGGCCTCAAGGGAGGGCCATGTAGGCTCGTTTCAATCCCTCCAATTTCTAATTTAATATTTTTAAAGGACCTAACATACAAAATTAATTTTGTGGTTGACAGTGGGGCGGATTACTCCATTCTACCCACCCACGTTGCAGTATCCTGTAACCAAACTATAACGCCTGCCAACCTTTCATTTATGGCAGTGAACAATACGTCAATTCCTGTGACAGGTATTGTAACTTTGAGGTTACATTTCCCAATTCCTGGCCTACCGCCATGCCCCTGGAAATTTTATGTTGCTAACATATCTACAGCCATTCTAGGCCTGGATTTTTTGCAGCGGCACAACCTAACTATTGACTGCTTTTCTCGACGAGTCATTTCCACGGCAGATGTCAAGCTCGCCCGAAACTGCAGCCATGGTTGTCAATTTCCAGCTACAACAGTGAATCCTCTCACTGACTGCTCTTCTCAGCGGGTCATTTGCACGGCAGATGTCCAGCCCGCCCGAAATCGCAGTCGAGGTTCCACAACCCACCAAGTTAAGACTGGCATTAAACGCAAAATATTTTCCGCACAGGCTAATGTTTTGACTCCTCCTTCCGAGTCAATCGTTGCTCCTGCGATTTCTTCCCCTCTTCTTCCCTTACCTTCAAACATTAACGTACACTCTTCAGGTACTGTTAACAACATGCCTAGCGATCTTAATGTTTATAGCAAGATGCTAAACACACACTTCCCGGAGCTTTTACGTAAATTCGACTACCATCAACCAGTTAAACATACTGTAGTCCATCACAATGACACGACCGGACCTCCAGTTAAAGCACGCTGTCGCAAACTGAACCCTAATCATCTTTCTTTTCTAGAAGATCATCTTAATGAGCTCTTGGACGCTGACGTAGTACAGCGGTCATCATCTAGCTACGCCACGCCAATTCACATCGTCGGGAAGCGAGCAGTAGGCACAGCAGAGGCACTACCTCCTGGTGACGACCAAGACATCTCAGCCCGCATCGCCCCAACTGACAGTTATCGCTTGGTTGGCGATTATAGAAAACTTAATTCAGTGACAGTACCAGACCGTTACCCGATTCCTTTTTTAACGGACTTCACAAGAAAACTTGCTGGTGCAACCATATTCTCGAAGCTAGACCTCAAAAAGGCCTACTTCGCAATACCAATAGCGGCAGAGGACATTCACAAGACTGCTATTATCACACCTCTGGGACTCTTTGAGTTCAAACGGATGTGTTTCGGACTACGGAATGCAGCCAGCACTTGAAGTCGTTTCATGGACACTGTGTTATCAGGGCTCCCATTTTGTTTTTCTTATCTAGATGATATATTAGTCTTTAGTGCTGATTCGCAGCAACATATTGAACATTTACACCAAGTGTTTTCCCGATTAAAAGACAATGGCCTAATTATTAACCTACCAAAGTGTCTCTTTGGAGTCAATGAGCTCGATTTTTTAGGACATCATGTTAATACACGCGGTATCAAACCAATGGCTTCCAAAGTCCAAGCTATAATTGATTACCCATTGCCTGGAAGTCATCGAAGTCATCAAGAATCGAAGTGAGGTTTATCCCGCCTTTTTGCATATGGGAAACTGCATGCCGGCAGGTAAATGTGCATAGGAGCTATCCCGACTACCCTATGATCCGGACTGCAGCCGGGTACAGTGATTGGGAGAAGCTCTGAATGCCATTACACTTAAGGAGAGTTGAAGCGAATACATAGCCTCTCACAATGAAGACAACTTCACCTTAACGGGTACACACTGGGAGTCTATAACGTGTAGACTTAAACGAAGCTCTGTCGAGGGCCCACCAAGCCTATATGTAATTTTTCTTTCTGCTTATTAATAAAAAGGCAAATAATAAAAAATAAAGGCATTTATTATTATTATTATTATTATTATATATTGGTAGATCGGGGTGGCAAAACCATTAAAAAACCAAGTCCCGCCACAATTGAGGTTGGATTCGATCGGGCAGTGGCCCCAACCCCTGTCTCGGGGAGGAGCTTGTGAAGGTATGAAATAGGACTGGAGGGCTTTCTCTATTCAACAGAGTTAAGTAGGGGGAATAGTCCTATTGCTGGACGAGGTACTTCACCCCGTATGAAAGAGGACGGGATGGTACCGGCGGGTGAGCACGTGTTAAGTCGATCGCTCCGGTACTAGCTTGGATAGCTAGTAGAGGGTATAGGCAACCTCGCTCTGACCAGTGAGTTGACTGGGAGCAATTGCTATGCAATTGCGCGCTGATTGAGCGTATCTCAATTACTTCCTCATTGGAAGGAACGTGGAGGTATGTTAACACGGGGACTCCACGTAAAACATTCAGATAATCTAATCTCTGCCTTCAAGTCAGAAAGCACTCCGCAATTTTATTGGATTAATTTCGTATTACCATAAATTTGTACCAGACTGTGCGAAAATTTTGGCACCGTTAAACTCTATTGTTATTCCTGGTAAAGCTTCCCTAAAGCCAGTCCAGTTAAATCATGAACAAATAGAAGCCTTTAGGCAGGCGAAGAATGCTTTGATTACCGCTACTTTATTGGTACATCCGCGAATTAATAACCCTATCAGTATAGCTGCAGACAGTTCGTCTTCCACTATAGCTGGAGTATTACAACAGTTTGAAGATGGCATGTGGAAACCACTAGCTTTCTGTTCCCGGAAGTTAACCACCACAGAGCAAAAGTACAGTATTTTTTCTCGGGAACTTCTCGCAATATACTTTGCTTTAAAGAAGTTTCGTTACTACGTTGAGTGCAGAGACTTTCAAATCTTTACGGATCACAAACCTTTGTGTACAGCGATAAAAAATAATGGTGATCTATATTTACCACGTGAGTTTAGACAACTAGAGTTTATTTTTCAATTCACGACTGACTTCCAATATATCAAAGGTCAAGAGAATATTCCGGCGGACGCTCTGACAAGAGTTAAGCTTATTAACGTCCCTGCATCTGATCTCAATTACGACGAAGTCGCTCTATCTCAAGAACAAGATCCCGAGTTAAACCAGCTCCGATCTCGTTGTAATTTTCAATTCATTTCCTTTCAAACTGCCAACAAATCAAACCTCTGGGTGGATGTTAGTACAGGACAACCACGACCCTATAGTCCGCTCAAATTCAGGTATCCCTTATTCCAAAAACTACACAACATCGCCCATCCTGGCATCCGTGCTACTAAAAGATTGATTACTCAGCGATATCTGTGGCCATCTATGCACCACGATATTCAGAAGTGGGTCATATCTTGTGCTGAATGTCAGAAACATAAAGTTCGGCGTCATACGAAAACCCCTCTACAATCTATTGTAGAACCAGATGAACGTTTTACTAAGGTCCATCTCGACCTAGTACACCTTCCTTCTTCGGGAGGTTATAAATTCCTCCTTGCCATTATTGACCGCTACAGTCGGTGGCCGGAAGCCATTCCTCTGAAGGATTCTTCCGTGGAGTCAGTGATCACTGCATTTGTCGACACGTGGGTGTCCCAATTTGGAATTCCCAAGTATCTTACCACGGACAATGCAAGAATATTCCTTTCTCGTGCATGGATCAACTTCATGGCCATGTTAGGAATTAAACACGTCAAATGCACGGCCTTCCATCCGATTAGTCAAGGCGTTATCGAACGTTTTAATCGGACACTCAAGCAATCCATTCAAACCACAGGAACTTCCTCCTGGCTAACGAATCTCCCTTGGATTCTCTTGAGCTTACGTGCAACCCTGAAATCACAAGTTAATGTTTCTCCTGCAGAAATCCTGTATGCTACACCTTTACGACTAGCTGGTGATTTCTTCGAAGAAGAACAACTGGCTAACGACATGAACCTCCCTAATTTCATAGCCAATCTCAAACGTCGTATGAGGAAGCAGAAGTATTTTTTTACAAAAACGTATTCCAGTCAGTCCTTCGTCCCAAGCGACTTGACCAACTGCACACACGTATACGTTCGTAATGACACGCACACTCTGGGCATGAAAGACAGTTATTTAGGTCCCTATAAAGTGTTAGAACGGACAGTTAAATACGCCACTTTAGAAAATCACACTGGTCCTATCTCTTTAGATAGGCTATTTGCCTATCTGTGCCTGCATATTTTTTAGATTAGTTACTTTATAATGTTAAGACAACAATAAACTGATTTCAAATGCAACGCGAGGGCATCTTTTGAAAACCTTTTACCTGTTGACTTTAAAAATTTGAACACTTTTCTGTTTTTTTCTTTCTGTTTACAGGTTCCAAGAGTTGCCGTCGCAAGTTCCGTAGTGTTATTTAGCTTAAGTTTTTTATTGTAACTACCTATACTACCTAGTGGAGTTTTTGTAGCTGGAGAATTTTACAACTTTATGCAAGTTCCCTTCAAATACTCCATTTTTTCTCCAAAATACCATTCCGTATTTTTTCTTTTTCATGTATTTAATACCCACGTTTCAGACCGGGCGGGGTAATGTTGTGAACGACTCACAACTCATATATTCTTACATAGATACGAAATGGTACTAGGCAACGCGTATCAATAAAACTTTGAGAGTCAAATAAATAATTCATAGAAGTAAATCTGCGTTTTATTTCCTTCTACAAGAATTAATAAATATAGCCCTAACACACCAACCTCAGTGTTAAATCGCTATAGTACCTCCTCAGGCCTCGTCTCGTGTCGTTTTATCCGACACCTCTTACAACGGTCTGTGGCATGTTTTCATTCCAAACCTGGGATGGGATATATATCAGTCAGTTCTAAGGGTGAACGCCATGTTGTCTGGATCTGCACCCAGGCTAGTTCTGGATACTAGTCCATCCCCAACACGTCAAACGACTGCCAAGCCTCTGTCATCCTGGGCTAGTCACGAATACTAGTGCATGTCCAACACCTCGATCGACTGCCTGGCCGTTCACCCTATCTTTGGTTATACATTCTACTCTATCTTATTTTTCTTTCAATGTTCAACTCATTTATTTGATGCATAATTTTTATTGTGCCAGAATATTCTCGATTTCTGTTTGTTAGCAGAAAAAAGTTTGTCCGACATTGTCTCATAATTTATAATAGCAGCAATGATTGATTTTCCACTGCAATATCAATTTTTTAAATATGGTTGAAAATGAACATGCGTACCAGTTACTGTCTACAACTAAAGAACTGATGTCACTCCAGCGATCTGATGTTATACTGTCTCATTATTTTGCACCCGATGTTTAGCGTATACATTACTAATCGTAGTACACAAAGGAATTTTTGAAGTAGACCAACCACATTTATTATCGATAAACTTAGATTTAGATTAAACATGAAATAAATAGATTTGAACTGTGGAATTCGACATTGGAGATGATATATAAAACAACTACGTAGTTCTTTATTTACTAAAATTTTTACATTCAATAGTTTGCAGGTACCTACAGATTATGAAAACTGTTAAGTTAGATTGGCCAATATAATTAAACAAAGAGTATTGTAAGTCGTATTTATTCGGAAAAATATAGTTACAGGTTAAAAAATGGTTACAATTTTCTACAGATGTTATTTTAAAATGTTTACTAATGTTCTTTTAAGTTTTTCTAATGGTCTTAAGTGTTTTTCCAAATCTGGATAGGATGCTAACAACCTGTAATATCATATAGCATTAAGCAAACTATATCAAATTTACTAAGATTAACTAAGATTATCAGATAGAAGATATCAAAGAAGTGCGGGGGACGCTTCCAGTAGCTAGATAAAGCTTGAAATTATATCCCCAATAGATAATATATCCATTTCCCAAGAAATACAATAGATAATATATATGATACATACTTAGTATACTAAGGACCTATCATAGCACCTCTAAATGAGGAAAAATCCATAAGTACTGATTAACTGGCACTAGATCTTGATTTTAGAAAACATAGAAGAAGTGAAGTGGGAAAAGTATTTAGAAAAGCTTATGTCAGGAAATAGATTAACCAAAACTGAAAAATTAATCCAGAAATTACATATTTTTAAAAATACTTACATTTGTATTAACTCTATCAATTCTTTAACATGTTCCAAGCTTCTTATAAGCAAACTTCTTTCACTAGTTTCATTAGTACCAGTAGTAGTTTCAGTGGCAGTACCTCTAGTAGTGCGCAAAGGCTTTTCTGTCAGTAAGTATTCTGCAAGTGCATTTTTTGTTGTTTTCCGAATAGTGTTACCCGCGATTGTAGTTGGTTCTCTACTTTTTTCTGTATGCATATCTGTGTTGGTTAAATTCATTACTTTTCTAGTATTTTGGTGTATAGTGTCTGCTGTACTGGTTTGACTGCGAGTAACTTTAGAGTAAAGTGAGCTAGGCGAGCTAGGTCTCGGTTTTTTAGTAGACCTTCGAGAAGTAGATGTATGTACTGATGTAAAATATTTTTTTGTGGTAGAAGTAGTTTTTAAGTCATCAGATTTAGAAGTACTTTGCTTGGCTTTACTTGTACTCTTAGTAGATACATGCTGTACTGTGCTACTGTACTTAAAACCAGTTATTTTATCAGTTCTACCAAATACAATTTTAGTGGTAGTACCTACTTCTCCTTTACTGTATTCATTAATTTCTGTTGTAGGAACTACTTTAGTAGCATATATACCTTTTGTAGCGAATGTTGTCTCTATCTCACCAGGTTTAGTACTGTTTGTGACAAAAGTACTTTGGGTATTTAGACCTTTACTTCCTGTCACGGTAGTAATATTGAAAACAGTATAGCAATTTTTAGGTAATACACATTTCTCTGAAATTTCATCCCAAATATAGTTGTCTATGCATATACACCCAGGTCTGAAGTTGGGAGATATTGAATCACGATAATCCAGATAATATTGATCAAATAAGTTTCGACAGGTAGGAATATTATTTGGAATGTACTTACTCCAAACCTGATGTTTTCCACACTCTGAAAACAAAATAGTAATTAAACATTTGAATCGGCACCAAATAATTTGAGCTACCTTTAGAACAGTTTTGCTCCCTGACACATTTTTTATAGTGTTCATCCCATATAAATCCATCAATACAAGAGCACCCTGATGTAAACGGCTCAGTGCATTCTTTATGCTTCCATCTTTGACATGTAGGCCTGCATTGTTCATCACTGCATGCTGTCCATTCTTCATTTTCTCCACACTCTAAGTTTAATACAAAATTACATACATATTTCGTCTTAATATTACTTATGCATATTGAAATCAGGCAACTGAAGTTGGTTAAAATCAAGTGCAAAATATGCGCGAAATAAGATTAAGTTTTGCATAAAGCAATATTGAGATGTTAATAATAATAATAATAAATCGTCTTTATTAGAAGAACATTAATTAAATAGAAATACAAATATTTTACTAATTATACAAAAAGTTGTTATTCTTAAATTATCAGGACTCTTGACGAAATCTAGCCTAAGACTACTCTATTTAACCAAGAAGTCCTGAAGAGTAAAGCAAAATCTAAAAGTAATCATTAAAATCTTCTTTATGAATTAGGTAGATTGATGTGACAACGGATCTTAATTTAGTAGTTACTGTAATTGTAGTAAATGATGTTTTAAGTAATGTTTCAATATTTTTATACTAAAGGCTTTAATACCAGGAATTGAATTATAAAACTTTTGCGAAATAGAGCAGTTGTGTGTTGAAGTATCGTGAGTAGATTGTATGCCGTGTGTTCACAGAGTGTACACTCAACCTAGGTAACAGCTCAGAACGAAGAGATGTAGCAGGACTTTTTAATGTTAGCAGGGTATGTGTGAATGATCCCAACTGTAACCTACAACGATTTTTCATTCTCAACCAGCCAAGCTCGTTAATTTTATAAGAAACGTGATCATACCGATGTAGATTAAAAATAAATCGACAACACCAGTTTTGTACTTTTTGAATTCGCAATTTATCTTGTGCATCAAGACAGGGATGATAGATAAAATCACAGTAATTAAAGTGTGCGAGTACTAAAGACTCAGATAGCATTTTTCTTTGATAAAGATTTAAAATATGCCGATTTTCATACAATACTTTTAAGGAAGAATATGCATTTTGTAATAATTTCGACACGTGCTGTTTAAAATCGTAAATTCGTGTCGGTGATAATTCCCAAGTTCTTGGCTGAATCAACTACGGGTAAGATTTCATTAGCAATTTGTAAATTATGCTAGTTCTTGACAATTGTAACATGATTTCTAATGCCAAAAAATAATATATTGGACGTGTTGCTGTTAAGCTTTAGGTTATGTTCAGATTCGATTGATTAGATGTTATATACAATAAATAAATATAATTAAGATTTCAGGGCCGGCGGTGGACGAGTGGTGTCAGTGCATGCGTGGGTACGAATTCCACTTGAGGCAACGGGATTTTTCTAATTGGAAAATTCCGTCACCTCAACTATGGATGTGTGTATTCGTGTTGCATGTTAGATGGGGTACAGATGACCTTAGCAGTTGGTTCCCCCGTAGTGTAGGTGTGAAATAAAAAAAAATTAAAATTTCATTTAAAATGCCCCACGTGGTTGGCGAACATAAACTTTGGCATGATATAAATTAAATAAAGATAATAAATATGATTTTATAATAAAGCCCCACGTTGGGCGCCATTAAACTATGAGGTGTTATAAACTAAATAAAGATATTAAATAAGATTTTATAAGAAATTCTTTTTTCCAGTAGGCTAATTCAGTTTTAATTCTATTGAGCATGAGATAAAAAAAATATATTGATGTTATTAATCCCTGTACCTGGAAGGAAAAACTGACTACAAACCACACATGGAATCCTGCTTCTGGAGAAGAAATAATCTTTAACTCTGTATATAAAATTTGATACTTGCAGCACACATAAATGATAAAAACAATTATTTAAAATTATAACAACATAGGTTTTATTTATTCGAAATAAGATTACTAAAGAAAGGAAAATATTAATTTCAACACAAAAATTATATTGAGAAGAACTCTCTTTAATCTATTTAAATGAATTTTTAATTTGTGAATGATATGACATAGGTATCACCACAAGATTAATTTAAATAAACTAATGTCAAACAAATTTAAGAATAATTTAAATAAATAATAAAAAAACACAGAAATGTGTTCTATGAAGAAGTTATTAAAATAAGAACAAGTTTATTTAAATTATGATTAATTTGCAAAATCTTAAATTCGACCCACCTTGTATATAGTGTCATAATAATCCAAAACATATGTGGCGCTAAGATTAACTTCACAAATATTTTTGTTGTGCGCAATTGGTAACAACAAGCTTCCATAAGGTTCCACTCAGCTGTGATCCAACATCAGCTGTAGTAAATTCCATACAATGTCGATAATTCGGTCGATGACGAAAAATAATTGTTATTTCAAAATTATACGTTAAGTTATTAAGTTATAAGTTAAATCAATCACCAAACTGTATGATTATTAAAAGAAAACGAAGACAAATCTTCTTTATTCCAAATATTACAGGTAAATATTCAATTCAAATATGTTCCACGTCTATTGTAAACAAATAGAACACCTGGTTCAACTCTATCCCTATATTATTTTTCAGATTTTAATCTGGAGCCGAGCATACGTTCCACCTTTATGCTTTTATCGACTGACTTTTTCTTTTTCGAAAGTCCTTTTATACGTTTACGGAAAAACATTTGAAAAAACAAGGAAATCGCACTAAAATTCTGAACATCCAAAATGTGATGAGGTTACAAATAAAAACATATGTTAAAAATCAACACCAAACTTAATTCTGAAAAGATGAAAAGATAGCTGGTAAGAATACTCACTAAAAACACAAAACTCACTAAAACTTGCATTGGGAATACATAAATTACTATCTCTGTACGTCAATCTTTACACTGTTACACAAGGTAAGCCAATCATATGGAGTTCACAAAAATCATCACAAAATAATAAAGAATAACTTAACTTAAATATTTGGCCTTACGTTTTAAAGTAAAAATGATGCTTCTGCAAGTTCAAGATAATTAACAACATAAATTGATCAAAACTATACCCATTCTCGTCCAGAATACCGTACTCCAGGTGATTGAACCAAAACAAAAGTGCAAAACCTCATGATTATATCAAAATTTGAAAAAATCAATGAATATCCACACAGCCGATATCTTCATTTACATGACATGATTTCTACCAAATACGGGAATACGTAAGTTAATTGTAACCTTCTATACATCAAGTTAATGATCTGTTTTACCTATTTCCAGTGAAATATGTACTCGAAACTGACTTAGTTTTGTGGGAGGAGGTAAAATACTATCTGCGTTAACAAACGTCAAACTCAAATCTAGTGAGAAGATAAAACATTCAAAAAAACGAATAAACTATCCTAAACTTGTAACCTGTGTCACATAAAACATGTTTTATTATAAAACAACACAATTAACTTATATCCTTTTCAACTTGATAAATCTATCTGTAACCTAGCATGTAATCTTTTCAATAAATAAAACTAATATCCTACCATGTCTATCTTTCTTTTTATTACATGAATACTTTATATAACATAATCCTGATTATTTGTGTGTTTCCGATCTTATCGTAGCCTTTAAATATGTTTTATTTATTATTAAATTGTTAAATTCTCAACCCGATGATAAGATATCATCTCAATATAGATATTAACTATAACAGTGCAAGAGGAGAAGACGCAAAATGTCATCCAGCAGTAATGTACCTAGCGGTGACCGTACCTTAACGGTTATCAGAAACACGATTCAATTTTGGGTATACGTAAGTTATATTTAATCGACCTACTTTGATCCAAGGTATGTCGGCGTCAACTTTTTGAATACTCAGAATGTAAAATAAGGATAATCTGATATGGAGTTTAAAGTTTGGGTTGTGGCAACGTATACAGGGTGTCACTGATATAACTAGAGACTTTGTAATGGGGGTTAGCTTTAATGATTTAGAACATATTTTCCTATCAACATGTGGTCGCTTTCTGCTAGTTTTCGAGAAAACCGCATTTTAAGATTAATATGATACGACAAAAATGTATCTGCCCTTTTCTACTGGAGTTCAATAAACTCTGTTTTACTTAACCGCCTTCACTTCGATAAATCTAATAGTTTCTGAGAAAAATGACATAAAACATTTGGGGGCGTGGTTTATCCTGTAATTTCTTCCGACTTACTATCCACGAATTCTCACTTTTAGGGGGTAATTTAACGAACAACAAAGAAGCCATATATAAATTATTATACCCATTTATATACTTGTGGTGTTATAAATCATTATAAATGTATTACGTATTAGTAGTATTATCTGAATAAAAGATTATATGTAATGACTATTACTAGTTTTTCTTCTGCTGAAATGCTATCCTCATATCGTTTGTAGTCTGTGTAATATCGTCCGTAATTAATTTCAACAAATCGTCAAAAGATTTAATGGGCATTCTAAAATAATTGAGAAATTTGAATTCATATTCCTTAAGTTGGGCTAAAGGGTTATGAACATGATGTTAATTAACCTATACCTTACGAGGGTGGTCCCAGAAGTACCCGACCCAACAACGAAAACACAAAAATTTTGGAAAAAGATTTATTTATTTTTCAACGTAATCTCCTTTCAGCTCTATACACTTTTCCCAGCGGTGTTCAAAAAGTTCGATACCCTTTTTATAATAAGAACTGTCTTGCTCCTCAAAATAGCCATTAACTGCTGACATCACTTCTTCATCGTTGGAAAATCTTTGACCACTGAGCTATTTTTTCAAGTTTGGGAACAGAAAATAATCCTAGGGGGCTAAATCTGGCGAATATGGTGCATGAGGTAGCAATTCAAGCTTTAATTGATTAATTTTGGCCATTGCAATAACGTATTTGTGAGCTGGCGCGTTGTCGTGATGAAACAACACTTTCTTTTTAGCCAAATGCGGCCGTCTTTGCTTGATTTCTTCGCTCAAACGTTGCAATAAGTTTGCATAATACTGGCTGTGGATAGTTTTTCCTTTTTCGAGATAGTAAATAAAAATTATTCCACGCGCATCCCAAAAAACCAACGCCATAACCTTGCCTGCAGATGAAACGGTCTTCGCCTTGTTTGGAGCCGGATCTCCCTTTCGAGTCCATTGTTTCGATTGTTCTTTTGTCTCGGGTGTGAAATGATGGACTCATGTTTTATCCATTGTTACGAAACGGCGCAAAAATTCTGCTTTGCTGCTGTGAAACTTCGCTAAACACTCAATTGAAACATTTTCACGACACTGTTTTTGCTCGAGTGTGAGCAAACGCGGCACCCATCTTGCACACAGTTTTCTCATGTTCAAATTTTCAGATAATATGCGATGTACAGCACTTTTTGAAATGCCCGTAATGTCTGCTATCTCGCGCACTTTCAGGCGACGATCATCAAGTACCGCTTTGTGGATTTTCTTCACCATTTCTGGAGTCGTCACCTCATTTGGTCGACCACTGCGATGCTCGTCTTGGCAGCTCGTACGGCCTCGTTTAAACTCAGCTACCCAAAATTTAACTGTTGTAAACGAAGGAGCAGACTCACCCAGAGTAGAATCCAGTTCAGCTTTTATATTGGTTGGGCTGAGGCCTTTCAAATAAAAGTATTGTATCACATAACGATGACCAATTTTCTCCATTTTCACAAATTCACTGACAACGTTCACTATTGATGGCTGCCAAACAAATACTGAACAACGTGGCGCTTTCAAACTTGAAACATATGCTTTATAGACTGCGTACTTTCCAATACAGTGATATTTCCAAACAACTACCGCCACCTCTTGGTCAGGTCGGGTACTTCTGGGACCACCCTCGTAAAATAGGGTACACCCAGTATTTTCTGTCTTTTTTATAAACAGTAATAAAGGCGATACAAGATTATAAAACAAGTTATTTCTTCGAATTTCATTGCGATACTGACATAATTAATCGGTAATAATGAATCATGATACAGTGATACTTAAAACGCCGCGTTAAGCGCTTGCATGTGTACGCTCGGTCTAGGACATTTAAGCGCGGCCGTTTAGACGCGGTCATTTAGACACGACCGCATCGGCGCGAGGACAGTTTGGTACCGGACAGTTCAGCGCAGGCACACTTCAGGGCCAGGACACTTAGGCGCAAGCACACTTCGACTAAAAGCAGTTGCATGTACATTTTCCGCGGCAAATTAGGGTAAAACTTTCGGAGAGCTTTAAATAAACGTTTTTTGGACCATTAGTCTAATTTTTTGGGACAAGCTACCTTATTATCAGAGTAACCTTTTTTTATTTTTATGTACACACATACACCTTCTTAATTACAGAATTTCGCTTGAATTGTTAAATTGCGTTATTCCAGTGCTTTTTGTCTTTAAGCACTGTACACACATTTATAAGTGTTACCCACTGAGACAAAATTCGTGGGACACGTATTTATCAGTGGTATGATATTCAATGTTAATGTCAATTTTTCTATTTGATATAATTTACCTAATAAGATTTTAGATTTTTTAAAATTTATAATAACATGATTAACATAATAATGATAATTAAACATGATATTCTTATAAACAATAAGGGATTTATAATAAACAAATTAAGTTCTTATTACAAATTATTCCCTTATGCAGAGATTTGCAGAAGAATCTTAATATTAATGCTTTAACAGCTTAGAAACTTTTTCTTAAATCTGGCAGTACATACTAGCTTTTGTGATTGGCAAATATTGAGTTTTTTCTCATCATATCGTATTTATCTAATACTGTATTTCATCAATCATACTGTATTTATTACCTGTCAGTACCTAAAGATTTTGTTCATTACATCGTAGATTTTGTTCGTACCGCCTAAGGCAGTGGTGGCGAACCTATGACCCGCGGGTCAGACACTGACCCACGAAGGCTTTTTAAATGACCCATGTGTTAATTTTTATATACTTCATCAATGAAGAAACTTGCTAATGCTCTTTTCGCGATGTTTGGGTCCACATATTCGTGTGAAAAATTGTTTTCATCAATGAATTTTGTAAAATCTACCAACAGAAATAGACTTGGAAATGAATTGACTGCGAAATACGTTAAACTAAAATGAATACGGAATATGAACCTAATATTAAGAAACTATCTGAAAATAAGCTACAGCAGATTTGACATTAAATATTCTTTTATCAACTTTATTTACAACATACACATATCTGACTCTATGTCTGTTAATAACGAATATTTCATAATGTATATGTGCTTTTCTTTATTCCTTGTTCATTCAAATACTCAGTACAGATGCGCTACTAGTGCGGTAATTCATGGTACATCCCCATCGATATCAATTTTTTTGACGTCGACTTGCAAAAGTAAAAGTTGTTAAACAGAAATGAAACTTAAACTTTTTAGGATTTTAAAAGTGAGAACTAAAAAAAAGTCAACTGCACTGAGAAAAATATTAACAAAATATCATAACCATATTATAATAGACCGATTTTTTGTTGTTCTAACCTGATTTTAGCAGCGTTAACTAAAAATCCAGGTCAGAGTAACCAAGCGATTTGTTAAGTGAACTATCTATTTATAGTTAACCGGTCTTAAGTAGATTTTACCCGAGTTCTAGTAAAATCAGCCACTAATATGGGTGATGTCAGCTTAACAAGAATTTTACCTCAATTGGGTTTAATTTACACATACAGTTAGATACTTTAGCTTACAAGTCAGGCTAAATAGTTTAACTTATTGATTCAAGCTACTTTATAAATAGGTTCACTTTAACCAAACGCTATGATTGGAACTTTTAAATAGTATTTCGAAATAGTATTTACTTTGTAACAAGTTTCGTTTACCATATGTAAGGCTGAAACAACCTAGCACGAATTGTGTCAAACCTTAGAGTGAGGATGAAATGACACAACTGGTATGGTAAATTTAACTATTTACCGGCTGCTTCTAGCGTATGAGAAATGTGGTTGATTTAACCTTATTGCGTCAATTTAACCAAAAACATTTAACTAAAATCATATAGTTCGTGTTACGTACAACTATTGTTGTCATTTTTTATACACATCTTCAGGTTGCTGGAACTTATTTTTTGGTTACTTTAACCTGGCCATTTTTCTCAGTGTGTCAGGTTTTTTCTGTTAATAAATGTTCGGTGTTTAAAAATTATTGGTATCTTTTTTACCCCCCTCCCCTTCCAAGTGACGCCACTGACTTAGTGACCCACGGGTTAGTACTAAGAAAAATAGTGAACAAAATTTGACCCACTTCTCAAAAAGGTTCGCCATCACTGGCCTAAGGGGTCCGCACCGAAGTGTTCCTGCGCTGAAGTGTTCATGCGTCGTAGTGTCCCGCGTCGAAGTGCCCCGCGCCGAAACCTGCGTGTCCAAATGTCCGGCTCCGGAGTACGCTCGGGTGTTTTTGGTAACGCGCGTCTAACGCCTTCATGTGTACAGGCTCTTTGTTTCAATTCAATTGCTCTATTAGAACTCCAGAAAAATTTATTTTTAAGGGTGTCCTGCAGGCCTCCCGAATTTTTTTTACGAGAGAGTTAATAAAGTTCTAAGAAGGATAAAAACATTTTTGTTATATTTTTATATGCAATGTAACATTGCATTTATTTTTTAATTTTAATTTCTCCTGACGTAACGCTGTCGAAAACGTATTATGGGATGGATGTTTTTGTACCGGATAGCTGTTATCTCATTAAGTTACCAAAACATGCTTGGATATAAGATGAATATATAAACACGTGGTTTAATTCTTGCTTATTAGACAAATATTTCTTGTGTGATTATATTAACTACCTACTACTACATTTTTATTAAATGTTTATTTCTTTTTTAAGCTGCAAATCTTTATTTTAGGCAAACAGTGATTAATTGATAACTGGTCATCTTTATAGAAATATAGAAATATTTGTATACGTAGTGTTTAATTTGTGTTAGGTACTAAATTTTGATTTTAATCAAATATACAATACTGCATTCGCGCACTACGTTTTCAATATTTTAGTTAGTCATATTGATTATTATTTGCACAAAAACTTCTTATCGCAATGGGGTTAAAGAATTGCCGCTAATTGTAAGACAAATCAAACGTAAATTAAAATTTATGCTAAACCTTATTGCAATTAACTAATTAGTAACAATAAAATTTACTTTTTATAACTGAACTTTAAAAAACTTTTTTATCTTATATTAGCGTATTTGCTACAATCGATTCAGGTTTATACGCAAATAAAGTTTTCCTACGTCATCTCTATCATAAATGACACTTTTCCCATTCTTATTTAT
Source organism: Agrypnus murinus (assembly GCA_929113105.1). Classification (NCBI taxonomy): domain Eukaryota; kingdom Metazoa; phylum Arthropoda; class Insecta; order Coleoptera; family Elateridae; genus Agrypnus; species Agrypnus murinus. The sequence goes on from OV816023.1 coordinate 95,739,022, forward strand.
TGAGAAATTACTAAATACAGCGTGAAATACAATCTTTTTTTCTATAACCTATATGAAATGTCAGTTGTTAAAAAGATACATTTTTCTCGTTGGGGCTAAAGTACTTGTCGCCCGGATCTACGAGGGAAAAGTAAAATATGTAGTTTAGACCACTAGTATAAAATTCATTTTGCTTTTCTCATGTTGCATGACTATCAAGTTCTTTTCAATATTTTATAGTGGTTATTAGATTTTAAAAAAATGTTTTTTATACACGGGGAATATTACAGATCTTAGTACTCTGTGTGATCGTCTAACTCCCCTTCGCGTCAGGACACAAACTTAGAAACACAAAAGTAGCTAACAAATAAACAATTTCAATATTATTATTTTTAGTAAATCAGAAACTTTTTTAGTGTCAAAAGTTATTAGGAATACTTCCATTAAACGTCCTACAACATATGCTAAAATTACATAGAAGTTATTCATTTTATCTTCGAAAACGGCTTTTGAAACTGAATAATTAGATCGTTCATTTAACACAACATGAGTACCTAAAATTGTTTATACATAGCATGCTTGCCAACTTTTAGCTGTAGCCCCTTTATGTTCAAATAGTAGCGACAACGATTAATCTCGTCGGTGGAGCAAAAGCACCTAAACAATGTTGGCAACAATGAGTATTACTAGATTTGACATTCCGTCTTACAATAAATCTTAGGTTTAATATCAATCATGCACAAAAATAATCACAACTTAACATTAATTTGATAATGGACATATATGTTCTGTGAAAATGACCATATTAATATGATATATACTACTGTAATTTTTCAACAACTTTTTATTGAGTTTCCACAACACCATGGATGTAGTAATTTCTTCTTTCAGGGGTACATAAATTATTTATAGATGGCGTGCTTGCTAACTTTTTAGTAGAGTCACTGCATCTAGTCACCTAGGCCAGCTGGTCGATCATAGTAACGCAAACCGCCGCCATATTGGGGCAGATAAGGGTGATTTTTAATAATGGGCAAATTAAAACCACGTTTTACGAGTTTGACATATTAGAGGTTTGATCTTTCAGAATAAGAAAAACCTTTTAAAGTAAACGTGGATTTGATTAATTTCAATACAGAACAAATAATAAACAATTTCGTGGTTCGTTTGCGCCAATATGGCGGCGGTTTGCGGTACTCTGATCGACCAACTGGCCTAGGTGACTAGATTCAGTGACTCTACTTTTTAGTAGAATCACTGCAGCTAGCTACCTAGGCCAGCTCATCGGATCAATCGTTGTCGCTACTATTTGAAAATAAAAGGGCTATATTTTTAGCTAGAGACCCTTCAATTAGAGTCTGACCAATGCGTTGCCAAGGTGTCCGCCATTTTATATCACACTATTTTTTATATAATATTTTGATTTTGACATTTTAATTATAATGTAATTTTACTGCTAAATATGTTTTATATACACAACCCACTGTTTCGTGATTTTTAATTGAGTCAAATACTGTTTACATGCGTGCCAACGTTTGGTCGCGTAACTATTTCTGTAAATTTTTCCCAATTTGACCTCCTAGAGGTCAAACGGTTAATTTCTAGGGTTGTGCCCATAGAGACTTTTGATCATAAAGACACTAGGTACAACATATCAAAAAATCAGCCAATTCCACCGAAATCCAATTTCCATAAGGTTTGTGCGGTATTTTCCCAATTTGACCTCGTGGAGGTCAAACGGTTAATTTTTAGGGTTGTGCCCATGGAGACTTTTGATCACAAAGCCACCAGCTATAACATATCAAAAATTCAGCCAATTCCACCGAAATCCAAATTTCCATTAGGTTGGTGCGGGATCCTTTGATAACTTCGGTTAAAATTAGTTTTTTGAAAAAAATCTCGAAGTGGTATAGCGATTTTAATTACTTGATGTTATACACCCCCTATTTAACAAGGTCTACCAACCACATAGTGACGTCACGACAAAGAGGCAATCCCCGAATCTTTTATTTCTCATTTTGCATTCAAATTTTAACTAATAGACTGTCTTATTATTCCACCAAAAATAAAAAATCTTCCATAATATTAATTAAGAATTTGTTTTTATTTGACAGGGACCTATTTTCGTATGAAAATTTTACCGTATATATAAAATATTAACTTGTGTTTATTATGTATTTGCAATTAAATATCTTTAAAATAAAATGTTTGTACTAGTTAGGCTAAATCGATGGTAATAGGATGTGCAAAATAACTCAGAGGATACGAATCTTCTGAAGAGTTTCAGATAATATTAATCTAATCTCATGTCGAATTCTTTGCTTGAGGTCTTTTAAATTAATTGGTCGATTTTTATACACTTTACTTTTTAAGTACCCCTATATAAAGAAGTGACTAGATTAATTTTGCAAATTTAAAGAATTTTTAATATTCGAACTTTAGGGCAGTTTTTCTCAATTTTTTCAAATGTAACATATTGAAAATTGTATACAGTTGAAAAGAGAATAAAAAGTACTACCGAAATCGACAATACAAAATATAGGTTGTCATTTAAAAAAAATATCGATGACGTCATTACTTTAAAAACAAATCACGTAACAAGTTGAAAATGGCACAGTATAGCGTCAAGTAATTAAAATCGCTATACTCCTTCGAGATTTTTTTCCAAAAACGAAGTTATCGAATTTATCCGCTACTTTATTTCCACACTGTATATGGTTTATACCATTTCTGAACAAAAATAAAGTTGCTACAAAGCGGGGTGCTTTAAACCAAACAGACTGTAATACTGCCTAATTTTTTATTAATTTATACTTTGTGTTGTAATGGACACATATGTTTAATTTTCATAAATAAGTTTTGTAATTCTTATTCGACTACGGTAATTTAAATTATTTTTTCTTTCTAAATTTATTAATTTGTATTCGCTCGATGCGAATAAAAAATCATTAATAATATCCCTTTGTATGTGTTATTGTCGAGTATTTATCACTTACGAAATATAGAATAGCAGAAGAACAATAATTAGTTCTCAATACATTTTGTAAGTGATACTGTCCCGACGGAATGTCGCCTGGCTGTCTGATTAAAAGAACGGAGAATTACTTAAGTTGTTAGCCCCTAATATTGGATAATTTCGAAGCTGCTCTGTTAATTGGATTGCCTATTTTTCATTTTTTATTTTAATAACTATTAACTTTTAAACAAATTCATAAAAATAGCCTAGTATAAAAAATAACATGTTGGTAAAATAAACTTAAACCACAATGCTGGCTGTATTACCCGTTGAGAAAAACTATTATAAAATTTTTTTTCTAAATCAACCTATTTTATCTACGTGAATCAAATTTTCATAAAATATAGAAACTGCCTACTGTATATTTGTATAAAAGTCCTTGACTTTATTTTCTAGAATTTAATTTATAAAAACAAGTCCCAAAAACTATTACATTTTCTGGGTACCTTTAACTACAGTGCAGGACAACCTTAACTGGCAAAACCCTTTATTTTTGTAGTTCAAAAATTTTTTTTACTAAATTAATTTTTTATGTTTATTTCTCTATTTTAATTTAGTAATTTATTAGCAATTAATTTTTCTGTTACGTTTAAGCTATTTTAAACATTAATTACGTATTTTTTGATATGGTTTTGCTAGCTTGATATCAAGCTGGGCAAAACCCTCATATTTTGAAACTAAAAGAGCAATTAATTTTTAAATGTGGTAATTAAATAGCAATTAAATATAGACCTAGTTTCGATTGGTTTTGTTATTATCGTTTTGCCAGCTTGACGAACCCAAGATGCACATTTAGGACAATAAATTTTAATGCTGCGACTTTTTAGTCCGAGTTACTCGGCCAGCATCATTTTGAAATATAGGCACATCCAAACACATGAAGTGCAAGGGGCATCCGCATCCAACGCATTTCATTCCTGAATAAATTATCATTCTTTTGATTATTCATTTTAAACAGAAAGAGGAGAATAACCAAGTACTGTTTGATTGATAAAGCAAGAGCACACGTGTTAGCTGACGCAAGTAACCACGTATCACAATTACAAAGTCCCACACAATAAAAGTTCTGACCTGGGATCGAGACTATGGTATTCCGATGTATTTTTCGACGCTGAAACCGAATCCGACCGCAGAAAGGCACATATATCCTCAAAATCTTGCTCTAAAGCCAAAAACAACCCCCAAATGGAATAAAACCACTCCATATGGTGACAATAAATACATGCAAAAATGGTTGAAAACCGCAAATGTTTTGTGTTTGGAACTAGACCATTGGTATATGGCCAACAACCTTCCTCTCTAAGGGGGTTAAACCACCCCAAAATGGGTCAAAACCATCCTTAGATTAAAATACAATAAATACATGCAAAGAATTATCGAAAACCACAAATATTTTGTTTTTGGAAATAGACCTTTGGTAATATGGACAACACCACCCCCCTTTAAAGGGTAAAACCACCCCAAAATGGGATATAACCACCCCTTACATCAGGGATACAGTAAATAGACGCACGCGAAATAAAATACATGCAAATAAATAGAGGCAAAGAAAATGCATGCAAATAAATATGTGCATAAAAATAAATTCAATAAAACAATTCAATAGTTAGAACAATTTTAGTTGTAATTTTTAATTGCAATTTACATACTAATTGAAACAAAATTTAATTGCAACTAAATTTAGTTGCAGCCCGCAATTAAAACGTTGCAATTAAATATAACTGCAATTGAAATGTCACAATTAAATCTTCAATCAATTGATTAATTGATTATAAATTTAATTGAGTGATGCCCAACACTAGTGTAAATACCCAGAATATTTAGGTGTAAATGATTTCTATAATAAGAATGAAAGTGATAATTGGCAGTAAATTTTTACACATCAATTTTTATTAATTAATTTATTATAAAATGTTTTATATACAGTGTTTCTGTACGGAATGATCAGATTTTGCCAGTGCTTAGCTTATTGACACATATTTTGAAGTTCAAGGAGGTTAACAAAACCTTTCGTTTGAGATTATGTTTCAAAAACGGTATTTTTGGTTTGTGATTTACAAGACAATTTCAAATTCTTATAATAGGTACAGGGTGATTCAAGTACATGTTTACACTTTATTAGTATTTTAAGATAATAGGTTCACTTAAAAAATAATTTTAAACAATATTATATACAGTTTTTAAACGTACTAAAAGTTTATTAAAATTTGTATATTATACAGGGTGATAGAAAAAGTGAGTTTTTTTTAATGAAATGCCCTATATAGTTTTCATTAATTGAAGACCTTACTATTTTCTGATTTCAAAAATCTATACTTATTGCATACTTGACCTAGCACTTTTTGAATTATCGTTACAAAATGATTGACACAGGGCAACTTAAACACCTTATAAATTCACCTTATAAATACCTTATAAATACCTTATAGAAATTCAGAAAGTATAAATTGAATTCATTACGATGTTACAAATGCGTTGAAAATAATGGTGGTTATGTTGAACATCTGGAACAATTAAAGAATTCCTCGACCAAACATCTTTTGACCAAATTGGTGTCATTTCAACATAAATTTTGTGCCAATTCTGAATTATTTTTGGGGCAAATACCCCCAACCCTCTAAGATTGGTTGCTACCAGCCTAACCTCCACAAAAACGGCACTTCCTAACCAAAACGATATACAAAAGCAACTTCGAATTTTCTTCAACCTTACCTAATCTAACTTATCCTAATATAACCTAACCTAATCTTACCTTACCTACCTAAAAGGATGTGCAACTTAAATAAATATTTTAGGAGATTTTGTTCATTTTAGAAAAATCGTATAATTTGATTAACGTTCACTTCATGATCATGAGGTTTTGATTCCAAAACACAAAACCAATAAACTATTTTAAACTATTTACTTAACTATAAATTGCATAATTTGGCAATAGCAACTTAATATAATTATTATTCATTACCATAGAGTTGAAGAATTTTTTTACTTTCGATCCCCAAATTTGGGGACTTTGGGACGTTTTGTCTCAAAAATGATTTACATATTCGGAATCAGCATAAAATTTCCGTTAAAATTACACCAGTTTGATCAAAAAATGTTTCAATCGGCAATAGTTTAGTATCATTTCCTAACGATAACACAAAAACTGTTCGGTCAAATATGCTATAAGTATACATATTTGGAAGAAAAAAGGACTTCAATTATTGAAAAATATATAGGGCGTTCCATTTAAAAAGACACTTTTTCTATCACCCTGTATAATATACGAATTTTCAAAAACGTTTAGTACTCGTATGTCTAAAAACTGCTCATAATATTGTTTAAAATTAATTTTTGAGCAAACTCATCTTAAAAATAGAGAAACTAATAAGGCGTTAATATATACTTGAATCACCCTGTACATTCACCCCTATGTGTAATACGTGTGTGCAGGTCTGTAAATAAAAATATAATTCCTCTTAATTTGGTTTACAGTAAATTAAATGAATGTGAAATTCTAAAGATATTTTCGAACATTTGCTGTAAGGTAATTTGTTATTACAAAAACATTCAAAACAGAACACCTACATAAAGCCATAAAACAGAAATTTTTTTTTGGGTCATTTCAATTTTAATGTTATCTAGTTGCATCTTTCTTTTCTTAAATTCAAAACGAAAACGTAGTTCAAATCTTGATAAAATGGAATGTTAATAGTTTAAATTTACTATTATAAAGCTTTGTTATCAATACTGTACCGTCAGCTTTTTGCATTGCTTATTAGTTGTTACTTATACACATTTTGTCTGCTGAAGTGGTGACACTACTTTCAATATTTAGTTTATTGTACTATCTGCGTTATGTGCGTTATCACTGACCTAGTACCATACATCATAGTACTAAAATCTACCTAAATCTATCTAAAAAACGTTGTGCTAGATTTTCCGAATTTTCAAGTGAATTTAATTTAAGAATGTTACTAATGTTTTATGTTTCTACGTAATATCAAAGTCTGATCATTCCGTACTGAGACACCGTGTATATAAAATGCACACGCTGTACGTTATCCACACACACGTGTGTTCAATAATGTCGCATGCAGGCGTTCCGGAGTAACATAATTAATTTTATATTTGTTGGACGTTTTCATACTTTACAAATTTTTAAATGGGGTTGTAAGTGCGTGAATGATTGATTCTCATGTATTTGTAGAATGTTTTGAAAAGGGATTGTTGTGTTAAGTTAAATAATTAGAGTTTTTGTTTATAACGAAGGGTAATTCCCATTCCTTGTTACGCTACTATTGGTTAACAGTATTTTATAGAAGCAAATGACAGTTTTCTCTTAGAGATCAACTTTGTTGTAGATTTTTGTAAAGGATGATTACTATGCAATTGTCGCTTATTGAGAGAGCTATAAAAACCAAGAAGAACTACAGATTGTCGAAAGATATTTATTATAGAAAATTTTATACAGCGCTATTAAATTAAATTGCAATATGTTCATTTTCCTATGTTGTATTTGAAAATAATCAGTCAAACCATTATGTACACATAGACAACCAATTATACAGCACGCTCTTTTGTACTATTTACATAGTTGCATGGTAAATAAATAGCACTGTATAACAATTACACATTTTAATACAATTTTGCACTTTTTCAATGAATGTCGACTGAACCCTCTTACTTTGCTGTTAATCCGGAACATTGATTTCTGCACAGATTTATGTGTTATTAAATTGGTACACTGAATCCACTTACGTTTGAAGTCTACCATAGAACTTGCAGGTTGACATGTTTTCCGCAATTTTGATGTTTGCCCAATATTTCTCGATTGGGAGGAGTCCAGGGCAGTTTGGTAGATTTATATATTTAGGTACCACATCGACGGAATTTATTGTACACCAATCCGTTAGACGTGATGAATAGTGACAACTTACCAAACTGGACCAAAACAATATTGGTGAAGTATGTTTTTTCTATAAACGGTATCAACCATTTTTCTAAGCATTCTAATACATACACTTCGGCATTAATTGTGCCGGTACTCACAAAAGAAGCGTCATACCGACATACGTATCTCTGCCATACGAAGTACCTACTTGTTGGGAAATCTTTACACTGCAATTGCTTTTTCAGATTTATCTAGCCTTGAGATGTTATGATACGGGTAATATTGGTTTCCTGGTATAAACTTGGAATCAACTTTCACATAAGTTTCGTTAATCAATAATAAGACAAGAACCATTTTTCTCCAGTACTATATCGTACAGTGATCTAGAAAATCTAATCCCACGATTATATAGTTCCACTGTTTATTTTGACGCTTTTTGCTTTTTACGTGTGGTAATACTGCACCTTTTCTTTATTTTTTGGACATTTGCCCGACTAGTACCAACTTTTTTTTGGCACATCTCTACATGAAATTGGAGGATTCTTATGATATAACTTAGAGATCTTTACTTCAAAATTTCGGTTACGGGTTCAGATGGTTACCTTCATGCGGTTTTCTATCTATAGCTCCACATTGCTTTATTTTCTTTAAGCAATTGTGCCACTGTTTTCACAAATTTTTACAAAATTAACTCGCGAACACATTTTTCTTTTGACATCTTGACAACAAAATAATAAAGATTTGACAGTTACCATGATGGAAAGATATCTACATCTTAAATTTGTTTCGTGTTTTCAAAAACGTTATTTGCAGCAAGGCCTATTTAATAAATTGCATGCGGCAATTTAATAGTAATCACCCTTTATTAAAGAAGATTTTTGTAAATATTTATATCTTAACTATATTTATCTGGTGCGCTGTGGACAGATGAATCTGAATCTGTTTCTAACTTCATTCAAATTGTATTAAAACACGAATCGAAATCTTATTTTCAGATGACATTTTTGAATATTTCGTCGGGACCACCAAACTAGGGCGATAGTAGAGAAATTGAGTCAACTAGTACCTAATTTCAAAATCCAGTACACACAAAATCGAACAAACCACTAATTGCTTACCTTTGGGACAATCTTTTTCCAGTACACATCTTTTAGTTTTTTCGTCCCAAATAAATCCATTTTGACAAATACATCCAGGTTCTCCGTTTCTCAAAGAACAATTAAGAGGTTTCCCAATATTTTCACAGGTTCTTCTACAATGATTACTAGTATTATTTGACCATTCTTCATTAATTCCGCAACCTAAAACAAAACGAAATCAAGGTCCAAGATAGCTTATTAAATATGTTTTTAACCATGATTTGGGCACAGTTGTTCAGGAACGCAAGTTTCACTAATTTCATCCCATAAGTAACCATCTGTACAAATGCATCCAGATTCACATAAAGGAATACAAACATAATCTGTTCTAAAGCGATTTTGACAAGTTCTTCTACAATAAGGGTTGATACAAGCTACCCAAATTTGATTCAGGCTACAAACTATTTATCTAATTAGAATAACCGAAAATTGTTGTTAACAAAAACTTACATTTGTTTGGACAATTTTCTTGAGAAACACACTCTCCAGTATTGAGATCTCTGAAAAATCCTTGTTTACAAAAACACTTTTTGTTTTGGAGAACACAAAGATAGTCATGTATATCACTTTGGCATATTGGCTCACAATATGTAGCTTGATAATAATTTTGTTCTTCATTTATAGGACAACCTAAAAAAGACAGAAGTGAAATCCTATGAAAGAATAAATTAAAAATATTTTACTTTTTGAGCATTGGCTGGGAAGTACACATTTTTCCAAAAAATCATCTCTTATCCATCCTGGTTGACACACACACCCTGGCAAGCACCAAAAAGGATCGTAAGCTGAACCAGACAGAGCTTGGCAAGACGGCTGATATGGACTCTTGCAGAATTCAAATATTTCATTTTCAGCACAGATTAAATCACCTAAAAAATAATTCTTTATTAACATAATAAATTATAATAAATAATAAAAGAACCTCCATGAACAATTTTATTTGCAACCAGGACAACAATAACTATGAATAAGGTGGTTGCCATGGTTAACTAAGTCTAACCACTACTGAAGTGATTTATAGAAAAAACTTAAGTTTCATGTAATGTTATTATAAATTTTGTTTGTAGTGAATAAACTACTAAAACTATAAAAAGGCACGAATTCAAATATAAGGGGAAACTGCAAAATGTTTGTATGCCGTCGTAGCTAATTTTAAATAAATAATTTTAACTAAACAGTTGATGCGACAAAGCAGATAACACGTTTCATCCCAATTAACAAGATGTAATTATGAAACTAATCAGAATCGGCAACATGCATTGTTTTTTCTTTTTGTTTTAATAATAAAACACGCTCTTAACGAGAAAAGATACTGTATAACAAAGCACTACATACTAAATATTTTTATAAAGTAACGTTAATTATAAATTATAGCAAAATTTAAATTGAGAAATAAATAATTATTACTTAGCGTTTACTGTCTCGAGCCTTACTTTGTAGAACTCCATAATCATGAAATAAATAAAGATTAACAAAAAGCTTCACAATATTTATTAAATTGTAACCTGACAATTACTTCGACAACTAAGCTGTTATTATCAAAGGTAATATGAATATAAACAAACACGTCGCTAAGGTAAATACAAAAAATAGATAACTAGATAAAAAAATAAGAATTAAATATCTAACACTTCCAGTAACGGAGAATTACTGAGCTCCATCTTTTCATTTACTAAAAGTACTCTCAGTTTGTGTTTGTAATATATCTCGAAAGCTTCTAAAATGTCTAATTTGCGTTTGTCATTACAAAAATGTCAGAATTTGATATTATTTTGGGGAGTCATTGTGTGATTCAGTTCTAAAAGGTGTTTTGCGTAATTAGATTTTTCGGAATGTTTATTTTTTTGATAATGACTGCTTAGCTATTGAAACAATTGTCAGGTTACAATTTAATAAATATTGTGAAACTTTTTATTAATCTTTATTTGTTTAATAATTAGTACTTAACCTACAGGGTCTAGTTTAAACATTTATAATAAGAGCTAGACAAAAGCATCTTTAGGGCCTTACTAGTGTATGTAATTTGGTGAAAATCTACCAAAGGACATAAACAAAGTATGAAAAAATGCCTTTTTTAGAATTTGATTGAATCATTCGTTAAATGGAACACTTTTACTGCAGTTCCATCGTTTGACCTCCAGAAATCATCGAATGACCAGATATTTCAACATAGAAAATATCACCAATTTCTTTCAAACTCAGGATTTCGATACTATAGTTAATGCTCAACAAAATTTAAACGGGCAACATACCCGAATATTTAATCTGCTCATGTACTGGGATCATGAAACGCCCCAACATTTTAACATAGTTTTCGTAACTTTTCAAATTCAGAAATTAGGCACTTTAGGTGATGTCGAACAACGTTTCGCCAAGCATCATGGGTGAAAATAAATAATTTTTAATCGAGACACCTGCAGGTGTCATCAAAAGTCGCACTATTATAACACGAAACATGTCATCGATTTGCTTCACATTCAAGATTTGGATACGAGAAATCATGCATACTAATGTATAATCAAGCAATCTCCAGAGATCAACAAATATCACTAAATATTAGAATGAGATAATATGTCCTATGCCAGTAGAGTTACCGGTTGTATTCTGGTGTTATTGACAGCTCCGCGGTCCTTTCTAGTGTACATCAAAAAATAATTGCCAGTTGATCTATACTGTACACTAACCTTACCTAAATCAGAAACGTCTGCATAACCGTGTTAATCTTTCTCAAGACCAATTGCAGCTAAGATAGATATTTAGAAACATGGTTACAGTCGCGTCCAGCAATTGAACACAAGGCCACCCAACCCAATGAAATCGAAAGTAGCTCATTGAAAATGCACTGCTGGCTACATAAGCTCAAAAACTCAATGTTAGAGTGCTATCAAAACAATTACTATTCCATCCTAAAATATGTTTATGCTTATTATCATCATTAACGCCAGGGGATACTTCCTCACCGGGTAATCGAAATCCATTGCACTCCAAAGGTCGCGCTCTTAAATACTAGACTTTTTTTGAATGTATCATAAAAATGTACTCATTGTGCTCCTGAATGTTGTTCTAAGTGGGTGGTCGCGCGGTAGTGAGTTTAAGTCTTGCTCAGGCGTCTTGGAATATTACCAAAATTTTAATTTCAATCGGGTTTTGACATCTTTGCAGTAACAAATGCACGATTGACGCCTGTCATTAACGAATAAAAGATATCAATGATAAAACAAGATATCCTGAAGATGTCACTAACATTCGCAATATACTGCATAGTGATTTTACCTCTAAATAATTTAAAAGTCGATTTAATTTGACCGTTCCTTGTGTTCCAACCCCAAAGGCCCACGACACTGCTGCTTTAAGTTTATTCTGAGGTAGGAAGGGATTTCTGTCACAACTTCTAGTTCTTCTAGAAGTGAAGGTATTTATGTTACTTAAATTCAAAATTTTACAAATCTGTAAATAACGTAATGTAGTTAGATAACGTTATGAACAACTAAGCAAAATTTAGAGATCAAACTATATTTACTAGACCAAAAACAGCTATCTGTACATAAATAATATACCTACATTAGATTTTCATTTTTAGATTTGTAAAATATTGAAATTCCCGCTAATTTTAGTAACCTTTCAAATTGCAAAGATTTGCCAGTCAAAACTAGACACCAGTTAGCGCAAATATATACACGTTTTTTTACTGCTTGTGAATGTGAAACTTTGCAGTTTGTTTTAATAATTAATATAAGGTAACTTAGAATAATCTTACATTTTAAACATTTTATTAATACATGTATTATTTTATAATTTTAGCAATTAGTGTTACTTATGATGTGTAAGACGGGAGCACTTGAAAACGTATATAAGACTTGTTCAACAGTAAACTATTTTCTAGAAAAGCGCGATTCGGAGTCACGACCGAGATGCAACAAGACCTCTTCCGAGTCCCTGTTGATTATTCCATTGCCCACTGTGTTTGCGAGGACCACCGCATGGCAAGAGGGATCGCAGTAGTAGCTGGATCTTCACTCACAGTCAACGTTCGTCCCCTCTTGCCAACCGCTTTTAACTTTTCCAGCGGTTGTACTATTTTTATTTTGGGACAACCGCGTTGTACATGTCCTTGTTCGCCACAGTTCCAGCAGCGGGTCCCTTGAACTTCTTGAAGATTCTTCTTAAGGCTCTTTTCCTTCTGAAGAACTTTCATTACTAACTCCTCTAGGCGATCTTTAGAACCGTCTTCTTCTTCCACAACGGTTCGAACACGCCTAAGGCGTGGGCAAGCATTATCAGTTGTTCTTGGTCGTGCCAGCCTCAATGATTGTTATGTTTCCCCGTCTCTTAGCCCATCAATGAAGGTCTACACAGCGAGTTGTTCCAGAAATGAATCGGGTGCTGTAGGTTACGCCAATCGGACCAGCCGCGCAACATCGACTTCAAACTTCTGAAGATTTTCTCCATTCTTCTGGATACGATTCTTCACCTGCACATGGTACACTTGTTGAAGATTCGCGTCCCCGTATCTCATGTCCAACCGAGAAACTAACAGCTGGTAATCGCTCTCCTGCCCTGCTGGAATTGTTTCCAGGACGTTCAACGCGTCTCCACGCAAAGCCACAGTTAAATAAACGGCCTTTTTCTTGCATGTCCATCCGTTGGCCCCAGCGGCCGCCTCAAATTGTTTATAGTAGGTGGACCAAGGTATCTTTCCATGGAACGTGGGTGGTTTCACTTTTATCCCTGCCATAGGATTCCTTCTTCTTTAATTTGTTTCTTTACTTCATCAAACAGCCACTCAGACGTTGGGGAAAACCTTAGTTGAGTCATTCTATCCTCGAACATTTTAGTTACGCTTCTCAGTTGTTGGTGGTAGTTGCATATGGGCTATTTTCTCTTCTGCCATCTTTATTAGCCTATTTTGTTCCGCCGATCTAACCTCCAACATTCCTAACGCGCCGGCATTCTCCAAAAATTTTTTGAAAACTTTTTCTTCCAACGCTTCGGCATTTTTCAGCAATTCTCCTTTAAGTATTCTGGAATCTTCTTGGGACTTTTCTAGTAATTTTTCTTTAACCCTTCTAGAACTTTCTTCGGACTTTTTTAGTAATTCTGCAAACCTTCTAGAATTATTTTCGGACTTTTCCAGTAATTCTTCTTTTAGTATTCTAACATTTTCTTCGGACTTTCTAGAATTTTCCAGTAAATCTTCTTTAAACATTCTAGAATTTTCAAAAACTTTTTCTTCCAGTGCTTCTTTAGTATTTTCCATTAGCTTTCTAGAATTCTCTTCGGATTTTCTAGAATCTTACAGTAACTCTTCCTATAACATTAAATTTTCTTCGTACTTCTAGAACTTTCTTCGGACTTCCTAGAGCTTTCCAGTAACTCTTGCTTTAACATTCTAGAAGTTTCTTTCATTTTACTTAACAAAACGTTAGTATCAATTGCGGGTCCAGGTATTTCGAAACGGAAAGCTTCGGCGTCCTCGTTATGTTCTAGAAACCATTCTTTTAACCGATTTATTAAAACTTCTTTCTTTCCGTTAATATCCAAGTCTCTCTCTTCCAGTTCCCTTTTCAAATCTATTACTTTGAGTTCATTTAACAATTTCGTCACCATTATGATTATTCGTTGGGATTGTTTTTAATACTGAAAGTTTGTTCTCACAGCACTTTATTTATTATGTTATTTTATTTATTTATTTTAAAATTCCGGCACCTGACAACACTGTAACGTTCTTTGTAAAATAATAACAAAAATTCTGTTTAATAGTCTATTCTCAAAAGAAATATTATTTACATACACTAATTACAAACACTATAATTTAATCTTAACTAATTACAAAACAAAATTATTAACTATTAACGAACTTAAATGGTAGATATTTATTTCACTGTAATTTATATTATAAAGATATTTATTTAATACACCTTGAACGCGTCTAATTAACTCTTCGAACAATGATCCCCTCTTCCGTGCGCGATTATATTAAATATCCCTTATAATCTTTCCAGAAGGTGCTGGATAAGCCTGGTTGGTGTATCGTGTCTCGTCTAGCCGCCTGAAGCTACAGTTTAAATATATGCCTCTAAATGTATTGAACCCAAACACACACTTTTTAGACTGGTCTACTACCCATAATTTTCTAGAATCCTATGATTTTGAAAGCGTATTGCTTGTAAACTACTGAACCAAATTAAATATTTTAAAAGCGAGAAAATAGTAAACTATCATGTTATATGTCAAAATCGACAAACCGAAGAAACTCACCTCGAGAACCTATTGGCGATTAACATAAAAAAAAGATCGTTAAAATCGACCGAACCGTTTTCGAGTAGTCTTGTTTTGAAAATAGACAATTTTGGAAGTTTGCTCACATTCGCGGGTCAAACTGGCATGTCTGCTAGACTTAAACTTCCGGATTTTATTACTTAGATAGTATATGCAACATGTAGGCCAACTTTCATTAAATTTAGTCGAAGTCTGATTCCAGGATTTTCTTCCAAATGTTCCCTTTTCGCATATTGTTACTCCAAAACGATTTGTAATGATAGTGAAACGTGGTTAATAGGGAATCCAAATCACAACACCTACAGGGTAGTAGCTTCCATTTAAATATTAGTTAACATGTACTAATTAATTACATAATCGGATGTGGGATGAATTTGAAATGTTTGACGTGTTCTTCTTTTTACAGATCTGTCTACATTTATTGTATTATACAATTGAAAATTATTTCGAAATGTGACATGTCTGTTAATTGAAAAATAATATTAAAAGTAGCGATTGAAGTTTGTAAAATAAAATATATCCATTTCATATACATATAACTATATATTCAACTTTTCAATAAATTAATTATTAAAATGTTTTCACAAAAATAACATTATTAAAATCTCATTACTGTAGTTGAGTAACAGTAATTTGTAAATTGCTTTAGTTTATTTGAAAGTTTTCAATATGAAAATAGTTTTTTAAAAAACCCTGAAACTCCGTTTCATGTAACTATTAAGCAGTCTTGTAAAATGAGTACACAACTGGTAACAGGTGTGTTGATATTCTTTGGAAGAACCATCTAGATCTCCAAAAATTTCAGCGTATTGACAAGATATCTTATATCATTTTCTTTTATAATTATTCTGGTATAGTCCAAACGAGTTTTAGTATGCGTACAAACGACACTCGTTAATTTATCATACAAAAGTCAGCTTTCGAGGCCATCTTTATCGAGAATAATCTACATATTTATTGGAAAGGTAACTTCTGTTTATTTTGGTGCCTGATGTTATTTTTGTCAATGTCGAGCTCATATAAACTAAACCAGATAGGTAACTTTTTTTAAGGTAGATTGTTTGTCGTTATGGATTCCGTTTTATTTATTGAATCATCTACTGGAAAAATCTATTCAACTTATCGAAATTCTTTCTTTAACAGTATTTCTCAGGGTATATAAACAAAGCACGCCTAGAGTTTCCCTCTTTATTGAAGATAATTTAATTTGTATTAATTAAAGGCTTTAATCAAATTATCAGGCAGTTCTTTACAACACTAATAACTACTGCCACCGTTCTAGGATCCGTCAGCCCTCAAAAATCCTTTCAAGGATTTTTGTGCGTCTTTAGATAAAAAGTTTCAACAATTTAGCGTTTTAAAGCTTCAAATTTGAAGAGAACTGGATTTCGCTTTTGTTTCTGATCGTACAGACTCATTTGGAGTCAGATTGCTTTAATGGCAGTCTATCAGTGTTTCTATAGTTTATGAAATGGAAACAATAGGCAATATTTATATTTTGCTATGCGTATTTCCAAAGCATGCAATTGATTCTTTTCTAAAATATCGTATTATTCTTGTCTAAACCTGATAGTTTTGGCATCGCTCATTTACTTTTTTTGACCAAGATTTTCTAATGACACAAAACTTGTTATAGCGGGTATTATCAGAGACAAATGTCAATAGTTATCCAGAATTACTAAAGATGATAACATAGACTTGGGAAATTGGCATGTTGAAAATGGGAAGTAAGCACGTTATCAACATAATTATCTAACTTTAATCTCCATTAACTCCAAATACGACATCCACTCGATTGTAGTTAAGATAGGGAAACAACAATAGTCAACCTCTACAAATTCCCTGCTCACAAAATGCCATCCAAACATATCCATAGGTGCTGGTGGCTTTAACAGCCGCTGTGGCAATTGGAAGTCACGTATTAGTAACGCTAACACAGAAGCTTTTGTAAACTAGTTTGAAGAAGAACTTCATCATTTGGGAATTTTTAATTAAACCGTCTTAAAAAGCTGGCGTTATCCCATAACCTAGCGAGTACTAGATGATTTTTCTAAAAACCAACATTGTTTTACATTATCAGAGTTCGGTATTCAGTTTCCAATCGTAAGATCATTTCCTAGACCGAGGTGGAGCGTTCAAAAAAGCTGATTGAAAAAGTTTGAACACTAACTTTTTAAGTGTTTGAAACAAGAAACTATGGAAGATTTTATACCGCAGTCTTTCCGTAGCGAAAATATTCCTAGTGGATTCAGAAAAGAATACATCCCTGGAAGGAACAATAAATTGAATCATTTTTCCATGACTATTCTAATAGAGGAGACTTCAAGCTTCATGGGTTAAATGCAGCCCAAGGAGCAAGATTGATGGAGTCAACTGAGTGCCTTGACTTTAAATCTTCAAGCAGAAGAGTATGGATAAATCTATTGAAGAACTAGGCGCTAGCCAACTCGTTGCTCGTGAGGATCCTAATGTCAGCGCAAGCTAGGTCACTGTTCAAAAAGTATCTCTATCAAGGGCGCCCAAGGATATCAAGCGTACCACCAATGTCAAACGGGAGCTAATCGACCTTAAAAATAACTGTGTGGATGACTAGCTGATACAGCATAAAAAGTGAGAAAACCCAAGGCCTATGCCATCCATATACAGTTCTTGTAAAAAAGTGATAGTTTCAAGAGAACTCAGATCAGCAAATCTAAAATAGTACCTATCTTGAAGCCCGATAATCTCAGGTACAAAACTGAAAAAGCTAAATCTTAATACTGTAAATGTGAGAACTCTAGAGTAGAATAAGTTGGATTTTGCCCGGATTTTGTACGGATTAAGTGTGTTAAAATTATAGTAATTGATCATAGCATATGATGTGGTGATGTAAAGAAAGGATCTACTTTGAATGTTTCCGCTCTGTTCTTGCGCTGTAGAAAACTATCGCGGCTCTTGAACAACATGTTATATGAAGGCTCGGTTAGGTCATATCCAGCAAACAAAAATCTTAAAAAATGGACTGGACTACTACGGTCGACGGCCATTAGTCTAGTATTAAGAATTCGAAAGCTGATACACAACTTATTGCCACAATGCATGATATTACCGACTGCATCTATCTACGACTACACGCTGACTTTCGACTTTTTCGGCTTTCGACTGTGGCGTCAACAAACTCTTGTTACTCTGCGGGAATATGAAAATATTATTGGAAACTTTCCATCGGGAGGACACGGAGAAAGCTTCAAACAGACTCAGGTCTAGAAAGCCAGCAATAAAACGGCTGTAATTCCCCAGGCACCACCAGAGTTCGATCACTCGCACGTAAGATAACTATCATCAGTCAGGCAAAGAATAGCACATATCATTCAAGACTATGTACAGTCTTGTATTGTGTATTCTAGTCAATGATTTAGACTCAGACATTGACACTGACACACTGACTTCGGGACTCACAGACAATAAAGAGATGAGCGAGAAGTCAATGGCATGGATTGTTTTTGGCGTCACGCTATTTGAAGTTATTTCCATATTCAATTGTTTTTTAAAAATTGTGAATAATTTGACAGTTTGCTGTGATTATAATAACGAACATCAGCAAATAGCCGAATTATGCAGAAATTCGAATGAAACGATTCGATCCGTATAATGAATGTTTTTGTGTGTAATACTTTTCAAGAGGAATTACATTTAGCAATGCCATAATGAAGTATACGATTTGAAGTGGTCGCCATTTTATCATCGCGCATTTCACGATAATTCGTTTTTTGACAATCCTGCAGTAGCTGAAAGACAAGATCCGTCTTGACACGAGTTATGAAAAATGCCGTCAAAAAGTGCTGAATACTGCATGCATAATAATTCTTTTTTAATTACTCATTACATACCTGAGTGTATAGAAGATTTTGTAATCTACAACGTTGGTCCTTAAGTTTAGTTACCTTAAGTAAGAGTTTTTGAGTTAGTTGAAAAAAACGCGTTGAATGTAACTTTGGTTGTCTATAGGCTTTTAACATCATCAACGAATTTTTAAAGTACTCTGTAATAGAGAAACTCTTATTTATATGTATAATAGTAAATTATATTTTGAATGAAAATTTATATAAAAAAAAGTATCGCCCCGGCTGGAAACCGAACCCAGGACCATCCGCTATCTAGGCGGTATCTCTATTAACTGAGCTACCGGGAGACGACTATCAGCAAAACGACACGTTTTTTATATGAATTAGATATTTTAGTAAATAAACGATAGATAGCGGAGGGTCCTGGGTTTGTTGCCCAGTCGGGATAATACATTGTTCTATATGATTTGCATTCAAAATATAATTTAATGTATCTCATTAATTAAACATAATAAAAATTATCCTTCATCTAAAATTTATAATAGTAAAAATATCTCATGTTTTTATCAAAACAGTTACAAAAAGCATTTGTTTTAGCTCATTTACATGAAATGTATTTATTGGTCTAATTTTTTTAATAAAGAATATTTAGTAGATATTCGATTTTCTAAATCTAAAAACTGAAAAAATTCTTTTAAGAAAAACGATTCTAATAATTTGCCCAGTATTTCATTGCAGCGTTAATCCTAGGGGAAATTTTCACAGCAGTTTGTGACACTTTGAAATTCTTGACACTAGAATTACGAGCCCAGCAAATTTTAAATACTGCAACTATTTATACGCAGACCTCTTGTAGTTTTAGAGTTAGTTCAAATCTTGTACTGATTTTAGATGGTACTGTGGACGGCTAGTAAGTAGACTAACATTTTTCATTGCTAATATTTGACTTTGGTAATACATCTGCAATCATCAACTTCGTGGAATAATAATAAACCCTAAAATATTAAAAATCGATACTTTAGGTATGCTTCGATTAATTCATATTAATTTAGAATTAAGCAATTTAAGACAATTTTGGGATGCCTTTTTTAAATAGTACTGTTAAACGTATACGAGCCCCGACGCATATTAATTCGTCTACTTTTACTTTTGTTAAAAGTAACCCCGCAATCTTTACTTCGTGATTGTCGTCTGGTCTAGAAAATTACACTTTTTGTTGCCAGAAGGTAAGTACTGCATCCAAAAGTACCCAAACCTTGCAAGAAGATGCAAATGCACTACTTCACTTCTGGCAACAAGAAAGAGTCATTTTCTAAACCAGAAGAGAATTTCGGAGTAAAGATTGCGGGGTGGCAACAAAAATGAAAGTAGACGAATTAAAATGCGTCGGGACTTGTAATTCTGAAATTGCACTTGAACTTCCTACTGTACCTTTAGTAAATAAAGGACAGTGCAATAATAAATTATTGTGAGGATACATCGATTACCAGTAAATGTAGATTGCATAGGCCCACATAGAGCACAGGGCATTAAATCTTCACATGGAACATCCTGTATGTTTTACCAGAAATTAAGACTTCTGCTAACATCGTAACGAATCCTAAAACATTTTCTACTGCAGGTGCGGCGTTGCACATTATGATTTTTTTTCCTTAATAATTTCATATTTTTTGAGAGAATTTTGACAAGTTGAGCATCTTAGAACTTTTAACAGTCACTACAAGATCTTGTATTTCATGGTACTTCAAAGTTCAGATTTGAGTACAAAATACTTAATATTAAAATTTATTATTTATCCTTGGCAGTTACCAATTGAGTGGCTTTTATCTTTTAAAAATTTCAAAAGCATTTGAACTTCTACGACATCTTGGCTAGCCATAAAAGATAAATTAATATTTCAATGATACTTGATGTCATTTACTTTAGTTTTGACATTTCGTATCCCGAGCATCTTACTATTCTTGTTATTAAAATGAACTATTCCTTAGACGAATTAATATAAGTATAATAATAATAATAAATATAATAAGTATAAGTACCTGTAGAAGTTTTTCTAAACAATATTACTGAAAAAGCATGCTTAATGAAATACTTACAGTTACTAAATCTAATTGACTCAACTCTGTATAATTATACAGGGTGGTTAACATTCGTTGCACACTATTGGAATTTCGAAAACCGTAAGAGATACGAAGTCAGCTAACTTAGACAAATGTTGCCGAATTGTAAGGCCATCCTATAACCACTTCCAATATTCAAAGAAAATTCATAGGTCACTAGATATAAGCAAAAAACGAAAACTAGTCATTATCTTCTTTTCTTAATATCTCAGAAACTATTTATTGCAAGAATCTGATATTTTGTACATAGATATTCCTTGACACTCTGATTGCCATGGCCGCCAAATAAAAGCACAATATTGTTTTTTTGTCAACATTATCTCAGATTTTTATAGGTGACTAGTCAAAAACGAATTTTAAATGCAAATTACTTATTTGACAGGAACGTGACACATAATTGCATTTATATTTTTCTTTACTATCTGATGAAGTAAAAATTCAATAACAAAATTCATTAGAAAAAAAGTTGACAAACCACTGTTTAAAAAATAGTGGCTTTAAGGTAGCCATGTCAACCAAAATATCAAAGTACAGTTGTGTGCAAGATTTTAGACTCTTGCAATAAAATTAAAAAAGAGGATAATTACAAGTTTTTGTTTTTAGCTTGTATTTGCTGTTCTAGCTGGAACAGTAATTCTATTCTATTCTAATAAATAGTATATAAAAGTGAGAATATTTTCATAATTTAATAATTAAATCTATGCAATTCTTTCTGGAGAGCTTATCTACAACTACTACCTTTTTTGATAAAAGTGCAGTGTGGTGTGTAACTTGATAAAAACTAATTTTACGTGATTTTAATAGTGTGGTTCACGATTATATGGAATGGCCTTGTATTTCAATACACGTTTGGCAAGTTGATAGTTTATTTTATATTGTATTGAATTGATAAATAATTGAATTCTGTATATTTAAATATTTTATAACTTAAATCTTAACTAAACATGCCACCTTCATGCTCCCTTTGCGAGGATGCTTTTACATCTAAATCGCCAGGCCTATCCTGTAGCGGCCCATGTAAAAAGAATTTCCATCTTTTATGCATTAAGCTACCTACAGACTTGTCATCGCTGCTGAAAAGTAATTGTGGATTAATTTGGAAATGTTCGGAGTGTATTAATAACCCAATGTATCTCAATCGCATCGAGACCTTACAGTTACTGAATGATAAGGTAAATGAAATAATTAGTTCTTTGAATACCAGCATTGAAGCCTTTAAAAACTCATTTATAATATCTACTATCGAGAAATTGACCAATTCCATAAATCTTAATTCTGCTGCTTTACCAACACCTTCTACTGTTACCTACGCTGAAAAACTTGCTGCTGCTACAAAAACCAGTATAATTGTGAAACCAAAAGACCCTTCTCAAAACAAATCTACCACAAAATCAGATATTTTGAAAACCATTGATCCTGTTACTTCGAAGATTCAGATAAATGATGTCAAATCTGTAAATAAAGGAGGAATAATGCTAAGTTTAAATAAGAACATTGATGCTGACAAGTTTAAAACAATCGCAGAGCAAGGTCTATAGGACAACTATGACATTAAAGTTTTAAAAACCATTATGCCACGTATTAGAATTGTAGGAATGTCTCAGGTAGATGAAATCATTAGATGATTTCTCCTTATGTCGTTTTCTACTTAAGCAGAATTCCGATATAATCAATGATGAATCCACTTGTAATTTGATTAGACATGGTCCTACAAAGAAGAACTCTAACAGGTTTCAAGCTGTATTTCAAGTAGATACTGTTACTTATAAGAAGATGTTAAATGCTGGATGTGTTATGGTTGGATTAGACTCCTGCGAGGTTTACGATGCTATCGACATCTTACGTTGTTTCAGATGTAATGGTTACCATCATTCTTCAAAAAACTGTCGAAATGCAATAAAGTGTCCGTTCTGTGCTAGTGATCATTCTATCAAAGATTGTAAATCTAAAGATCTTTGTTGTAGCAACTGTGTTCTATGGAATAACAAAAATAAATCAAACCTTGACACACATCACGCAGCGTGGGATCGGGAAAATTGCCACACGTATATTCAATTAATATCTAAATTAAAGAGTGTTGTGCTTCTTTCCTTACAATAGCAATCACAGTCTTGTGTTCAGAATGATAATGATTTATTATTTTCTGCAATGTCTCGCGTCTCTGTTGATTTGTCAAATACCGACAACTCACTATCCATCGACAATCACTCCTTGGAAATTTATTACCAAAATGTTAGAGGTCTTAGATCTAAAATTTCTACGGTTTTTAATACTGTACCATATCTTGATTATCATCTTATATCAATGTCCGAAACGTGGTTAACTAATGATATCTTAAGTTCTGAACTATTTCCGGCAAACTTTCTTGTTTTTCGAAAGGATAGGGATTTAGAAGCTTGTTGTGTTGCTAGAGGTGGTGGAGTGTTAATAGCAATTAACAGTGACATGCGTTCTCTTAACGTTGTTAGCTTAAATCTCTCTGTTTTTGACCAGCTTATTCCTTCTATTGATGTAGTTGGAATTAAACTTATCTTTGATGCTTTAACATTTCTTGTTTTCACCTTATATATACCACCAGGACTGTCTCCTGAAAGCTTGAAATTATTTCTCGATACCTTCTCTACTCTGGATATATTAAACAGCAATAGTAAAGTGGTTATAATAGGAGATTTCAATATCCCTACCTATAACAGTCATGTTGTAGACAGATCATACCTCGTTCTTAGTAACTATCAAAATTTCCTTGGACTTGATCAATACAATTTCATAGTAAATTCGCTTAATAGAACTCTAGACTTGGTGTTTTCTGACACCAATATTGTTGTTACCAGGGATATGACCCCCTTAGTTGAGGAAGACAAATTTCATCCTGCTCTTTGTATTACAATTCCAGAGTGCCAGCCAACACTGCGTCTTTCAGCAAATACGCAAATAAAGAAGAAGGCCTATAACTTTAAAAAAGCAAATTTTCCTATTTTATATTCTGCTTTATGCGACATTGACTGGTCTTTTCTCGATTCTTATACTGACATTAACAGCGCCTGTTCTGAGTTTTATAAAATATTGTATAAATTATTTGATGAAACTATTCCATTATTTCAATCCAATAAATCTTGCCGGAAATATCCTCCTTGGTATAGCAAACGTATAATACGTTTAATACGCAAAAAGAATAAAATTCATTACAAATATAAGAAATATGGTTCCACATTTCACTACTCTTTGTATAGAGAGGTACGTTTACGTATTAAAAAAGAAACATCACTTGCCTATAAGAAATACATTGGCGATATACAGTCAAATATTTCAGCCGATCCAAACAAATTTTGGTCGTATGTGCACACAAAAAATCTGAAACTCGAATACCTGGCCTAATTGAGGATCATAATGGACAACAGTTTGACACACCAGATACCATCGTTGAAGCATTTCGTAACTATTTTTCAAGTGTTTATATACAATCCAACCCTTCTATGGTTAATAACTCTTCATTCATAAACAATATGCCTTTAATTAAGATTGATTATATATCAGAAGACGACATCATGACCGCCATAAAAAAATTGAAAAATAAGAAGTTTACATCTGGCGTGGATATGGTGCCTAGTTTTCTTATTCGCGACTGTGCTTCTGTGTTAGTAATGCCGTTACATTCGTTGTTTAATCTTATACTACGTTCATCAACATTTCCTGATACCTGGAAGCATGCACGTGTCTCTCCTGTTCTTAAAAAAGGAAGTCCATCTACTGTTAGAAATTACCGACCTATTTCTATAATATGTAATTTTTCCAAAATCTTTGAGACAATTATTTATAACGTAGTCTATTCGCACGTCAATCAGTATATATCTCCGTCTCAACATCGTTTCGTGTCAAAGCGATCTACAGTAACCAACTTGGCTTATTTCACACAGTATGTATCAGAGGTTCTTGATTGTAGGGGTCAGGTGGATGTAATTTACACGGATATTGCAAAAGCCTTTGATCAAATTGACTTATACATACTTTTAAATAAATTAGAAATAATTGGTTTTTCTCAGTCTTTAATAAAATTATTCACTTCTGTTCATAGCGACCTATGAATTTTCTCAAAATATTGAAAGTGATTTTGAGACGGACCTGTAATTGTGCAACTTTTGTCTAATTTAACCGGGATTGTAGCTCTTGTGGTTTTTGAAATCTCAATAGTGTGCAACTAACGTTAACTACCCTGTATACACATGATAGAAACCATTTTTATATTATTCCTGTTATGTTCTTTTATGTGTTTAAATAAAAGATACTCCATTATTGTCATTAATTATCTTTAATTAATATTGAGTGAGCAGGGAGAATTACATACACAATGCATACACTGTACAACATGTGTGTCCTCCAAGTCGACTCAAGTGGTACTGACGGACAGGCCTGGATTGGCTAGTGACATCACTACAAATAAATGTTGCCAACTTCAAGTTACATAAATAACAATTCCTAAGGCACAATTTGTTATTTTTATTGAAGGTTATGTAGTAAAACATCTAATAACAATCAGAACAAATTGCAAATTGACTAATGGCCTACAACATTTTACAAGTAAATATGGAGATGGAGTAGTTTACAAAAGTAGCTTCGGGTAAGTTACTGCTGCAATCATAATACCACTTTGAAGTTGCCACGACTTTAAAGTAATTATACTAAGTGGCAATACCGTTCCACATACTTTAAAAGTTACTTTGAAGTAATGAAACTACATAGGTTCAATAAATAGCATAAACAATTAGACAATTACTAAAATATTTGGAATTGAAGTAATTAATCCTATAAAGTCATAAATTTAGTTGTAGTTACGTATATGTCGAGTAATCATTTTGAAATGATTTTCTAAAATTTAGGTAAATAAATATTTGTGAGTATCATAAATAATTTGGAATGAAAGCAAGAAAAGAAATCGAACTTATATTTTTAATTTATTAATTATACAGGGTGTCCATTTAGTGCGCAATTATTTGATATCTCCTAAACTATTAGTTATCGAAAGAAATTTTTAATACAAAAGTTTCTTGGTTGGCACAGAAGCACATTTTAAAATTATTTACATTAATACAGGGTGTTTGCAAACGCGAGACAAATGGAACAACGCTTTTATTAAATGGGACATCTTATATATTTACCAGGAATTGTTTCCCCTTTCAGTTGTCTATTCAACAGTAAATTCTTTTGTCTAATCCTTCTAGAGGTTGCCAATTTATAGATCATTTTCGTAAATTTTTCAATTTTGTAAGGTCGTAATTAATAAGCCATAGTTTATTCATTTATTTGAATTCTAAAACCATATTTTGCAAACAGTATTATCAGGGTTCTAGACACATTATTAAAATGTTTTCAAGTTTTGTTTATGTACAGGGTGTTCATATCATACCTCCGAAGTTTCATAACCTTATGACCTAAAATGATTGGAATAGAGCTATTTTCTTCAATGTAATAATTAAATTTTAAAAAAATAATGATTTGGCAACATTGCACCTAACGAAGAAAATATTTTAGGATTAGATACAGTTCTTATCGAAATCTTAATTGTCTGTAAAATATACAGGGTGTTCCATTTGAAAGAAAAAACTGAGTAAATTTGATTTATTGTTATCAAAATTTGAAGGTATGACTTGAGCACCCTATACATAAACGCAATTTTGAAACATTTAATCGTGTTTGTAGGACCCTGATAATACCGTCTGCAAAAAAAATGAAAAATTCAAATAAATGAATAAATTGTCGCTTATTTATTACGCCCTTACAAAACTGAGAAATTTACGAAAATAATTTATAAATTGGCAACGTCGCAACGAAGTGAAGAAATCTACTGTTGAATCAACATCTGGGAGGGGAATCAATTCCGTGTAAAATATATAGTAACCCCTAGTATTGTTGTAAGTATTTTTGAAGTGTGCATTTTTAAGTACTTTAAGCGATATCAAATAATTGCGTACTGAATGGACACCCTGTATATTGTCTATCAGTATAATCTTGCATTAGGCTAAAGATTGTTTACGATATTATTAGTTTGTATTCATATTTGAGCATTATTATTAAGTTACGACTTTCTGGAAATATTAGTTTTTATGGTCTTGTTCTAATTGTTATGTCAGGGTTATTAGGTCAGTATATGATGTCATGAAATGAAGTAATAAGCAATCCATATCGATTGTATAAAACGATTTTATAAGGAAGCCTGAGGGCAGTTCTGTTTTAGATCTTTGTTCCAATAACATTAATTATTTTCACTTAAATAAAACTTGTTGTGTTAGCCGTTTGATTTTTCTTTAAAAGACCTCTTTTAATTTAGCGTTTACACACGTAGTGTTGTCGAAATCACATATGTAATAATAACAACCATATTTTTTGAAAACAATTTTATTTTAAAGACACAGTATGTCAACTTACAAATTCTAATTAACTAAGTTCTAAAATTCTAATTTTATATTTTATTGTGGTATATAGTCAATAAGATGGTATATAGTCAATAAGGTCTGTACTCAATAAGATCAAAAAGTTGTGCAATGTTAACTTCAGACTTAATTATACACCCCTTAGTCAGGTATTTCTCTCCTTATGATTTACTCATCAAGGACTGTTATATAATGCATATCCCATTTTCATTTTATTGGGGTAAGATTCACTAGATTTTCAATCAACCCCTGAATTTTTAATATTAACATATTGTGAAGTACAAAAAGATGTGTAACTGTTTTCTTATAATTCTTTTCAAAACTATAACTAATAAAAAACAATGGAGAGAAATGCGTCCCTAACTCATAGTTTTGGACATCCCCACCACAGATGATGACAAAACATCCTGTATAAGTAAAACATTTGAATTGCCTTGATTATTATAATTAAATATTAATGTTTCATTACGTAATACTACTCATTCATTATGATGCCTACAGATTTAAACAATATGGTTACTATTGATTTAGAGTGCGTCATGGAAGCAGTATACCTTATCAGTAACACTACTAATAATTACTTTAATAAATGATTTGTTTCCTTAGAATTTGTTCCACTCATAAGCTGATTCAAACTTTTATTGAAAACATTTTAAAGTATTCTTACAAATGCCAGTTACAAGATTAGATGAAACTTTTCCTGTTAATAGAAGTTCATTAGTTATTTAAAACTACAAAATATTTAATCTGCCTTTTGAGTAATTCCAAAGATACTTTAGCAGACGAAAAACTTGGTAAACAAAGAACGGTCAAACCAAACTAATAATTCGCATGCTCCATATTAAATATGACACAATATAATAAGATTGAAAATATATATATATAGATTAGGATATTATATGCTCTGGAAACTCAAAAGGGGTCCGAGATAAGTAAAGTAAATTAGTAAAGTAGAGTAAATTACATTTCGAAGAAACATCAGTTTATATGCCGTAATATATATTTAATATACATTACGGTAATATAATATTTAAAACTTGCTCTTCTTTGCAAGTAAATATGATATTTATACAAAAAACAACAGATGTAAGGTGTACACTGTACATGTAAAAAAAAGAATCTGGGTCACAGAAATCGCGAGGGCGAAAATTAAAAATGCATCCCAGGACACGCAGAGATCACGTGATAGCTACGATGTAATTTAACTGATAAGTTAAACATCACTTGAAACTGAATGATTCAATAGCGCCCCATTTTAATTGTAAATAAGACGAGAAGCAAAATCAGTAGTCAAAATAAATGTCTGTTGCCCCCATCGTACGTCGCTGACATTTTTAACAGCTTGGATAATATAAGAGTGTTGTTTGCAATCTGTTCTTATTTTGTTTGATTGCACAGGTGGCGATCACGCGGTGATATAGATTCTTCATTTACTTGTACAACTTTTTAGGCAAATAAATCAGTAAATATACAGGGTGTAACTAATATAACTACAAATCTGTACTAATTTAGAGCATATTTTCCTTATCAACATCGCTTCCTGCTAGTTTTCGAGAAAATCGCATTAAATTTTAAGTACGCCTCTTGCACTCACATTACGTTAAAAATAGCAGAAAGCGACTACATGTTAATAGGGAAAACATGTTTTAAATCATTACAGCTAGTCCCTATTATGCGGTTTGTTGCTATGTTAGTTGGAACTATTGTAAAATAAAATGATGTAGTATAATTGTAGAATAAAAAGGACTATTAGGAATCTTGTTACTGTAGAGAAATAAAAAAATGTCAAAATTAGTCTTTATATGTATTTTATTACATGTACAATTATATTTATTTAAAAAAGTATAATCAAAACAAATAAAATCTCATTAGAGCTCAGAAACTTGTGTTAATACACGAAGACCGTTGAAAATATTCCTAAATACATGCAGTTTGTGGAAGGAAATAGAATAAGAAATGTGTTTGAGAAGAGAGTCAATGTTTTTGAGTCTAAATAGACTTAGATTATTTCGATTCGGTTGGATATTTGTTATAAATAAAACTTAGTATTTTCTTAGGTCCATCTCCAAATTTTACAGTTATGAAACCTTCCTTCACGAAAATGTCCTTACAAATATTTTACGTTTTCTATTTTTAACACAACTCATCAACTATTTAACTAATTCTACTGGACGTAACATCTAGTGGTCGGATACTGGCTCAATAAATTTGTCAAATGTATGTTGCACTTTATATCCTCCTTTAGATTGCCCATGTTTCTTTGCTGGAATTAGATGGTGTAAATATTTCATCATAGATCAAAAATGACTTATCGAATCAATGGAATGTTTTACAGGTATTATAAACGGCCAGAACTTTTCACATTAGTCTCATAGGAATACACTGTAGCTAGAAGTTAATTACACATTTAATTTTTAATGTCTTCACTGTAAATATTTTTTAGATATTTATGGTCAGTTAGTCACATATTACATAAATAAAAACATTTTACATTGCAATATATTTTTTTCTATTAATAAAAAGATATGATTTAGCAACGATTTGTTTGTGTTGTGATCCTAGAAGTTTTTCCAAAAATAATAACTAAAACGCATGCTTAAGGAGATACTACAGTTACAAAATCTATTTGACTCAACTCTATATAACTATACAGGGTGGTTAACATTTATTGCACAATATTGATTTTGCATTTCGAAAACCAAAATACGAAGTTTGTTAAATTGACGAAATTAGGCAAAAGGTAATACTGTTTGTGATACATAATTGAATTTGTATTTTACTATCTAATGAAGTAAAAATCTAATATGTGTTCATAAAAAAAAAGTTGGCTATCACTGATCAAAGAATAGTGGGTTTAAAATTTTTTTAAGGTAGCCATGACAACCAAAATATCAAGGTAGAAACAAAAATAACGTCAAGTTTTCATTTTTTGATTATATCAAGTGACCTATGAATTTTTTCAAAATATTAAAATTAGCTCTGAAACGGCCTTGCGATTTTGCAACCTTTGTCTTATTTAACCAACTTTGCATCTCTTACGGTTTTTGAAATCCCAATAGTGTGCAACGAATGTTAACCACCCTGCTTAATATCAATATTATTAAAAATATAATGCTAATGAGTAATTCCATGGACTTGCATAAGATGATCTGAAACACTATTAGCAAAAGCGGATTTCACATACCCCTTCTGATTAGCTCATGTAAATAAACTAAAAAATGGTTATTGTGAAGTATCTGTCCTCCCATTCCACTTTGTCATTCACCAACCACTTGAGAAGTTGGTAATCACAATCAGGACACTATAAGGTCTCTTATGTTACAACATAGGTGGGTACTCTCACGTGATCAAGCAGAGTATTTATTAACCATCTACTCAGTAAAATGGTTAATATGGTATAAACCATTTCTGCTGCTAGTTTCAGATTATTCTATACAGTCATTGAATTAATCTAAGTATTTACTTAATTCTATAGTACAAAAGTTTTATAAAGTACTAATAGTTGTTAAGATAACCAACTGTCTAAAATGATTTAATATAATTGAGTAATATCTCTACTCGCTATTCACACACAACCTCCATCAACATAAAAAAATCAAAGAACATAATAACATATTGGCCTTCAACTTCCAATATAAGAAAGTACCAATCATTCAAGACAGAGTACCTTTGGCTTTTCCCAGTTAAATTCATCTCGTCCAAAATGGTCATACACACTAGTTCTCTGATATATGGGTTTTCCAAGGTTTAATTCTTGTACAATTTTTCCTGGTCGTAAATCAAAATTATTTTTAACATGTGCCATAATCAAAAACAGTGATGGAAAGTCGTTCAGCAATTCCAATGGCGTAAGCAACTTCAACAAGGCAACGTCTGCATAAACCAGCTTTAACTAAAGATTAACTTTAACTGCAGATCTATCGACATTTGTAAAATATTTTCCGGAAAATGCTCCTCCTCCATGAGCACCCCAGCCACCATATGTGTCGACTATAATTCTGCGGCCTGTTAAACCAGCATCACCTTGTGGTCCACCAGTAATAAATAAACCACATGGATTAATATGAACAACAGTCTTTTCATCAAAATATTTTACTGGAATGATTGTTTTGACAACTGTATTATAAACTTCAGTTCTTAAATCATTCAGTGAAATCTTTTCACTGCGTTGCAATAAAACCACGATAGTATGTACTCGTTGTGGAATACAATCCCCCTGATCAAACTTATATTCACATGTGACCTGGGTTTTTGAGTCTGGTCTAGCCTATGAGAATTCTCTACATCGTCTCAGTTCAGCAATGCGATAATTTAGTTGGTGTGCTAGAATGACTGCGAGAGGCATGGATTCATCTGTTTCATCTGTTGTTTATCCGAACAATAAACCCTGATCACCTGCACCTACTTCTTCATCTGATCGGTCTTTGTGCACTCCCGAAGCAATATTGGGAGATTGCTGATCCAATGCCAACAGTACATTACAGGTTTTATAATCAAATCTTTTGGATGAAGCGTCATATCCAATATGTGCTATGGTTTCACGCACAATCTTTGAATAGTTTACTACTGCTTTTGATGTAATCTCTCCGCAAATTAAAACTATACCGATTTTTGCCACTGTTTCACAAGCAACTTTGGCGTTGGGATCTTGTTGTAGATGTGCATCGAGTATGGTGTCGCTAATTTGATCGCACATTTGTCAGGATGACCTTCACCAACTGATTCGGATGTGTAGAGGAAATTGGAACCATGTTCCGCGTTGAATAAAATGTTTTCATTGATGTAACCATTTATGGAATGCTACTGTGACATGGTGAGTTTTCTGTGACGGCACTCGCACTGCAGTGTCTGAAATATAAAACGTATCTTGTTAAATTATATTTACAAGACCAAAGCGCGGTAGTTTAAAGAACACGTCCATCATCTTATTAATTACATAATTAAAATAAATATTATAAAACCAATAAGCTGTTGGATTAGGGAATCCGTTTTAACTTTCAATTTGAGATAAGATAATTATTCAAAAATTAGTTCTAAGTTTACACGTTATCTTTGAAAACCCCAGAAGAAATAGGTTTTTTTTATCTAGAAAATATACAATTTGTAAGTTTTAAAGTATCGGAGTTGACAGATTTCGAAGCACAGGAGCTTAAAGGAGTCGAAATTTCAAGATTGGATACTATAATTTTAACATATCTAGAATTTGGAAATCTTACAGAAGTATTTCCAAGTATCAGAGTTTCAGTCTCAAGAGTTCTGACGTACAAGTTTTCACAAAATCGCAGTTTCAGTTTATCAGAGTGTGAAACTGCTACAGTGTTCAGACTTTAATAGTTTTAGAAACACGCATTGAATTCGAGTCGAGAAATCTCGACTATTAATGTTTTTAAAACTGTCAGATAATGCAAGTCTGAAGTTAAATATGTGAAATAATGATACTTGGGAAATTTCAATGAAAAATTTAAAAAGCTATACTATTTAAAACTTTAGAACTAACATTCTAAACCACTGCATTCTCGGAAATATTCCATTGGAAAAGCTGATATGTCAAATTGTAGTTCTAGAAATTGTAAATTCTGAAACTTTCTGAATATATAAATTTCTAAAACTTCCAAAATGTAAACGCTGAATATCTTAAACCGTAAACTTTCTAGAATTTTAAGCTTGACCATGAACATAAAAGAGGCCACTCCGGCCATAAAATGAAATTGGAATGAACACATGCAAGAAGTAGTAGCAATAAAAAAATGCAGTAACATTTGTACTGCATTGCTTGCTTGTTTGGCTTAGTTGATATATACTCTTTTTATACACTGTTATTTAAGTTTTGTTAAACCATACAACTCGAATAAGCCCCAATGTGCCATGCCATTCCTAATGGAGCAGTACTATAGGTATAAGTAGAATTTCACGGTTGACAGCTCCATGATGATTTGGTCAGCTTACAACTTCTCTATACAGAATTAGCGCTGTGATTACGAATATTTAAGGCTATTCGATTAAGCTTTAATGCAACTTGAAAGCTGTAATCTATAAGATATGGTAAATCAGTAACGAATCACAAGTTTTTGACAGGATTTTTTGACATTTTTAGATAAAAATATCTCAAAACGGTCATTTTTAAAAATGTCAATTTGGCGAGATTTTGAACAACATCATAATGTCTAATAACAGATATTTTTAACATGTTCAACTTACAATATATCCAAAAGGCCATTCTTTGGAAATCTACACCATTGGTTATATAAATAGTCAGAATTCCAAAAATGGCCTTT
Source organism: Agrypnus murinus (assembly GCA_929113105.1). Classification (NCBI taxonomy): domain Eukaryota; kingdom Metazoa; phylum Arthropoda; class Insecta; order Coleoptera; family Elateridae; genus Agrypnus; species Agrypnus murinus. Next base: position 95,772,952 of record OV816023.1, read on the forward strand.
TTAGAATATTGCTATCCAAACCTGTTAAAAATTTGCTTTTTTAGAAAATTGAAGTAAAACGTCATTACAACATCCCGTTGTCTAACATTAGCGTCTTATTTGGCCAACAGAGGCGATTTTGCTGGTGGAATGTGAATATTTAATAGGTTTCAATGAAACTGGGCACATTTTTAGAATTTGCCCTTTGAAGTAAGCATACGTAGGCCATTTATTGCATCCAAATCCCCTTCGGCGGGGCACTGCGCACCCTGAGCACGGGGGGTATACAGTCTGTTTGATTTAAAGCTTTGTAGCAACTTTATTTTGGTCAGAAATGGTATAAACCCTATATACTATTAAATGGCATAAAATTCTCTATGTTCAAGTTCAAGAAATTTTGTATTTACTAAATGTTAGGTTAGATGACGTCATCGAACTTTTTTTTTAAATTACATGATAGGTATTCTTTTACTGAAATCGATAGAATATTGTGTTCTCTTTTCAACCATAGTAAATATTCATGCTCGTACATAAGAAAATTTTGTGAAAAATGATTTACGACTAGTAGTCTTTGATTTCTGATTCTTCAATTAATAAAACAGAATTATCTAGCAAGCTTAGGTAAATAACGATACTTTAGTTGTTCCAGTGGCGTATTTATAAATTTTTCTCGGGTAGGGGGAGGGTACTCTATAAAGATTCCGAATCAAAATACTTAGATTTATAATAAATAAACAGTTTTAAATTAAATTTAGCTTTAAATAGTACAGTCGTCCTTGTTTGCTTCTTCCCGAGAAAATACCTGGTATTGCACCCTACAACTTTTTATTATTTCTGGTTTATTGTGATTTTAGATATCTCTCAAAGTAATTGTTTGTTTACACAAATCTGTACACCTGGAATTATTGTTAAGTCTTGGAAATTTTCAGGTACAATAATTTTTTTAAATAATCAGTAATCTTACATAGGAATGATGCAGAATTTAAGTTTAAAAATAAAAAATACTATAATAGACTTTACAAATGAATTTTTAATGCTGAATACTGAATACTTGTACTACTGAATACTATAGTGGAAATGCAAACAAAAGATAATATAGAAGAATTATAAAAAAAATTTATGTGCGTAGCAAGCTAGAATCCTATGGAAAGGAAACGAACATTCCTATTTACATGTATAATAAACATAATAAAATAAAAACATTATGTTTGGGTCTTTAGGAGGCTACTATTTAAAAATATTCCTCCCTCCCGCACAAGCTTATAGCTTCTGGGGCCTGGTTTCCAGGCTATGGGTTGTAGCAATTATTATTATTATTACATATTATCTATACTATATACATATTAGAAAAGAGAAAAAAAATAAAAAACGAAAAATTATGAGTACCCTACTATCGAATACAAAAGTTCTGAGCCCTGAGTTTGAATGCGTATAGTAAAAAAAACTAACCGTTCAAATTCATTCTCGAATTCAAACAAAAACGTTAGATAGACAATTTATTTTTGTATAAAATAGTAAATTTGTAAAATTATCTGATTTTTGGTTTTGAATTTTTGCGAATTATGTTACAAAAAGTCCGGTTTTTAAGGAGTATTGACGTAAAGCGTCAGAGTGCACCATAGTGCAATGAAAGCATTAAGGCATAAAGATGCAAAGAAAGCCTATTCTTACGAGAAGAGCTAGAGGAATGAGATGATTGTTTATAAATTCCGATAATGACTCCTGTTGCAAGCTTTCAGTACAGGTTGAATTTTTTTGTTTAGAGATTTCAGATACTACAAACTGGGAAAAGATGGCCATTTAGATTTCTAGATTATTGGGTTTCGAAAAAAATGTGAAGGTTCACATATTTTGGTACTTCTCAAAATAAAGTTATAATTGATGCTCGAACCATCTTAAAAGTAGGATTATTTCTTTTAAATAAAAGTCATAGGTGGTAGTGGTCATAGTACCTTTCAGAGGCATATTTCTTCCTGTTGTCATTGATATTGAGTTTACTACCTTAATACACTTTCAAGTTCACAAAACACACACAGAAACTAGCAAAACATACTTCCTAGATGTTTTACTGCCTTTTTTGACAACTATCAAAACTAAGAATATATTAAGTGCTAGTATGATATACAGGGCAAAGGACTTCGCGCATGTTCATGAGTAATTGGTTCAGACCCATAGCTTGACACAGAACTTGAAGCCTCGGTTTAAATAATGACATTCTTATTAAGAGCTGCCATTTGAAACTCTATCGAAATTTGCTTTATTCAATTTCTTCCAAAGCTAACCCTCTTGAGAGAGATGTATTCTATTTCTAGATTTTGTACCAATCCAGCGGCAATTTCTTTGTCATATCTTTGAATGCTAATTCTTTTTATAAAGATGCTTGAACCAATAAGCAGCTACTATCTCTGTTTCAGTAGAGGTAATGACCACTGAAATTTGTCTTGGCTGATCCATGACACAGAATGTGCAAACTACATCTGTTGTAGAACGGCCAGTTGTATCATCTCTATCATGACATGCATCGCTAAAACTTTACAAACTACCCGATTTACAGTTAGATTTCTAGACAATTCCATAATTTAAACTGTACTGCAGGTAACAAAATGTTCTCTCGACACGCTCACAGTCACCATAATTTGAATTCTCTAGGGTTCTTGAAACAACATCAACTACATAAGCGATGTCAGGTCGAGTTGCAATCATAAGATATATTAATGCTTCTTTCTGCAAGGATAATTCTGAGTTCTTGGTTCCTTACCTACTCTGATTAAACACAGGTCTGCAGATACTCATTTCAAAACATTCTATCGCGATTTTGTCGTAAGCACACTGACTAACATGAACTGAACTATTTTCTTTCTTGTCTATTTCTAAACCCAAAGGGAAGATGCAGATTTGACTTTTATTTGAAAATTCTTTTTCAGGTTCTTGAAAAATTGTTAAAAATTTGCAGTATGAATCCAAAATTGGTAATGTAGTCAACAAACATCTTGTTCCAGCAACTAGGTGCTAGCTTGAATCCATAAAGGTCAATACCATCTTTATATCTTTTCAGTTGCTTAGTATTGCTATTGCTTCAGTACAGCATAAACGAATGCCGTACAAACATCAAATTGAGTTAAAGTCCAATAAATCTCTTATTGTGCCTAATTTTACAGCAGGACTAAATTTTTGGTCATAGTCTTTACCTTCGTTTGTGAATAACCATTTATGACCAATCTTGCCTGGAACTTGCCAAAAAATATATAAAATATATATTTCGTTTTTCCTAAGTGATTGGTTCTGATTTGCTGTTGTCAATAGCGATTGATCTCGCTGATTACTTCTAATGCGGAAGCAATCAGTCAAAACCTAAACAACCAGCCGCACTGAAATATATAATTTTTTTCAGGCTAAATAGGTGTCCAGATAAAAGTCGTTGACCTGATGGTAATAAGTCAGAAATTATTTCGATTTTTTTTCTGAAGTAACGCCTCTAAGGAAAGAATGACCATATAATATATATTTCTGCATGCTGTAAAAAATTTGTTAAAAAAATTCCAAAAAATATGCCGATTCTCATGTTGGCGGATACACCACTTTTGGAGTATCGACAATTAATACAGCAATGCCTATCCATATAAATTATCTGTAAAGTAAGAGCGGTGATCTGCTGCAAAGATATGTAGGAATTGATTACCGAGATACTCCAAAAACGAAGCACTCCGAAAATTTTCAAAATCTCAATAAATTCTTCACAACTTTCTAACTTTCTCACAGAACAAGATTTTATATGGTCATTTATTTCTTAGGACGCTTCTTTACTCTATAAAGATAATTAAGAAACTTACTGACTCATCAGGTATCTCGACACCTGGGGTATCTTTAAAAGTTGCCGCTAAGGTATTTCTTACCCTACGGTCTATCCGGAAACGAATATTTAGACCGAAAAATAAAAAATATAATTTTTTTCTGAAACTTACTGGTTCTCAATTGTAACAGGTTTGTAACAACTGGTGTCATATAGTCTTCAAATCGGTAGGTTTCTTTACTGTTTCGCTGCTTCCAATTGCCTTTTTGATTGAATTTCAATAGGAATTTTCTGCTCAAAACATTTCTTGTTTATTTTCTCTTTCTCTCTTCTATATCGTGTTGTACAGAGTTGTTTATATGTAGGTTCAGAACGATAACCATCGTCATTATCGTAACTTATCAATATTCCTTTCACAGCTTTTTGTCCATTATTTTCTGCATTGCCTAGGAATAAGAGCGTAGTTAGAACACTCTATTATTCCGATGCGTTTCAGATTTGATTTCTTGCAAAACTAAATCTCATATGGGAACTTTTCTTTTTCACCAGATACACTTGATCTATTCAGAGTAGGTATATGTTGCTGTATTTATCATTTCAGCCAATAAACTTTGAGGTAGTCGTTCTCGAGCATGTCTATTGACAACTGTTCGATTGTCGTTTTCTTAATAACTATTCTGTTGCAGAGAATCAGGCATGATCACTCCTTGTCTCCCTCCATATTAGTGAAAAATCTGTTTAACTGCTAGCTAGATTCGGTACTAAAATTGCAGGTACATACTATGTAGTTAGTTCGATGCGTTGGAAGAACCACTGGAGGTCTATTTTTCATAAAAATATTCTATAAACGAGTGCAAGATGTGGAAATTAAATTTGGTTGATGGTTTCAAATTGTGGAATGGCATTTTATGACTGAAACTTTTCCGTCAAAACGAAAGGTAATGGCTATGATAATTCATAGATTTTCCGAACCTAAAAAGCAGAAAAAGTCTGTTAAACATCGCAAGAACATGAGATGATCGTCCATACCTTTAGCTCTTCTATCCCCTAATATGGGTTTGGTTGAGATTAATTTTAGTTTTATTCTCCTCCGTCACCGAAAATTACGTTTGGAGCAGACTTAAGCAAGGTAAAGAACCAGTCAACCTTAATTATATTTACGTACTGTTGTACCGAAGAAACACCTTTTGTGTGTGTTCAAATTCAAAGCTCCTTTATTTTACCCCAATTGCGTTGGGAAGGAAATCGCAGCACCTCATATCTGTTGTAACAGGCTCATTCGATTGATTTTGGTAGAACTTAGTGGTTCTGAAGAACCTGTTAGTGCTTCAAAAGTGCACATGTACATTTATTATCACGAACTCGAAGAGTGATATTCTGAACTATGCATTATTTTATTTTACGGCTAGTAGGTAAGTTCATACTTACCTGATCTATTATACCTAATACACACATGATCCTACCTAAAGCAATTAGGGGAGTTGTGCCATCCAAGCAGACCTTAGAAGCTTTTGTAATGTCCGTGACAAAATCTAAGACTGCGCTAGGTTTCTTTACTTTTACTTACTTTCGTTACTTTTTTTCTTGAACTGCGCATGCGCATTTCTTTGTAAAGGCTGTGGTGAAGCTTTATAACCTTACGATTATTGCAGTAGGCAACTGTGCAATGGTGCAGTGGTAGAAACAGCTACATTAAAAAGAGTTTCGACAACCAAGGTCATGCTGCATTGCACAATGTCTACTAAAATGATGTAGTTTGTCTGAGGTAATCTAGAGCAGCGTGTCTCAACCTGTTTATTGTTTATACCGTAACATTAAAAAAACCGGTAGTATATCAGCATTATACTGGGTGTACCCCACAGCATGATACTGGGTGTGGACAAATAATCTTTGAGTTGAATTTTAGTTGAAGCTCCCACCACACTTGCCGCGTTTATTGATGTTTTTCAGTCCTTGCATTATCTTATCTCTCGCACCGTATTTTAAAAACGTTTTTTCTTTGGAATGTTACACAAAGAATCGGCCATTCTAAGAGTATTTCACCAGTACCTCGCTTTGACACAAGGTAGCAGCTGTCATTTCGCGACTCAATAAAAGATTATACCTATACTTATACCCACCCAAGATTGGGTCGCGACCCATAGGTTGGGAAAGGGGAAACGCTAATCTAGAGTTTCCAAGGTTGACTTACCAATCTCATTTAAAACTTTTAAGGTGCCAACACCTCAATCTGTATATTCGATATTAATCTTAAGTTTCGTGGATTATATTTAATGCACGAGCACAGGTTCACAATTCCATCCGATTAAGACGCATTAAACATGAACATAATAACACAACAAAAAATTGGTGGCATATTTATTTATTTTTATTATTATTCTCCCTCTCGTATGGGTCGCTTTTTAATTTTATTGATATTTTTGGGTCGTTAGATAAAAAAGATTGCGGAACGCTGCTCTAGATTATGTTTACTTGTGGGTATTGTACAGCTGGTCATGCTCGTAATCCCATCTGAAGATCTAAAAATTTAGAACTGAAAATTGTATACAGATGACATATATTAGCTGAAATGTGATGAAAAATAGGCACATACCTGACGTAACTTTAAATCTGAACAGTATACTCTGCTATTCTACGCATGGACATCAAAACCGTCATATTCGTGAAGTCGATGATGTGTTCCTAAATCTCAAACTGGTTGTAGGTTTTTTACCTCTGTGACATTTCACTTAAATTACTGTTAAATGTAAGAAAAACACTGCATGAAAAATTGATTAATATTTACGTTCTATTTTAAGTACTAATTACTTTACATCCTTAAATTAACGTTAAAAACAAACTTCCTAGTGTAAGACTGCTTCAAAGGAAAAACTTATAATTAGAAACTTTTTGTTACTTATTAAGTGATTATAAAGAAAATATGTTGAAATATTTATTTCTATAAGTAAATTAGTTAAGAAATAAATGACTTTTAATGAAGACTTTAATATTCAGAAAACGTTTTAGATTAAATAACGTTCACAACATTTTGATGCAAAATTATTATGAATTTCGATGAAACTTGGCACACTTGCGGAACATATGTGGAGTAAGAAGCGGAAACTAATTTGGGCCTAACCCTTCCCACAATCCCCCTGTGTGGGATCCCTAAACGTGCTTTAGTAGATAGGTCTGAATGAAACCTAGCGGAGTCTTAGATTTTGTCACGGACATTACAAAAGCTTCTAAGGTCTAGTTGGATGGCACAACTCCCCTAATTGCTTTAGGTGGGATCATGTGTGTATCAGGTATAATAGATCAGGTAAGTATGAACTTACCTACTAGCCGTAAAATAAAATAATGCATAGTTCAGAATATCACTCTTCGAGTTCGTGATAATAAATGTACATGTGCACTTTTGAAGCACTAACAGGTTCTTCAGAACCACTAAGTTTTACCAAAATCAATCGAATGAGCCTGTTACAACAGATATGAGATGCTGCGATTTCCTTCCCAACGCAATTGGGGTAAAATAAAGGAGCTTTGAATTTGAACACACACAAAAGGTGTTTCTTCGGTACAACAGTACGTAAATATAATTAAGGTTGACTGGTTCTTAACCCTGCTTAAGTCTGCTCCAAACGTAATTTTCGGTGACGGAGGAGAATAAAACTAAAATTAATCTCAACCAAACCCAGATTAGGGGATAGAAGAGCTAAAGGTATGGACGATCATCTCATGTTCTTGCGATGTTTAACAGACTTTTTCTGCTTTTTAGGTAAGGAAAATCTATGAATTATCATAGCCATTACCTTTCGTTTTGACGGAAAAGTTTCAGTCATAAAATGCCATTCCACAATTTGAAACCATCAACCAAATTTAATTTCCACATCTTGCACTCGTTTATAGAATATTTTTATGAAAAATAGACCTCCAGTGGTTCTTCCAACGCATCGAACTAACTACATAGTATGTACCTGCAATTTTAGTACCGAATCTAGCTAGCAGTTAAACAGATTTTTCACTAATATGGAGGGAGACAAGGAGTGATCATGCCTGATTCTCTGCAACAGAATAGTTATTAAGAAAACGACAATCGAACAGTTATCAATAGACATGTACGAGAACGACTACCTCAAAGTTTATTGGCTGAAATGATAAATACAGCAACATATACCTACTCTGAATAGATCAAGTGTATCTGGTGAAAAAGAAAAGTTCCCATATCAGATTTAGTTTTGCAAGAAATCAAATCTGAAACGCATCGGAATAATAGAGTGTTCTAACTACGCTCTTATTCCTAGGCAATGCAGAAAATAATGGACAAAAAGCTGTGAAAGGAATATTGATAAGTTACGATAATGACGATGGTTATCGTTCTGAACCTACATATAAACAACTCTGTACAACAAGATATAGAAGAGAGAAAGAGAAAATCAACAAGAAATGTTTTGAGCAGAAAACTCCTATTGAAATTCAATCAAAAAGGCAATTGGAAGCAGATGAACCAATAAGCAGCTACTATCTCTGTTTCAGTAGAGGTAATGACCACTGAAATTTGTCTTGGCTGATCCATGACACAGAATGTGCAAACTACATCTGTTGTAGAACGGCCAGTTGTATCATCTCTATCATGACATGCATCGCTAAAACTTTACAAACTACCCGATTTACAGTTAGAATAGACTGGTTCTAGAGTTTCCAATGCTGTCTGCGGATGGCAGAAGCAAGGCAGCGATAATAACACAACGATGTGTATACTACTCGTATTCGTATACATACTTGCGTTCTTTTTCAGTTTTATATTAATTATACAGGGTGATTCATTTTAAATGCACGCCGGTTTATGGGGCGAAACATGAGGGCCCCTCAATAATTTACCGAACTGAAGCCGTCCCTGGCAGTCTGGTTGATAGATTGTCAAGGTAAAATAACACGCTAATAGATGTTTGTGCACTGCGCAACATTTTACTAACGTAAACGTTGACACTTTAAAAATACTGTAATAAGAGTGCTTAGTAAAGGTCATCATTCATCACATGGTATTATTATGAATTTTTAAAATATTACTTCATATTGTTAGAATATTTAGTTACAAGTGTAATGAGATATTTACTATTGGGTTGTTTTTGTCGACAGAAAATCTTAAATAGAGTAATAGTTCAGTTTTAATAAATAATAAACACTTCAATGCTGATTGTAGTAAAACAATTCGGAGGTTCCCCTATATTTGGCAAATAAAAAGGAATGTGGTAGAAATGAGATCATGTAGATTCATTGTCAGATCGACCAAGGACGTAATAGAATACACCTGACTTTACATGACTTTACAGAATATTGTAAAATATGTTATCATTAACCCAAACAACAAAATGAAGAATCTGGGTCACCGAAATGATGAGAGTGTACATGCAAAAAGTGGGATGTTTTTTGCAACCACCAGGCGATCACGCAGACAGACGCCGGCGATTACGTGCTGGATTCGAGTAATTCAAATGACAAGAGAAACAGGGATGATTTAGTAGCGTCATGTAACGGGTACATTTCCTACCAGCATTTAGTACATAGAATTTTGTAGTAATTCTTGTTAAAAATCTTAAGTTCGGTCCTGTGGACGTCGCTTAATTTAAACTAGCCTGTCATCAAATAAACATCTTAAATAAAAAGCACCTTTTAGGACGGGAATGTTTAATATTTGCTATAATGAAATAATGTAACGTCATTCTGATGTCGTTTTTCGTATCTTGCGACGTGGCATTTTAAAAATAATATCAAGTTCTTCAAAAAGAAACCTTGAAAAGAAACCATGAGAAGCGCGTCGTCATCTCATTTAAATATTTCAATAAACATTTTGAGTGCATACGTTTCGAAAATGCATTTTCCTTTGTCTGTATTGGCGTCTTAAATTTCAAGTCAAGGTGGCGTATGAATATCGTCTCGACAGTGGCAGTATTGCACACGTGCCTTTCCAGCGGGAAAGAACTTTGGTGTTGCTTTTTATACGTAAGGTCTAAAATCCTATAGTCGGCCATGTAATAAGCGCCCTAGCCGCCGAATACCAGATGTTGAGTCGCGGAATAGCGCGTAAACGAAGTTGATAAAAGGGCTTCGCTCGATTTAGACGAGACCACTACCACGACCACTACCACTAACAACAGATCTTGCGACGGGGAGCTTGGCGAACAGCACCCTGCAAGTGAACGGTCAATAATGATCGATTGCGTTTAATTCAGTGCAAATGGATTACAGTTTTTAATCCTATAGAATCGTGAGAAATTCTAGTTACCGTTTCGTATAGTTTTACCGCTCTTTTGTGACATGTGAAAGTTTTAAAAGTTAAATACGTTTCACGTTATCGGAAGAATTATTTAACGAAATTCTAAATGTAGTCGATTTCAATCGATTTCTGTGTGTTTGTAAAATTAACCTTCCTCTTAAAGAATTTGAGTGCAGTTAATGCAATCTGTGAATTAAAGTAGCTGAGAGCTTCAGAACAGTTCCATTAGTTTTTCTGAGTGAAAATTAAAGACTTTATTAAATAAGCACCAATTAAAATATCTTGGTTATTTTTCGTGCTTGACTTTACTGGTTTATGAAACTATATGAGCTGTTATTATCAATCAAGATTGGATCACGTTTTGGTATGCAGAACTTAGACTTTGATGCAACGCCGAGATTTATCACCATTTCCTCAAATGAAAAGCGAATTTCCAATTTCTACCGGACTTGTCGGATGGTATTCTATGAGTTTAATTAAGGAAAATGCAAGGTACTGTAAATTTATATAGGTATTTGTTTGTAATTTAAGTATTAAGAATGTCATGTTTATGAATTTTCTTTAGAGAGAGCTCTCCTTGATAGATAAAATCTTTTAGCTTTAACTTAATTGCAATTCATTTGTTTTGATATGGTTGAACTTATATAAATTGCCTAATTTCCTTCAGAGGTTTGTTTATAAATTTTTGGTTCAGGAAAAGTTCAGTAAATAAAAAGGTTAATGTTTAAATTAAATTGTTTTGAACAATTTTTATGGTTGATCTAATAGATTCTTTGGAAATATTTTGCGATCATGAACTGTCAATGTAAATTTCTAATAATGATAGTATGTGTTTTGAACAATTTGGTGGTCAATTCAATAAGTTTTCCTGTTTGTTTTCTTTATTAAACGAGATGTTCCTGGTGAATTTCTTTATTGATCAATTGTTGAACCTAATTATAATCCAATAAAATTAGATTGGATCAGCAATAAATGTACAAGGTGTGTATTATTTGTTTACCCTTATATGTGTATTCCCTACCTTCTTCTTTGTTTAATAAATGTTATTATTGCAAAACTGATGGCTCTCTAAAACGGAACCATATTGGTTATGAAGCTTAGTTTCATTTTTTTAACAATTGTAATAAACAAAATTTGTGTTTCAACTAAATACTTTATTCATTTTCTGGTTAATGGGTTTAGTAAATTTTAATGCTTATTCAATATAACATCTTTGATTAGTTAACTTATAATTAATTTAAAGCATCAGAACCAGATGGCGCCCTTTTTGAGTTTTTAATTGTGTTTAAAACCTTTATCTATTCCTTTTCACAATTTATACAGCTGTGGAACCAATACCTACGACTTGATAAATTAATTTGTAAAGAGAGAGTTTAAATCTCAAGCTGTGGCAGATATTTTTTGAGTTTTCAGATACAGTAAGTATGATGAATTTTCTTGTATGTTTATAGTTATATTTTCTGGGAAAAAAGCGAAGTTATAGTCACAAAATTTTAACTTCCCTATTTTTTACTTTTAACGGGTTATAACTAAAGTTTTTACAATTACTTTTCTTTAAATGTTTATATTTTCCTATGACATTGAAAACGTAATGGAATTTTTAATAATAACTCGTTATTAGGGTGTATGTATTCAACGATGACAAACGTAATGTTAAAAAGTACAATCATAACGTACGCTGCTGATTTTTCAACAGCCGTGGTAACATAAGATGCTGCTTACACTCTTATCTTGATGTGTTTCACACCTGTTGATCACTCGTTGACCTAGATTCTTCATTTTCTTGTTTGGTATAGTTTTGATTCTATTATTAATCGTTAATAAATATTTAATTAAGTTTATAAACGTTACCGTATCCTTCATGATGTATTTTATCTTGTAATTATTTTTCATCCCGCTATTCTAATAATATTATCGTAATCGTAAATTACTTATATGCTAATTACTTTATAACTGACTTTATTTTAAACAGTATTTGTAGTATACGTTTAAATTCCAATAAGAACATATTTGCTAATATTCAAATTCTTTAAAACAATAGCAAAATAGTGATTAATTTACAAAAATCCTACATAATATTCCGTTATAAAATTGTGACCGTGAACTTAAAGAACAAAAAGTACAAACACATAAATCTGCTTTAGTGTCATTCAACCTTAACATAACAATAACAAACTCCGATCTTTTAAGTTGCAGACAAAACAGATCAAATTTCTGTTTTTAAAAACAAGACTGTCTTCCGTAACTAGATCAGTTACGAATGTCACGACCGGATCCCAAATTCAATGAAACTTTAAAATTCATTTTCTGGAAAACTATTCGTTTTTGACCTATACTTGTCAAGGTAAATTAGCTCTACTGTCTCCTCTCTACCTACCATTTAAAGGATATCATTTGCAGGACCGCGCTAAGCTTAATGAGCACCGTCGTGCAAATTTATGTATGCGCCTTTAATTTATCTACCGTAATTTCTTTTAATAGGCTTATACCACCAAGGTGGAAAAGGCTTAGGCAGGAAAATAATTAGGTAAATAATAAATTAATATTAGGAAAATTTTAAATGTTATTCCTGTAATAATAATAAAACGAATAAAAAATAACAAATAAAGCTGCGAGTGTATGCCAAATGTAAGGTATATTGTCTGATTTTTGTTATATAAGCTGGATATTATATTAAAAAGATCTAACTAAAGAACTTTAAAATTTTTAACAAATAAAATAAGAAAACCTCGATAATGATAAAATAAAAAGAAATTTGTACACTGTTTACAAATCTAAATGTTCTCTATTTTATTTTCAGATCAATAACTTTTAACTAATAGCTTCTCACTAATAAAAAAATAACTTGAAAAAGTCTACATTGGTAAGCGGAACGTAGTAATATTTTATATAATTTTCATTTATTTTTGGGCGAGGAGCAGGACGGCAGAGCATCCCTCGTACCTCATGGCACCGATTGCTATGATCATTTGGCCGACCCTACTAGAATTTAGCCGATTTTTTATATAATATAATACGTTTTATTGGCAGCCAGTCCTCAAAATACAAAATTATTATAGTAAAGAATTTTTTTAACAAACATAACAGAAACAAGCTTTAGTTTTGTAACTTTTGTAAATGGTGGATTGTGTATGTAACCTATTTAAGTTAATAAACTAATTGTTCAAAGGCGTCAATTAATTTTGAAAATTAAATAACTTAAAAACTACACGACAAAAAATTAAAAGAAAATTGTAATTCCCATGGGTGGGTACCTATCTTTAATTTAGAGGAGTTTCAAAATTTAATTTTTATTTTTATAAATGCAAGTACCTCCTTAAATACCTTAAATTTCAAATTTCGTGGAGTCTTAACGTACTTTTACAAGTAGAACGTTTTAAATATTTTTTTGTTGCCTCAAATTGTAATGTCGCGGTACCTTGTGGCCCCTTTCGGACTCTGGCGCCGTCGTTCGCCGTACGACTTTGACCATATGGACGGCGCGGCCCTGTGTGTTTACCACGCGTCGTTCAGCGTGAGCAATTCCAGCACTCGTCGAATGTCTACCTTACTACTCGACAATGTATTTCTTTTATTTAGTAGTCGTAAGGGAAAAATTATAAAAGGTGGATTGTATATTTACTAGCCAAATCGATCATGATTGCACATATCAGATTAAGTATTTACTTTTTTGGTTATTGTATAAAGTTCATGGTACTAATAGTTGTCTAATCGCGATATATAGGATTGGAACTATAATATATGCATCTGTATATTGTATCTGTTTGTACATGTTTAATATCGAGGTGGTAATAAGAGCTCAACAACTAGAAAATATCATAGAATGCCACGTCACGTCAAACAAAATACGTACTGCGATTTCAGTATTTTACGTTTCACTTGCATATTAATTGTTGTTTATACTTGTGATACAAATTATATAAGAAATTCCATAATAACCAGGGCATTATAAGCGGGCGTTACTGTCTATAACGCCCGTCCATAATTTACTTTGCAATTGGAGCTGGCGGCGTTACGTTCAATAGTAATTTAGATCGTTAGGTCAGAAACTATATGTTTGCGTACGATTGTGTTGTGACACAACAAATAACGATGGTGATCCACGAGTTCTTTTGTGGCGACTTCTGCAACTTAGATAAAACTAATAATTTTTTCTTTAGATGACATATGCTATTAGGACTTTTTTGTTTTCATGTTGGTAACAACCAAAAACAAAAAGATTTTCATTTAAAGTTTCATACCTGTTCTTAGAATATAAAACTGTAGGAAGGAGCATAACTACCCGGCATTTAACATAGTTGGCTTTTATGTGTGATAATATAAACAGCACGTGTAAAGACCAGACCATTTAGTTTGCAGAAGGGATGCGTAGAGTGGAGGTTATATAAGAAAATTACGTCCAACATACAAATGAAGAGTCTAGGTCACCGCCTAATCACCACCTGGTTAACGCATAAAATAAGATCAGAATGCAAACAATAGTCTAATCTTATCTAAGCTATTAAAAATGTTAGCGACGTGCGTTATATGTGTGTGAGCAAATGGATTCATATCCAATGCCAAAGAAAGAAAAAAGAAACGACATGCGATATGACTGGATATGGGCAACATATGTTTATTTTCATTACTAATTTTGCTACTCGTCTTATTTACAATTAAAAAGAGGCCCTACTCACGCTACTGAATTATTCAATATTACCTGCTATTTTTCTTATCAGTTAAACTACTTGAGTCGAGCATTTACTCGTGATTTATTTGAACCAGATTCTTCATTTGTTTGTTGGACCGATTGCCTTCAACGTGTTGGGCAAAACTTCGGTAGACGTTTAGAAGCTTGTATGCGGTCTAATGGGGGTCTAACATTTTGAACATTTTTTTAAAGATTGTTAAAATTAGGTAAATTAATATTAAATTAAAAGACGATTTGTTAAATAAAAGCAGTTTTTACCATTAATCCATTTTATTTAAAACAGAAAACACCTAAGAAATAAGCTCTGATAATAAAAATAATTAGTTTGATGAACTATCATAATAAATTGATTCAAAATATAATAACAGGGCCGTATTAGCAAAAAGTATAGCAAACAATTTTTTACAAATTCAAAAAAATAACTTTTTTAAGGTAGTTTTTTTTCTTCAGTTTTAGATTCTACCTGGGACTTCTTTAACTTCTTTAACCCTCTGCGTTATTGTTCGTTATTTTTAAGACACCCTGTATTCATGTTCTTAAATTATGAACCGTGAAGAAGATGTGGCAAAGAAGAAGAGAAAAAGAGTATGTGAGAAGAAAAGAAGAGAAAGAATGAAAAATGATCCAAAAAAGAAACAAATGGAAAAGCTTAAAAATACGATGACTGTCATATCACGTAAAATAAAAATTACTATTTTGTATTTTACTTGTTATCGACTATTATTAAGCAATATTTAGCATTATCGTGTTAGAAACATCTTTTTATTATAATATTTAAGCTCATTTTTGTATTGTAATCTTTTTGCATAGACATTATTAGAGACGTGGATTTTAGTAAAGCTTAAAACCACTATGACAACGAAGCGAATCAATTTAATCTACAATACTACAATGTAATACAAGTAGGCGCTTGAAAATAGTGGGTTTGGACTAGCCATGCCGAAAAAATGAAAAGTGAAAAGGGCTCTAGTTAAAATAAACAACTTGTATTAAAGAAATTGTCAGTGAAGTGGCAAGTTTTATATAACAGCTTTAGTATTTCTAAAGTATATTTCCTATAATATAACTCGTAGCGCCGGCGCTTATGAAAAATGAGCTAATCAAGAGTTTTTTCAGCGAAGTCACCTAAAATGCACGTCTCTAGTCATTATAGTCATTTGCATGTTATTTGGATTATTTACGTGGATTCAGACGCTGTAATAAAGGTCGAAAATGCAGATTAAGGTCTACTAATCAGCAGTATTATACTATATAGGGTGTCATGAGATAGATCGCATTAATTTTAAGGGGTGATAGAAGACATCAAAAAGACCAACAATGTCTTAATAAATTTTTTTATGTTAATAAGCTTTCGAGTAATTTAGAAAAAACCATTGCCGTTTCTGGTAACCTTGCTTAAGTATAATCGCAGCTGGGTCTTGACCTTGCTTTAGAAAACCAAACAAACAATCTGATGATGACAGCCGTTGTTTAAAAATAATAAACATCCGAAGTAGATTAGTCGTGTGACTAACTCTACGAAAATTGTAATCGGCACCGTAAACAAAATTTGTGCGTTGTACGTTAAAATCACCCTCATTCATAACAAACCAACTGTAAAAATAAAATAAATATTGATCTACATTTTATATTTATTAATTTTCAGAATATTTTCGAAATTTCTTGACGTATTTGATTTTTTTAATAAAAAATATTATCTTATGTAAAAAGAATTTGATTACCTAATTACCATAAAATAAAGATTTTTTAATGTAGCCAAAACGATGTGTCAACAGAATCCCTTAACCTAATTATCTAAATTAAATTAGATAAATCTTCTCTTTATACAATAATAATTGCTACAACCCATAACCTGGAAACCAGGCCCAAGAAGCTATAAGCTTGTGTGGGAGCGAGGGGGCGATTATTATTATTATTATTATTATTACGTAGGCCCTACGTGCGGCTGCAACCGACTTACAGATGGAACAGCGCAAATTCCACATTTGTGTCACAGCTAAGGAAAACTGAAGAAAACCTTAACCAGATCTGCCGGCACCGGGAGTCGATCTCGGACCGCTTGGGTGAAAGTCCAGCACGCTAGACATTACACTACCAAGACTTTAAAAGATATTCTCTTATAAAGTCATTAAAAACTGTTTTAGATAAACAAGTGCTTTATTGACAAATTATTATTTCAAAGTTCAACAAACTAACAACTCAGTATTATCCCACTCTAAAATAATAAATGGGTATTATTTACACAGTTGCGATCAGGCATTGACCCAAATATTTTTCATTAAATCATTAAATTTCAATGTCAAGAAACTTCCACATCAGCATTTTGTGCGAATGTGGAGCATATTTTTTACAAACTTTACAGGGTTGTCACGTTTCTTAATTGAGTAAAATGAATTTGTAATTCTAAAAAGAATTCAATTTTACGCGGAAACGACATACGATAGGATAAAACGTTATTAAGGTTTGTTGTTGTGATAGATGAGATGCATCTGCTGACAAAGCCCCATCCTTAAAGTACTATTATTAACGCCGCACAATGATGTTAGTTTCCAAATTTCTTATTTTTTTCTGAAAAAGTAGTACGTTCTAGAACAAAGTTGTATAAGACTTTTTTGTTCCTTTTGGGGTCTTTTATCGCCCCTTAAAATTAATGCGTTCTAACTCATGACACGCTGTATAATAAATTAGTCATAGTCTCTTAAAAATAGATTTCAACAATCTTCCATCTATTTCAAGAATTTTTCACATCAAAATTGTGGAGTTCGTGAGAAACACCCATATACTCTATACAACTAAAAATGTTACCATTAAAAAATCAAATTTATGTAAATATTCGATTGGTGAATTGGTTGTTGCTATTTAATTAAGGTACTAACAAAATTCCATCAAAATGTAAAAAACTGTTACTAAATTTATTTACATTTTTAAAAAGTGTAGGCCCGACGCAGCAGAATCACTTTGTTGAAATCGCGTGAAAAGCTTTTAAACTTTGTTAGAAATTAATAACTTCGCGATTACGCGGAAAAACCGCTCAGTGGCTATTCAGTAATAAGTTGTTAAACTTTGTTAGGAATTGATTACTTCGCGAGATTGTAATTAAATACTAATAAATATTACAGGGGTATCTAAAAATAACATACATTTATAAATTGTAACTTATACTTACACTATCTTAAATACGATTCCGTCATCTTAACGCGACAGAATTACGGAGACAAAATTGCCAGAAAAGCTGTTTAACTTTGTTAAGCTTTGTTACCTCTCGATTATAAGTAATAATTACCCAGCCAACAATTTAAGTAAAATATTACCATTTCATTAATTTTATGTGGGAAATACAAACAAATCTTCGACGTTGATTCGAGTAAATCGTTGATTCGACGTCGAGAATAAATTAAGTGAAAATAGTGCTGTATTAAGGCCGCTAGTCGCATATCAGGTAGAGTCACGCATCGAGAATTCGTCAAAGCAACATGATATTTTAAATAATTTTCACCTTCTCTCAACAAGAAAGCTAAGGCAGAAATATATTAATAAAAACGAATTGGTATATGGGGAATAATAGATGTGTATGGTTGTACAATTATTGTGATAATTTGGACAATTTGAGCAAGTTACATACATATTGTTGTGATAATGTGGGGTCATAAAAAAGAAATATTAATTGTAGTGAATAATAAACCCTCCAACACTTGATGAAATATGAAAGGTTATAAATTGCAAAATAAACCTGTTATTGTTGAAATTCACAAACACAAAATCATGGTAAAACAGTTTGAGAATATACACAACTAAATATCAATTACCTTTATAAAAAAATTCTCCGGCTATAATTTCTAAACTGGAAAACAAGTTCCGTAAATGCATGAGACGAAATCAGGCTAATTAATTAGGAAGCTATTTAAATTATATCTGTAAAACGTTGTTAATGGACCAGACACAATAAATACACAAATAAATTTCTTTTTAAAGATTTAAATGGATAATTTTATTTATTAACGCAGAAAAGAAATAAAAATTTAAAATTCCATGAAGAGAAAAGAAAACAACTATTAAAAATTAAAATTAAAGAAAATCAAATTAAATCTAGATTAAAAACAAGAATTAAGAGACATTCTAATTCTCTTTGTTCTTTTTAATTCTTATATGATCAATCCAACAATCTTAAATTTCTACTAATAAATAATAGATTAAAAATTGAAAATTATTATAAATTTTAAAATTATTTGACGCCACACAAAAAAGTTAATCACCCTAATTTGAAAGTTAGCAGATTCCTGTTATAGTTGATAAAATTACCTGGCTATTTGTTGATAAGATGTTCACATTCCATGTCATGCTTCAAATGGGTGCGATCGTTGAAGATAATTATAATTATTAAAGTTGCAACACGAATCTTCCATGACGTGAGTACATAAAATAATTCGGTTATTTGCAGCAAGATTCCATCACCTTCCTTTAATTCGTTCCATACAAAATAAATTTTAAAACATTTCTCCAAATAATAACAGTCTGAATGCCAAATTTTATAAAAAAAACTGCACTTTTGTTTATTTCACTTTAAGTTCACTTTGATTGTTCATTTTAATTATGATTAATTAATTATTAAGAACTTATAAAAAAATAAAACAAGATAACATTTGTCATAACCTCACTTTGTTGACATTTAAGTGACATAAAATTCACCAACATAACCTCGAAATCTTATCAAAATAACATATAAACTGACATGACCTTTGCTCTGTATGAAAATTCAGGAGATGTCACCAAACTTTCGTGCTGTTTTTATAATAATTGGAAAAGAATTGCGAATCGCTAGTGATTTTCCTAGTTGGGACTAGATTAGTCTGGTTTCTAACTAGAAACAAAACATCTTTCCCACCAAAAACCTTTCTAACCAAATTGTTGATAAAAAATTAAATTAATTGTTTAAATAAATGTTATGAAATGAAAGAGGAGAATTTTTCCTTAATTTTGGTTCCTAAAACGTCTATTAAAATGTAAATTTTAATTTAGGATTCATTGACAATCACCTTGAATTTTCTAACAAACATAACTTCACAAAAATTCAAATAAAAATATTTTAACATTTTGCTGCATCCTTTTCTTATCACAAAATTAATCCTAAGATCCTATCAAACAAAAACTACATAAATTTTGACACCAAAATTATGAATATAAACTAAATTTTAACATTCTAGCAGACCCTGCTGAAACGTTACAATTTTGGGATTTTAAAGGCCTAAACCTTCTCTATAAAAAGTTCCCCACTTTAACATTCTAGTGTCAACATTGAACAATATCCATTTACTATGGAAAATTATGAATCGTCAAAGAAATAGAACATTTTCTTCAAATTCATTAATAAAAACTGTTAGTAAAGTAATAAATACTTGTGTATACCTTCTTACATATGCCTTGAATAATTTTCAGGTGAAAACATGCCATAAAATGACTTCAAAATATCCAAGTGTGAAAAATCAACCAATTACAGAAAATCGTTCATCTTTAAAGTGAGTTTGTGAAATTCAAGTAAAGAATCTATTTAAAATTTATCGCTTTCCATCTCACAGTGTTGTAATGTGTATTTTTAACATATTTAATGCAAAATGTTATTGTTTTTAAAATAAAAAAATTATAAAATCCTTTCGCCTGCAAGATAGGCAACATATCGTGCATACTTGTTATTCGGGATGCCTATATCACAACAATATATTGATTTGAAGACCAGAATAATAAATATAATATAATTATAAATAAATATAC
This sequence comes from Agrypnus murinus, assembly GCA_929113105.1. Classification (NCBI taxonomy): domain Eukaryota; kingdom Metazoa; phylum Arthropoda; class Insecta; order Coleoptera; family Elateridae; genus Agrypnus; species Agrypnus murinus. The sequence goes on from OV816023.1 coordinate 95,793,433, forward strand.
TTTATTTATAAAATGTAAGCAGCCTCGAGACAACCTGAAGCATTACAGAAACTTATAACGTTCAAATATTGCAGTTCATAGACATCGATAAGACCAAGAAAATCTTTATAACATCTTTTTTTCTCAGAAGCGTAGTTTTCGAAAAAAGATGCAAATTTTGGAACCTGCAATCGAGTCCGTTTAGAAGACAAGTTTATGAGGTCAGTTAGCAGTGGCGTGCGGTCCATGGAAGCAAGGGAAGCAACGCTTCCCATGAGAGTTTGTTAAAAATAAAAACCAATGCTAACAAAAATATTTTTATAAAATTATGGTAATCGTTTATTTAAAGTAATATTTCATCAACTTAAAGCTCAACATCAATTCCGTACAGCAAAAAGTATAATTATTAAGAGTACTATTTCAAATTAGGCTCATTAAACTTGCACGGAAAGGTAATACGGATTCAAATGTGTTACATACACTGCATATAAGCACTGCTTATAAATGCTCTTCTCTTAGCCTTGGCGTGAATCAGCGAGCGTGGGGTGATATAGTAGACGATGCTGTTTGGCTGGTTAACATTGGTCGTTATTTTTATTGTGTTTCGTTCCCAAATGTTTATTTATTCTAATTTGGTTATTTGCTCGATTTAGAGTTTGTTAAATTTAATGTTACTTAAGTAATGTAAATCTGCGAATGAGACTGTATTTTGCCGCATTTTATTATTTTAATTTAAAGTTGGATTTTTTTAAAGACAAATAACTCTATTTACTTTGCCTGTATGCAAATTTAAAATTGCATTATCGTCACGACTGCAAATTCAGCTGCTTCGGTGAAAGGTTCGAGTACCTTCGATATAGCCGAATCGAGACGATTTTTTGTTCAGTTTGTAAATTATTAATAAAGAATTTTTGCATACAGTTTTGGAGAGAAATTACAAATTATTAAGAAAGGCGGATCAAAACCAGAACTTTCAAATTTAACAACAAAGATTAAAACCTGTACCGGTATTTTGCTAAGAAAAACCGGAAAATTGATACGTAGTAGTAGTTTTTTTTTAAATAAAGAATGATAGTCAACAAATTCCATAAGTATAAAGTGTAAAAGTGCTTCTTTGAAAAACTTTTAAGCTTAATAATTATAACACTGTTTTTTATTGTACCTAGCAGGGGCTGATCCAGAGAGGTATTTTGAGGGGGAAATCTTTGGAAAAATAAATGTTTTAATAAATAATAATTAAACAAACATTATTTGTTTCTATTCTATGTAAACTTATTTCTAAATTGGGGGAGTGGATTATTCCCTCCCCGTTAATCCGCGCCTGTACCTAGGTGTATTATAATTAAAATCGTGGTTGCTTCCCTAGCCTAAATTCTCACCGCACGCCACTGTCAGTTAGTCAGATGATAACTCCCAGAACGCGATAATTAAGAAATGGATATTGGTGTAGATCAAGTCTTTGTAAACGATGATATTAACGACGTAGAACTCGCCGCACATTAAAAACCTGGAGTTCTCATTATTAAAATGTTTAATTAAGGTAGTCAAAACAAGGTGTCATGTCATACTCCGGGGGAACCCCGCATCACATATTAGCACAACTATTAGAATTCGTGATTGTCAATTACATTTGTAAGAGCTACCAGTAACTCACTGAAGGAAGCGATTGCCTATCCATCTTCTACTAGCTTTCCAGGCTAGTGCCGGAGCTATTAACGTGCTCACCCGTCGGAGTCCGTTTCGGAGGAAGTACCATCACCCGTAGTCCAGCATGCGAATCTCAAGTGTGGCTGGGAGTTGGAAACTGGTCTAGAGTTTTCCAGAATTTAGTCACCCCGCCCTACCGTATTAAGGCTTGGTGAACCCCGACAGAGCCCCGGCCAATACCAAATAGGAGGCGGGGTTGTCTTGAGCGTGAGAGGCTTATAATGTGATCCCTTGGAATAGCCATCCTGAGATTGGCCATACCTATAGAACTTACCAGATAGATCTTATAAATATACCATTTTTCTCGTATTTCTATAATTTTGGAGAAAAACAGCATCGAAATTCAGACCAATGTTTTCAAATTGAATAGTATGAATGCACATGATATATATGTTGAAGTTCAAGCAGATAAACAATACTGCTTGTGTTATAAAATGTGCAAGGTAGCGTAATATATTAATAAAACCCGTCTTTATTTTAGCCAAGTGTTTCCATAGAATAAGAATAGACAAACAGAACTAATTAAACAAAACATGTTGGGAAACGATCTCTCCTTTGATATTATGTTTCAAAAACGGTATTTCTGTTTTGCGACTTTCTAATTTGTAAGGTAACTACCAATTTTTTTAATAGGCACATTAACCGCTAAGTGTAATACAAGTCTGCAGGTTTGTAAATAAGATATTATAGTACATGTAATATTGACACATATTTTGAAGATCAAGGCGATAAACAACACTATTTAGTTTCACAAATGTGTATAATAGCAGGTAATAAAAGATAAATAAACAATAAATACTCTACGTACCGTTTTGTTATTCTTATTTCAATGAACCCAAACACAGCACACCTTCTTTGTGGTATTATATTTCATTCAATGTTTTAGTTCCATTCCTTGTAGTTTTAAATTTAGTATTTACTCCTTTATTGTCTATAATCCATATGAATTTGTTAAACCATAAACAAGGAATAAAACATTTTTCCAACTCATTTTTTCACATTCGTAGTTATTAGTTAGAATTATTATTAAATAATTTTAGATAATATTTATTTCCATAAAGAGCATTAAGCATTCATAAGAATTGAGACTAATAATTGCAATAACAAATTACAAACATCTTACACTACAGTACTTAGTAATAAAACAGTAATAGTACTTATTTTTTGCGCATTATTTTTATACTATGTAGTTATTTTCTATGTAAACAAATTACCATCCATCAGGGTCGTTTTATCAAAACAAAAAAGAATAAAGGTTTTAATAAAGGAACTTTTTAGAATTGCAATAAAAAATAATAATATCTATAATAATAATACTAATTGCTACAACCCATAACCTGGAAACCAGGTCCCAGAAGTTATAAGCATTAGCGGGAGGGAGGGGGCGATTATTATTATTACGTAGGCCCTACGTGCGGCTGCAGCCGACTTACAGATGGATACATTGATGATTGATTGATACATTAAATTATCTAAACACGTCTTTACTTAATTAACTAATATCAGTTTAATAACGAATAACGAATCAAACTAATGATATCGTTTCTGCTTGCGTGTCCTACTAGAACACAGGGGAACCCCCCGGATTTGTTTTGACTACACTATTCCTAATAAAACGATTTATGTTATTTCAACAACATCCAAAATGGAATCTGCGCCGTCTGCATACGTGTTGTGCTCATTCAACAGATGTCACGTTTTGTACTGTTGGTGTCAATTTCTAAAGTATTTGTATTTAATCCTATTAGAGTTAACACTGACCTGCATCTATTATTCGTACTTTTCTGAAAACGTCGAGCAATATTTCCGAAATTTTCAAGTTTCATTTAATCAAAAAATGTTACTAAGAGTTTACGTTCCTAATGACCAGAGAAGCTTATCCTTAAAGTCCAATCATTTATTAGTGAATTACCGCGTATTGTTTCTCAATGGTACACGTGCGTAATAGCGTGCTTCTTTTCCAAATGACTCAAAATAGTACTTTGTGTACCTAGGCAAAATATTTTTTATTCTAAGTTCAATCCGAATTCTGTGTAAAAAATAACATTTTTTGGAAATTATTCCGTTAAATATTACGAATCATTACTCACTACTGATGAACACTAACAAATTCAGTGTATGTTCAATATTAAAGCACTAACCATTGCTTACTTCGATTAAAGAATAGTTTCTTTGATAATAACAGCAACAGCCAAGTCCAAAAGTGTTTCATTTTATACTAACATGTGCTGTTATGATAGAAGCTTATTTGGCACAGCGAATATAAACTCTTGGTTTCGTCTATCTAAGTCTAAATTAATAAATAATAAATAAAGGTTTGCAGTGAAATTATCGATTTTGTTCCATTTTCTTAAACAAATGAACCAAATGTTGATTTAGGAAGATTGATTGTGTCTAAATGTTGGTTTTAAAATAAATAAGTTACTTTATTACAAACAAAATAAATTTAAAAATATTTATTTACTTATGTACTTTATCCCAATTTTCACCCTAAAAGTTTTAAGAGTTATTATAGAGTTCAATTTTAGTAAAATTAAACTACAAACCAAGGAAAACTTCGTTAGGTTATAATCAACCACGCTATTACAAAAATGTATAAGGAAACTATCTTGTCTTACTTTTAATTAATTAAATTCCATTTAAAGTTTTATTACACTTTTTAATTTATTTACTTTCTATTGCAGGATAAAACATTGAATGATTCTAGAATAAAATTCAAAATATAAAACGTCTTTAAAATGAAATTGGTTTCAATAATTGTAATTTGACCTTTTTCCATTAATTAGCTTTTGAAAAATAATACAGAAGTGATTTACAAATTCGGCGTTTCTGGGTTTCCACCCATTGTTAAAAGGCACAAACGGTAACATATAGGTGCCGAACCTCAAGGCCAAATTACCAACTCGGCTGGGGATCGAACCTGTGTCTCTAGGATTAGGAGATCAATATGCTTACCACCAATTCACTGATTGTGAATGAAAATGTATCGGTCCGGCTGGCCTAGCGGTGAACGTGCCCGCCCCTCTACTCTTTAGTATAGAGTCTAGAGAGCATAATAAAACCTTCCCCCCAAAATAAAACCTTTAAATTTTTTCTGTGCCATTCGTTTTGTCCATTGTTAGCCCACATAAGCTCAATAAAAAAAATCGTTTACGGATAGGAAAGTTATATATTTAAAAAGTAAATCTTCATGATAGACCCACAAAGTAAAGTAAATGCTCCCAGGAAAACGATTTGATAGTTGAATTAACCAACTTTGTGGTTGAACTCAGCATGGGTCAGAAGAATGCAATAAATGGTTCTGGTAGGCTTGATTTTACATATTGTGATCATCTATGAAAATGTTAATAATAAGTACGTGTTATTTAATATATTAGTTACTTCGTATAATAATCTCAGGGTCTTGTAATAGATTACAAGATAGATACATAGATTAGCAACATATAGTGTTGCTTTATGAATTTTATTTTCAGACTGCTTATTATGATTGAGTCCTTGACTGGGTTCTTTGATTGAGAACTCAATTTTTATATAATAATTATTTTATATTATGATGTGAATGTTTACAATTCAGAAACATTTATCTTGACAGATGAATTTGACTTAACCTCAAATAACTTAATGAATCAATATTATACAAGATTAGGTTAGATTTATTTCTTTTGTATATAAATTTTATTTATTTTGATTCATTCGTCCAGAATCTATAAATTCACTTAGGTACGGTTTTTACATGGACATGCGTTTTAAGGAAACTATTCACTTTTATAATAAACTTTCTTTGTAGCAAAACTGATGCATTATCATATAGTAGAACAAAAGCACTAAACCTTTTCTTTCTTTATTTATTTAAAAACCCTTTTCGTAACACAACCCTGATGAACTTAGATGTGGTTTTCTTCCTGGTTTCTTTCAGGTGCTGTCTATGGTGACTATGTGTTGTAGTTGAATCTTTACTGTCGATGCTGACATCCTGCAACTCTGCCTCCGGCCTCAATGTATGGGAGATGGTTGCCGAAAAATTTATTTTACCTTCCTCCCTAGACTTGTATTGCTGACTTTAATTTTTTTCTTTCTTTTCAGTTTACTGGTACTTGCTGTTCATCGAGGACATTCACTTTCAGCTTGCCGCGATGTCTCTCCTTGTCCCCTCAGGACTGTTGGTATGTTTAGAAAGTTCAGGCAATTCTTCTTCTTTATTTTACTTTCTTCTTATATTATAATAATAATTAAAACCCGAATACTGTTTATATGATGGTTTAACATTTATTTTAACATTTTTTTTAACAAATTTTAAATGGATACATCAATTTTATATCTTGAATTCATTTTGTACCATTTTATAATAATTTTTATGTGCCTTAGAGACCAATAGGATTTAACTCTCCTTTATTATCTCACTATAAACCAATATGGTCATTATTTGGGTGATACCCATTGTGTTTATCTTGACCCTATGGTCATTAACCACATTAATTTTCACTATTAAATCATATGTTCATTGTCATTTGTTTATTAGTACTAATTACAGTTTCTTTTTCAGAATTAAACTGCAAGGGAACTTCTACTAATCTCTAAACAGTTTTTTTTATCTGAATTGTAATCTTGTATAAATACCAAAATCAATAAAGCTCTACTTATCCTGAATCGTTTAGTAATAATTTAATTTATGCGTTTAAACAATGAGTTTTCTCATAAACTTTTAATGACTGATGGTTAGTTAACTCGAATCTCAAAATATAGAAGTAATTTTGAGTCATTACTAACTTCATATATGTGAAAAATATTCCTGAACTCATTTAATTACATCTAACCATGTTTATGAATGACATTCTGAAACTCAGCAATCTATGTAATGATCAATCAGAGCAATATTAATTAAAACAAAAACCATGCTGGTAAAGTAACATCGCAATATGTTAGTAAAAGTATGTATATGTAGAATCCTAGAAAGAAGGATACTGTCTAATTCCAAGTTACATTCCAATTAATTTGTTTTTGATTCAAAACATCCTGTAAATAAATATTAATTAAATGTTATTAAATAATGTAAATTAACTACTCAGTTCAGAACTAAAAGTTCGTGTGTGATCTCAAAATCTTGTTTTCACGCCCCCCCCCTAACGCCAATCAAGATTAGACATTTTTGAATTTTTAATCTCTCAATCGTTTTTTCTATTGTTTGTCTATTCTTAATTTAAAAGCTACTACAAAATAAATACACGAAGGAAAACGAGTTATGAGTTAAAATAAGTTATGTGTAACTTTGAATTTAATTGATGAACAAACGTATACTTATGATGGACAGATAAATAAAATTTAAAAAAATCAAAGATTGCAAAGAAAAGTTCTGGGAATCCTTGGAACCCTGGGTAGTAATATTACACAGGATTAGATATATAGGAACTTACAAACATTTAGTAATTGGTTTTTTTAAATCAATTTAATTGATCTAGTTTCATTTTGTCGAAAGTATTGATTAATAAAAAATAACTGCAGTTCATGAAAAGCACAGCAGATATATAAATATATTCTCTTGTCTCAGAATTTTTTCTTTTTTCTTTGGTTGTTTCACAAAATTTTTTACAAAGTTTTTACAAAAAATATTTCTCTTGAATGTAATGATGCAGCCGAGCAGTATGGTTTTAATAATTCCTTGGAAGTTTCAGAATAAACCAAGTTTTAAGTAAATTTGCCTCTGTAAATCACTATGCTACTTACTACAAAAAGGACTTTGCAGTATTGCACCCACAACTTGTAATATTTGTGGTTTATTGAATAATCATAAATATATCTTCACGTGTTTATTTAGAATCATTTCCAGGTGCAAAAACGCATTAAAAATCTAGCTTACTATTGACTCCACCTGATCAAACGCACTAGAAAGTTATTAAATTATACAGTATCTTTTTATTCTAGTCTACTTACCACACCCAAAAGAAGTCATGCACATACATTGCATGGTCCATGCTGAGTCCAGTCATACATGTGGTTTTGGATACGGTACTCAAGGGCCGAGCCTATAAAGCAACAAACATACTGATAAACACATTTTGGATACAGTCAACCATTCAGGCAGCGTTATTGTAACGTGACGCACCTAGACATCTAATAACTACGAACCCCTTTCGGGGACACGAATTGAGATAGTGCAATTAGCGCAGTAATGCTCTTGCAAAAGCTACCAGTACACACTGTGGAGTATACCTACCCAGACCTCTCCTAGCTCTTCAGCCTAGATACCGGAGTTATAAATGTACTCACTCGTCGAGGCCTATCTCCCGGCATTGGACGTGACCCCTAATCCAGCTTCGGACTTTCCCCACAGATGTGGGACCACTGTCCGACCGAATCCAACCTCAATGTGGCTGGGCTTGGACGGTTTTGTCACCTCGGTCTATCATGTCTTAGACCTGGTGTCTTAGCCCTCGTCAGCTCTTCGTTTAATTCTATCTAGGTAGAATCCGGGTGTGTACACTTTAAGGCGAACTTGTCTTAAGCATTGAGTGTATTCGCATCAACACCTCTTAAGCGTAGTGGTTCGAGACGGTTTCTTTGAATTACAAGATTGGAACGGTTATAGGAAGTGTCCACTTAAGAGAAAACTAAAACTCGTCCTATACATTGGCCTCGGCACTGACTGTCCAAAAATTCAAACATAGGCAAAATGTATGCCGATGGTGCCGATTTATTTTCTCTGCAACAAAAAGACATTCAAACACTATCTTGAAATAAAAAATCAGTGCTGGCAGCGCATTAAGTGCGGCAGAATTAAGGGCTTTCTCGAATGCTTGTGAAGAGGTTATTTCTACAGATTTTACCTCTAATATAAATTCAAAGGATAGTTATTGTAGAAACCAAGGCTTTTTGAATTATTGCTATTTATAGAATGCGCTACATCGAGTTTAACGATGGCATCTCGGCATAACGACGTTAGAAAATCTGAATTAGCAGATTTTTTAGACAACTTACTTTGTAGCGTCATTGTAAATATTATTTCTAAGCACTGTGCAAAATCTGAGGATAATCCTACAATTGTCATTTTGTCCTTCTATAATCCATTTTTTGTTAGAAGTAAAATCTCAAAAATTAATTAATCATTGAGCGGTGGCACCCTCGTCATGGCAACTCATTTCCCCTCTTTGTCAACGCGCAAAAAAATCATCAAAAAGTAATTAATAATAAAAGAGAAACAAACAAAAAAAGCATGATAAATGACATTTATTAAAGAAGCAAACAACGCCAACAAATAGCATGGCTGCTTGAAAGAATGGCTGGATTTAAGACTATAAAAGCACGGTTCAGATACCATGCAGTTCATTTAATTTTTTTAATAAAATACCTACATTATATATTTTATAACTAAACATTTTTTTTATAATTATAATATTATAAAACATAATAACTTACAATTACATACTGATATGGTAATATATAATTAATTAGCTTTATTTTTAATTATCATAAATATTATAGATATGTAGTTTAAACAATGAATATAAAATTAAGGGATAATTGTATGTCATTATTCTTTTTTATGTTTATTTATAAAATAAATTATTCCTTAAAAACAAACAAAAAAGGATAATAAATGACCTTCATTAAAGAAGCAAGCAATGACAACAGAACATAGCCGAGTGGAAGGATCTCTGTATTTCCGACTACAGAACCACGATTTAAATTCCATGCAGCTCGTTTATTTTTTTTTAATATTTAATATACTTCATAAACATTTTTTTATTATGTTTTTAAAAAAGAATAATTACATAAGATTATCTCTTAATTCACTGTTTATATATGTAATAATATTTATTTTAATTAAAAATAAAACTAATTGATTATACATTACCATATTAGTATTTAATTGTAAGTTATTCTGTTTTGTAAATATTATAATTCTAAAAAAAATGTTTATTTACGAAATATATTAAATATTTTATTAAAAAAAATTAAACGTACATGGGATTTGAAGCGTGGTTTTGTAGTCGGAACTCTATGCTGTCTGTTGACGTTGTTTCTTTTTTTAATGAATGTCATTTATCATACTTTTTGTTTGTTTCTCTTTTATTATTAATTGGTTAATATTAATTAAGCAACAACTAATAAATCTCAAAGTTTTAAGCATCGACATCGATCGAGCTCTAGAGAGAACCATTTATTGTTTCGATTTTTGTTTTAGTGTTAACAAATTTCTTTTGGCTTCGTAATACAATATATAATTAGTTCACGGATATTAGTTCAAAATAATTCTTCAATTATTTGCGAAGGCTGCAAATAACTGCAAACTGCTTAAATATCAGTAATGTATGAAATCAAATTTTAAAAATCAGGACGCTATGCATTTAAAAACAAATATAGAGAAGAAATAAACTATACGAAATTAGTTGAAAGAAAATCCTGAAAAAACAAAAATGTTTAAACGAGAACTGCCAGTGTAAAATTTCACATTTATTTATTTATGCAATATAAAAACCAACAGACATATATGGCTAATTACATGTTTTTTGATATAAAAACAAAAATAATAAAAGTATGTTTATATGATCATTGCATTAAACTAGTAAATCTATATGTATATCACGCATTCCGCGAAAAGGTCAACCTCCACAGATAAAATTCAATGTGCAATAATACTTAAAAAGACTTAAACTAGTGTATTTTAGCGGGTGTCACAATTAATGTTATAACACGCATTGCAATTGCAGCAGCCAAACTGCGATGCTAAAGGCTTATTTGTTATACCTTTATGTGTAAAGTATGATGAAAACTGTCATTCGGTGCATGTTACGGCGGTTGTTTAAGACAATAATGTCAGTGAGTTTAGTTTTAAATTACAGTTCATTGTTATTGAATAATAAAAGAATGAGTTAGACAAATAAAAATCGATTAAATTAAAAGAAATTGTGTTTAAACTTGAATAATAATATTGAATGAAATATGCAATTTTTGGCTTGTCACAGTACGTAACGCATGTGCCATTATACGTAACGCCTTCAAGATCTAAATTGACCATTAAGGGCATTTTAAAACAAAACCTAGGTGTGGCACCATTTTTGATGTCTTCTCTAATATTGTATAAATAATCAACTTGTAAGTTTTTCATGAATAGTTTGTAGAACTATTGCAAAACTTACCTACTATTACATGTCTCCATTTTGTCACTTGTACGTAACGCACGTTTTAGCTTGATCTGTTTGTAAACAACATCAGATATAAAAAATCAAATGGATTTTTATTAAGAACAAAAAACTGCACCAAAATAAAAGTTTAGTTGCTTAAAAATAATTTCTGGGGATTCGCTAATCATAAAAATGTTGCGGAACGTGTCACGGTACGTAACCGAGGAATACCCGATATATTAATAAAATTAAATTACATTATGAATAATGACATTACATTAATAAATTGTATATTTGTTTAAGTTCAACTAAAAATCTTCTGTATGGTAATTGCATATATCTTCTGGTACTAAGTTTATGTATTTGAAATTATACCCTAATATGATGAAAAGATGCATATTCAGAATAATAACAATGCTTACGATAATAGATAAAATTTAGAAATTTAATTTGAATAGCTTCAATATCCAAGTGAGCATATATTTTCAATGTGACTATTACAATTTAGAGAGTGTATACAGTAACTTTAAGATCTTTTATAGTTTTTTTTTCTCTCTAGCAATACTCCTTCGATAGTATAGTTATAGTGACTAATATTTTCGATTTTCTTAAGGGAATAGGTAACTACATAGCATTTGCTTATTAAAGTATAATTTATTTTAAATACTCCATTCACAGATATTGTCTATAAACAACTGAAGCAGTGCCTTGTCAACATCACAGTCAATAAACCTTATACAATTTAAAATCATCAGCATACAAAAGGCATTCGCTATACTTAACTACACTAGGAAGATCGCTGACAAGTAGCAAGAACAGTAGTGGGCCCAAATTGGATCCCTGAGGTACACCAGAATTTACAGAAGCACTAGATGAGACATGTAAATGATAGCAAACTACTTGAAATAGATTAGTTAGATATGATTTAAACAATACAAATAAGATTATTAATGAAACCTAAAGAAATAAGTTTATTCAAGAGTACATAAAATTTAGTTTTAATTGCCAATAAATTTTCTTAAATAAAATGGTCTCGAACACTTTATATGGAACCGACAATATCGAAATAGGTCTATGATTTTGTATATCGCTTTGTGAACCACTTTTATGTAAAGGTATTACTTTTGCTGTCTTTCAAACAGTAAGAAAGGTTTGCGTTTTTAAGAAGAGATTAAAACTAATAAACAAAGGTTTTCAAAACAATTCAGAAGAAGCATTAAAAAATATGTCACAACAAAACGAATTTTTAGGTCTGAGTTTTTTAAACGCTTGCCTGATTTCATCAACAGTTAGAATATCAAAATTTAACACATCATTACAGAATGAGTTATAATTGTTCTGGATAAAGTCGTTTTCAGTTCTAGGAGTTAATGTAGAACTAAGATAATGAGCAAAAGCTTCCGCAATCGCTTTTACATCTTTCAAATTCGTTCCATTGTTAAAAAAAGTGAATTTCGAATCGTTATCACGTTTCCTACTTTTAACTAAATTCCAAAATGACTTTATATTACTAGGAGTAATATTGTTCTCTATATTGAAACGTTCTTTTTAAACAATACTAAAAGTACTGTTTAATCGTCTATTAGCAAAAGAAAATATTTACACTGATGCTAATTACATACACAATTATAAACTAACTATTAACAAAATTAAACTAGACTATTTACAGATTATTTATATTTCATTACAATATTTATTTCTAACATTTATCTCGTACTAATTACACGATGCGCGTATTCATTTAACTCGTCGACTAATGAGTAATTCCATGCGCAGTGCTTTATATACCGTATCCAGGATTGCTAGAACGCACTAGAACTATTCTCGTGAATTATAAATCATACATATTTACACGCGGGTTCTGGAATGCTGTAGAAAGCTGGTGTATTGTGTTTTGTTCAGCTGCCGATGAGACATACATTCCGCGTTGATCTAGAATGTTTACCGACAGCGTATAGGGGTTAATCTCGTTCATTACAATTCTCTATATCCTTTGTTTAATAAGATTTTTTAGTTCCTTCCGAAGTTTCTAAAATTCATTGTAATGAAACTGAGATTTATTTTTATTGTTATGATAATATTTTTTAAGTTTAATCATTGCAATTACATTAGAATTAACCCATGGAGGAAGACTATTAATTTTAAAAATTGTCTTGGGAACACTTGGATCGAAACAAGAATATATTTTATCATAAAATGTCAACCGCTATGTCCACTGTATTACAATTTTCCAATTCCTCCCAACTGCAGTTCTGCAATAAGTTAAATATAAATGAAAAATTTGCTTCTTTGAAATTATATTGTTGACCGAGATCTTCAATAATAATATTAAATCTATGATGAATATTAAAATGAATGTGTAATGCCGGATGATGTGCATCCAATAAAATAACAGGTTCATCCCACCTATCTACATTAAGTGACAGAGAACTTAATATAAGATCTAAAGTTTTTCCATTAATGAGAATGACGACAGAACAATTCGTGTAATTCGTTAAGTGTTCGATAAAAAAAGACTGTCTGAGAGAGAGAGATATGTCTTTGTAATAGCAAAATGTTAGTTCCACGAAATCTGTCCGCTTACAGGAAGCGACCTATTGTAGGGAGAGTCCGTAATGGGATACTTTACTGTATTATACCAAACAATACTTGTAGGGGATCAAATTATTTTACAGCTCCCCAATTTTTAAAATTTCTTTTATTTTCGTTACCGGTCGCTTGTCCAAGCACACGTTTATCCATCAATTAGATTCAAGATTAAATTAGATTCATTATGGTGAAAATAATATTTATCTAGCTTATGAATTAGGTATTATTAGCAGACGTAAATAATGCAATTAAAGGGAATATGGAGAATTTTAAAAAGTAAGTTGTCTCCAGTTGTGGAATTGAGGGTGGCAAGTGGGAGGGGGATTCACTTTAAATTTTTGGACAATTAAAAAAAATGATTTATCATTGGATATTTAAATTAATCAAAGCCCAAGACTCCCCCCCCCCCAATAACAATTCTGAAATCTCGCTACTAGTCACATACTAACGTAATACGTTTATCCGTACCCTATTGGAGTGGCAGAAAAGTATTAAATGTGTATTCTTGTGTATTTTGTAGGTTCTAATGCTATCTTACATAATAGTATATAGTGTTACAAGTGGAGAAAAGTGCCAATTTCTCACGAGTGTGAAGAAGTTGCATGAGACGAAGTTGAATGCCGTAATCACACGAGTGTGAAATTGACGTTTTGGCACGCGTTACACACTATACTTTATCTACGATGACAAAAATAATAATAATACACCAACAGTTAAGAAAAATATTTAACTTAAAATTTATACTCGCATTCATATTTTTTACATGAAATCTCTGACAATAATGTGAGCAGCTTCCACGATATTTGGAAGTGTACAAGTGTACACGCCATTTTCCCACATGGGATTTAATCGTGATACATCTAGAATTTCGTAAACGACAAACGTAAATATTAAATTTTTAAAGACAATAGTAATAATACGTTTACAATCTGTATAATTTCAGTCAATCTACTATTTAGTACTTACAGCTAAACAATCATACGCATGTACTCGGTTTCAAAAAATAATTTTTTATAAATAAGTACAATTCAATTGTCAAGGTTATTAACCCCTTTGCCGCAAAATATTCTGACATTGCAGGTATTGGAAGTGACAAGGAAAGAACTTTAAGTATACCCATCGCGCTTTCATTTGTGAATTATGTAGCAAATTATAAAAGCTTTCTTTGTTATTATTGTAATTTAGCAATAACAATGAAAAATATTAATTACATTAACAATTATAAAATAATGTAAATATTAATCAATTTTACGTTAATTCAATAACAATCTTATAATAACTTTATATAGTAATAATAGCTAAATTATGACAAGTCGCCTCGGTAGGTCAACGGAAGGAGATCTGGCTTAGCAAGCAGACGGTCCAGTGTTCGATTCCCCGCCGCGTCGGAGTGGTAATTTTTCTAGATGGATTTGCATTCAAAATATAATTTAATATAGAAGTATTACCCATCGCGCTTTCATTTGTGAATTATGTAGCAAATTATAAAAGCTTTCTTTGTTATTATTGTAATTTAGCAATAACAATGAAAAATATTAATTACATTAACAATTATATAATAATGTAAATATTAATCAATTTTACGTTAATTCAATAACAATCTTATAATAACTTTATATAGTAATAATAGCTAAATTATGACAAGTCGCCTCGGTAGGTCAACGGAAGGAGATCTGGCTTAGCAAGCAGACGGTCCAGTGTTCGATTCCCCGCCGCGTCGGAGTGGTAATTTTTCTAGATGGATTTGCATTCAAAATATAATTTAATATAGAACATGTAGTAGAACTACTGATCGATCGTAGGATATCATTTCCCACGGTCATTACCGTTCAGTTTCCACCACTTTCCAGTTACCACTTTCTATAGTGGTCGTAGATAAAAAAACATTTTATGGTTCACGTTTTACATCTAAATAGAAATGGGAAGTGTAAAATGTGCCACAAAATTATTCAGTGCATAAAATCTAGTAATCAAATACAAAGTGAGGTTGATACACGAAATGTTATATGCAATATTATATTAATTTTAAAAATTCGATTCAAATTTTCCTAACGTGTGATAGTGTTTTGACAACTACAGCTAAACCCGTCCAAGTGATAATGGTTGAATATATTAAAAAATTGGTGCACATATCGTAAAAATTATGAACAGACGATGAAAATTAGGAATACTGAGACCGTATTCGAAATTTAAAAGACATTACTTTGTCACCTAGCCAAGTTAATCCTGCAATGTCAAATATCTATCCGGTATTAACAACGCTTTCACAGGAGAATAGAAATGTTTTATAGATACGGAGTTAAATATTAATAAGCCTACTTGTATTGTTCATTTAAATTCTAGTAGCTTAACTTAAGAATACATGTCAAATAGAAATTTTAATGTGTAATGTATATCGTCCTTGAGTATTATTAGTCTTATCAGAAACCTGGGTAACGGATGAAATTGAGGATATTGATTCACGGATGTAATTGCATACGATTCAATTCCAACAGTAAACACACAGGAGGTGCTATTACATACTAATAATAATACCATACTAGTAATAATATCAAATACGAGACCCCAAATAAGTATTGTAAACCAGCTAATTACCGGATTTCTTGTATTAAGGTTATAATTAAAAAATATATGCTTATTAGCGGTTTATCATTCTCCAACAAAATAATGTACTGGCTGAATGGACGTGATTTCCAAAGACAAAAAACAAAAAAAATCTCCATCAAGTAGCGACAGATGGTTTTTAGACTTTTTTTGATAATCTATATGAAAATAAAGTAATAACGGGAGCGACAGTCATTTCAGTTGGTGATTTTAATATAAATTTATTTACTGATAACGTTTACTCAAAAAATTAAAACCACTATCAGCTGTCAGCGCTCACTGGTGGGATCGAAATTCCTATTCACCCTCTAGCTATAAATGTGCCCACTCGTTGAGATTTCTCCCCTAGGAAGTCCTTTACTAGTTCAGCATGCGGATTTTATGGTCCATCACAAGTGTTTGTCCACCTTGATCTAACAATTAAAGTCTTGGTGGGCTTTTGATAGCAACCTGTTCGACTCTATCTAGAGACCCAGCAAATGCCGCTTACCTAGTTGTTCCACAGTTTTGATTACACCAGGGAGAGAATTGACGACACGGTCTCTTATAGGCCAATGATCGGAAGGGCGCTGAATGGATCGACATTGGTAGTCTCTCCGTATCTCGTCAAAGGAGATTCGTTAGACTAGCCTATCAGCTACAACAGGGAAGGAGGGCTGGATCTGATGTAAGATGTAATGCTTGAGCGTTCAAAAAGATCTTCCAGTATGTCATCATCTCCTTCTCTTAAGTCTACAATTTTGTAAAATCCAGCTCTTCTCCACTTACACTCACCTAAGCAGAAGAGTGTTTGGATTATCGTTTCTTTGAACGCCTACTATGTTGAGCGCTATATAGTTGGTAAAATAGCTAAAACTTGAGCATCTACTATTATGCATCAGCCTTCTAGTGCAGTTTAACTAGCCGCAGCTGGAACAAACAGTCGAGTGGGCCTTCCACTTACGAATGTTTTACTTTGATATCGAACCAGTAGGGTAACAATGTATTCTACTATCGGTCTTGAATGGTTGTTCGTTTTGCTTTTAAGGTCATGTTTTGAAAATCATATGCGAAAAAGCATATTTCTTGTTGTTAATACTGTGAATGGCTGACTGGTCCAATTCCAAGAAGATCAGATCTATGGGAAGTTTTTTTCTGTCCTTATGACCTGTGTGACCCTTTTTCGGTACACTTGATCAGTTGGAAGATCCTTTAGGATATTAATCTGTGAAATAAGAGGCTGTCCCATTATAACTTGATGGATTAAGGATCAGTTTCAAGGTCTACAGCAGTCTAGGCCATTGCAAATTTTGCCTGTCTACTTACTTTCCATCCGCTGCTGTGATTAGGTGTCGCAGAGGCAACTTGTTGATGTATAGTTCACCAACCAACCCGTTCAGTTTGTTGTAAAACTTAAGCACCTATACTCAATGAATCTACCATCCTCCCAGCCAGTTTTACCATTTATAGAATTACTTCCAATGACCGGCGAGCTTTTTATTAATGCCCTTATTTTTCATGGAACCTACAAAGATTATCAGTAATAATAATCAATTGCAAGTCTCTTGACTTCCAGTCAATATAACAATAAGATAAATATTAATATACAGGGTGATATAGTTTAAATGCACGTGGGGTGAAACATGAAGGTGACTACTACCTATAACATGGAAATCAGGCCCTAGAACCTATAAAGCTTTCGCGGGTGGGAGGTGAAATAATGCTGTACATCACGCAATCTTGAGAATAAAATAAGATAGGAACAATTAAATTTACGTAACACTAAATGTCGGAAAGATCTATTGATTTAATCTATGCCATAATTGGGTTAGTTAGGAATGACAAGACCGGATCCAAAATTCAATAAAACTTCAGAATTCATGTTCTGGAATATTATTTGTTGTTGATCTATACTTGTCAGGAAAAACTTGCTCTACTACCTACCATTTAACGGATATCAGCTTTATCCGAGTCACCGTATATAACTGCAAGTACTTGATAATCATTTTTCGTGACTGCAAACTGGGTGTTTTGTAAGTATCTTTAAACAGAACACACTGCAAGGTTTCACATGAAGGCATTGGCAGCTTTGTAGAATCGGTTTATGGATCCACTCTATTTCTAAATATTTCTATGTGTTAGTGTTTTAGGGAGCACATATTCGCTATAAATGATCAAGTTTGTGTTTATAGAACGTTGTTTATAAAAACCATGTTGTTGGGGGATTATATGATTTATTATTGAGTTAAATATGTATTCATGTACTATGAGCTCAAGGATTTTACTTATGACCGGAAGTTTAGATATAGGTCGGTAATTTTCAATATTGGACTTGTCACCAGACTTATGGATAGGACTGACATAAGCTAATTTCCAAACCTGAGGAAATGTGCCTTTAGCAATTGATTTATTGAATAGAATTGAAAGAGGTAAGCTAAGAGTTACAGCAGTATTTTTTAAAAAGATAGCAGGTAAATTATCAGAGCCAGCTCCCTTGTTAGGATCAAGCGCCAGAGTTATTTTTTGTACTTGTTCTGGGTTAGTTGTGATACTGTTTATATTTAAATTGGTTTCAGAGATTTCGTTTAAGTCTAATAAGAGATCGGATGGGTCACTATAAGCATTTTGAAAGAATCTAGCGAACAGATCACAAACTTCCCTTCCATCTCCTAGTCGGACTAAGTTTGGTACATTATTATTTAATTTTTTTGAGGCAAACCTCCAAAACTGTCTGGGACTATCGTTGATCCGTCGCTCACTACTCTCCACATGCTTAATGTAGGCCTCTTTTATTAGATTCTTTACTCTTGATCTTAACAAGGAAAACTCTCTGTAATGAGCCATGGATTTTGTCCTTTTATATTTTTTATGTACAGAGTGTTTTTTACAAAGCATTCTAATAATGTTTTCATTATACCACAGAGGATAATGTCTTTTACGAGTTTTTCTAACAGGGACATATTCTTCTATTATTTTGAAAACTAAACCATAAAACATGTTATATTTTTAGTGTTAAATTTAGAGTTCCAATTGATACTATTAAAAGCATTGTTAATTTGATCATAATCTGCGGAACAGTAGTTAAATACCTTTCTAAATTCGCTAGCAGGAACCAAGGGGGCAGGAACATCCAGGTTTAAAATAATTTCTAATGCGGGATGATGGACATCTATTCTAGATAAAGGTGTGATGCATTCAGTTACCAAAACTTGATCGCAATTTGACAGAAGTAAGTCTAAAATACGGTTATTGATATTACTAAATTTATTAAATTTAATTAGATTTAAAAAAGAGATGGTATCAATAAAGTTAGTGTTATTGTTATCGGTTATTTTATGCGGAATTAAATTGTTGATATTAGGCTGATTTATCCAATTAATCAATGTTAATTAAGTTACGCTCAATTAGTGCGTCGCTTAGTTGTTACCAGTACTCACTGGTGAGAGCAAGGTTGCCCGTCCACCTTCTAGTTCTCCAGGCTAGTGCCGGAGTTATTTACGTGCTCACACGTTGGAATCCATGTCTAGCTACTTGACAATTATCAATGATTTCTCAATACAGCTGGAATATATACCAATGAAAAATAAAACAGCAAACGATGTTGTTACAGCTATGAAAGCTGTATGTTCTTGTCAGGGAATGCCTAGTATATTGATTAGTGATAATATGCCATTTAATATCTAAGAGTGCAAAAGTCTGTCAAAATGAGATTTTCAAATTGTCACTTCGAGTTCATATTAAAGTAATAAACTCTCTACATGTTTATGGGGAGCTGTACAAACATAGAATTACACATTTACCAGCTTTCTTAGGAGTCGTTGACAACACTAGCAGATTTGTTCAGTCCTAACTGAAGATTGTAAAAGTGCATGTAAGAAGTTTCATACAAAACAGCAGAATTATAGGATTTATTTCAATATTCTATTCAGCTGGAAAAGACGTATATATGTTGATTACAATTGGCCGATGGACTATACACCCTTACATTTTATTAGGGCACTGGGAGGGTAAATTATTCGGAAACACTTAAGTAAAAATACTAACGAAGCTTCTTGCAGAAATACATTAATAAATTTGAATCTAGTAAAAATGAGACAAAATTAACAAGTCTACTGCCTACGTTTTATTACTTTTAAAATGTATGGGCTATATCATCTAATCATTATTTTTAGATGAGATGCTGCGATTATACTATGCAAACGTTTTAGCTGGCTAGCTGCATCGAAAAAATCAATATGGCTAATATCAATATATCTACATATAAAAGCATGTGTATTCAACTGTTAGTAAATAATAATCTAACATATTTCCCGTATTTTCGCCAAACAATTCCATAATTAACGCAGTTCAATTGTTCAGGAGTCATCAACTTTCAGTAATGTAGTATATTTAAATTTATATTACTTATCTCATATACGAGGGTGGTCCCAGAAGTACCCGACCCAACAAAGAAAACACAAAAATTTTGGAAAAAGATTTATTTATTTTTCAACGTAATCTTCTTTCAGCTCTATACACTTTTCCCAGCGGTATTCAAAAAGTTCGATATCCTTTTTATAATAAGAACTGTCTTGCTCCTCAAAATAGCCATTAACTGCTGACATCACTTCTTCATCGTTGGAAAATCTTTGACCACTGAGCCATTTTTTCAAGTTTGGGGACAGAAAATAATCCGATGGGGCTAAATCTGGCGAATATGGTGCATGAGGTAGCAATTCAAACTTTAATTGATTAATTTTGGCCATTGCAATAACGGATTTGTGAGCTGGCGCGTTGTCGTGATGAAACAACACTTTCTTTTTAGCCAAATGCGGCCGTTTTTGCTTGATTTCTTCGCTCAAAGGTTGCAATAAGTTTGCATAATACTGACCGTTGATAGTTTTTCCTTTTTCGAGATAGTCAATAAAAATTATTCCACGCGCATCCCAAAAAATCGACGCCATAACCTTGCCTGCATATGAAACGGTCTTCGCCTTCTTTGGAGCCGGTTCTCCCTTTTGAGTCCATTGTGTCGATTGTTCTTTTGTCTCGGGTGTGAAATGATGGACCCATGTTTCATGCATTGTTACGAAACGGCGCAAAAATTCTGCTTTGTTGCTGTGAAACTTCGCTAAACACTCAATTTAAACATTTTCACGACACTGTTTTTGCTCGAGTGTGAGCAAACGCGGCACCCATCTTGCACACAGCTTTCTCATGTCCAAATTTTCAGATAATATGCGATGTACCGCACTTTTGACGATCATCAAGTACCGCTTTGTGGATTTTCTTCACCATTTCTGGAGTCGTCACCTCATTTGGTCGACCACTGCGATGCTCGTCTTGGCAGCTCGTACGACCTCGTTTAAACTCAGCTACCCAAGATTTAACTGTTGTAAACGAAGGAGCAGACTCACCCAGAGTAGAATCCAGTTCAGCTTTTATATTGGTTGGGCTGAGGCCTTTCAAATAAAAGTATTGTATCACATAACGATGACCAATTTTCTCCATTTTCACAAATTCACTGACAACGTTCACAATTGATGGCTGCCAAACAAATACTGAACAACGTGGAGCTTTCAAACATATGCTTTATAGACTGCGTACTTTCCAATACAGTGATATTTTCAAACAACTACCGCCACTTCTTGGTCAGGTCGGGTACTTCTGGAACCACCCTCGTATAATCACCTTATCACATCACATTGCATTTATGAGTTTGTTGAACTACAGACTACATTAGCCAGTATTGCAGTTAAATGTTTATACTACGTGATTTCCGTTCGATTTCGTTTGTTTATGTTTAAATTCTGCAGATCTCGATTAATTCTATAAAAATAGGTGTTTTCGTGATGTTTTATTACTCTACGGAAATAATCAAAGTTTTCAAAATGGCAGACTTTTATTAGAACTTTAGAATTTCACAAAAGAATTATCAGGTATGCCAATAATAACAACTTTTGCGAATTTAAACTTCTGCAACTTACAATTATATATAATAAATACCAAAAAATAATAAATCTTAATTTGACACTGAAATCGTGTATTGTTAAAACTTTGATATTTTAGATCTTTGAAATTTTGATTTTTTGAGACTGAAAGTCGGACATTTTGAAAGTTAGGAATCTCTGTAATATATCTTAGAATTTCTGGACTGTCAAGTTATAATAGAAAAAGTTAACATTTATAACTGTAGAATTTAACAGTGAATACATAATAGCCCAAGATCTGGCGACCAAACAGTGTAAGAGTTTTGTAAAGGCTAATACTTAAATATTAGCTTATATTTAGTGTGGTGTAAATAAATATCCTACACAAAAAAAACTCGGATATGGGGACACTCGCCGTCAGCGCAGTTTGAAAGTTGTAACAAGAAGTAGTGTCATCTAGGTGTTTTCTAAAAGCTGAAAATTGATCACTAAGCAGTTTATGTAATGAAAAACTGAAAAACAGTCGTTAGGCAGCGTAATGATCGAACGCGTTGCATCAGCATCTATGCTGTGGTCGCATGTCTTCAAAATGAGGTTAATGTAAAGAAGTGATTTGAAAAAGCTGAAAGGACCACGCACGTTTCTTATGGAAATTTCATTCCTGTCAAATTGGCTGAAATTTTGATATGTTGTAGTTAATATCATCCTGATCAAAAGTCTTCTTGGCCACGAAGCTCTAAAATTAATAGTTTCGGAGTTACAGAGCACGAAAGGCACGAAAAACACTTACTTCGGTTTATGGATTTTTAACACGTACAACCTCTGAGTATCCGTCTTTTTTACCCACTTCCGGTTTATCCGGAAAGGACGTAGCGTATTTTCGGGGCATAGGGCAACTTCAAATGGAACAACCTGTATATTTTTGCACAGTTGAAAAGCCCATTGCCCCCCCCTTTCTAAAAGTACCAGACTTGTCATGGTTATTATTGAGGGTGATGGTTTTATAAGCTCTTAAAGTGAATACTGCATGTTATTACACTATGCAATAACCATGACAAGTAGGGCACTTTCGGAAAGAGGAAACAATGATCTTTCCAACTGTGAAAAAATATACAGGGTGCTCCATTTGATATCACAAAGTTGCCCGACCCCCAGAAATCCGCTATGTCATTTCCGAATAAACCGGAAGTTAGAAAAAAAGACAGATACTCAGAAAAAACTTAAAAAATAAGAATAGTAAAGAACACCGCGTTTCATTATCTCAATTAATTCAAAAGCTATAGAGGTTTATAAAGGGGGCAAAATATAATGGGACACCCGGTATAATTTCATATAATTCGCACGAAAGCAAAACAACATAATTACCTGTGTTAATCAAAACAAAAATAAAAAATATACACAAAAAATGACGTTACTGAGGCTGTACGTGTTAAAAATCCATAAACCGAGGTATGAGTTTTTCCTGCCTTTCGTGCTCTGTAACTCCGAAACTATTAATTTTAGAGCTTCGTGGCCATGGAGACTTTTGATCAGGATGATATAAACTACAACATATCAAAATCTCAGCCAATTTGACCGGGATTCAATTTCCATAAGAAACGTGCGGGGTCCTTTGGTACAGTGTTAATTTATTGAATTTAGTTTCTCACAAAAACAGTCAGACTTCATTTTGATAGAACCGAGCTAGTCAGCAGTCGCTAGAAGCAGTCGTTACTTCTAGTTACTTCGTTAATATAATTATATTTCTGCTTGTTCCTTTTTCTTCTACGTAATCACTTTATTTCAATTTAGTAAACATTTGGGTAGCTCAAATGGAAAAAAAACTGAAATTTGGACATTTAAATGTATGTTCCATTTTGAATAAATTCGATTTATTGAAATTTCATATATTACAAAATGATTATGACCTTTTTGCTTGCAGCGAGTCTTGGTTGAAGGATGAGGTATCAGACGATGTAGTTCAAATTGGGATACAGTATAGTACGAAGAGATAGACCCACACGTGGTGGTGGTCTCATTTTATATATAAAAAATTATTTATCATTTAACATTTTAGATTGTGGTCTTGCCATTGAACAATTATGGGTGGAGATGAAATACAACAAATTTGTTTACATTTTTGGTGTTTTCTATAATCCGAAGCGTAGTCTTTATAAAAATTTTGTCGATTCCTTAGAAACAACGTACTCGATGTTGTTACAGGTGAGTTCTGATATAATTTGTTTTGGAGACTTGAATATTAATGTACTAGATACAGAGTGCCAAGCCACTTAATATTTAGTGGATTTTATGGAAAGTTTTAATATTAATCAAATCATCTCTGAACCTACCCGTAGGAACTCCCTCATTGATCTAATTCTTACAACAAATAAAAATGTTATTTCTAATTCTTCTGTAGTTGCTTCCCGTGAAATATCAGATATAATACAATGTTATATTGACATGCCATATACAAAACCAACTCCTGTGTTCAGAACATACAGAAATTTTAGAAATTTTAACCAGAATCAGTTTTGTGACCATTTAAGTTCTATACCGTGTCGAAATATTTATGACATTGAAGAAATAGATGATAAAGTTAATTTTATTATAGACAATATAATTGTTGTCCTAAATATTCATGCGCCGTTTATTACAGCCAAATTTACCAAACAGTATGCTCCTTGGTTAACCGATAATATAAAGCGTTTGATGCGTATGCGTTATCATGCGTTGAGTCGATTCAAAATGAGTAAAGATGCTGCACATTGGGAATACTATAAGGAAATTAGAAATGGTACGACTCTAGCTATAAGACAAGAGAAAAAAGCTTATTACAATAGTAAATTTAACCACGATACTAAATCAATTTGGAAAAGCCTACGACTTTTAAATTTATCTAAAAAAAATACTAGTATGAGATTACCAACACACTTGTCAAATTGTAATGAAATTAACAATTATTTTATTAATAGTATACCTAAACTTCAAATTAATAACAACGATGTTGTTGAGTTTTATAAAAACAATATTAAAGAATCTATTACTAATACATTAATCTTTAAAGCTGTAAGCGAAAGCGATATATTAAAAATTATCACTTCAATAAAAACAAACGCAACAGGTACAAATGGAATTAATATTACTGTGCTTAAGCTTTGTGTGCCATTACTTCTTCCTTATATAATGCATGTTATAAATTCTTGTTTAAATAAATCGAAATTCCCAAATTGTTGGAAAACAGCTCTGGTCAATCCTTTGCCAAAGATAGCGTCACCAAAAGAATTCAAAGACTTTAGACCAATTAGTATCTCACCGACTTTTTCAAAGATACTAGAAAGGGTGATTGAACAACAATTGCGCGAACATGTGGAGAAATTTAATGTATTGCCAATGACACAATCGGGATTTAGACGAGGTTACGGTTGCAACACGGCTTTGTTAAGTGTTACAGATGATTTGATTCGAGCTACGGATCAAAGAAAAGTTTCAATTGTGGTACTTTTGGATTTCAGTAAAGCATTTGACACAATTGATCATACAGTTCTTTTAGCATTGCTTCATTACATTGGGCTTGGTAGCCGAGCATTATCTCTGCTCCAAGATTACTTGAGTGGTCGTTATCAGACTGTAGTTTCGAATCAGCAAAGGTCTGATGCTTTACCGATTATTTCTGGAGTGCCGCAAGGATCAATATTAGGCCCGTTATTATTTTCTATTTATACGTCGCAATTTCCTAATGTATTAAGGTTTTGAAATTATCATTTCTACGCAGACCATTTACAAATCTACAAAACATTTGACATACAGGATCTATTAAGAGCCTGTGATGAAGTTAATACAGACCTGAAAGCCTTGTTCAATTTATCTAAAAATTACGGCTTAAAATTAGATCCAGCTAAATGTGTGGCATTGGTTTTTGGTAGAGATGGTGACCGTTCAGAAGTAAGCGACAGCATAGTTGTTCAAATAAATAACGAAAATGTTCCTATCGTAGACTCTGCAAAAAATGTAGGACTGGCGCTTGATCATACATTACGATTTAAACAACATATCTCAAAATGCTTGCAAGGTGCATACTACAATTTACGCTTGATATACTAACATCGTTACTCTCTCACTAGAAAACTTAAAATAATGTTGTGTAATTCCCTTGTCTTATCAAAATTTGATGATTGTAACGTAGTTTATAGTCCTTGCTTAAGCTCTCGAGACATAAGTCGAATACAAAAAGGGCAAAACTCGTGTCTGCGTTAATATATAGTATTAAAAAACATGAAAGAATTTCACATAAATTACAAGAAGTTCCTTAGTTAAATATGCAAAACCGACGCCAATTACCAAAAGCTCCTCCATGCTTATGTAACAGAATCACTTTTCGTACTGATATACATAATCTGAACCTGAGACATAGGAGAAAGTTAAGTCAACCTAAAATAAATTCGGAATTAGGACGACGTTCCTTTTCGTATTGCATTGCTCATTTCTATAACGCTTTTCCGGATGATCTCAAATTTTTAAAATTTCCGAAGTTTCGAGCAGGTTTAAAGGAATTATTATTACTGAATCAATAACAAAAAAGTTTTTATATCATATAGGAATATTGTTATTTGATAATCATACTACTACTATTTTTTCCGGTTTGGTCTGCCCTGACGCATGTATGTACCTATCTGACATATTTATTTGTTTTTTATTTTTCACCTTATATAGAAGAAAAAGGAGACACTAAAGCTTATAAACAAGCTGCATGTATTTTTAATGTTATTACTTGTTTTATTAAAATTAAGTGGGTTAAGTGGTAGAGCAGCTTTAGAATTTTTCTAAAAGAGCTGAACTTCGCCCACTCCTTCTTCCCATAAGAGAAAAAATGTAAAATGTATGTATATTCTGTTAAAATAAAGGCATTATTATTATTATTACTATTATTATTATTATTATTATATTAAAATATTAGCCTTTACAAAACTCTTACACTTTTTGGTCGTCAGCTCTTGAACTATAACGGGTGTCACAAAAGTAAATTACCAAACATTTTTAAGATTTTAAACGGATAGTTAGAAACAGTAACAAAATATTGATTTTTATAATTTATAATATTTAAATAATACGATTCAATTACAAAATTGATAAGGGCTCATCTTTTTGAATTTCTTGCAACCTTCTGAGGTTGCCTAAAATCATACCACGGATATTTTCAATATCAACTTCTTTTAATTTCTTTTTAATTCTGAGAACTTTCGTTTCAAATTCTGCGTTTTTGGTAAAACTTCGCATTAGTAGGACACGGCTTCTTATTATCAGTATAAAAACAAAAACGCAATTTCTCGTCATCTAATATCAACATTTTTCAATCTTACAGTCTTTTTTCAATAACCTTAAAAGTCTATAACACTTTACAACGTTTGACGTAGCCCAATCTTTCCTTATTCAAATTATATGCAATACAGTTTCTGGATACTGCTGTGGTATGGTGTTTTTTGCTATCTTAACCAATTTCCATGTTTGATTTTATTTAGGTTTGGTGGTCTTCAGCTTTTGTTAGCACTTTCCGCAGATTGACCCCTGCTGTAACGCCGTATGATGTTGTAAATTGAATTTCTCGTGTAATTGTCATTAACAAAACTGTTTAATACATCTTTAGTATGCATGTGTTGGAGATCATTGTAAGCCCTTCGACGTAAAACCACTTGATCTTGTACTTTCATCTCCCCTATACTGTAAAATTGTATTAAACATCAAGAAGAAACTCATCTGCATTAATATCTGTAATAATTAAGGATATCTGACATTTGCATTTGTTGATTTTATGACAGTATAGATCGGTGATTTACTTTTGTGACACCCGTTATATATTAACATATTGGCACTTTAATGTTCTCACACTTCCAAATGCTCTATCGACTAATAAATAAGAAATTAGAACTTTTCTCTAAAAGAATACGGTTTTCATATTATACATCTGCTTTACGAATCTGGTGGAATGATTTAGCAAAACTGTTATTTGTAAATAATTTGTGATAGGTACATTTTTTCACACAGCGTATCATTTTCGACATAAACGAAAAGACCGGTTTTTCGCCATAGTAGAGTTTCCTAGCCTACAAAAGCCTTCTAGAGAAGATTTTCGTTTGCACTTTGTTGCTAAAATATATTTATTTATTTTCCTACGACCCCATACGAAAGTGAACAATAGCAAACGCTACCGATATTAAGAAAGTTAGTCATATAACACGCGTATGTTAGGAACATAACACACGTGTGTGTTATGAAAATACGTCACGCTAAGCAATATCTAGAAATCCATGAATTTTGTTTACATTAAAATGATGACATTAATGTTTAATCCAATTTTGAGAAGCATTTTAACCATTATGTATCTATTCTTTTCTTATAAATATAACTTTAATTAATGTTTAATTAGTTATTTTAGCTATCAAAAAGAAATATCTAATAGATTACACCTAACGTAACCTCACTATAATACATGAAAAATATTGAAGCAAGTTCGCCAAGATTAAAATCAGCGATGCCAAATGGGAGAAAAATAAGAGTAATAATGTCAAATAATTTAGTTAGGCAACCTCTTTCACACCTGGCATTGTGTTATTAGTTGAAGTTATATTTATTAATTATGGAAATATTATTAAATATAAATAAAAAATAAATTATGTGCCTCTGAGATTATTATATTATAAATTGTAATAGTAATTCATTTAATTAATTTTGCTGCTAAACCCAAGGTTTAATTTTATACTATGTTTAAATAAGTTATGAATATATGAGTTTTTAAAATTGAAATTTATATTTAGTAAAAGAATCTATTAAATAAAATGTTAACAAACACCCATTCACTTTAACAATTGTCATAATTCAGCTCCAGAAAAATAAAATTAAGTTGTTAAGATAACTTAATTTTATTTTTCTGGAAATATTTTGATAGAAATTTCGTTATAATTATTCATATTGTGAAACTAAATTGTTTAAAAAATTAAACTTTATATCGTAAAAATAAATGGCTTAAGAAAATTAGCTTTAAGTGTGATTTTTTCTGTTAAACCTAACCATAAAAATTTTGCTTTAAAATCTTCAAAAATTATATTCTTGAAAATTTTAAAAAATCAAAATTTTTTAAACATTTCAAATTTGGGGGGTCGTAGGAAAAATATTGTACATTACACGTTGGAAAGTAACTTTTCTGCACTCGTGTGATTCGCACTCGTGCGTACGAAAAGTTTCACTTTACACACTAGTAATGTAATATACTATTATTTATTTAACAAATATGGACACAATGACAGGATAAACCCAAAAACATGTGTTACTAAGAAAAATTATAAATAATAATGTGCTATCTAAAGTTCATACATTGCAAATAAAAATATATATGTATACGTATATAAATGTTTAGAACTTAAAAAAGAAACAGAATAATCTACACTATTAAATATACATTACGATTTAACATAAAAATTATTCATATAATAGAATTATCATGTTCTATTATGAAAGAAAGGAAACTAGCATCTAAATACTAAGTAAATCAATTGTCACTTGTATCATCGATATATTGCAATTGGAAGTTCCTATGTAAATAATGCTTTATAGCTGTTTTAGACAGAAAAAATATATCTATTTCGGTAGCAAATTCATTACAGCTGCGCGACATACGCAATATGGGTGAGTTTCTAAATGCATTAGTATGCGGTGTTAACGTACTAAAAAGTTGACGATGGCGAAGAGAACGAGGGCAAGCATTTAGATTAAAAAGTTGTAATAATTTCGATGCATCACACAGGCTACTAAAGAGGCGCGAAACAAATAAAATATCGCTACAAATCCTACGGTGTTCCAAGCTGAGAAGTCGAAGATGATAACATAGAGTATTGTAGTTTGTATATGGTAGAGCAAACTTACGTTGTAGATAATTAACAAATTTACGTTGGATGTTTTCGATTCTACTAATGTAAATATCATATTCGGGATTCCAAACGATGGAACAATAAGAAAGAATGCTGTGGACATAAGCGTAATATAGTAAAATAATGGACCTTACGTTCTTGAAATCATGTGTCGTACGCTGGATGAATCCTAACATTCGGTATGCCTTAGTGGTCATAATATCAATATGTTCATTAAATATCATTTTGGAGTCAAAAGTGATACCTAAGTCTTTAATAGATGATACGCGGTTTACAACATTATTATCTAGGTGATAAGCATAAGTTAAAAAGGACCTATTTCTTGTAAAGCTGATTACGTTGCATTTGGACAGATTTATATAAAAGAAGTTGTTATTACAAAATGCATAGAAGTTGTTAAGATCATGTTGAAGTTTTAAGCAGTCTTCATTATTGCGAACGGGTAGGAAGATCTTCATGTCATCTGCATATAGCAGACACTGAGCATTTTCAAAGCAGTTTACAACATCATTAATATATATATAAGGAATAATAACGGCCCAAGATGACTTCCCTGGGGGACACCAGACGTTACGGGAAAGTGAGCAGAGGTAAAACCATGCACATTGGGATTGGTTTTTTATGTAGGAATCAATCCAGCGTAATAAGTTTCCACTTATTCCCACAGAACTCAGCTTAGTAATCAATAAATGGTGATTGACCATGTCGAATGCATTCGAAAAGTCAGTGTAAACAGAATCCACCTGCAGGCCCTTATCCATAGATGCTAATATGTGATTGGAGTATTCCATAAGGCATGTTTCAACAGATCTCCCAGAAAAAAAACATGTTGTTGTGGTGATATCTAACTTTTAACTTTAAAGAAAAGAATATCATAGAATATTTTTTTCAAAAATTTTACCAAACACTGAGAGAATTGAGATAGGGCGGTAATTGAGCACTGAGGATTTGTTTCCAGATTTGAAAACTGGTATAACATGGGCCGTTTTCCAAATGTCTGGAACCCTCGCTTACAGATCTATTAAATAGAATGTATAGTGGAATTGCTAGTGTTTTGGCACATTGTTTCACCAGTAAAGGAGGGATACCGTCAGGTCCAGGCCTTTTATTAATATTTACGGAAAGTTAAGCAGAACCACTTTGATTCATTACCTACCTTTTAAAAATGAAAAATCGACTGGTCGTGCAAAAATCGTACCGTACAAGGGATGGTAAAGGGTGAATCTTCAAAAAAGGACAAAACATTTTTTTTTCGTTTTTTACATTCCCGGTTTGTGGGCAATCCGCTATAATACTGCGTCAATGTATTAATTAGAAGTATTTCTTTTTTAATTTTTAATAGCACTCTGCGCAATGCTTTTATATGGAGCGCGATAATGAATAAACGTTCGCCCTGAAAAGCCATATTTGTGATATCCTTTAACTCGTTATAACTTGAAAACCCTTTAATTAATCGACAAAAACATTTCTATGATTATAGCTCAAATATCGAGCATTACACTGCTTTTTGTCAGTTGTCAATCCGATCGATAGTTTCGTAGAAAAATTATAAATTGTAACGGCAAGTCGCAATTTAACGCGCGAACCAGCGAGTAAAGTTTATATTCAGGTAAACGTCCACGCAACACCCGACACTATTACTCACGGCATACGTAGAGTCGATACTCGCTTGTCTACGCGCGTTTGTTACATATTTGAATGCACAGTATTTTATGAAATATAATATAAATACAAAGATTAGTTAAAGTTTCACAAGTTTTATTAGTATCTTAACCTGACAAATTGTTTCGACATTAAATGTCATTATCAAAGGTAGATAAGATTGATAAACAAACACGTTGCTAAGGATAAATGCATACAGAAAATAGGTAACTAGATACAATACATACAAAAACTAAATATCTAACACTTCTAATAAAAGAAAATTACTAAGCTCAGTTTGTTCATTCATTAAAGGTATTGTGCGTTTATGTTTGTATATTTCAAAAGCTTCTAAAATGTCTAATTTGTTTACTGCCTCCAGCCTTACTGTGTGGAACTCCATAATCATGAAATATAATCAAATTAAAAGATTAATTTAAAGTTTCACAAGTTTTATTAGTTTATCTTAACCTGACAATATTGTTTTGACATTAAAATGTCATTATCAAAGGTAGATAAGACTAGTAATTACATTACTGAAAAGATTATCAAAAATGCAAAAAGAAGATGGGTTAAAGAAGAAGCAAAGAAATGGTTTAGAATTAGAGACAATTTGCACATTTATATAAAGGTACTCCACACAGAACTTGTACATAAATTACATAATATTCAATTTCACATTTTAGATTTTGATGTTAGAGAAACTGTCAGTCATATTAAATTTCAAAAATACAATACTCAGAAAAAGAAACTACAAAACCTTACCCAACAAAAACGCTCAATACAAAGTAATTATAATACCCCGAATACCATAAACTTCTATTCACGCTTTATAAACCTATCAGATACACAATTCAATGACAGAGAAACACAATTTCTTAACAAAGGCTTCAAATTTTGTCCTTTTCCAAAATTCACTAACAAAATTAAAGAAATCTTGGCTGTTGAATGTGAAACTGTACTCAGAAAAGATCACAACAATTATGCAAAATTCCAAATCTTGAATCTGATAAAAGAAATATCTTTGAAAAAGAACAAAACACAGAATAAAACATCTAACCTGTCACTACTTCAATCTATCAGACATAAAATTACAGAAAACAATTTAATTTCTGTTAAAGCAGATAAGGGTAACACTTTGGTAATCCTTTCGAAAGATGTTTACACACAAAAGGTTTTTATTGATTTTACTGATAAAGAAAATTTAGATGTTTTAAACAAAGATCCTACCACAAAATTTCAAAAAGAAATAAAACAAGCTTTAGCAAACTGCAATATCTGCTTTAACGAATCAGAAAAACAACAAATCATACATAAAAACCCACAACCACCAAGACTATATGGACTGATTAAAACACATAAACACAACATGCCTATACGACCAGTAGTATCATATATCAACGCACCTAATCACACCTTGTCCAAGAAACTCAACCATATTATTAACATCATAGGATACAAATCGAAATATTCGGTCAAAAATTCATTAGAATTAGTAGAAAAACTACAAAACATACATCTTCCAGCACATTCAAAACTTGTAAGCTTTGACATTTGTAACATGTTTTCAAAGATTCCACGACAAGACTGTATTCCTTTGTTAGATAATTTCCTAGTTAATAGTAATGTAGAATTAGTAAAAAGATTGGAGTTAATTCAATTATTTGATCTTTGTATCAGTCAAAATTATTTCACTTTTAATAATATAATTTATTTACAAAAAGATGGCTTACCTATGGGTAATTCTCTGAGTCCTCTATTAGCTAACATATTTATGGATAATTTCGAAGATCAGATATTTGAATTAGATCTTTCTAAACACATTATTTTTTTGTTTCGTTATGTTGATGACATTTTAGCTTGTTTTGACAGTTCTTTTGAGGTTATCAATGAATTTTTAATTCTTATTAACAGTCTTCACCCAAACATCACGTTTACACTAGAAACAGAACAAAATAGAACTATTAATTTTTTGGATTTAACTATTACAATCAATATAAACAATGAATTTGATTTTTCCATATACAGAAAACCCTCAAACACAGACGTCACTATTCCTAATGATTCATGTCATCATAAAATGCATAAACTAGCGGCTTATAGATCTTTAGTACACCGAGCTTTAACTACTCCTATGAAACGATCACATTTTGATAAAGAAATTTCAATCATCAAACAATTAGCACATGCAAACCATTATTACCATAACATGATTGATACTTTAATTCAACAAAAAGATTATAGGTTAGCTATCAAAAGAATATTTCCAATTTACACTCATATGCAAGACACACACTACATATCAATACCATACTTTGGCAAGATATCAGAACAAATTGCAACTATAATACGAAAAACCACCAGTTACAAAATAACCTATAAAACTAACACCAACACTTTTTCAACCACCCAATGACACCTCAAAACAACATTAAATTCTTACATTTTTGCAACAACAAACACAAATTAGACATTTTAGAAGAAAGAACAATTCAAACGGTAAATACCAGATTTCATGATATCTTGTGTTTTGTCTTTAGGATTGAATAAAAATGAAAAGGTGTTGGTGTTAGTTTTATAGGTTATTTTGTAACTGGTGGTTTTTCTTAGTATAGTTGCAATTTGTTCTGATATCTTGCCAAAGTATGGTATTGATATGTAGTTTGTGTCTTGTATTTGAGTGTCAATTGGAAATATTCTTTTGATAGCTAACCTATAATCTTTTTGTTGAATTATAGTGACGATAAGACGATAAGTAATAGCCATTATACGCAAGTAGTATACTATACTTTTTCCACGACTATTAAATAGAAAGCTGTACTTTTCGAATTTTGACCTTGTACGATGTTTTGTATTTCTTTCTGACATAAGTTTATATAGGTTACCTTTACCAATTTTAAAATGTCCAGTGGCGCTCAAATTTTATCATTTCCACTATCAGGATTCGGTTTTTACTTACTTTTAGTTAAAAAACATCTACTAAATTATTACTTAGGACCCGTAGGTAATGAATATTATTACTTTAATACTCACGGGTCAACACAGTATATAATGGATGTATTGCTTAATAATTGTAGAAAAAAGTAATTACCTTACATACACTTTACATGTAATACTCATATTTGCGTGAGCGCGATTAGGTTTCAGCCAGAAATGCATATTCCCACTGAAGTCGAAAACGACAATACGATTTTGACTTTAAATTCCGATTATATCGACAGCATACTTTGCTTGAAGTAAGTAGGATGTTTGTCACCAGTGCAAGATTTTGATCTTAGGACCAAAAGATTAAAATCGCGCGCGTGTGTTATAGAAGGCTTCATTGAACAAAAGAAGAAACTAGAGTGAAACGCTATCAAACGCAATTACCTAACTACTCCGTTATTTACATAACACTAACAGTTTAAATCAAATAATCTAAACAGAAAAAATTACATGTAAACCTTGCACAATCTGTTAACCCGTACCGATTATTTGAACAGATCTTAACCAACGTTCTTAAAATTTGTCATTTACACAAATTAAACTCGTTGTGTATGTATGTAAAAATGTATGTATATGTTACATCTATAGAGGCAAACAATTTTTATTTTGTTCGTTTTAATAAATTTCTTACGTTTAATTACTCTCATCAACCTACTTTATTGGTTTATTTGTTTCGAACATTCGCACTTTCAATTGTAGTATCTTCTAAAATTGGTTTTCTCAAAAACGTGATAGCTTGTCGATATTGTCTTGAATGTGACTGACCACCAATGTAGAGAAAATTATTGTAAGGTTTAGTGGAAGCTTTGAACCGTTTGCTTCTCCTAAGTCTGTTATTGCCAAAGAAAGTTGTCGTTGTTGCATTTCTTATATTAAATTTTATCCTTAAGATTAAGGGTCTACAATATGAAACAAACCAAGTTCATTACAACAACATGCAAATTAAACAGAAGCAGAACCTTGGTCTGATACCTCAAAGCTAGAAGCAGATTATTTGAGACAAACTTTGTTGAAATATATGCACATTAAAATTAATTGCCAAATTAATTACTTCAATGCGGTTTAAAAATAATACCCAGTGACTTTATGTTTATTATTACAAACAAGTGCAGGCATTTGCCATATTTAATTTAGTGAGACGTAAAGAATATACTGTAATAGTTTTCCTACTCCTTATTCAATTGTGTTCTTGAATAAGGAATAGGAAAACCAATTAATTATGTTATTTTTATATCAGAAATAGAAAGCACTATTAAATTTAAAAGCGCATGTCTTAAACAGATAAAGCGTTGCCGAAGAACAAAATTACACCGTCACATAGAAAATAAGAAGTAGAGATCTAGTCCACACAGCGTTGTTGATAAGTAAGTGACGCGCTAATCAAGCGTAACTCAATTCGTTGACCCCTAAGAGGACCGTGGCCGTAAGCTGAAAGGCAGGTGGACCATATCAAAACAATCGGAATAGCATTGTTGATAACTTTGCACGGAAAGTGGCAGCTTTGTACCTCAGAGACGCGAGTTCGATTCCTGGGCAAACATGGAAGAATCTTTAGTGATCGTTAACTATCTGAAGAAGAATAAAGGCTGATTCTCACTATACGGCAGGCTAACATTTAAACTCGCATAATATTCACCAGTCATCGTAGAGCCGCTGGGGAGGTAATCAATAAGTAATGTGTCATTGCAGTCGTAGAAGATTTATAAGCTTAGCGTTCGTTGCACCTTGCATTTGCGAGGAGGCTTTTCGTCCTTTTTTCGCCACTGCATAGACTTCTGTTATGGAACTCCGTGCACTATCGACATTGAACGCTAGTAAGCAAAGATCGATGTCGACAATTGACCTTTTTCTCAAACGAACGCTACCATCGCCGGTCTACTATTTTGTTTTTAATATTGATAGTAAATCTGGAATCTTTTTTGTGATTTTATTGGTCTTAATATTAAGGTCTTAGCATTAATTGGTATTAATGTAATGCGCAGCCGCTAAAAACGTCAAAATAAATACCGTTATTATTTTTAGTATTGATGTCACCAGATAAAAGTTTAAATCTTATTTTAAAAGACGTTTTAAAAGCCTAACATTATACTTACTTTTCATTTGTAGCATTAGGACTCACAAAACGTCTACCAATCAAAGGTTTGTAACGGTACATTTTCCACCGGCATTTAGTATGTAAAATTTTACATTTATATTTATTAAAAATCTAAAGTCCGGTCCTGTAAGACTGCGCTTTATTCGAAATAGAATTTCGTCATGCAAATATTTCCTATGAAAACATCTTAAGAAAGGATTGTTTTATATTTGATATAATTAAAGAACGTAGCGTCTTAAAAATGATGTTTTTTTTAGTATTTTGTTTACTTATATTCTGGTGAAATATCAATTACATCGTGAGAGATCTTGATACAGAAAATTATGGGAAGTACTTGATCATCAATTTCATAAAAACATTCCTGTTAATATTCCGAGAATGCAGGACTCAAAAACAAATTTTTCTTTGTTTGTCATATGCGTTTTAAATTTTAAGACAGGTTGTCGCGTAGCGATTTCGGCTAGACACCAGATGGGTGTTATTTTGTACCAGTTTGCGCGCATATTCTTTCAGTACTACTTTTCATTCCTTTAGGTCGAAATCTCTGCAGACGGTTAGTTAAAAAACTTCCTTACGGCCAAATAAGACGCATGTTTTTGCGGGTGATCAGGGTCACAGAGGCTGGCTTCCTTCGCGCCTCGACAGGTTAGCGAAAGGACTTGCTTCCCGTTCGTGCTTTAAGCGAGACCACCTCGGTCAGATCGCGCTATGAGGGTCGATATTAAGAAACTTGCGGTCCATCTTTGAGCTTAGTTAGTCGATTTTGAGGTCGGGTTTATTGTGTTATAATTCAGTGTTAATTATACAAAATTAATGCAATATTTTGAGTACAGTTCCCGTACAGTTTAGTTGTGATCTGTGGTACAAGTGAACTTTTGAAGTTAACTGATTTTTGAGAATTTTCGTTTGAGAAGATTGACTAATATCGTCTCGTCAATAAACATTTATTGTTGGTTTATGTGTAATAAACCATTAAAAACAATTACGCTGTTTGCCTGCGTTAACAGATGAAAGTGAAGCTGTTATTAAAAATCACTTAATTTGGGTGATAGTTTAAAATTGCGGATTGTCATTTTATCTGGCGATAATGATAGACAGTTATTTGGTTTAATCCGTCGAGTTTTAAATAAAGGAGATTACAATTACTCCTCGAGAATAAATTTTAACAATAAACATTAACTAAATAAGATTGTTTAAACTGTGTTTAACGAACATTGGTGCTGAAATTGTATGGATGATTGACTATTGTTATAAAGTATCTGTAAAGCCAAGAGAGGCCTTTTCCAATTTCTGATTGACCAGTATGATTTGCTTTGTACAGCAAATAAACCAAGGTTTAAGGTATTTTACTTTAAGAATTGTTTATCTTTATTATTTTGAGGTTGGACTATTTTAAATAAGTGAATTTTGTTGTTCTTTACTAGAAGAGAGCTCTCAGTAGTACTGAATTTTAGTCCATCATTAATAGTGAAAAGTTAAATTTATAAATCTTCGATATATTTAATTAGATTTATTTTAGTTTAAAGTGATGGATATTTGTTCGTCAAACTTTTCAAAAGATTTCTGGTTTAAATAAATTCTTGAGTTTGATATTATGTTGGAATATTTCATAGCTAATAAATCTAGATATTGTTTTGATCTTAGTGAACTTTTGGGGCAATTAATATTTATTACAATTTTAATAGTTTTTATTCTAGACAAATATTCAAATTATCTTTGGAACTGCCTTACGTCTATAAATTTTAACGAAATAGACGATTATTTACTAAATGCTTAGTTTTAAGTTTAATAAATTCATACTGTTTGTGTATTTTTTTATGTGTTTGGATATTATTATTATACCTGTGTTTGAACTATTTTCTGCTTTTATTATTTAATAAATATGTGTTTAGTTTATACTAATGATCTAAACGGAACCATATAATTATGAAAGATTTGTTCAAATTTTACTTTAAATATTTTCTAAACATTTCTAAATTTTTATCCAAAAACCTATTATATTTAATTCATTTTCTGATTAATGAATTTAATATCAAATCAGGCTTAATTAAACATCAATATTAATCTTCATAATCAGATGGCGCCCTTTTAGTGTTTTTATTTGTGTTCTAAACCCTTGTCTACTCCTTTTCACAAAATAAGACAGCTGTAGAACCAATACCTGCGACCTGAACATTTCAAATTTGTAAGAGAGAGTTTAAATCTCAAGCTGTGGCAATGATTTTGAGCATATATGATAATGTAAGTATGATAATTTTATAGTTGTGTTTTCTTGTAGAAAAACCTTTGTTTCACTGCCTGTCCAACGTGAGACAGATTTAGTGTTGTTGCACTGGCGCTCAATCGAGGGGCGTTTTTTCTTTTGTGAGTTTTATAGTTGTTGCACTGACGGTCCAACGTGGGCCAGATTAAAGTGAGCTTCAGGTTATGTGTATGTACTTTTTGTTTAAAGTAACTAGATCAGTAAAGTTAGCCAATATTCAAAAGTAAAAACCCGACACGTTCTTTGCTCATGTTTTTAACTCCGCTATCCGACGAATCCGAATTCGGCGATCCTTCAACACCATTTTTCAGATTTTCCTAATGTTCTCTTCAGTAGCTACCGTGAAATATGGTTCAAGGCGATCTTCATCTTCAATAGACTATGTTGAAAGAGGCGTGTTCATTTTTCATCTTTTCTATTTAACGACTATAGATCTCCATCCACGAATCATGGATCCGGTAGACGATATTTATATGTATATACCGGCTAATTTCCAGACACGGGTAGACCAGCAGTGATACAATTTTCGAACTTTTTCAGTGCATCTGTTTTGTATGTATCCGATACAATTTTCGAACATGCCCATTGATTCAAGCATTATGAATTGAATTCGAGCGAAAAACTTTATTATGAAGTTTTTAAATGTCCCACAAAATGCTAAAAAAATTGGCAACCCTGTTCCTGAATTGTATGTGCATACTTTCAGTGAAGATATTTTCACCTCTATATTGGTTACAAGTATTTAATGAGAGTTTCTATCATAGTTGATCTTTGTTGTGTTTATTTCTACTGTGAGATGTGTAGTTACTTCTCAGTAATTCTTTTATATATTTGTGTAATTTGTGTAAGCAATAATTAGGCTATGATTCGCCCTCTTCCTTGCTTCGTCTAGGTAAATGTAATTTGCGATTGAAAGATTTCTAATGGTAGCATGTATATTTGCTAAAGTAACTTTCTTATTTATTAGCTACCTCCTCTATTTTCGATTTAGTTTATTTTAAGACTCCTGTGGTATAGGCATGTAGAAAGAAAATTCCAAGCTACTAATACGGGCAATTGTGTTTTGGTGTTCAATTAGCTAACTAGCAGCCTTTTGCACGTCTATACAGGGTGTAACTAATATAACTAGAAACAAAATGGAGGGTAGCTGTAGTGACTATGTACGTAATGACTATAATAACATATTTTCCTTATCAATATGTGGTCGATTCCTGCTAGTTTTCGAGAAAATCGCATTTTAGGTTTGAAGTATGTCTCATTGTATTCATATTACATTAAAAATACAGTATCCGCCGCTTATTAGAATTACGTTAGTACACGGCGTTTTCGAGTCAATTAAGCGTGCAAATGTCCTTAGTTTAAGCAGATTCTTAAAAACAAGATTCTTCCGAAAAGAAATGAAAAGGGAGAAAGATCCGTTACAATCCCATAACCATTTTAGTAATGTAGGCAAATGGAAAACTCCAACCTCAAGTATTACAATAGGTAGTATAAAACCGGTTAGTATGTAAAAAAAAGTTCCGTATGTTAGGAGTATTACTTTTTGGTTAATGATACAAGAATCCAGCGGAGTAAGAATTTACTGATTCCAATAAACGGAAAAATTTGCATTTAATAATGGGGTAATAGAAAAAGCGATTTGGTTTTCATACTTTGATTCATATAAGCGGCTGATGCAAAAAACCCGTGATTTAGATAACCTTACATCTGATATTACATCTGTTTTTTCATAAACAAGGTATAATGCATAGTTTATATTCTACATTCTACAATTCACACAAATACACACACACTCGATATGGTTCTACATTCTACACTCTCATACTAAATGACGTAGTAAGATTTATATTATTATATATGGATTTTTTGTTTCAATTACAATTGGTATAATTTCCTAGACTACCTGGACAAAATTATACATGCCTTTTAAGGTTTACATGAAATACCTATTTAGTACGATTGTATATTTAACATGCACCGTGATGAGAGTAATTAATTATGTAAATTTACAGTAAATAACACTGGTAAATCTAAAATTTTAATGTAATTAATGTTGCTACTACTAATTTCAGGTAAATATAATATTATGATTATTTATTTGGAGACTAATGAAATTTGTCCCAATTTAATAGTTATTATAATCTATAGCATTTAAAATAATTAATTTGCTTCCACGTTGGTGCCAAATTTAATGTTATGATTATATTTGTTTTGAATTCTGGTTGAGATATAAAAAACATATAAATGTCGTCGTTAAGTTGCCTTTGTCAAAACAATTCGCTCGGCATTTAATTATTGCTGTGGAGATGGACAGTAACTGTATGATATTCTTTACAGGATAGATCTCTTTGATGTTTTTATTGTTATTTGTTATATTTATTGTTAATAAAAGTAATAGAGTAAAGTACACAAATACAAAAATAAGAAAATAAAGAGCGCAACGTTTTACTTATTAACTCTATTAAAATAACATAAAATGAAATGGAAAAACACAAGAAACAAGATACCAAAATATTTTAAACAACGAATAAATTATATTTTTGCCTTTTGATCGATAAAAGAAAATTTCTTTAATGGAATTCATAAAAAAAGTAAGTCGAAGCTTTTTAAATGTTATTTAAATTTTGTTTAATAATTTTTATCGCTCAATTAACTACTTTTTATTAAGTTAATTTTTAAAAATTTAAATTTTAATTGCTTGAAGAAAAACTGTTATTCCCTTCAATACTTTCACATTTATTTGAATTGAAGTTACTTTAACCTCACTTTTTATTATTATATTAAAAGTTATTTTTTAACCCCACTTTTTAATTAAATTAAACATCAAATTCAAACTTTGAGTAGCAGAAAAGAATACGTCTGTTTCCTTCGGTGATATTTAGCTACTTAATTGTTTTTGAAACCTGCTTCTATTTATACCATAACAAAAAACAATTTAATTTTTCAAAAACAATACACCTATGAATTATCAAATAAAATCTGACTATTAATTACAATTCAAAAAATTATACTGAAATCCAAAATTAAAAAGATGAAAAGAGTTAGAAAGCCCTTATTACCCTGATTGTAACAATATACAACACTTAAATTAAAATACAATATATACTTATTTATTTATTACAAAGGACACCCATTTCGAAGACTATTTTTAAAATGGAGGTTATGTACCCCCTTTAAATCGCAAACACCTCCGATGAATGGTATTTACCGATTTATCTGATCTGATTTATCTTATGAGTTAATACAAATACTACTGGATATTGCCTGACATTGGTATTTGTAGTGAATATACTTTAATTCATGCTTGACTATCTAAACTAACAATAAGGCGCAGGTTATATGATACGTATTACTTTATTTCTCAAATAGGAAACTAAGAATATATTTTTGGTTATATTTATATTTTGGTACATATAGGTTATTGCAATTTCGATTTAATTACATTTAGCAAAAAAATTGTCTGTTGACTTTCAAGTTGATGTTATATCCATTTTAAAAATTCATGATTTGCTTGGCTTTGCTAACATAGTGAAAAACTCATAATACACATACTTTACTAATTAATCTTTTTATAGAACATTCATAAAAAAATGCACAAATGCTGACTATGCAGGAATGAAGGGTATTTTTTTATTAAAATCAAATTTAAAATATCAAAGTATGTATAGAATCTATTACGTTACAAATGAAAAGCTTATTTCAGAAACAAATGAAATATAGAACGCAATTGCACTTTAGGTAGATTTCATGCATCATTAAAGTGTCTAATGTTTGTATATTGGTATTCTAATGTACATGAAAAACATAAAATAGTATATTGTGTTACAAGTGCAGAAAAGTGCCAATTTCTCACGAGTGTGAAGATTTTGCGGCATGAGACGTAGTCGAATGCCGCAATCACACGAGTGAGAAATTGGTGTTTTTGCACGCGTTACACACTATACTTTATCTACGACAACAAAAAAGTAATAAACCACCAACAGCTAAGAAAGTTTTTTAACCTAGAATTTATACTCGCATTCATATTTTTTACGTGAAATATTTGGCAATAAATTAAGAGATGTAATGTGAGCCGCTTCCACGATGTTTGGAGGTGTACGAGTGTACACCCCAATTTTCCTTCTTCGGATTCACTCATGATACATCTAGAATTTTAAAAACGACAAAAGTAAACATTAAATTTGTAAAGACAATAGTAATAATACGTTTACAATTTATATAATTTCAGTCAATCTACTATTTAGTACTTACAGCTAAATAATTATGTACTCGTTTTCAAAAAATAATTTATATGTACAAAAATCACAATTCAATTGTCAAGGTTATTAACCTTTGCGCAAAATGTCAAATATTCTCGCCTTATGTAGCAAACTATAAATGCTTTCAATGTTTTTATTGTAATTTAGCAATAATAATAAATAAAATTACATTAAAAATTATGTAATAATGTAAAACATTAATTAATTTTCGTTTTAATTGAATAACAATCATTGTAACTTTATATAACGAGAAAAAAACATCATTGAAAGGCGTCTCGGTAGCTCAATGGTTACGCTGTAGCTACCAACCGAGCGATCCGGGTTCAATTTCCCGGGTCTGACCTTAGTTTTTTTTCTAGATGGATTTCCATTCGAAATATAATTTAATGTAAAATAATAATTAAACAAAATAAATTAACCTTTATCTAAAATTTATAACATTTTATATTTCAAATAATTAATAATATTATAAATATTGCAAGTGGTGACATCTATGGCGTTTTAATAGAACTACGGATTATTGAGAACTCCTTCCTCACATACTTTACCGTTGAGTTTGGAGATTGTTTGCAATTGGTCGTTTTCACGGTTACTAGATTGTGCGGAATATGTAACTTTCTATAGTGGTCGTAGATAAAAACTATTCTAGAACGTTTTAAGTGCTTCATCACTACATATTCCACACGTATGTGATTAAACATATTAAAAAATAGTAGAAATATTCTCACATTTGCTCATATAAGATAAGCAGCATTAATTCTCAATGCAAGTAATTGAGGTCGAGGAGGTATCAAAATTGAAATTACACTTAACGCCGAATTTTGTACAAGCGGCATACCGGCTTAGAACTATCACAATATGGTTTGTTGTCTACTTGATAACAGAGTGTCAAACAGTTCCAGTGAATAGTTAGAACATAACAGACATTCAAAATGGCGCGATGACGTACTACAAGTTATAAAGTCGCGAAACCGTACGTTTCCTATGATATAAAAACTTCAATCCAGCTGAAATTCATTGTGGAGTGTTAGCTGTGTATAGAAATGATGCCATGTTGCAAGAGGCAATCAGAAAGTGGTGCAAACAATTCGAAGAAGGGCGCACCGTTGCAATAGGCAGATACAGGCCATCAAGTTCAGCGACTACCGATTACATAGTGCATATTGAAAAGTTCTTTCGGTTGCAACGCAAGATAAAAATTAAAGAAATAGCTGGTTTAGCCAAGCGAAACATCTGGCAAAACGATCCTTTAATCGTAACAATCGTAATCGTAAGAAGTATTTTTGTCTTGCATAAATAAATTATCACTCCAAATTACCATCTTTAATTACACCTCTACAAATTTTGACCGTACAGCCGAAATTGACTAGCTTGATAGATAAATACGAAATAAACAACAGGATTGACTGTTGTTTTAATGAAGTTAAGTGTGACAGTCACGGCGATCTCTAAATTCTTACATTCTAAAATGAAGGCCAGGTTGTATTTATAATAATAATAATACTTGTGATGATAAAGATTATCATCATTATTTGATGAACTTACATCTATTAGAAGACGATGCAAAAGAGACTGAAGACGAAGATGCTGATAATGATGCGATTTTCTTATACAGTAATTGGAATAAAGACGACGACGCGTCGTGTCTCTTGTACGTCGCGACGTACAAGAGACAGTGAAAGACTCAGACAAATGAAAGATATGAAATCGAGTTGATTTAGGAAGATTTAAGACGCTGAAGATAACAGAGCAGAAGCAAGATATGAAGAAGTAAGAAGAGAACG
Organism: Agrypnus murinus; assembly: GCA_929113105.1. Lineage (NCBI taxonomy): Eukaryota > Metazoa > Arthropoda > Insecta > Coleoptera > Elateridae > Agrypnus > Agrypnus murinus. The sequence continues at coordinate 95,838,247 of OV816023.1, forward strand.
ACTCGATGTAAGATTTCAAGACGCAATAAGAGAAGAAGAAAACAGAATTAATTCACCAAGACACGAGATCCAGGTTGCTGTTTCTCTGCCGGCCGGCAAAGACTATGGGTTTTCGAAACCTTCAATTCCCAAGTTTGACGGTGAAACAAAAGTTTTTCTAGGCCCACGTAGGACCGACAGTGAAACAAAGCTTTTTTCTGCACGAAAATACAACAATAAAATAACAAAATATTTATGGTTACGTTACAATAATGCTCAAAATTGCCGGCTTGAGATCTTATTCTTATTACAAATTTAATGTCAGGTCGTAGGTATTGGTTCTATAGTTGTCTAATCATTAAAAGGATAGATAAAGGTTTCAAAACACAGAAAAATACTATAGCTGAGCGCCATCTGATTATGAAATTTGATAAGGATGATTAAAAAAGAGATCTGAAATCATTAATCAGAAAATGAAGTCAAGTCCAATAAATTTTGTTCAGATAATCAATTATATTCAATAGTATCAAAGTTAAGCTGGAAAAAGTGAAATATAAATAAAGACTTTCATAAATATATGGGTCAATATTACTCGAATTAGTTAAATTTAAAATATGTTTATTCATTAACAAAAAGATTATATAAAAAATGTAACAGCTTGTCAGAAATGCATAGAAATAATTTTCAATACCCTAAATAAGAGCTCTTAACTGAAAAAACATTTATATACGATAAAAAATATTCAATCGACATATGAATAAAAACATACATAATCTTTACAAAGTTCAACGAAAAGAATTCATATTTTTACGATACCTTGTTTTAATTTGGTAATTCACAAACAAAATCGGCACAAAATTACGCAATAATGACTTTTGCACACATACAAAAAAACACAAATACTGCTGGACGATAGAAACTGGAACAAGTTCGTATAATTCTGCAGTCCTACTATCTTAAGCTTCCATAAATTTAAAATCCACAATACTGTATTAAAAATGAAGTGTTCATTATTAAGATTCACCCAAACAAAATTGCTAATACAACCATGTAACTTGGATAACGTTGGTTATTAATTTATTAGTTAAAACAATCCACTTCTTTTCATTATTATACTTAATATGATCCATTTATTATTTGAATCCGGACTAAATTTATAAAACACTGGAATTTTAAAAGGTTTTAACTTAATTTCGATAATTGTTCGTAGATTAATCTTCACTTCTACCGGAATTTCTTTATTAATCGAAAATTCGTACACTTAAAACGAAATATATACTTATTAGTTGTTATTATCGATATAAGGTACGAGAAATAACTTTATCGGTAAACTGTACGAGAATAGACGGTACTTTTTGATAGGAAAATGATTCCCCACAACTATAAAACACTGGAATCCGGAAAACTGTATCTGTCACTAACTACAAATTTCTAATTAACGGCACGGATTCCGAGCCCTGCCTTTTTCTAGTATTACTGAAAACTGAAAATCAACTATACTGTAATGAACGGTAACGAAATCTGCCTTTAACTAGACTTCTACTCGGTAGCTCGACTTATTTGAGACTGAGCGTCCACTCTGCAGCGTGACTATAACCTGACTTTAGACTGGCTATTTTTTAGAGGGGTGCACTTCTACATAGACCAATGAAAGAATCGCATGATCTCGTTTAAGCGAATCAGAATTAATGTTTTTCACACGAAGGAATCCAGAACACAGTACTTATCACAACGAAAGTTGCAGATGGGATATATTTTAAAACGCAGATGTTTTTGTTTGAAAAAATATCATTTAGCACGTACAGGCGATCATTCATCAAAACAAAATAGATTTTTATAATATTTTCGGAGAAGGAAAAAACTGAAACGTATGTGAGAAAGTTTGAAAACATGAATTCACACTAACCAAAATGACCAACCTTTTAAGTTTTTGCAACAGAATCATTTGACACTGCAAGCACGTGTGCCGGCCCTACCTTTTATTTACAATAGAAGCTATAATTTTTGTTATTTTATTGTACAAGACGGCTCCACTAGTCTGGAAAGATAACCTTTAGTATATTTTTATGGGGTTTATTTATACAATATGCCGATGTATTTTTAAATTACAAGAAGAACGCAAATTTACAGGACCGCATTTAAGATTTTTTAATAACTTATTCACCAAAATTTCATTAATTCAAGGCTAGTAAAAACATACCGTTACAACGCTAGTAGTGATTATCCTGGAATTACTTGAGCTTACTTACTGCAGAATTACTTGACTGGAACGACTTGCATACCTCTATTTATGCAAAAAGGGTTTTGACCAATTCAACCAGAGATTATTAAATCAATCAACAGTGCTCAGTTGCCTAAAATGGTAATAGATCACCACATTAAAAAGGACGAAATGATTCAAGAACATTTTTTAGTCAAAAAAAAGTTAACTGCTAGCGATAGAATCGAAGACTACGATTTAAATCAATTTATTTATAATTTATTAGAATAAATTATTAAGATTAATTATTAAGATTAAATAAACGATTTGTGGAAGTATGAAACGATGCCAAAGTTAGTCAATTTAGAGAAAACCAATGCTGTTATAATTGTGATGCGACGGGACATTTATATTCAAACTGTTCGTCAAAAAGCAAAGGGTTTAAGTGTTTTAAATGTAATCAGTTTGGTCATCGTTCGTTTGAGTGTCGCGCGACTGCTATGTCAAACATAGAAGGAAATGAAAACAATAATTTAGCAGATGGAAAGGAAATACAGTCGGTAAATGCAATCAATGATATTATCCTATGGTAAAATAATTAGTATACAAGATAACAAGCTGTAATCGACACGAGAAGCCATGTAAACCTTATCAAAGAAACTTGTTCAATCTGAGAGGTCCCAAGATTATGCTGAGTAGTTTCGAGAAATAGATGGAAACAACATCACGTTTAAAAAGTATAGGGTTCTGGAATGATGAACCTAAAGAATGTAAATATGCAGTGTGATAGTTTAGATATTCGCAGTAGCGCCACAAAACAATAAATGACGATCAGCTTGCGAGGAAGGGATTACAAGCAGAGTTGGAAGGAGTTAGGAGATTAGAGCTAAACCTTCAGCGAAGAGAAGATCAACAAAAATAGTCAATGGAAATTCAGCGTGCAGCTGAAGCAGACCTATATAGGCGAAACGAATAAAAATTAAGGCAAGAGGAAGAAGAATAAAAATTTAGAGATAGAACGTCATCGAAAAGAAGAAAAGCAGCAGAGCTGTTAATACAAATTCAGCGTGCAGCAGAAGAACCTGTAAGAGAAGCCATTAGAGAAGTCCAAAGAAGAAGAATAAAGATTAAAGCTGTTACAAGAAGAAGCAGAACGAAAAGCTAGAGAAGAAGGCTTCACACCACTATTTAGATCCACCAATTATTTAGATCCACTATCCACTATCACACCAATTATTTAGATCCATTAGAATCTGCGAGTAAGCAATACAAAGCCTTGTGGCTACTAAAAGAACTCAGTTTGAAACAGGTTTAAAGCTAAAATTAAAGCTAAAAGTTTCGGGGACCCTATAAGGTGACCAAAGTGAAGCCTAATGAAACCTGACGTCTTTATGGTCCTTCGACAACCATAGACTTGTACTGAATATATGAAACCATAGTCCAGCGTTTTCGAAGATGTTAATCTATCATCCAAGGCAGATGCCTAAATTGTGGGATGCGAAGTGATTACTGCGGGGGTGAAAAGTTAAAAATTAGGGTGCAGTGGGTCAGTAGGCTTCAAGATGATAAAAACGGAAGATGCCTACTGTCATTTCTTTTCCTTGCTTTTGTTATTTTAGGTTTATTATATTTTTATTATTCATTTAAACTCATTTTTGTCATGTATAAATAAATCGTCACTCCAAATTACCATCTTAAATAGTTGGAGCTAATACAATTCTATGACGCCTGAATGATGTTTGTGTTTTTTTTTATATTTATGTATTTAAGTAATTTTTATTTAAAAAAAGGTATAATAAATTGCTTTTGTTGTGATTTTACAGTGTGCTGCGAATCTTTTCAGTGAAATCTAGGCGGTTAATTAAATCAAAATTAAAGCTATGCATTGATAATGTTAAAAAAAGTATATTTATCTCCATTTAATTCAAAATTTTAGTACAGTATTCTATTTAAAAGACAACTAAACAGAGCGATTTTAAAATAACCTTTGAAATAAAACCTCAATGTTTCATTTTAAATTTAGTTAATGGATGTAATTACGTGCAAAAAAATATAGCTTTAACTTAGAATCAGTGAAATTTATAAACTGAAACCGAGTGTTCTGCTATAACTTCGTAGGCTTGTAATATTTGGCTGACTCTATGTGGTTTTTCGGTAGTTGAAGTTTAAAGCCAGAAGTTTGACGACCTACTACTGGAAATTAGTTCCGGATTATTTCATAGAGTAAATTCAGATATAATTTTGGCCCTACAATTTTAGTGATAATAAATTACACATGGCGTAACAGCCTGCCTAAACTGTTTTTACCTACGATAAAAAGGGTTAAGTGAACGCATTTGAAAATATAATCATCCACAAAATGAAATTTTCATTGGAGATTTTTTAATAGTGGAAGTCATGTATTAAAAAACTAATAATAATATCTTATCCGCATTCATCAATAACTATATCTATTTTTTATTCTATTACACAAAAAAAAAACTACTTATGTTCTAGATTAGTTATTGTTAGTAATATACTAAATATTTATCTTTACTTTTAATATCGACGGTTACCGATTCCTAGCGATATTTAAAAAATTTAATGTTATTTTACTATTAAATTCGCGTATGTATACCTTTAAGTATGTAATTTTGAATTTATAATGCAGTAAAAACTCGTAATAAATGTAGAATACTTGTGCAGTTAATTTACAGTAAATGTTACTTATTATCCATTGCTAGTAACATGTACAGCAAATTTACATTAAATATTTGATTCTTACACAAATTTGGACATGCACACTACACCGACAGGCCGTTTTGGACACTTTGTCGACCGTGGTCACTACGCCGACCGCAACCGGTGGACACTATGCCGACCGTGGATACTACCCCGATTTGCCGTTTTGGACAGTTTGCAAACCGTGGACATTACCCCAAACCTTAAGATAAATTTTACTACTGGACACTTTGCCGATCATGGACACTACGCAGACCGCAAGTGATGACCACTTTGCAGACCATCTACCCTGCGCTGATCCCTTAATATAGATGTTGTCGTTGGACACCGATCGTCGACACAGTGCCGGTCACAAGCGGTGGGAGACCATGGATAGTATCCATGGTCACCCACCGCTTGTGGGCCACACCGAAACCGGTGGATACTACGCCGACCGCAAGCGAAGAACACTTTGCCGACCTTAGGTTAGGTTTTAACCAAACCGTTAGGTTTGGTAGCATTCTTACTTTGAACTTACTACCTGAAACTTTAAAGTAAGCCGTAATTGAATCGTTTGGTGTTTTATTAATTTATTTTTACGAATGTTCGGGTGTTTCGTTCCATCTTATCTCTAAGACACGAATTGAAATACGCTCAATTAGTGCGCATTGCCTACACTGCACAATGCGCTTCGTTTAAGTCTACACGTTCTAGACTCCCGGTATGTACCCGTTTCAGGGTGCAGTTGCCTTGAGCGTGAGAGGTTTTATTTTCGCTTCAACACCCCTTAAGCGTAAAGGTTCTAGAGTTTCTTCAGGCCACAGGACTCAGTCTGCAGACAAGTCCTAAGGTGATCTGAATAACTTGCGGAACACAATTACCTGAGGGCTTACAGTTTTCTAGTGGCCAGAATTTACCCTTTTTGACCGGGATAAACCTAAATAAAAACCAAATCATAAGAGACCTTGTCCCAAGTAAGAATGAAATCCACCCATACCGGTCCTAATGTTAGCAGAGCTTCCCCTGCAACGTTTATGAGTATTCGTCGAGTTACACTTTCGTATAATTCTACTACACATTTTATCCTAGGTTGAGTCAGCGATGCCCAGGTTCCGATGCCAGAATGCTAGTGTTGGATGTGCCGGTGCTAGTTCTATGGGTAGGTGCCGCGTGGTCTGCTCCACCTATCCCACTTTGCAGACCGTGGACGTTACCCCGACCCTTAAAATAAATCTTACTACTGGACACTTTGCCGACAATGAACACTACGCTGATACTTAAGACCTTCCATAGTGATAGTTCTTATGGGGATTTTAATGTAAAGTTTCAAAGCTAAATCTAATTAACCTGTTGATCGATTTTGATATGGTTTTCACAAATATGACCTCTGTGGTGTTTTCTATATGACCTTAAGTTAGGTTAAGTTCGGTTAGGTTAAAAGGTCAAAGGTCAACCGGCTGCGATCGGCGTAGTGTTCACGATCAGAAAGTGTCCATCACTTGCGGTCGGCGTAGTGTCCACGGTCAGCAAAGTGTCCAATACGAAATTTATTTTATGACCCGGCGTAGTATCCACGGTCGGTAAAGTGTCCTAAAACGGCCAGTCGGCGTAGTGTCCACGATCCGCTGTTGGTGTCGTGTTCAGTTTTTACTCGACGCCATTTGTATAGTGAAATGGTGGCTGATCAGTTTCGATATGATCAATAAAATATAAACATGTGAACAAATTTCTTTCATTTCGATTTTTATGAAAAATGTATCAGTGAAAATGATCCGTCAGAATTCCGCTTATATAGCGACCATTATATAATAGCCATATTATATAAATATAAAATGACTGTTATATATTCCAGTGTGTTATTGAAAAGGTTTCAGAAAATGAAATCACATATAGTCGACAATTTGGGCAGTCACAGTCAATTATTTGCGTGTTGGAATTCCGTTTGGTTTAAAAATTATGGCCTAAAAAAGTATGATTCTGAAAACGTTTGAGAACTTCTGGAATTAAAACTTTCAGACAAACTTTAACGTTGCTGTCTCTGGAGTTTATTTTTGAAGCTTTATTCGACATGGACTGTCTTGACTACGTCGAGTTAACGGATGTGGTTTTAATTTATGGAGAAACTCTAGGAAACGCACAGGTCGCACGTCGCTAAAATGACATAACCGCTACCCTAACAGAAATGTTCCTACGCCTTTGTAGCAAATGTACAACATTTATGGGACCACGGGACCACCATTTTTACAAAGTCGACAGTCGACACACATGCACCTAGACGCAGTAAAATACCCCGTGTTCTTGACTTGGAACCTTCACTTCACGAACAGGGTTTGTATCTGTATATCAAGCAACGGGTACTAAATTTGCAACCCGACAATGCGTCGGGAAGACTAGAATTCTGTAGATGGCTCCTTCAAAAGATTAATGTGACTACAAGTTTTTTGGAAGTTTTACGGGAAGGTAAATGGATTGCTTAGAACGGCACGGTTTTATGGCCTCCACGGTCAGTAGGTATTACCTCACTTGAGCTGACCCCCTCTCCTTTTATGCAAATGACCCCGCGATCTAATTAATATTCAAATGAAGCGTGGTCTAATTAAATGCGCGAATTAAATGCGCGGATTAAATTAATTGATCTAATTAAATTAAATTAAATTAATTCACGGTATCATTTACATATCTCATCTCTCATTTACATATATCATTTCTCATATGCATGCGCGAATTAAATTAATTGATCTAATTAAATTAAATTAAATTAATTCACGGTATCATTTGCATATCTCATCTCTCATTTACATAACTCATCTCTCATTTATACATCTCACCTCTCTCATTTCTCATATGCATGCTCGAATTAAATTAATTCACGGTATCGTTTGCATATCTCATCACTCATTTACATTTATCAGTTCTCATATGGATGCTCGAATTAAATTAATTCACGGTATCATTAGCATATCTCATCTCTCATTTACATTTATCATTTCTCATATGGATGCTCGAATTAAATTAATTCACGGTATCATTAGCATATCTCATCTCTCATTTACATAACTCATTTCTCATATGGATGCTCGAATTAAATTACTTCAGGGTATCATTAGCATATCTCATCTCTCATTTACATTTATCATTTCTCATATGCATGCTCGAATTAAATTAATTCACGGTATCATTTACATATCTCATCTCTCATTTACATATCTCATCTCTAATATGCATTGACGAATTAAACTAATTCATGGTATCGTTTACATATCTCATCTCTCATTTACATAACTCATATCTCATTTTTATATATTATTTGTCATCTCTCATCTCTCTCTCTCTCTCTCTCTCTCTCTCTCTCTCTCTCTCTCTCATAAATTTATTTTAAAATAAATCTTATGTTGTCATTCCTATTTGATATTTAAATATAGATCTATAGGTCATCATGTAATTCTGCGAAAACAATTTAACATGTAGAAACATCTAGGGTAATAATAAAAATTTGCTTTCAAGTATACAAAGTATCTCTAAAGATTACTGTCAATCACCAGTCAGATTATCTCTATTGCATTCTGACATGTTTAAATATACGTCATAAACATTTAAAATACGGTTTACAAGTAAAGCAGATTCTAATTTGAAAGAAAACACTTAGGGTCGTTATGATTTCTTAAAAATTTATTTAAATAATTCCGATAAATATTTATAAATGAAATTATACTTAATTAGAAATGTAAACGTCATACGGTTAACATTTAAAATACATCCGAGCAACATAATTGATAATTATCATATAGAATTTTGAATTTTCTCGTTACGAGTCATTAAGTTTTGCAAAACAATTATCATTCTGTTATTACTAAGTTCAAAGGAATTTTAAGCCTTAGATTTTCTAACAAATAATTACAGTTGTATTATTCATCTTAAATACAATAAATGAATTTTAAAAACCGCAGTTTTCAAAAGATTGTTTCTTTAAATATTCTAATATTCAGGGCTATATGAACCAAAACGATTAAAAAATAAACATTCTTCCCCTGTTATGTGAATAGTATAATAGACAGGCATCATAATCCCTAAAAGCAATCAAGCTTAAGCTATTTCGACGAAAACAATAGAATTTTTAAAAATAATTACAATCTCTTTAGTACGAACAATAACATTCAACATTCTAGTGTTGTATTAAAATCTAGAAATTACAGAAAAACTGTTTTAAAATAAATTGTATGTAGTTATACATTGTGAAATAAAAAATGCAAGAATAAAATACATACACGGATTAAACTAAACTATATATTAAACGTAGAGTAATGATTTATGTTGTATTCATTCATTAACTTTAACTCGATATATACAAATTCATATATGAGAGAAATGTTATATAAGTCAATACAGTCCTATAACTATCATTTATTGAGCTACAAATACAAATTCATATATGAGAGAACTGTTATATAAGTCAATACAGCCCTATAACTATCATTTATTGAGCTATACAAAGAGATTTATATCTACGCTAAACTAAAGATTAATAGAAGTAATGCATTCCTGATATCATAAGATAACGATAAAACACATGATTATTCTTAGACTAAGGTCTAATTTAGGTAGTCAAATTGTAGGTAATCGAATTGTAGGTACATATCATGATATGATATCATACAATTACATTCTAGTAAGAATTGTAATAAAGTCACTGCTATAAATAACAACATTCTTTATCACGATCATCTATAATTATCATAATCATCTAATGTCATGCAGAGTCAGCAGCTAGCTCCTAAGTTCGTATATGCGAGAATCGGTACTATATAACACACACATCAGTCTACATTCATTGTTCTAATATTGATAGGAACTTTCTAGAATCTATAAAGTTGTACTACATATATTCAACTAATTTGAATATACGATAACGGGTACTCATTATACTTCTATGCACACAATCGAGGTATCAGTACACTCCAACCACGTGATCAAGATTGTAGTATTCAAATCAAGCTTCCTAGCCCCTATACAAGTATTCTAGAACACAGAGTATTCATCACTAAACGTATTCTTCATATATGAAATCATAAAGTTCGAGTCTAACTACTGACGAGGTGAAAGAATAGGTGCAATCGGTTTATGCCCATACCAGGCTCCCTATGATTATTATAAATGTCTTAACAGAATAAAAAGGGTGAAATGAATATAACTTATAGGATTTAATCAAACTAGAAAAATATCGATATATCCTACGTTGAGAAAATAATTATACTATGTAAGCATCGATACGCTACATATGATTGCGAGCCTGAGTATAAGCATAAACCCTATACTACAGATCTTTATCCTTTTTCATTATATCTACTACAGACCAGGTGGAAGAATAGGTACATTTAACATGCGTATGCTACAATTATCTAATTTTCTAGTTTTCTAGACGTAATGTAATTTTGAACAGATTTTAACCCTTTTCGTTATATCTACTACCCTTGTAAGCGATTTCTACATATACGTTCTTATTGTTTATACACCATATAGATATTCGTAGCATCTAAAGTAAACTCTTATTTAAACGTTATTTTACAATATATAATACATTTTAGCAACTCCGAAATATGAAGATATGTAATAATATACTATATACTTTTGTAGGATATTCGTCGTATCTATAGTAAACTCGTATAATTAATACTAATTTGTAATTATTTTCGACACCTTCGAAATATAAATCTATAACATATCTACCCAAAAGATTCGCCGACAAACTTACTGAAGATAAAGTGGTCGATCTCAACCAGAAGATAGCGAATAAAACTCTGTCTCTAGGATTGGTTTACCTAGGTAAAGTAAAGACAGAAAGATATCAACCGTATGCTGACTGTATGTTTATCGAAACGAATAAGGTATAAAATGTAACAGGTAGTCTATTCAGTGAACATTGCCTAATACTTTTTCTGATTCTTTTTCTAGCCTATGGATCCACAGCTAGAATCACGGGCCTGCTAAATGCCTGCAATTCACCTACCCTATCAATATGTCGTACAATGCAAACATTTAATATTATTATTATTAAAATTTTATAAATAAAATACTTACATAGTATAATTATTTTCTCAACGTAGGATATATCGATATTTTTCTAGTTTGATTAAATCCTATAAGTTATATTCATTTCACCCTTTTGATTCTGTTAAGATATTTATAATAATCATAGGGAGCCTGGTATGGGCATAAACCGATTGCACCTATTCTTTCACCTCGTCAGTAGTTAGACTCGAACTTTATGATTTCATATATGAAGAATACGTTTAGTGATGAATACTCTGTGTTCTAGAATACTTGTATAGGGGCTAGGAAGCTTGATTTGAATACTACAATCTTGATCACGTGGTTAGTGTACTGATACCTTGATTGTGTGCATAGAAGTATGTGCATTCAACTAATTTGAATATACGATAACGGTACTCATTACCGTTACATAATTACATGATTACATGATGACCTATAGATCTATATTTAAATATCAAATAGGAATGACAACATAAGATTTATTTTAAAATAAATTTATGAGAGAGAGAGAGAGAGAGAGAGAGATGAGAGATGACAAATAATATATAAAAATGAGATATGAGTTATGTAAATGAGAGATGAGATATGCAAACGATACCATGAATTAGTTTAATTCGTGAATGCATATGAGAGATGAGATATGTAAATGATACCGTGAATTAATTTAATTCGAACATGCATATGAGAAATGATAAATGTAAATGAGAGATGAGATATGCTAATGATACCCTGAAGTAATTTAATTCGAGCATCCATATGAGAAATGAGTTATGTAAATGAGAGATGAGATATGCTAATGATACCGTGAATTAATTTAATTCGAGCATGCATATGAGAAATGATAAATGTAAATGAGAGATGAGATATGCTAATGATACCGTGAATTAATTTAATTCGAGCATTCATGTGAGAAATAATAAATGTAAATGAGAGATGAGATATGCTAATGATACCGTAAATTAATTTAATTCGAGCATCCATATGAGAAATGGGAGAGGTGAGATGTACAAATGAGAGATGAGTTATGTAAATGAGAGATGAGATATGCAAATGATACCGTGAATTCATTTAATTTTATTTAATTAGATCAATCAATTTAATTCGCGCATGCATATGAGAAATAATATATGTAAATGAGAGATGAGATATGTAAATGATACGGTGAATTAATTTAATTTAATTTAATTAGAACAATTAATTTAATTCGCGCATTTAATTCGCGCATTTAATTAGACCACGCCTCATTTGAATATTAATTAGATCGCGGGGTCATTTGCATAAAAGGAGAGGGGGTCAGCTCAAGTGAGGGAATACCTACTACGGTCCCCAGATTTGAATCCTTGTGGTTGAATAGTTTTAAGAAAACTGTTGCATTTCAATGTTTCCATAAATTATGTAGAATACTCTACACGTGTTTCGGTACTCTACACGGTAGACCTTCTTTATAGAGCTGCTCCTAAGCTTCTGAAGGTTACACCAAAACACGTGTAGAACATTCTACATGAATGGAAGCATTAAAATACAACCTTAAAACTATTTTATACAATGTTAACAAGGAGCGTACCGCGACTTCAATGCCCCTGTAATTGCTTTTTAGGTGATACATAAAACATTTAGTGTATGCATCGCCAGTTAACACTGTAGAAGAAGTATTGACAGCAGCGGTCAACATTTTGAGCATCTACTGTGAAGGTTAGTTCCTCTAATGTTAAGGATTATTTAATTTCAAAGCCATCATTTAGATTTTTGCAAAGTTATCTTGTATCTCCAGTTGTGTGGTAAAGTCAGTTATAAAATGACAGTTTTGACAATTAACAAACCGATGTAATCAACGTTTTCATCAAATGCCCTGACAATCATTCAAATTTTGAACAAAAGTAATTGTATTTATTTACCATCCAAGAAACTTGTCCTGAAAACTGAATCATAATACGATGACATTGAACTTTGCTTTTCTTCAAACTTATTTCCCTGAATAAGTATGCACCTGCAGCTGGTAAAATTTATTCTTGAAATAATTGTTTAAAAATCCAAACCTCTATTTGTTAACACAAATATCTATTAAAAAACATAAACAAGATTTACAAAAGTTTAGATTAAATGTCTAAAATTTAAAACGTCTTTGTAGTTAGTTAAAATGTTGATATAAATGTGAAGCTGACAGTGGCGGCTGGTGCATACGTAAACCCGGGCCACACGACAAACTGGTACGAGGGAAACTAGATAAATTATCTACCTAAGCATGAAACAAAAGAAGCATGATTTTTTAAACAATTTTATTTTTCAATATAATCTCCCCCAACTTCAACGCACTTTCGCCATTTTCTTGCAATGAATTCATACCATTAAAAAAAATGATTCTTCCTGATTGCCAAAATAGTCATTGATGGTTCGTTTCAAATGGTCATCACTTTCAAAATGGCGGCCTCTCAAATGTTTTTTCAGATTTCGGAATAAGTAGAAGTCCGAGGGTGCCAGATCTGGGCTGTAAGGTGGGTGGTCTAACTCTACAAAGTTACATTCGTTCAGAATTGGACGAACTTTGGCGGCTTTATGAACCGTCGCATTGTCATGAAGAAGGAGCACATTTTTATGTCTCAAGTGGGGACGTTTTTTGGTAATTTCCGAATGTAACTTTTTGAGCGTATTACCGTAAACCTCTGCATTTATTGTAGTGCCCTTAGGCATATATTCGATCAGAAGAACTCCATGCAAATCCCAGAAAATTGTTGCCATAAGTTTTCCGGCTGAGGGCTGTGTGCGAGCTTTCTTTGGGGGTGGAGAACCCTTATGAATCCATTGCATAGATTCCAGCTTTGTCTCAGGGTCCCAGTGATGTACACAGGTCTCGTCTCCAGTCACTATCCTCGTTAGGAATTCAGCATCAGCTTCCAAAAGATCTAAATTGTTTTGACAAACTTGCTGTCTTCGCGTCTTTTGCTCTGGAGTCAACAACCTGGGAACCCACCTCGCTGAGACCTTATTCATGCCTAACTTTTCGTGCAATATGATCAAAACGCTAGGTTCTGATATTCCCAGAGCAGTAGCAATGGTGGAGACCTTCATGCGGCGATCCTCAAGAACCATAGCTTCCACTTTGTCACACATTTCACTGTTGGTTGCCTCAAGTGGCCTTCCACTTCTAGGGTCATCCTCTATGGATTCACGTCCCCAACGAAACTGTTTTGACCAAAACTTAATCGTAAAATATGATGGGGCATCATCTCCATATACGGCAATAATACGTTCTCTTATAAATTTTGGACCATTGCCTTCTTTTGTGAGAAACTTAATCACACTCCTATGCTCCAATTTCAAAACACTCATTTTTTGTCAACTAATCGCGCACAAAACAAAAAGTAACAGGTCAATTTCACTGAAACTTCAGATACAATTATAAAAGACTTGCCACTATTTGACATTAAACGCTGAAGATTGTCAGTTGTTTGTCAGTTCCCCTCGTATATCGCTATCATGCTCGTACGCACACATTAAAGCAGTATATCATCATGTGTTGCAGTACGAGTGGCACGGGTTTGACGTCTTCAGCAGCCGCCACTGGAAACTGGTGCGATGTGCTGAATCACTGTACACACCCAAAAGAATTTAATAACTGGCCAGTGGTTCTCAAACAAGATAGCGTTGATCAATTGCGGTAGGACAATTTTTAACTTTTGTTCTACAGCTTTATTACTTGGGTAATTAATTATACTATTGATAGGAAACCTACAGTATAAATTACTGCCTGCAATTTAATTACACTCTATATAAGCTAGTGGATACACAAACAGAAGAAAAGTTTAGTCAATAATAATAATTAGATAAGTCAAACTCTTGCGGGTTCTAGGTATATTTATGTGATGGTTGGGAGAGCGGAGGGGGGAATATTCTTCTAATTTTTTTTAAATGAAATATACTTTATTATTATTAAGTAACAGATAATAAACAGGTAACTAAGTAGTAATAGATCAAATAAAGATACAATGATGGTCCATAGAAATACAAAGAAAAGTAGCAAAATAAAAGACAGCAATTAGTCGGTAGGAAAATGGACTTTCGGGACAAAACCATATTTCTTTAACGAACAAGTAAAATATTCTTTTTTAAATTCTTTACTAGCGAGAGAACACTATTATCAAACTTTAAGCTTTAGCCTATAAAAAATAAAAGGTAAACGTTACTGAAAATGCGACTGCATTTGACACCACCTAAACCTCAACTTGTAACAAGTTCAAAGCTGAAGTTATTTAGTTCATCGCGTTTAAATTGTCGACCCCTGGTATAAAAATGAATTATTCTGCTTTGTTTAGAATTTAAATTGGTATGTAAAACATAGAAGGTTCTATTGTGGGATGTGAAAGGTAGCTGCATTTAAACAAACATTTAAGAATGCAGATAGTCTCGTTTAAAATATAAATTTGGGGGTATTCAGTTGAAACTAAGTTAAAACTTGGAAGGAATTGGGAATGAATTAAATGTAATTCTGATGGCTGCAGTCTTACTTTAGACTGTATTCTTTAAAATTCTCATTGAAATTTATTGATTTTATTTTGTATAAATAACCCCTTATATTATATTAATTTTAAAAGAACTAAGTGCTCTCAAGTAATAATTCTTATTTGGCGGAGAAGAAACGAATGCAAAGTTACCGTTCTATACGAGTTTCGCAGTATCAAGGCAGACGTTTCGTGTCTAGGATACCCTATACGTTCGCAGTGAATTTGTCTGGCAGTAGAGTTTAAATGCAATTGTAGAATCAGTTTATTTATTTGTGAAGGGAATTTCTGATGATTCCGTATTGTGTATATGAGTGTTCTTCTAGATAACTTATTTGAAGTATTAAATATTGCGAATAACTACGCGGAATGTTACGCGTTTTCGTATTAACAAGTTTACCAGCCATTTTCAAAAGTTTAAACAATATTCTAAATCATTATTTATTGAACGCCGTTCAAGTTTAAAAACATTTAATAATAATAAAACCAAAGTTAATAATGGAAATGATTGAATCGTTCTTTTTTTGGGTAAGTGTTATTAGTGGTTTTTATTTGTGTTGGTTGTGTTTCAATGTTAAGTGAAATAAAGAATTGTTAGGAATGCTGATATAAAAGGATTAATGTCACACATGTTTTATATAAGAAATTCAACGGAAAAATGTATTTAGAATGGAATCCCAAATTAAGGTATAATACAGAAAATAAATAATGCAGGTAGGTAAGCAGCAGTAGGCATTACTTAACAATTTCAAATAACTTGGGTGGTGCCCTCTATCTTATTAATTATTTTTGCATTCTATTCCTAACCAATAAGCCTTTGCAATTAACACCCACGACACCTGAGCATAATTTGAATTAATAGGGCGTCATTGCCGAGAGATATGCTAACGTAAGTATTTATTGTGCTTATTTATTTGCTTATTGAAATTAAGACTGTTATAATTGAAGCGCAAAGTTCTTTTGCTTAATAACAGAAAATTGTGAGAATTTAGATGGTTACAAACTAATGTTCAATAGATAATAAGTAAACAATAATAGGGGGTTTTCTTTTTAAGTTACCATTAGGGGCCATCGTTTAAATTCATTCAGTTATTGCGTTTTAGTGGAACTAGATGAGACAAAAGTCCCATTGGACCAAATAACAATTAGCCTAAAAGTTCCGTAGGACCAAAACTGTGTAACTCGCCACCGTACAAAGCGAGATGGCGCCCCAAGTGATTGTCCAATCCCTACGTCTCAAATTTTATTTTTTATTTTATATACATTATTTATTGAAATAAAAATATAAACATTAAAAAATTGTAAAAATGAAATAGTGTTCGGCCCATCGGAACTCTCAAACGAACTGGAACAAAGATAAGCCTTGTGTTTTAAATATATAGATGTTAAGATGTTACAAAATCATTTAAAACGATTCTATGCAACAATGTATTGTTAATACAACTCAAATAAATAAAATGAATTAAAGCTCGTTCTCTCAACGACCTATACATTTCTTAACGACGACTTTAATAGGGAATTCTTACAACCAAAAACTACTTTAATTTATCTACATCCATAAATGTACCCTTGACGAGGTACGTCCTTTTAAAGTAAGAGAAGGAAATCATTTTCATTTTTTATCCTCAGAAGGGTTCGATCGATAACAGACAGGAAGAATGTAGCGTTTCTGAAAAAGAAATGAAAAAACGCATGCATTATTAAAAATTCGCTAGTAATTTGCGGAATTTATATTAAGTGAGATTATTCTAACATGCAACTAATATTGATAAAGTTATGTAAAGGATTTCAAAAATTGCATGAATGTAGTAAAAATGCAGACGGAACGCAAGTTTGATGAAGAATGTTGAATCACCTGTGGAATGGTTGTTATGTTATCGAAATTTTTGAAATAGAACACACTGTCTTTTAGAGTCTAGGATACAGGGCAATTGTCTATGTAAAATAATGCAAAATTTTTGGAATTTATTTTCAATATTGTTGATAATATGATAAAATAAATATTATAACCGGAATAAAAAAACAGCAAGAAGGTAGAGTTTCAAGCATGTTTGAAATATACTAGTCCGGTTATTCAGCAGTGCCTCTAAACAAATAAATAATGAACTGCCGAAGAAGGATGCCATAAGAAACGATCCGAATTCAGTCTTAGAGTTCACTCCATTTTGTAGATTTTCTTTAATGTTTCAAACGTTCCTAGAATTGATCCAGCTGGTTTAGCGGTTACCCGTCTTTCAACTCTTCACTATAGAGTATAATTTTGAAAAAGATTTTTTAGCTGCAGAATCGATATGAAAAAAATGTTCCCAAAAAAAGACTCTCGAACACTTAGATCAGCTCTTTTGAGTGGTACTTCAAAGTGTCGTCTCCAACCTATTCAAAACGTTTCACTACCACCAGTAAAATTCTCATCCAAAGATCTAACGTTTCTAACATAATGAGATAGCACATCATTTTGTTAAAACTATATGTCATTCTTTAATAAAACCAAACTTTCGTTTTATTTTCCAAATTGTACAATTTGGACAATAATACATTGTCCGGACAATTGGGCAATTGTATTACAACATCGTATGCAGTTATCTTCTGTACAACTTTGTTGAGTCCAGAAACACAAATTAAATGTATGACTCAAATCCTAGAAGCTGGGAGGAAAATTATATATTTCTATAAACTATAGAACTATAAGTTGATATTATATTTTCCATATAAATGGTTGTGAAGAAGATTATTGGTTACTCTTATAAAAATTGAGTTGTGGCAGAGGCGGGTTTTTTAAAACTTCCACAATTGACGAGAGTGGTAAATAATAAAAAAAACCTCTATGGTGATCTTTGCTGCCATTATCTATGCCGAATCTGTACAGGATTTTTCAACCTTATTAGGTGAATCTGTTATTTACGAAAATATTGAAGAAGTATAAAAGTGTACATTCTTACAACGTACGATTCTTATTCTAATATAATTTTGCACGTGTGGTACCTAGGCAAGGTGGACAAAGACTCTCTTTCGTGACTGGGCCGGTCTTTCGGGTTTAGTTTAGAGCTAGGTGGGCACAGATCAAGGCTGATAGGATAGTACTGAGAGTCTACTACGTCAGTGCCCTCTGACCCCGGCCACTGGGAAATTCATTTTCTAAAAATGATTTTGTATAATATTCAATAAAAGATTGTATTTTTAAATACCGACCCTTTGCTGATATGATATTTTTTCTTACTTCCTGCTGCATGTTGACTCGTGTACAGGGTGGCTCAAGTAAGATGACTCTGTACTTTAATTGGGAAACTGTAAGAGTTACAAAAAAAGTTGAATACCAAACTTTGTTGATACCAAGCAGATTTTAATTTTATAATATTCTTTTCAGTACGGCTAGTAACCAACTTTTTATTTTAAATAGAGCACCCTGTATATTGTTACAATTTTCTATTCTATACTTTATTATAAGTATATTGTATTATAAATTGCTAAATTAACATTCTTAGAGATTTATTGTTGAACAATATACAGGGTGTTCAATCCACTAGACCAAAGATACAAATCTCGAGCATGAAAATCTCGTTTTCTTGAAATGGGTCACCCTGTATATTCATATTTTATGTTATTTAACTTTTTAAGTCTCTACCAATTAATATAGATATTTTTTAGGAGTGAACAGTTTCAACGCTATCAGCGTTTTTATACTGTTTTACTATTTCTCTAAAGTTAATTTATCATTCTGATCATAAATGCATGAAGAAGATAACTACGATTTATCTACAAAACCGTGTAATAAAAAAATATTAATAATAAAAAATAAATTATAAACAATAATAATAATGTAACAGCGAGACAGCATATAAATGCTAAAACTGTTCATTTTTGAAATATAAAAAATATATCTTATATAAATTGGCAGAGACTGCAAAACTGAATCATATAAAATAGAAATATACAGGATGTTCTACTTGAAAAAATGTTTGAAAATTTATATGTTTAGTCTAGTGGATTGAACACCCTGTATATTTATTCAATTATAAATTTATGAAAAGACGTTGATTTAAAAGTTTATGAACACAAATACTTAAATTAAAGTGTAGAATCGAAAATCGTAAAAATATACAGGGTGTCCAATCCACTAGACCAAAGATACAAATCTTCGAGCATGAAAATCTCGTTTTCTTCAATTAGGACACCCTGTATATAAAAATATTATAAAATTAAAATTTATTTTATACCAACTAACTTTAGTGTGTAACCTCTTTTCGTAACTCTTACAGTTTCCAAGATAAGTACAGGGTCATTTTACGTGAGCAATTCTGTAACTATTTAAGTTTAAGAAAACTGGTTGTTATAAAGCGTCAATAAATTTTATTTTTACACACAATTATATTTCCTATATAATAATATGAAGTACGTACCTGTTCGTTATTTCGATATGTTTACCACAACTAGACAATAACGACTATTCAGGCAGCGTTATTTTAACGCGGCACACCTAATAATTTAATCACCACTGTCCCCCTTTCGGAAACACGAATTGAGATACGCTCAATTAGCACACTAATGCTACTGCAAAAGTTACCAGTACACACTGGTGGGGGCGAGGTATACCTATCCAGACCCCTCCTAGCTCTCCAGGCTAGTATCGGAGTTATACACGTACTCACTCGTCGGGGACCTTTTCCCGACATAGATGACCCCTAGACCAGCTGCAGACTTTCCTCACAGATGTGGAGCCCTGCCCGACCGAATCCAATCTAAATGTTGCTGGGCTTGGACGGTTATGCCACTCCGGTGTTTTAGGCCTGGTGTGGCCTCATCAGCGCTTTGTTTAATGCTACCTAAGTAGAATTCCGGTGTGTACCCTTTAAGATGAAGTTGTCTTGAGCATTGAGATGCTATGGGTTTCTTTGAATCACAAGACTGGAACAGCACAGCCGTAGCTTGACACTCATACCGTCTCTGAATCCAGTCTATCTGGTGGTATGCAGTTCTCCATCGGCCAGAGTTGACCCCCCCTCGATAAACATCACTTGAATTCTCCTCCATCCTACTAGATCCATCAGCGAGTGACCAGCGGTGCAACTTCAAGGATTTCATCCGAGGCAAAAATGTAATCCACCCACACCGGTGCTCATGTCTGCAGAGCTTCCTCCACAACGTTAATGAGTATCCATCGAGAAAACTCAAAACGGTCAACGTTCACATGGTCAAAAGTCCAAAAACCATTGTTAAAATCACAGGTATTCTAAAAAATACTATTGTAGTAGAAAGCTTAGTAACTACCTACCGTATACCGTTACGGCAAATAATAACCACAAAAAAAATTCGACAATACCGGTAAAGAGAGGATCAGAGCTAACCGTTCCGGAGGCGCCAAACTTATGTAGATGTATTTGTACTTTGTTTGTTAAGGTGAAAGGTTGTTTTTGTGAAAGTGTTGTTTTTATTGAATTCAATACTTTATAAAAACAGAATTGTAGTGCTAACAATTCTTATCAAGAGGTAAGTTTATACCCTTCGAATATAAAAAATGGTGACTTTTACTTTCCGGATAATACAGTTTTTGTTTAGTGGTTTATAGCTTACAAAGTCCGCAAGCGCCCGCGTTGTTGTTTTTACTATTTTGTTGCTATAGTATAAAAAATAAGTATAGAGAAAGTCTTCAAATAGATTATATTCATTTGGAAATAAATATGCGTAGTTTATAGAACACACTATCTTCTTTCTGTATGTTATATTTGAAAAAAAATGATTGCAATTATAACCTGTTTTCATTTTTCATAATAAGTGCATGTTTTTGCTGTATATGCGATGGGCTTTAAAATCTATCTAATTTTAAGTAGAACTTGTATTCGATTTTATGTGGATTTTTACAAAAATATGAAACGTAATCCAAACCTGGATTTCAGATTTCGAGATTTTTAACTGGTAAGAAAACTTCATTTATTGGGATAAATCAATCCATTTTTTTCATAGAGAATGTCACGTGTTACGCAGCTGATAGCGCTTTTTTAATCGATGAGATAAACGTCATTCAATTTCATGGAGTTCAGTTTCAGAAAAAATGAATATAATTTATTTTTTGTTATTAGTTTAATTTTTTACATGAATAAAGAACTTATAAACACTTGCATCTCTGGAGTCTTACAAGTTTTATATAGCCGAGAATACTTCAACATTTCAGAAATGAAATATAAAGATGACCAATAAGGGGTATTTTCCGACTTCTTAGATGGGGCTATAGTTCGTGTTGTAATAAAAAGTGAGTGATGATAGACAATTATTTAAGGATTATATCAACTTCCTTGCAGTTTATGTTACAACTTTATATATAGAATCCTCAGAAGTTGTGAAACATAATTTCAGCACAGATTCAAATAATTCGTTTTCCTTTATTCCGCGAATTGTTGCGTTATGTATGATGAATATTTGAGTAATGTACAATGTTGAACATAACTAAGAGAATTATTTTCAAGTTATATCAGTTGTCATCAATACCAGTATAATACACACATGCACTGAAAACAATTTCATGCAAACCTCACTCGTGTCTATTCAATTCTTCTATTAATTGGTTTGATTAGTTCATTTCACTTTTAATCATGTAGTAAATATACACATTCACATACATAATACTCATATTCTACTGATAATGCAGCGAAATTACGTCAAGTATGTGACATGAACAGTAAAATCATGTGCAAATATATTACAGAATATCTGTTTTTTCACTCCTGTTTTTTTAAACGTTACGAATTTTAGATAGCTTATCGAATACAGACTAAGGTAACGATTAGAAAGAATAGTAATGGGAATGTGGTAGGTACATATGCATGTAAGATTTGTACGGGGTAAATTAAACAAATTCCCTTCTACACACAATACAAGTTTATTGAAACAACCAAATTCCCTTCAACACACAATACAAATTTATTCGAACAACTCTCATGCTAGAATGCCTCGTCTGGCCCCTTTCTATTAACATGTTACAGTTTCCGAAATCCTAATATCATAAATCTTAATATAATATTCTACAAAAACTAAAACTAATTCCTGAAGAATTTGGGGTAGTAGTGACCCGGGGCGTCGCTCACATGGCCAATACTGACCTCGTACATAGACAACGCATCCGACAGCTCAAGGTACACAAATACCTGTAAAAAGCGTATTTTTGTGCCCTTTCTTATAAAACAGCATTACACACGATGGAGCGTCCTGCAGTCCAACAATATACAATATGAATAACATACTGCAAAGCGTTATGCATTCCAACAGTATAAACTTTGAATAACATACTTCGAACCGTTATATATTTCAACAGTATAAAATTTTGTGACATTTGCCAGAAGCTCGAGGACCAAGCATCAACAATATCTGCAGAAAGCACAAAGGCCCAAGCATCAACATTCCGCCGCACAAGTGTCATCTAGCCAGAAAGCCCAACGGCCCAGGCATCAACATTACGTTGTACAAGTGTCATATCTGCCAGAAAGCACAAGGCCCAAACATCAACACTATCTGCCAGAAAGCGCAAAGGCCTAAGCAGCACCATCGCCAGAAAGCCCAAAGGCCCAGGCATCAACATTACGTCGTACAAGTGCCATATCTGCCAGAAAGCACAAAGACCCAAGCATCAACAATATCTGCCAGAAAGCACAAAGACCCAAGCATCAACAATATCTGCCGGAAAGCACAAAGGCCCAAGCATCAACACTATCTGCCAGAAAATACAATGGCCCAAGCAGCACCATCGCCAGAAAGCCCAAAGGCCCAGGCATCAACATTACGTCGTACAAGTGTCATATCTGCCAGAAAGCACAAGGCCCAAAAATCAACACTATCTGCCAGAAAGCACAAAGACCGAAGCATCAACAATATCTGCCAGAAAGCACACAGGCCCAAGCATCAACACTATCTGCCAGAAAGCACAAAGGCCAAGCATCAAACTACAAAATAACATATTGCGAAAAAGCGTAGCTCAATTAAAACAATTTGACAATTTGGACAAAAGCGTCGCTTACAACACTGATTTGCTGTTTTATACGTTCGTACGCTAGTTCTCGATCTTTCTCTAAACAACAAAATGTGGTATTGGGAAGAGATTTTGTAAGACTAGTGATATCAGAAATGCTATCATCTCGACCAATCAATTAGTAAATGGACGAAAAGCCCGTAGTATTTTGTTTCGTTGTATTTAAAGTCTTTTGTACTTTGAAAAGTGCGTTCGGCCTTAGTCTTAATTTCTGTAGTTAAAAGGTTTACGACGATCTTTACGTATCGTTCTACTTGCCTGGTAGCGCTTGGTGCACTTTTGACAATTAAATGTTGCTCTACGCCAAGTTTAGTTAGTAACGTTGTTTTTTGAGCTGTCTGGAATTGGTCTATCACCAATAATTTTTTGAACTGTCAGTAAAATTGGTCTATCACCAATAATTATTTTTATTTGGCCAAGGATATTGAAATCAATTCCATCAATTAAATTTGTTTGCAAATTCGGACAGCAGCGGTGTACGTGGCCCGATTGGTTACATTTAAAACATAATTTTGAGATATAAACGAATATTGTGTAAATGAAGTTACGCTAGATTTTGCATAACCCCCTAATCAATTTTGTAGCTCACTTACAGACTACCTTAGTGTTAAAAGCTGCATAACAGTATAAGAATAGTAGGAACCAATATTAATTGAAGCAATTTCTCTTCTGATAAATTAACATTTAATGCTTTAATAAGTGAAATCGTATTTCTAGCGTACACACAGTATGAATCATGTGATAGTATTACTCATGAATATAGTACTTGCCTTATCTAAATCTTTCGCTGAAGTTTTTCTTCGATGGGTACAAGTTCGAAACTCGACCTTAAAAATCTCCCAGGTTTGTTGCGTTGGTGTCCACGTTAAAAGCTATTCATTTCCCAAGAAGCCACCGGCACCTAGTATCAACAACTCGTAGTGGAATCAGTTAAACATACCCAAGAGGTCCATTTTTGCTCACTTTGTTAGAGCGCCCGCTCGGGCAGCTGGAGATTTGAGTTTGATCCCCAGTCAGGGTGATCAAAATATGATTAGATATAAAACATTAATTAATAATAATTAATATTTACTTTAAATTAATAATTAACGTTCTGATAGGATTATTAAAAATCTAGATTAGCTTAGATAGTTCATGTGTTTTCTACGAACTCTTCCATTAAACTTGATAAAACAATTATATCTAGTGTACTTTGTATATTTACAAGTATCTATTTCGTTTAGAAAAATTCAATTAGCATTCAGGGCATTTTTGTTAGTTCATAAAATTCTTTTCATAGATTTTGCTTTATCTGACCACTAAATCTGCTTGTGCATATACCCTTGCAGTCACAAACTCTGTCCTGACGAGAAGCTATTACATTTTTAGATCTAGATATATATATATATATATATATATATATATATATATATATATATATATATATATATATATATATATATATATATATATATTTATTTTTTGACTAGGAATCAGGATAGCGGAACATCCTTCGTACCTCATGGCACCGATTGCTATGATCATTTGGCCGACCATACTAGAATTTAGCCGAATCTGGAGGAATTCCACCCTCAGTAGGGATTTCTATCGTGCCAAACATTACATTGACACGGGACCTACAGTTTTACTTCCTATCCGAGAAGAAGGCATGTTTTTAAATTTTTCTCCGCTATGAAAAATTGCCAGCTAGATATATGATAAGACCTACCTACCTACTGCCTACTCCCGGGACCCACTCACCTACCCCCCCCCCAGGTGATCCAAAAACCACTAGGGTCACCCACCTCCCTCAGAACCACCCATCGAACTCCCGGATTATCCATCAATAGGTATAGGATTTGTATGCACTTAAAAATGCTGAAATATGCATGAACTTATGCACTATAAAAACATGAAATATGCACTTAAAAATCATGAAATATGCGTTTATTAGAAATTCTTAATAAATATATGCACTTTCATTATTAAAAAAACACCTGCTTAGCGTTATTTACATTTTATTTACAGAAATTATTATAATTAGACATCCTATGCAATAATTTAATTAATTATATTTTCTAAACATAGAGCGTTACAGTTCACAATGACGTACATTTTTAAATTTTCAAAAGTAAACATATGCCTATTATCCCTAAATATTGTTTTATATTTTGAGAAACTCCGTTCCACATCGCAAGACGTAATTGGGGCATACTTAAAATTGTTTAATTCTACAAGCGAATAATGTTTTAGCTCGTCTAAAATGTCTTGGCCAGATAATGCATCGTTTATGCTTTTAATTAAGTGAAAACCAGGATTTTTGTCTATAACGGATTTAAATTTTTGTTTTATAGTCAAACCCTTTGGCCCTTTTACTTTATTCAAACAAACACCTAACAATTTTACATGCTCAAGAGATTCATCTAATGAATTTCCCTGACTTTTTAATTTCTGAATTACTTTAGCTAAACCCACAAAATTTGTCAAAACAAACAATAATTCTGGCCTCACCTCCTTAGTATTAAAAGCATCCTGTGCGCTTTGTATGCATAGTGCATCGTGTTTATTAAGTTTATTTACAAATGCTTTAATAATATCAAAATAAGTTGCATAATATTCTGCTGCAGAAAGCCAAGTACCCCACCTTGTTATTACAGGCTCAGGTGGGAGAGGCACTTCTTGAGCAGTTTCCCTAAATATTTGTATGCGATATGGAGCTTTACAAACAATTTTTTTTACATCTGAAATTATAGAGTTTACGTTAGGATATATTTCCCGCACTTTTTCCGCAACTCTATGCATTGCATGGGCAAGACAAGTTAAGTGGATTACTTTTTCGTACAGAACTTGTAAGCCTACTCCAGCCTTGATCATGTACGGTGCCGCGTTGGTGACGAACAGGAGTAGTTTGTTGTACTGTATGCCGTCCGGCCACAAAATAGCCATCGAATCATTAAACAATTTTGCCACAGAACAATGAATGGTGCTCTTGAAAACGTCCATTGCTAATAGATAGGATTTGGGATTGTTCTCCGAATTTAAAACGCCAATTATAACGTTAGCCACGTATCTGAAAACAAAAATTTGATTTTTATTTTATCGAACTACATAATTAGTCGGTTACAAACAATTAGCGCAAAACAGTTATTTAAAAAAAATTATATTTTAATCAAGCAGAAATATTGTTGTGATTAAATATATAACTAACAAGATAGAAGATAAAACATCCGTAAATTGCTCTGCTGTCTTTAATTAGTTAAATTTTACTAACAAAACGAAGGAAATGAAGTTTCTACGCATCTTCCAGTAGTGTCAGTAGATTCGCCCATGGAAACCCATATGTAGTTATTCGCTACATGTTTTGTAATTGATTTTATGGTCTTCGTATAAACGAGGTAAATAGTTTTTCCTGAGTGTAGACTCGTCGGGTATTGGCATTTTTGAAATTTCTTCCAGAAAATTACGAAATGCTGAGTGATAGTAGATAACAAATGGGCTTAGTGGAGCCACACAACCTTGAACTCTCATTTGACCTCCTTTCACTTTTCAAGCCCCTCCCATTTAGAAGCCACTTCCCCCTCTCCAAGCCCCTCCCCTTTATAAGCTACTTTCCCCCTCTCTACCTCGCCTCTGTATACCTACCTTCTCTCTTTGCTTATAATAAAAATCCACAAAAAGTTATAAATAATAATTTATTTAGATTACAACAATTAATACAATTAATAATAAGCACAAAAGTAATGTATTGGTTTAATTCATTTTAAAAAATAAACAATAGATTCCATTTCTACGAAAAACAATCCACGAAATATTTCACAATTTTATATTATACAATAAATTAATAAATTGTTATAATAAATGTATACCTTTAATCAGAGAAGATTTCACGTCGAAATTCCGAGTGCATATGAGTTGACCCAACCCGTTACGTAAGTGTAGTTAGTCATTAAAAGTCGTTGTATTGATTCGACAATATGATTGGTTCACCTCTTCCACACTTAGAAAATCTAGTCATGCAACTTGTTGAAAATAAACAAGAATGAACACGAAACTTCCTATTTCTCTCCACCTGATTCAAAGGTTCCATAAAAGTTGCTTGTCTGGTGTATAATTTAAAATATTTTGAATACATAATTCGTTCGGATCTCTTTTAATAACGGAAGTTATGAATTAGTCATAAAGACCCCTTATTAAGATTTAATTATATTTAATACTTTAAATATAATTAAAGCTCTGTTCTTCCCCCACTCCGAACCACACCTCTCTATACTTGACCACCCTCTAAACCACGCCCCTTACTTCTGTATAGACTTATAATCGTAAACCACATTCCTACGCTATCCTTTATAAAGTCAGACAACGGCACCTTTATTTTATGTGTTATGTCTAAGTGTTTGAAAGGATTGTTTTAAGTGATTTTTGAGTGTGTTGAGAATAATTGTTTTGTTTGTGAAGTAGAACAAGTATGTTTGGATTGCTTTTTGCTTGAAAATATGGAGAATGTGATGGATGAACATGAAAGGAATGAATGTGGACTTCCTTCGTCACCTCTTCCGGACGAAGTTAAAATGCGAGAGTGTGCGCAGATCATTGATGTGAACGATCCGTCATTATATGAGGATATGTGTTCCTGTCGCTGTTCCTCTGGTGTCGTGGTCACCAATTTCGTGGATTCCCGATTTGGATGTGGTGCAAGGAAGAGCGCTATCGCCCCGTCCTTCGACATCCACAGTGGATGTTGAGAACCGAGCGGTATCGCCTCGTCCGTCCACATCAAAAATAGAGGTGGATAGAGGTGATGACGAGGAATGGAAGCGGGAATGGTCCGCTATTCCTGCCAGCTGGAAAGGTGTAGGATCCTGCTCTGGCTTGGTCGAGGAAGGCGCTCTCGACCAAGCAACTTTGGACAACATTAAAAGAAAACGACGCAAAGCAGTGGCCCTTAGAAAGGTGAAGCAGCTGAGAGGGGTAGCGAGTAAGTATGAATGGCAATTTGAGAATGTTTGGTTTGATGATGTGCATGAGTATCAAAGGAGAGATTTGCATGCAAAGTGTTTGAAAGAGTGGAAAGAGTGTTTGAAAGTTCTTAGAGAGTTAGAGAGATGAATGTAAAGGTTAGTGTGTGTGACGATGCACTTTCTCGTCGAGTAACTATCCATATGTATTAGATGAATTGTGAAAAGTGTAATAAATCCTTTTCGAGAAAGGATGCTCTTAAACGCCAACTACAAAAATATTGCAAGGGTAACACTGGGGAAGGTCCAGGTTTTTGATAAATACTCTTTAGATTTTTTATGCTGAGTATGATATCTTTTAGATCTGGTCTTCTGTGAACCGTGCAGGAAAAGTATGCTGCGTACTAGCTATGCAGCGCATACGCGAACTAATGATCACAAGGAAAAAGCTGCCCGAGCATTAGATGGGGAAGAGGGGATTGCTGTTATGGAGTCTGCATTCAAGTCTCGTATTGCTAGCTACAGAGTCTCCACTAATGAACATCATGTGGATACGTCGGAATTTATGGAGGATATTAAAGCTAAGGTGTTCAAAGTTCTAAGTAATGAGGTGAACAAGCATACCTCGATAAAAGTAAATGTGGAGTTATTTGGATATTACGTTCTCGAAGCCAAGGGTTTGGAAGATATCAAGTCCTTCAACACAAAGAATTCTGTTATCAGTCCAGGTTCTGATCTAGAGGGATATTACGAAAATATCACTGAAATATTGGCTACTAAGTCTGAGGAATTTGCAGTGCGAGAATCAGGTATGACATTTAAAACGGTGTGGAAGCGAAAACTTATGTGTTTTTTATGTTTCCAGGTTGGACGTTAGTCAGATTGCTGTTTTTAGAAGTAAACGTTAATAAGTTTAACCCTCTACGTGCTTCATCTTACATCCCCCTACCCACGCAGATTCGAAAAAAAGGGAGCTGTCATTAACGTGCAGAATGAAGATGAACGATGCTTTGCTTGGAGTGTGGTTTCTGCTCTTGTGCCCCCTAACGGAAGTGTTCACAGATGTAACTCGTATCCGGATCCTAACGAGGTATTGAACTCGACGAATGTGGAGTTTCCGATGAAAGTAAAAAAAATAGATAAGTTTTTGAACGATAATCCTCGAATTTCCGTGAACGTTTACGGTTTGGAAAAGATTTTTGAGAATAACGTTCTAAAGTATGAGGTAGTTGGACCTTTGTATTTTTCGAAAATTAAAAGAGAAGTACATGTAAATCTCTTATTGGTAGAAGACGATCACGGAAATGGGCATTATTGTTGGATTAAGAATTTTTCTAGGTTATTGTACAAACAAATTAACAAGCACCATGGAACTAAATATTTTGTGATGGTTTTTTTGCAATATTTCGCGACGCCTGCAAAATTAATGAGACACACGCAAAATGATTGTAATCATGTTTATGCTAAATTACCAAGCACTGGTTTGATTAAAGATAAGGTAGGAAAAGAAATTCCGGAGAATATTTTGAAGTTCAAAAATTTGTCTAAGCAGTTAAAATTACCGTTTGTCATATATCGCGATTTTGAGTCAATGTTAGCGCCTGTTCATACTACGGTGCCTGATGATGACCAAGCATTTACCGTTCGCACACAGCACCATATCCCGTATTCTTTTTCGTTTTATATAAAATGTTCCTTCGATGACTCGCTTTCGAAATTTTATATTTACAGGGGGGATGATGCTGCAAAAGAGCTCACTAGAAAATTAGATCAGGAAGTTAAACGTATTTATCACGATTATCTAAAACCGAAACAACCTTTGGCTTTAACGAGGGAGGAAGACAACGAATTTCAAGCTGCTACCACCTGCCATATATGTAAAGGGTCGGTTGAAAATGATGTTAAAGTTAGAGACCACTTTCGCCAGCTTTCGCGGGGCTGCCCACATAACTTGCAATCTTCATTATCAAATTCCAAAGTTTATACTAATCTTTTTTCATAATTTGAGTGGATACGATTCGCATTTGTTTATCAAACAGTTAGCCTTAGAAAAAGAGGAGATACAAGTCATTGCGCAAAACAAAGAAAAATACATTTCGTTTACTAAAGTCGTGCAAGTTGATGAGGTAAGAGATGCGAAAGATAAATTGCAGAAAGTGTTTTTTTGTTTAAGGTTTCTGGTTAAATTTATGAGTTCGAGCTTAGACAAATTAGGAAAAAATTTATCCGTTGAACAGTGTGTAGAAATTAGAAGAAAATTTGGTTCTGGTGAACTGTTTCGACAAATGCGAAAAAAGGTGTTTTTCCTTATGCGTATGTTGACGACTTTTTAAAATTAGATGAAACGCAACTACCGACTCGTGACAATTTTTATGATCAACTCCGAAATGAAAATGTAAGCGAAGAAGATTATAAACGCGCGTCCGATGTGTGGAAGTTATTTGAATGTAAAACGTTGGGTGAATATTCTGATATATACCTAACGTGTGATGTGTTACTACTGTAACGAGGTTAACACTGTGGTGAGGTGTTAGGGCTACAATTATTAATTCTTGTAGAAGGAAATAAAACGCAAGTTTACTTCTATGAATTATTTATTTGACTCTTATAGTTTATTGATTCGCGTTGCCTAGTACCATTTCGTATCTATGCAAAAATATATGATTTGTGAGTCGTTCACAACATTACCCCGCCCGGTCTGAAACGTGGGTATTACATACACGAAAAAGAAAAAATACGGAATGGTATTTTGGAGAAAAAATGGAGTATTTTAAAGGAACTTGAACAAAGTTGTAAAATTCTCCAGCTACAAAAACTCCACTAGGTAGTATAGGTAGGTACAATAAAAAGACTTAAGCTAACTAACAATACGGAACTTGCGACGGCAACTCTTGGAACCTGTAAACAGAAAGAAAAAAACAAGAAAGTGTTCAAATTCTTAAAGTCAACAGGTAAAAGGTTTTCAAAAGATGCCTTCGCGTAGCATTTGAAATCAGTTCATTGTTGGCTTAACATTATAAAGTAACTAATCTAAAATATATGCAGGCTTTAGCCTATCTAAAGAGATAGGGCCAGTATGATTTTCTAAAGTGGCTTATTTAACTGTCCGTTCTAACACTTTATAGGGGCCTAAATAACTGTCTTTCATGCCCAGAGTGTGCGTGTCATTACGAACGTATACGTGTGTGCAGTTGGTCAAGTCGCTGGGGACGAAGGACTGACTGGAATACGTTTTTGTAAAAAAATACTTCTGCTTCCTCATACGACGTTTGAGATTGGCTATGAAATTAGGGAGGTTCATGTCGTTAGCCAGTTGTTCTTTTTCGAAGAAATCACCAGGTAGTCGTAAAGGTGTAGCATACAGGATTTCTGCAGGAGAAACATTAACTTGTGATCTCAGCGTTGCACGTAAGCTCAAGAGAATCCAAGGGAGATTCGTTAACCAGGAGGAACTTCCTGTAGTTTGAATGGATTGCTTGAGTGTCCGATTAAAACGTTCGATAACGCCCTGACTAATCGGATGGAAGGCCGTGCATTTGACGTGTTTAATTCCTAACATGGCCATGAAGTTGATCCATGCATGAGAAAGGAATATTCTTGCATTGTCCGTGGTGAGATACTTGGGAATTCCAAAGCGGGACACCTACGTGTCGACAAATGCAGTGATTACTGACTCCACGGAAGAATCCTTCAGAGGAATTGCTTCCGGCCATCGACTGTAGCGGTCAATAATGGTAAGGAGGAATTTATAACCTCCCGAAGAAGGAAGGTGTACTAGGTCGAGATGGACCTTAGTAAAACGTTCATCTGGTTCTACAATAGATTGTAGAGGGGTTTTCGTATGTCGCCGAATTTTATGCCTCTGACATTCAGCACAAGATATGACCCACTTCTGAATATCGTGGTGCATAGATGGCCACAGATATCGCTGAGTAATCAATCTTTTAGTAGCACGGATGCAAGGATGAGCGATGTTGTGTAGCCGTTGGAATAAGGGATACCTGAATTTGAGCGGGATATAGGGTCGTGGTTGGCCTATACTAACATCCACCCAGAGGTTTGATTTGTTGACAGTTTGAAGGGAAATAAACTGAAAGTTACTACGAGATCGGAGCTGGTTTAACTCGGGATCTTGTTCTTGAGATAGAGCGACTTCGTCGTAATTAAGATCAGATCCAGGGACGTTAATAAGATTAACTCTTGTCAGAGCGTCCGCCGGAATATTCTCTTGACCTTTGATATATTGGAGGTTAGTCGTGAATTGAGAAATAAACTCTAGTTGTCTAAACTCACGTGGTAAATAATGATCACCATAATTTTTGATCGCTGTACACAAAGGTTTGTGATCCGTAAAGATTTGAAAGTCTCTGCACTCAACGTAGTAACGAAACTTCTTTAAAGCAAAGTATATTGCGAGAAGTTCTCGAGAAAAAATACTGTACTTTTGTTCTGTGGTGGTTAACTTCCGGGAACAGAAAGCTAGTGGTTTCCACATGCCATCTTCAAACTGTTGTAATACTCCAGCTATAGTGGAAGACGAACTGTCTGCAGCTATACTGATAGGGTTATTAATTCGCGGATGTACCAATAAAGTAGCGGTAATCAAAGCATTCTTCGCGTGCCGAAAGGCTTCTATTTGCTCATGATTTAACTGGACAGGCTTTAGCGAAGCTTTACTAGGAACAACTATAGAGGTTAACGGTGCCAAAATTTTCGCACAGTTTGGTACAAGTTTATAATACGACGGTAATACGACATTAAGCCAATAAAATTGCGGAGTGCTTTCTGACTTGAAGGCAATGGGTAATCAATTATAGCCTGGACTTTGGAAGCCATTGGTTTGATACCGCGTGTATTAACGTGATGTCCTAAAAAATCGAGCTCATTGACTCCAAAGAGACACTTTGGTAGGTTAATAATTAGACCATTGTCTTTTAATCGGGAAAACACTTGGTGTAAATGTTCAATATGTTGCTGCGAATCAGCACTAAAGACTAATATATCGTCTAGATAAGAAAAACAAAATGGGAGCCCTGATAATACAGTGTCCATGAAACGACTCCAGGTACTGGCTGCATTCCGTAGTCCGAAACACATCCGTTTGAACTCAAAGAGTCCCAGAGGTGTGATAGTAGCAGTCTTGTGAATGTCCTCTGTCGCTATTGGTATTGCGAAGTAGGCCTTTTTGAGGTCTAGCTTCGAGAATATGGTTGCACCAGCAATTTTTCTTGTAAAGTCCGTTAAAAAAGGAATCGGGTAACAATCTGGTACTGTCACTGAATTAAGTTTTCTATAATCGCCAACCAAGCGATAACTGTCTGTTGGAGCGATGGAGGTTGTGATGTCTTGGTCGTCACCAGGAGGTAGTGCCTCTGCTGTGCCTACTGCTCGCTTCCCGACGATGTGAATTGGCGTAGCGTAGCTAGATGATGACCGTTGTACTACGTCAGCGTCCAAGAGCTCATTAAGATGATCTTCTAGAAAAGAAAGATGATTAGGGTTCAGTTTGCGACAGCGTGCTTTAACTGGAGGTCCGGTCGTGTCAATGTGATGGACTACAGTATGTATTACTGGTTGATGGTAGTCGAACTTACGTAAAAGTTCCGGGAAGTGTGTGTTTAGCATCTTGCTATTAACATCAAGATTGCTAGACATGTTGTTAACAGTACCTGAAGAGTGTACGTTAATGTTTGAAGGTAAGGGAAGAAGAGTGGAAGAAATCGCAGGAGTAACGATTGACTCGGAAGAAGGAGTCAAAACATTAGCCTGTGCGGAAAATATTTTTCGTTTAGTGCCAATCTTAACTTGGTGGGTTGTGGAACCTCGACTGCGAGTTCGGGCGGGCTGGACATCTGCTATGCAAATGACCCGCTGAGAAGAGCAGTCAGTCTTAACTGGGGGGGTCGTGGAACCTCGACTGCGAGTTTGGGGTCGTCCATAAAACACGTAACGCTGTTTGGAGGGGAGGAGGGGTGACTGCGGGTGACCATAAATGTCTACATGGCGTTACGATGAGGGGGGGTGGTATAAATATTATTGTTACGTAACACTTTTCTCTTTTTCAATATTAAAAATAGGCGTTGAATTGCGAGTTGATTGTTGTCACTTTTTCTCTGAATAACTAAAATACCTTTTTGTGGAAGATAATGATCTGAGGACTGCATGTTCCATTTATGAGAAATGGTGTTGACTTTCAAAAGTTGGGTAGATATGTTTTCCGCGAAATATAATAGTAATCGAGGAAGCTATAAATTACGAAAAAAGAAAACATGCAATGGTAGACAAAACAATATGCCTCGTTCTTCTTTATTGCTCCGTATAGAACCTGATTTCTTCATCTGTTCATTCGATTTCACAAATTATTCCAGACTACTACAGAGTAGTTTTTATGTATTGTGAGTTTTGTTTGATCCAGTGTTTTATATATTAAAAAGTAATATTAACGGTATCTATTCCTTTATTGGATCTTTAGTTATTAACAATATTGTTTAATTATTAACATCAACATGTCTTCGAAAAAAGGAGATTTGTTTGCTTTATTTAATACATACAAGAAGAGGTACGTACCCTGAAAAAAACCGGGACAGTGTCAAAAAGATGTCATAGAAATATGGAATAAAGCGAAAGAAAATCATTCAGCTGACGGGCAGTTTGAAGAAGAAATGAACAATCTTATAAGTTCCTATTAACAACATGTTTCGAAAAGAAAAGCTTCAAACATCTTTCTTTCAAACTAAGGTAAGCTTTCCTTTTGATTTTTATTATAAAAACAGTAGTGGGACATTTTTGTAACCATTACTCTTTATTTCCTTCATTGCCCAATAATTTTAACAATAAAGGCCCCAAGCCTGATGTTTTCAAATAAAAATTTTGGGATACATTCGTGTATGTGATTCCGTGATACGTGATTGTTTTAAATTTCTATCATAGTCAACTTATTCACCGTTTAATCACGGTATTTACTATCTAGTAAAGCCCAACTTTTTTTCAGCGTATGGTATCGGATGAAGCAACTTCTGTGTCATCGTCAGCTAGTAGTATTGCTTCAATGAATATTAGGGGAAATACTAGCAATCAAAAAATAGTTTCCTCTTGCTCATACTCAGATCAATCTAGTAATCAAAACATACATGAAAAAGCGATGGTAAATCAGGTGATTGTTTTAGATGTTGGTGTTGCTACACATGATACAAACGTTAATCAATCTGAGATCAATAATATTTCACCAACTATAGTCGCAGATTCTGCCCAACATGATGCAGCTAGTGACAAAAGTAGTAACTCTGATGAAAGCTCTGCTATTGCTACTACCAGTACGCTATCTGCTCGTCGTCGTCAGTATGAAAAACCTGCTCAAAAAGTAATTGAAATGAACATTACCGCCTTTGAGAAACAGTTAAACGCTCTCACCGAAGCGCGAGATGCAGGTCTTGCTAGCAAATCGGTCGACAACCAAATCCATGATGTACGTGAGAAATTAAATGCAGAAAAAAGGAAAATGAAAAGTGTTCAAGGCAGAGCCAAACGTCAAAAAAAATATCGTGGCAAGGTAAAAGCCACACTTCAAAAGGTGTGTGAAAAATACTCCGATGTTTCAAAAGATCTTCAAAGACGTGCTCAAGAAGGTGGTAGACCACGCTTGGAAGAAAATCAGCCTGAAATTTTAAAGGTAATCGCGAACTGGCTATGTTCGGGACAGCAACTCACGATCGACGTAGAGAAGAATCTCTTCGCAGTTGCAGAACTTTAAGTCAGCTTCAGGAACAACTCAATGTAATGGGATTTGAAATATCTAGAAGCGCAACATACTTGCGCTTATTACCCCGAAACGCAAGCACATTAGAAGGTCGAAGACATGTTGTCACTGTTCCTGTGAAACTGTGTAGAGCAGAATCTGATCTACATAAAGAGCATGCCGATCAACAGTTCTGCACTGCTTCAATAAGAAGCCTTGAAACTCTTGCCTCTATTTGAGGACCAGAACAAGTTGCGTTTATATCTCAAGACGATAAGGCCAGAATTCCAATAGGCATTACTGCAGTAAAAAAACAGTCACCTTTTTTAATGCATTTGGAATATCACATAAAGCTTCCTGATCATGACTGGGTGATTGCTCAAGGCCACAAACTTATTCCCTCAGTTTATGCGGGAATAACCATAAAAAATGATTGTATGGGTCAACCTGAAGCTGTATCTTATTCTGGTCCCACCTATGTCGACATAAGAAGTGGCAAACATTCTTCATCCACGGCAAGCACTCATGCAATGGATTTTGAGAAATTAGTTAATCTTGATAGTTTCACTAACATTGTAAAAAATTCTGACGGTGATTTGAAGCCTGTAAATGGGGGACCTGATGAAAACCCAAGATACATAAAAGTCATAGCACATGCAGTGCAACATTTTAAAGATTTTAATTTGGATGCGATGTACATTTTCACAAACGCACCTGGACGGAGTGCTTTCAACAGAGTCGAGAGACGCATGGCACCACTTAGCCACGTACTTTCTGGTCTTGTCATACCTTATGACCACTTTGGGACGCATCTTGGCGATAAAGGCACGACTGTAGATCCAGAACTTGAAATGAAAAATTTTGAGTTTGCTGGAAATGTTCTAGCAACCTTATGGAATGAACTTGAAATTGATAATTTCAATGTCTTTGCCGAATATATAAGTCCTTCCACGGATATAATAGATGTTCCAACTCTACCTCCACCGGATTGGTATGCGGAACATGTACAAGAGAGCCAATATCTCTTGCAGATTGTAAAGTGTCAAAATACAGAATGCTTCAGCCCTCATAGAAGTGGTTTACGTCAGGTATTACCTGATGGATTTATTACTCAACCTTTTCCTATTAAACAAGAAATTAATTCTTTAAGAGTGCCAGACCCTGCAGATAAAATTGCGTTTGCACCTTTTCTTCTGAGAAAATCTATTTCAGTTGGACATCTTGGAGGTGGTTTCCTCCGTTTACCTTTTGATTACTTCTGCCCAACCGTTGAGGCTCTTCTTCAAGATAGATCGTGTGAGCATTATGGCAAATACTTCGCTTCAAAGAAAAGCCTTCAAGCCCATACTAAAGTGCTCCATCCGGCAAAAAGTCTTAAAAAGGGCTTAAGTAGGGTACAGCCTGTGCGCATTGTTGCACGACGTAATAAGGAATTTTTGTGCACGTTAAATACCCCAGATTTGCCTGAGCAAGTAGAGTGACTTGAAGAGCATGAAGTTGATGTGGTGGGTTTAAGTATTCCCCCAAGTATTCCAGATGTCCTTTCATCGTCTGACTCGGTCGTTTTGAAAGTCAGTCGATGATTGGCTTGCACCTGTATGGACGGAAGATGTTTAATTGAACAAATTAATAAAAAAATTATATTAATGTACTTATATGAATAAAAGATTTTTGGAAATTTCATTCATATTTAATGTAAAAAGTTACGTTACCTAGGGAGGGAGGGGTCAAGCCAATGTCTACATGATGTTACATGGGGGGGAGGAGGGTAAAAAAACGCAAAAAAAACGTTACGTGGTTTATGGACGACCCCTTTGGGCGGGCTGGACATCTGCCGTGCAAATGACCCGCTGAGAAGAGCAGTCAGTGGGAGGATTCACTGTTGGAGCTGGAAATTGACAACCTTGGCTGAGGTTTCGTGCGAGCTTGACATCTGCCGTGCAAATGACTCGTCGAGAAAAACAGTCAATAGTTAGGTTTTGCCGCTGCAAAAAATCCAGGCCTAGAATGGCTGTAGATATGTCAGCAACATAAAATTTCCAGGGGCATGGCGGTAGGCCAGGAATTGGGAAATGTAACCTCAAAGTTACAATACCTGCCACAGAAATTGACGTATTGTTCACTGCCATAAATGAAAGGTTGGCAGGCGTGATAGTTTGGTTACAGGAAACTGCAACGTGGGTGGGTAGAATGGAGTAATCCGCCCCACTGTCAACCACAAAATTAATTTTGTAGGTTAGGTCCTGCAAAAAGATTAAAGGATAAGTGCTTGGTAAAGAAGAAGTTGGAGTGATTGAATTAACCCTGGGAAATGGGGAATTGGCATTGTCCGAAGGCATGGAACGGCGTTTATTGAAATGCTGAGAATTTTGGGGGTTCGGAGAGATGGTTGGAGGTACAGGGAATTGACGCTTGTTCATAGTAGAAAGCTCATTGGAAATGGTAGTAAGATTGGTCGTCAAACTGTCCAGCTTAGCTTCTAATGCAGGAGTAGTTGAAGGTTGCGGTGTTTTCTGCATAGAATAAATTAAATCTAATCTCTCTACAAAAGATATTAATGGTAAGTCATTGAAATTTAAGGATTGAATTTTGAGTTCTGATGGTAGTTTGGCTATTAGAAAATCTCTGGTTAATTCCTCAGTCAAGCCCAGATCCAATTTTTGGATGTCAAAGAGTAGTTCTTTGACACTACCAGAGAATTGAAGAGTCTCCAAAAGATTATTAATTCGAGATTCTCGTGGTCCTAGGACAGATTTTATCACTTCCTGTTTTAAGGTAGTGTATGGTCTTTGTCTTGGGGGGTTAATGGTTAGGTCGCGATGAGCTCCTAAAACGTCGAAAGGTAAATTTAGGGTTAATAAGTTATATTTGTCGAGTTCATCGTTGATCAGCATACGAGTAAAGTATCTCTCTACCAAAATAAAATACAGGTCGATATCGTTACTTGTAAAAACTGGAAATAGAACTTTGACAGTCGCCATTTGAAATATTAAAATAAGTAAGTAAAAATTTGAAACTTATCGGATCAGAAGGAGCACCAGTTCTGGTTCCAACGGTCACCTTCAGCCAGCCACGACAAGTCACGCAAGTGAAGCAGTAGCAGGAACTTCCGACAACAGAAGTCGAGTAGCACCTGATGACAGATGACGCAGGGATAACTAGATGTGGTTCACCTGGAGAATTCAGGGTAGCAGGCAAAGACCAATGCTACTAAATTCTGCTTCAGGAACGTGGGGATCACCATATGTAGCGAGGTTAACACTGTGGTGAAGTGTTAGGGCTACAATTATTAATTCTTGTAGAAGGAAATAAAACGCAAGTTTACTTCTATGAATTATTTATTTGACTCTTATAGTTTATTGATTCGCGTTGCCTAGTACCATTTCGTATCTATGCAAAAATATATGATTTGTGAGTCGTTCACAACACTACTAACGGATATTTTTGAGAATTTTCGATCGGTGTGTCTTGAATACTATAATCTTGATCCGGCACAATATTTTACGGCACCGGGTTTGAGTTGGGAGGCTATATTAAAGCATACGGGTGTAGAGCTTGAGTTGTTAACCGATATTGACATGTTACACTTTTTTAAAAAAGGAATACGAGGAGGGGTGAGCGTGTGTGTTGAACACAAAGCTATTGCAAATAACAAATTTCTTCCAAATTATGATCCCTCACGACCCAGCTCCTTCATAATGTATCTAGATGCCACGAATCTTTACGGATTTGCGATGCGACAATTCTTACCTCGTGGTAACTTTACGTGGCTGTCAGAGCGATAAATTGAAGATTTCGACGTCATGCAAATTACAGACAAATCCCCCCAAGGTTTTGTCCTGGAAGTGGATTTGAAAATTAGTGAAAATTTACATCATCCGCAGAATGAATTTCCCTTTTGTTCCGAGATAATGGCTCCACCGGGAAAAAAACAACAAAAACTCATCCCCAATTTGTATAATAAATCCAAGTACGTAATTCATTATCGTAATCTAAAACAGTGTTTGGAACACGGTTTAGTATTAACAAAAATTCATAGGATTCTAAAATTTGATCAATCGCCTTGGTTGAGGTCTTATATAGATTTAAATACCCGTTTACGAAACCTAGCTAAAAACAGTTTTAAAAAGATTTTTTTAAATTGATGAACAACAATGTCTTAGGTAAGACGATGGAAAATGTTGAGAACAGAGTAGACATAAACTTATTGTCTCATTTTGAAAATTTTGGAAAGAAACGTGGTGCCGAATCCTATATTGCTAAAGCTAATTTTAAAAGTGCTGCTGTTTTTACGGAGAATTTGGTAGCCGTGGAAATGGAACGAGTTTTAGTGCTTTATGACAAACCGGTTTATGTTGGTTTTAGTATTTTAGACATTTCGAAAACTGTGATGTATGATTTTTACTATAATTTTCTAAAACGTTTGTATGGCGATCGAGTTTCCTTACTTTATACGGACACAGACAGTCTAATAATTGAGGTATTCACGGAAAATTTTTATGAAGACATGAAACTGCACTTGGATAGATTTAATACTTCAAATGATAGCTTGCACGGAATTCCACCAAATCAATCGGTGCTTGGTAAATTTAAAGATGAATATATAGGCATTCCCTTAAGAGGTTTTTGGGGTGCTAGCGCGAACGCATATTGTTGCGAAACGATAAATGATGTGTGTAAAAAAGCGAAAGGAATAAAAAAAATGTTATAGAAAATGTATTAAAGCGCGAACATTATGAAAATATCGTTGAGAATAAAGTCAGCGTTATTTTCTGTAACATATTTATCTTTAAGACAGCACTTTATAACATATATACGGAAATGAAAAACAAGATTGCACTTTCCGCCGTAGATGATAAACGGTATTTGATTCCTGGCACCACAAAAACCTTAACTTGGGGGCACGTTGATATTGTTCCAGAAATGGTAAATGAAAATTTAGATATGCTTATGGAAATTATTGATGACGATTTACAAAGACAAGATTTAAGTCGATTGATAGAATTGCTAGAGAATGTATTGTAATTTTGTTTTTATTTAATTTCTATTTAATTTTATTATTATTAATAAAATAAATGTAACATGTTAAAAGCATGTGTCAATGTTTGTCTACTGTATATAAATTCAATATAACTAAATGTTGTATTATGTTGTATTAATTTTGTCTGCTGTATATAAATAATTATGTAAACTTCCCTAGTCTATAAAATCCGGGTGGGAATCATCAAAAGTGGTAGGGATGTAGCTTAAAAGCGTTTAACGTAACGTATTGCTCAGTGACAATCGAAATGGGTTCAATCAAAGTGGGCTGGCAACATCATTGGGCACTTGAAACCACAGATAATGGTGAAATTGTGTTTTCTCGTTATAAGACTCACAATACTGGGTTGCTAATCGGAAGAGCTAGACTTCCGGATACTGTGGTTATACGAAGTCAAGATGATTTTCGATACACTTCCTGTGCAGGTATAGAAGTCCATTATTTGTTAAAAAATGGTAACCTCATAAATATGAAAAATTATGGATGTACAGAACATGGTTTGTTCCAACATCGTCATACTATTAACTTGTTGCCTGATAAATGTGATTTTGTTCTTTTCAAATGTAAGTGCTTTACATCATATAGTCAATGGCGTGCTGCAACTCAACGTGCACGTGACAATCTTGCTGCCGGGTTCCCTGCTGGTTTGGTGCATTATCTGACTAGGGAAGTAAATGATAGTAATTGTTATATATTTAATTGTGAGTAATCATGTGAGAGAGATAGCTATGCTGTGACGTCACGTCTGTCTGCCTCAAGTGTCCCGGTGCGTTATCTGACTAGGGAAGTAAATGATAGTAATTGTTAAATGTAAATAATTGTGTAATGTT
This sequence comes from Agrypnus murinus, assembly GCA_929113105.1. NCBI lineage: Eukaryota > Metazoa > Arthropoda > Insecta > Coleoptera > Elateridae > Agrypnus > Agrypnus murinus. Next base: position 95,880,224 of record OV816023.1, read on the forward strand.
AAATTTTGTTTAATTGTGAGTAATCATGTATCAAACATAAATTAATTTGTAGTAACAATTAGCTGTAATTAATATGTTGTTTTTAATAAAACCATTAACGAAAAAAAACTTGATTCTGAACAATCCATTACATGAGTTTTATGTAAGTAGTATACATTGCTTAATGCACAATTGCAGAGTGAAGGACGATGATAAAAGCATGATGAAGGCATAGCTTGGAGAGCTGGTCCCTCTTCTAGCTCCACCACCTGTTGTGACACGAAACGTCGAATGTAGTTGCTCTTTTCAGACCCCTTCACGTAAACGGTGTCCGCCTGCTGAGTCAAACGTTGAAGAATTATGGAAAACATAAACGGAGAAGTGAATCCTTCATTCCAATCGAGACAATGATGATTATGCATCAACCAAGTAGCTTGTTGGCGAAACTTGGGAGGTAAGTTGCGAAAGGTAAACGGAGGTTTGAAGACGTAGTGAGACAGGTGATGTCCATCAAACACGGCTAATTCCTTGGGCACAAAGTCTGTGTCGGAAGTCTTGAAACCTTGAACATCGACAAACAGCATGGTCGATGCGTGCTGCTATACTAATAAATGTATATAATGATTTCGTTTATAGTTGTCGTACTTGCTTCGTCAATGCGTTATACGTAAATACTCGATCGTACAAAATGAGACAGTAAGCAGTAGTGTTCGCTGGAATGCTTTTGTGGGTTTCGAAAGTAACTCGAAGAACGACAGCTTTCCCTAGCAAGGAATCTTTCTGTCGCGAACAGTCGATGACGATCAGAGGTGTAAGTGCCTTAACTCTATCATGAGCCAGTAGTGGGTCGTTGGGTTTGTCATAGTACGATCGTTGAAAGTTAGCATACATTTCGTATAAAGTAGCAAATCGATTTTCGGCATAATTAATATTTAATTGATCGTAAGGATACCTTTCCGTATTTAAAAATACCGTCACGTTTTGAATATCGCAGGTGCCGAATGCGCTCATATCTTTCTGCAACTGGCATCACGATCGGTTTGAAAACCTATGATAACGTAACGGGGAGTTTCCAGAGTGGTCGATAGTAGGTATTGGGTCACCTGTGCCAGACGTTTTTGACAGGGATGCAGTCAGGTGGTTAAGTACGGAATCTGCATTACCGACATTCTGTATTACCGGCATTTAGTTCGTCACTCGGATAAATGGCAACGCTGTTGCTAGGGGAAAATAGATGGCGCCAGTGTCGTTTTATGTCAAATCATTTTGAATAGCCATTTTGAATCGCCATCTTGGATCGTCATTTTGGATCGCCATTTTGAATAGCCATTTTGAATCGCCATTTTGAATCGCCATTTTGAATAGCCATTTTGAATCTGTCATTTACATATCCGCCATTTTGTATCTGTCATTTTCAATTTGTCATCTAGGATTTCCCGCCCTTAGATTCAAATTTTTAGTACTACTACTGCCATCTATCGGTGACGTCATGTGATCGGTATAGTAGATTCCTCTCTCTCGCTTGGTTCAGGCCTTCTCTCTCTCTCTCTCTTGCTTGGCTCAGGCCCTCTCTCTCTCTCTCTTGTCCAGCTTGTCATCATTTCCCGCCATTAGATTTGAATTCCTAATGCCTCAACTGCCATCTATCGGTAACGTCCTGTGATCGGTATAGTAGACTTCTATACGCCTGTAGATAGGCAACCTGTTACACTTTTTTATAAAAATCGATTGGAGTAAGCAGGGTTCGAACGCTCAACCATCTGATTAGAACTCCATAGCTTAACCCCGAGACCACGGAGCTTGTCTTTTAAATTACTGCATACGAGTTATTTATAAAAATGCTTTCACGTATATTTGATTAAATCCAATTTATTTAAAAATAATTCCAGGAAAATATTGATAAATATTGTACATTAATAATAGTAATAGGAAAAATGCATTTTTGAATCCTAAAGATTTATTTAAACTTAAAAAATAAAATAAAATTTTAATACTGACGCTCGGTTAAATATGTTTTCTAAGATTATCCGAATGTGCTAATTACGTACAAGACAATTACTCAGTCTTATATGAGCTAATCGTGAAGAAAGTCCAATTTTTCTTAATGCATCTCAAATCACTTTGAAACAATTAATTACTTAATTATAATTAAAATACAGAGTTATATGACTAACTTTATCTCAACCATGAATAAACAAACGTTCTTACAAATGACTGAAAGGAATTTAGATTTTCTAAATAATTTGTTAAGAGATCATCATCTTAAAAGCGGCATAAATTATTGTTTTAAAATGTTTAGGAATTTTAATAATAATAATAGGAAAAATGCTTTTTGAATCCTAAAGATTTATTTTAATTTAATGTAAGACATTAATAAATAACTAATATTTTGCAAATTTATCTAGTCATCAAATTTTGGTTGGTATGGTGCAGTTGGTAAGAATACTTTGCATTAATTATTATTATTGATATTTTTATCTTGAAAGACTACACAGGTGTTTGGAGGCTGCTTTGTAAATTGCAAATATGTATTTGTTCTAGAACAAAATGAAGTTTCTTAGTATTTAAAGACTGTTTCACTATATATATTAATAAAAGTCAGATTTAAATAATGTTCTACATTAATTTAAAAATTGAAATTTGAAGTCTAGTTAAAATTCTCATTTACTTCAATCATTATTACTAATGTGTAAATTACGTACAAGACAATTATAAGCCAATTATAATTATTATCATGAGTCATTGAGATGAGACAATTATTAACCTTATATGAGCCAATCGTGAAAGGGTTTATTTATTACAATAAAAATAGCCCAGATTAGATTATTAGCATGATAAGATTTACCAAAACTTACTTAAATACATACAAAAAATACATTTTAAAAATTAGGATGTAACCCCCGAGCTGTTAATGAAAAGCAATTAACGACCTCGTTTATACTGTTCCCCAAATTAGATTATTAGAAAAACAACCTTTCTAATTGCTCGGAAAATCGCCACCTAAATCTAACCTAAAATATATTCGTAGACTGTAACCCAACTAATATTATATGTAAGTTTTTCGAATGTTAATGACGATTTTGTAAGTAGCTACAATGGTCTAACCTAATAAATATTTTATGAACTAATCTTAATAGAGATTTTTTGTAAGTAGCTACATGCTCTAACCTAATAAATGTTTTATGAACTAATCTTAATAGAGATTCTTGAATCTTTGCAACAACCGGAGTCTAAAATCTATAACCTTAATATAATTTTTGGGGTCTAACCTAGATTGCTTCATTTAATTTAATCATTTATATTAATATTATATTGATTTATCATGCAATTTTGGGTTTTAAAGTAAAGTAAAGAAGAATTAATGTTTTTTATCACAGAATTTTGAAATAAACTTCTAAACTTTGTATTCATCGTTTTGTTCCGAGCTATCTCAATTTCAAAATCAAGACTACAGCTATGTTGTTTTTCTTTACGGCGCCAATCTTACAAAACAGATAGTTTCTAAAAACGATTTGATTATAACACCCTTTATTAATCTGACCTGACTACTAAAAACTTCTAATTTTAGATGTTTTAAAGATTACATCTTCAGTTTCTACAATTGTATTTCTGTAATAATTAGATTCAGCCACTAATTTTAAAATATCAAGTAAGCTCTATTATATAACAGGCGGTATAATTGTTCATGATTTTACTGTCTATCATCTATAGTCTAGTCTAGTCTGGTCTGGTCTGGTCTGGTCTGGTCTGGTCTGGTCTGGTCTGGTCTGGTCTGGTCTGGTCTGGTCTGGTCTGGTCTGGTCTGGTCTGGTCTAGTCTGGTCTGGTCTGGTGTGGTCTAGTCTGGTCTGGTCTGGTCTGGTCTGGTCTGGTCTGGTCTAGTCTAGTCTTATGAACCCTCTAGAGGTCGAATACAGGCGTAAGGTTAAGTCTTCAGGGTTCTCATAAATGTAGATATTTCAAGAGGTAACTACCCTGTGTTTCAAAAGTTATAAAGGCGTATTACAAACATATGTTATAGACTTATATTTCGAAAGTGTCGAAAATGGTTACAGATTATTATTAATCATAAGAGTTTACTATAGATACGTTAAATAACCTACAAGAGTATATAGTATATTATTACATATCTGCGTATTTCGAAGCTATTGAAAATGTATGATGTATTGTAGAATAACGTTTAAATATGGCGACGAACTTATTTCTTTTAATCTGACGACAACTCATCATACAAAACATACTGTATTTATGTATTCCCTTTCTCTGCTGATATGTTTTCTACAGTGTGTTTTTAAATATTATACCCCGTTCTCTGAAGAATGCATAAAATTTTCGAAATATCTGTTTATTATTTTACTTAGCACATATAACCTACTAAGTATGTCCTAATGGTAAAACTGTAATCGACGAGATCTAATATCATAGTATTATTATAACAGATTAGGTGACCTAACAAACTCTTTAAAGAAATGTTTATTTACATGTATGAGATAGTATTTAACATAATGTCCTTACATACTGGGTTACGATAGAGACGGATAATCATACGAGCTGCTGAAATGTATGATATATTGTAAAATAACGTTTAAATAAGAGTTTACTTTAGATGCTACGAATATCTATATGGTGTATAAACAATAAGAACGTATATGTAGAAATCGCTTACAAGGGTAAGGAAAAGAGTTAAAATCTGTTCAAAATTACATTACGTCTAGAAAACTAGAAATTAGATAATTGTAGCATACGCATGTTAAGTGTACCTATTCTTCACCTCGTCTGTAGTAGATATAATGAAAAAAGGATAAAAATCTGTAGTATAGGGTTTATGCTTATACTCAGGCTCGCAATCATATGTAGCGTATCTATGCTTACATAGTATAATTATTTTCTCAACGTAGGATAGAACAACCGATTGCTCTGGTCGATCAGTATAAATAGACGGGTAGTGTTCCTGTTCCTTCATTAGTCGAGATGGAGCAGCGTAAGAAGAAGAATGGCTCTGGTCGACAGGATTGCAAAATACAGTGTCCGGTTTGCTTCAAGTCTTTCGCGAGGCCATTCACCTGCAAGAGATACGTAAAAACCATACACGATTCAAACAGAATCTGCTGTTCTAGCTATGTCAAAACTTTTTCAAGCTCTGACAACTTAAAAAAAGACATACGAAAAGCGTTCACGAATCATTCAAAGTCCGGTGTTCTAATTGCTTCAAATATCTTTAACGTATCGACAGCTATAAAAGGCATTTAAAAAACGTACATAATAACGCAGATGTTGTAAAGACAACTCTGGTAAAGGAAGCAAATGGACCTACTGATATCGTTGAGACAGAAGAAGAAGAAGAAGATATGACTTCAACCATGCATTTGGGTATTGATGAATGTGGTTCCTCGTTTACCAACTATGATAGTAACGAAGAGTTGAACAAGGAAAGGACTACCGGTACAGTTCCAATGAGTCAGTCGTCGGACTTTATACGTATTAGTATTTCTGCGAGGGCATACGACGACTCAAAGACCCGTAGAACTACAACAGTCGTCATAGAAAACAACTTATGATCTATATTCTTGTATTATGTTATGTATACTAAATAAATGTTTGTAAAATAACTTTATATGTTTTATTTATCACGCCCATACTCTGATTTCTTGTCTAACAGGGTGGACTCAGCCATTTTTTGTTTCAAGGCTGTTTCTAGCCTAAGGATGTATAGCCCCAGGGTTAATTAATTGAGTTTGACCTGTAGAGCATATTATGTTAGCTTTCAGTTAGTATGGCTTTGATATCCCTAATTGTTATTTACGCCAAACCTGACTACATGTATTGTTAAAGTAAAATTTAGAGGTAATATACAGCAATATATGCGACTGTATCCGATCTCTAAAATATAAGCCTTTTAAGTCTTTTAAATATTACTTTGTAGAGCTATGTTCAACAGGTATGCGCTAAATATGTTAATGTCAGCATTGTACATAAAATATATATAGGTCATTTGTTGCACGGAAAATTAAACTTCTCTGTAACGTATATCCTATATTACTTTGTACAACTGCGTTCATCAGGTATGCAATCAGCAGTAGAGTATCATACGTACCTGGTATAATATAACGCTTATCAGTAGGTCCCTCGTTAGGAATTTTAAAAATAACGAAATTTTTATTGAATCAGCTAAATAGATAGTGTGATAGATAAGTGAATCTCTAAATAACGAATGCGTTAACAGAACTCCTGCATTAATATACATAACGTTTCATCGTGTTTTTTCAAAACACATTTTATTGTAAAAGAATAATTTCATTGTAAAAGAATAAGAATAATTTCAATTTTATTTATATTTTATCATATTATAAAAGTAAAATATTTATCTGATTTATTTCTCCAGGTTAAGTCTTCAGGGTTCTCATAACTGTAAATTTTGCAAGAGGTAACTACCCTGTGTTTCAAAGTTATAAAGACCTATTACAAACATATATTATAGACTTATATTTCGAAGGTATCGAAAATGGGATTATTGTGTAATCAAATGTTTTAATTTTTTTATGTAAATTAAAGAATCATTAGGGTTTTTCTAAAGAAGGTTTTCCTGAAAAATACTATATAAAGTCAACCTAATTATGATTAAATGAGAAAACATATTATTAAGCTGTTCAAAATTCGAATGTCTAGAAAAAATGGGGTAGCTCTTACTGAATATACGAAGAATACGTTTTAGGTATGTATTGAGATACATAACATTTCTGTCATATATGAATTTGTATACATCGATCTAGATCCTGCTACCGTATATGTTTAACATAAAAATAAATGAAAACTATAAACTTCTTTTATCGTTTTTATTTATAAAATTTTAATAATAATATTAAATGTTTGCATTGTACGACATACTGATAGGGTAGGTGAATTGCAGGCATTTAGCAGGTCCATAGGCTAGAAGAAGAATCAGAAAAAGTATTAGGCAATGTTCATTGAATAGACTACCTGTTACATTTCATACCTTATTCGTCTCGATAAACATACAGTCAGCATACAGTTGATATCTTTCTGTCTTTACTTTACCTAGGTAAACCAATCCTAGAGACAGAGTTTTATTCGCTATCTTCTGGTTGAGATTGACCACTTTATCTTCAGTAAGTTTGTCGGTGAATCTTTTGGGTAGATTAATAATCTAATCTACGCCTTATGTACTAAATAAAATAGAATTTCTCACAGATAAACTAAAAGCTATGCGAGGAAACGGTTGATGCAATAGCTACGGATGCTGCCACGCATTCAGGTTCCTACAATTAATCCAGCACGAGTTTCATAGATATCCTTTCCGATTTGTAAGTAATATTTGATCTGAATAACCTAGTGTCAGACTGTTTCCTGTAGAGCAATTCTGAGCGGTCCTTCTTCCTACGGTAAAACTAATGTTATGTTAGGTCTACTGATTAATGAAAACGGATTAAAATTTGGAATTATCTACCTATACGTCAGAAACTCATCCAGTTTTGTAATTGATTGTTCAGAGCGGGTAGAGAGTTTTTAAAGATTCAACTGTGGATGTTAGATTACAGCTTGAAGTTATGTCTTATGTTTTAAGTAGCGTCGAAACTACTCGTATCAATAAACGTTCTTGTATGAAAGTATGTTGTTTTGTCAGACCAGACCAGACCAGACCAGACCAGACCAGACCAGACCAGACTAGACTATAGATGATAGACAGTAAAATCATGAACAATTATACCGCCTGTTATATAATAGAGCTTACTTGATATTTTAAAATTAGTGGCTGAATCTAATTATTACAGAAATACAATTGTAGAAACTGAAGATGTAGTCTTTAAAACATCTAAAATTAGAAGTTTTTAGTAGTCAGGTCAGATTAATAAAGGGTGTTATAATCAAATCGTTTTTAGAAACTATCTGTTTTGTAAGATTGGCGCCGTAAAGAAAAACAACATAGCTGTAGTCTTGATTTTGAAATTGAGATAGCTCGGAACAAAACGATGAATACAAAGTTTAGAAGTTTATTTCAAAATTCTGTGATAAAAAACATTAATTCTTCTTTACTTTACTTTAAAACCCAAAATTGCATGATAAATCAATATAATATTAATATAAATGATTAAATTAAATGAAGCAATCTAGGTTAGAACCCAAAAATTATATTAAGGTTATAGATTTTAGACTCCGGTTGTTGCAAAGATTCAAGAATCTCTATTAAGATTAGTTCATAAAACATTTATTAGGTTAGAGCATGTAGCTACTTACAAAAAATCTCTATTAAGATTAGTTCATAAAATATTTATTAGGTTAGACCATTGTAGCTACTTACAAAATCGTCATTAACATTCGAAAAACTTACATATAATATTAGTTGGGTTACAGTCTACGAATATATTTTAGGTTAGATTTAGGTGGCGATTTTCCGAGCAATTAGAAAGGTTGTTTTTCTAATAATCTAATTTGGGGAACAGTATAAACGAGGTCGTTAATTGCTTTTCATTAACAGCTCGGGGGTTACATCCTAATTTTTAAAATGTATTTTTTGTATGTATTTAAGTAAGTTTTGGTAAATCTTATCATGCTAATAATCTAATCTGGGCTATTTTTATTGTAATAAATAAACCCTTTCACGATTGGCTCATATAAGGTTAATAATTGTCTCATCTCAATGACTCATGATAATAATTATAATTGGCTTATAATTGTCTTGTACGTAATTTACACATTAGTAATAATGATTGAAGTAAATGAGAATTTTAACTAGACTTCAAATTTCAATTTTTAAATTAATGTAGAACATTATTTAAATCTTACTTTTATTAATATATATAGTGAAACAGTCTTTAAATACTAAGAAACTTCATTTTGTTCTAGAACAAATACATATTTGCAATTTACAAAGCAGCCTCCAAACACCTGTGTAGTCTTTCTGCACCATACCAACCAAAATTTGATGACTAGATAAATTTGCAAAATATTAGTTATTTATTAATGTCTTACATTAAATTAAAATAAATCTTTAGGATTCAAAAAGCATTTTTCCTATTATTATTATTATTAAAATTCCTAAACTTTTTAAAACAATAATTTATGCCGCTTTTAAGATGATGATCTCTTAACAAATTATTTAGAAAATCTAAATTCCTTTCAGTCATTTGTAAGAACGTTTGTTTATTCATGGTTGAGATAAAGTTAGTCATATAACTCTGTATTTTAATTATAATTAAGTAAATAATTGTTTCAAAGTGATTTGAGATGCATTAAGAAAAATTGGACTTTCTTCACGATTAGCTCATATAAGACTGAGTAATTGTCTTGTACGTAATTAGCACATTCGGATAATCTTAGAAAACATATTTAACCGAGCGTCAGTATTAAAATTTTATTTTATTTTTTAAGTTTAAATAAATCTTTAGGATTCAAAAAAGCATTTTTCCTATTACTATTATTAATGTACAATATTTATCAATATTTTCCTGGAATTATTTTTAAATAAATTGGATTTAATCAAATATACGTGAAAGCATTTTTTTAAATAACTCGTATGCAGTAATTTAAAAGACAAGCTCCGTGGTCTCGGGGTTAAGCTATGGAGTTCTAATCAGATGGTTGAGCGTTCGAACCCTGCTTACTCCAATCGATTTTTATAAAAAAGTGTAACAGGTTGCCTATCTACAGGCGTATAGAAGTCTACTATACTGATCACAGGACGTTACCGATAGATGGCAGTTGAGGCATTAGGAATTCAAATCTAATGGCGGGAAATGATGACAAGCTGGACAAGAGAGAGAGAGAGAGAGAGAGGGCCTGAGCCAAGCGAGAGAGAGAGAGAGAGGGCCTGAACCAAGCGAGAGAGAGGAATCTACTATACCGATCACATGACGTCACCGATAGATGGCAGTAGTAGTACTAAAAATTTGAATCTAAGGGCGGGAAATCCTAGATGACAAATTGAAAATGACAGATACAAAATGGCGGATATGTAAATGACAGATTCAGAATGGCTATTCAAAATGGCGATTCAAAATGGCGATTCAAAATGGCTATTCAAAATGGTGATCCAAAATGACGATCCAAGATGGCGATTCAAAATGGCTATTCAAAATGATTTGACATAAAACGACACTGGCGCCATCTGTTTTCCCCTAGCAACAGCGTTGCCATTTATCCGAGTGACGAACCAAATGCCGGTAATACAGAATGTCGGTAATGCAGATTCCGTACTTAACCACCTGACTGCATCCCTGTCAAAAACGTCTGGCTCAGGTGACCCAATACCTACTGTCGATGTTTTAATAGACCAACTATGCTTATCCGTTTGTGGTACAGCGAGATAAATATGAGTTTCCCAGCTTCTAAATCCCACTTGAGTGTCAATATTAATTCATTTGATGTTTGCTCGCGTCTTATGCTCTTAAACAAAGTAAATAAAAAAACGTATTAAGTAACGTAATAAGTTGCCAATATAGTTATTAGTAATTCTCCTGGTTATAATAATAATAATAATAATAATAATAATAATAATAATAATAATAATAATAATAATAATAATAATAATAATAATAATAATAATAATAATAATTGCTACAACCCATAGCCTGGAAACCAGGCCCCAGAAGCTATAAGCTTGTGCGGGAGGGAGGGGGCGATTATTATTATTATGTATGCCCTAAATGCGGCTGCAGCCGACTTACAGATGGAACAGCGCAAATCCCACATTTGTGTCACAGCTAAGGAAAACTGCAGAAAACCTTAACCAGATCTGCCGGCACCGGGAATCGACCGCGGGCCGCTTGGGTGAAAGTCCAGCACTCTAGACAGTACACTACCAAGGCTGTATTATACAACACGATACCGATATTCGGTGATAGCCACCGATATCAATATTGGTATGTATCGATCCCTTCTGCTATATTATTCTCGCGTATGCATTTTAAATTTTTAAATTTTAGACAACTTTCGGGGTTCTAAAGCTAGTTTATTTTCTACTTTTCTAATTTAGCTCTAAAAAGCCTTCAGAGAAATCTAAAAAGGTTCGTCAATAAGACATTTTAAAAAGACGTCCTTTAGCTATAACAAATTCACGTGACTGGGAGGTCAATAAGACGTCCGCTTTTGGTCAGTAAATGATCAAAAAGACACGTTTTTTATATATTATCTTGCTATCTGGATTATTACTATAAAATTTGAAATTGATGCAGATTACTTCATTTCGTCTCTTTTGCTAGAAGGCCAACTACCGCAGAATATACAGAAGGCAAAAAATAAAGACTATAAAATGTACAGACTGTATCACGCTCGAAAATTCTCGAGAGAAACCACCAATTTAAAGCACCATTTCACACAAGATTGACAAAAAGGCGTGAAAGTTAAACCAGGAAGTACTAAATTTATTAAAATATTTTATTTTAATAAATTTATTTATTTATAAGTGATATATGTTTCTACTTTAAATATGCTTACCATTATATTTTTAAGAATATTTAATAACATCTGCCAAATTTATTTGTTTATTTATTTATTTATTTATTTCTTATGGTTGATATGTATTATCTTGTATTAGTTTGTATGTAATTAAACCAGTAGAATAATCGCAATATGAGTAACAGGTATAACAATGAAACCTATTAAATTAAAAAATAATGCTATGAAACACGCCCGCAAAACCGTTTGTTGATACAAAACACAAGTAGGTATACACTTAACATGATAATGAAATAAAAATAATTAGTTACAAATAAAAAATATATGTTACAAGACATTTCGCAAATAGGAAAGGTGTTTATAAACGTGCTTAGTTAGTAATTTAATATCCTTTAATTTTAAAAGTCGGCAAAAATATGAAAGTAAAATAAACTGAAGCTTTAGCTTTTATATAATCTGAAAAGATGTTATTAATACATTATGCTTATAAAAACAGTGTGAGTTTATTTTCTTTTAATTTGTAAAGATTGGAATTTAATAATCCAGATTAAAGGATCTGAACATTGTTGCGCCTGCAGCAACGCTTGCATTTTCTCAGACGTGAGACTTGTTGCCTAATAATTTTTCATAAAATATTAACTGAAGTATAATATAATTATTAGTTTTATGTAAAAACAAACTTGATGCAGAAAAGTCAGCAACGAAATTATAAAATTAGTTTTATTTATCTTGTGTTATCATTTTTATATATCTTATTAGTTTTATTAAGCTTTATTAGAAAATAAATAATAAAGCACTCCTGTAGCTATTTACTACAAGTACTGATTTACATGCCAAGAAATTACAACACTTGTAAAAATTTTTTTGAAATTTCTTTCAGAAAATTACGAAATGCTGAGTGATTAATTTTACTTAACGGGATATCTGCATTTTACTTAACGGGATATCTGCAGCCACTAATGCACTACATAGTTTTTTATTAAATTCGATCGATTTACTGGACTCACCGCTCGAATTATTAAGGTACCCCGGTAACAATGTTTGTTTTTTTGATTTCAGGGCAACACACTTTTGATGTCGAACCGTGTTCAGATGTTGTGTCACTTGAAAGCGTTTCGTTGCAGTCACTTTATCGTCGCACACTGTACAATACAACACCTTATCGTCAGTTGTAAGAAGACTGAATTCCTTAACATAACTTCGAAGTGTAACAGACACAGACCGTTTTTCTTTACCCATCTTTACACTCTAAAATTTCAAACTGAAGTGCAGTTTGCAATTTCTGAACTGTCTTAATTGAAAGATTATAAGATTAGTAAACAAAAGTACAGGCAAATTTTTCTACGAACAGGAAGTTGTCAAAGGGTCTTTGGAATTTCCTAATACCTGTTTATCACAATACCGCAGGATGTAAGTATTTAAATTTTTATGGGAAGCTGGCATATGATTGTAGCAACTGAATCCACGGGTGTAAATTTAACTTGATTGACCTGACACATCTAGAGGATGCAGTAATTTTTAAAATCATTGTTGTTAGACAGCACATAAAAATGTAAATATTAGACAGAAAAGCGAACGCAGCAAAAAAAACAAAAGTATTAAAAAGAAGAAAACACTGCAAAGAAATTAGTAAACCTTAAAAAAGTATTTTCAACAGGCAAATAATTACGATAATAGGCACTCCCCCTTAAGAAAGATTAAGATAGACAGAATTGTACACAATTTTTTTTAATTAATTAGAATCTTTAGACAAGTAGTCTTCAATAAAGCTATTGTTTAGTATTTAATTAATACTTAGGAAGTTTTCTTCTTCCTGCTTATGCATGTAGTACAGTGTGTTGCCTAATGACATTAGACCACTTTTTTGTAATGAAAAGATCTAAAATATGTCTATAAACTCTATAACTATATGTCTATAAAAAATATGTATCTAAACTTTAATATAAAAATGGCGAAGAATATTTTCCACATTAAGATAAACAGAATTACCCATAAAATAATTGTTTGTTAATTTGCCAGTACCTAAGTAATTATATCCAGTCGTAATTGATTATATTAAGATTTTATTTTACTTATTGGTTTTCCCCTCGTTATAGTATCCTGGAACACTCATTTCACGTGTTAGCGCTTTTGCTTTGCGTCTAAATAGATTGACACTTTTAGGGCCGGCGTAAGCTTTTGCGGGGGCAGGGTTAAAAAATACGCTTGCCTAAAAAACTTCTAATTTAATTATTTATTATAAACACATTATTACATATTAATATAATAGGATCATAGAGTACCATTATAGTTAATTACGAAGTAGGTACGCGAAGTCTTTATTAACGCATGAGTGTATTTTTTTAAAGCACGAGGGATGAACGAGCGAGTTATTCATTTGCGTCAATGCGCATCGAGTTTTGCACAAAATTTTTTGAAACGAACTTTAATAATAAAAAAACATAATTAACCAAAATCTGTAATACTGTTTCAAATTCAAAGTAAACATAAAACCAAATAGGCAATATCATTCTCTTGTTGCCAATAGATGGCGCTTGCACATTTGTCAGTGTCATATTGGCGATTACTAATCTTTTTTGTGATTTCTAATACCCAAAGGAAAAATAGACATTTTCTAAATTAAATTTTTGGTACAATTAAAAAATTTCTCCAACATTCTTTTACCAACCTGGTGTCATTTTCATGAAAATTGTACGCTGATTCTGAATATGTAACTCATTCTTGGGGCGAAAAAATGCTTAATCTCCATGGCAATAATATAGTTATTTGTGTATCTAGTGCGCGAAATGCTACTTTATTGGTCAAGAATGAAAGTCTTCTGACAAGGCGTAGCCGAGTCACAAACACATTCGCGAGAAAATAAAAAATAGATAGTTTCGTTGTTGCTACGGAAACGAAATTGCTCAAATATGCATAAATCGTATAATGATTTTTCGCTTTAGAGCGAAAAATATTTCGTGCACGTTGTCAAGTAAACAAAACTAATGTGGCATTTTGCATACGGATATTAATGAAAAAATGTCACCATTTCTTGACAGCTGTAAAAAATATATTAAGTTTCTATAATTGCCAAGTTGAACTCAACCCACGGGCAGAGTCGGGTTTAGGTCCGAATGTCAGGCCCGAGTCCGTGCAGGTCTTTAGTACAAACTATATAAACATGTCGATAACAACCACGGCATTATAAGCGGGCACTATCATTTCTAACGCCTCCGCTTAGCGTTAACCTTACTATCGACGACGACGTTACGTTCAAAATAAAATAATGATAAACAACACCCTTAGCAACGCCAATAATTATAAACTATTAACTGATTCATTTTTACTTTCCGTACATATAGGTACTCGTGAAAAATAAATATTAGAACGATAAAATTTACTTTTTTATTATACCACCACCCAGGCCACCGGGAAAGTCTCGGTATCCCGGTGGGTCAGCACGCCCCTATCGGTAGCTTTTTTTTCTTAGTTGCCTTCCTTAAGGTATAGTCGGTGCGTTCATCGATTCATGATTTATCACTTGTATTTTTCTTCTCAGTTGTTGCGTGATTTGGTTTAGTCTGATTTTAGCTATTGGGGCTTTGGTCTGTTGTCACTTTTTTCTAGTTCTTCTTTTTTTTCAACGACTAGTGCCTTGATTTTCTTGGGCTAATTGTAGCTTGCTGTTTTCCTTTTTAAGTTATGGTGTGCTGTTCCATGCAGCTTGTTGAATGTTGACTAGTTTCAGCTTTTTGGTCCAGTTGTTCTTTGTTTCTCAATGTTACGCTCTGCTGAATTCTGCTGCCCAGCTCTTTTCTAAAGGTTTCTCAATCTGTGTACTTCTTGGTAAGTGTTGGGCTACGCTGTTTCTTGTTCACGTTTTCGTTGAATGGAAAGTAAAGTTGAAGGAAAGTTGAGTGGAAAGTATAGGAAAGTAATGTGGAAAGCTCAGATCAAAGTTTGATATTGATGAGGTTTGCTGGAGGCCAAGAAATCAACCAGGTTCGGTATTTTTTTGTGATCTGTGGGCCAGTAGGTTCGCTTTCCCATGCAATTAAGTATATTTGCAGCTTAATATTTTTTTCCATGTGGTCAGTCTTTAGTCCCACATGAATGTATCTTTGTGGGCAGTAGATTGCTGCAATTGTAATCTTTTATCTCTGGCGTATACAGCTGTAGCTTCTATTTCTTCCTTTTCATATTTTGTTACCCACAAAATGGGGATCGCTAATTGGGAAACTGTAACAACTTTTAACCGCAGTTAAATCTGTCGGCTGTCAGCTAACTAGTGTGAAGTCGTGGGTCTCACAAGAGGTCTTCTGTAATGGGCGTTAAGAATTGTCTAATATAGCTCCAGTATTTACCAACAAAATCTGAAAAGAACAACACATTTGCGACTACTACCAATGTGGTCGAGTTTTCCCAATATTGATTCCTCGATTACTGTAAATATAAACCCCAAATACCACACATATAAATAAAAAGTCTTCAAGTGAGATATATATATATATATATATATATATATATATATATATATATATATATATATATATATATATATATATATACAGTGCTTTATTATCATTTAAACAAATTATTAGGTAAAACAATTAAAACAAATCAATCAAATGTGGTTATATTTTAATCAAGGATAATAGCCTTGACAAAAATTAAATGTAAGTTATTAATTCTCATATATAAATTTGAACGGGGTGAGAATTCATGCGAGCGGGACTATTTACTCCAAATCTGACTAAAAGTTCAAATCTCAAAAATAATCAAAAGGGCACAGTAAAATTATCGCGACTACAGGTATATATATATATAGCAAAGCTATATGTATGGTATTCACTCGCAAATATTCCTAATAAAGTAAACTGATAAAATAATATATATGATATAGATACGTAGTTATAAGTGCCACACGCACACTGGGGAAAACCATTTAACACATACAATTATAGTATACAAATATACGGTAAACTTTTACATTTACAATAAAGGATTGTCAAACGTCAATGCTGTTATATAAAGTTGCTACAATGTAAGTGACTCACGATACAGGTGTCTGTTCTTCAAATCTGGATAGGAACGTCACTAACCAGGTTAGGCGTAGCGTGATCGAAGGAGACAATGAAGTAACGGCACATGAGCAAGTAGCTCAGCGTAATGGTCTTTAACAACCCAAATATACTACGTAGTGTATGAAGTTAAAAAGAATAATATAAACAAGAAGGTCAGTAACAAACAAAATCAAATTACCTGAATACATCTAGCAAACATTTAACAAGTACCTTAGATAGACGGCGACTTTCTGAAATAGTTATATCGCTTCCAAATGCGGCTAACGTCGATTAAATATCGAATCCTGTCAAAAGAATTACAGTATAAGAGATTGAACGTAAAGAAAAGCTAAACTACGAACCTCGAAAACGTGTACTTCTAACCTCCAAAAGAACTAGCGGTAAATGACGATACCAATAAAATTGTAAATCATCACCAAAGATTAATTATAAATCTGCACAAATACAATGCAATTCCCATTTCACAACATAAAGGGAAAAATCAATTTAACGGCGATGTCACTAAAACAGTCTTTTATAGAATTTGCTTCACATGAACGACCAAACGAAGTGTCAGTTTTCTTATCAACAGGAAGTTAGTTGCAAACAAAATGGCAACTAAACATAGAGAGAATGCGAAAATCCCTAAACGCTACGAAATTAGCACGTAACAATTTGCTTATTTCATAGTGTGGAAGTGTTATATTCTTTAAATTTTAAATATGATCTTTTGTTAGATGTGTCTATGATATAAGACATATATTTATTTTTGCGTATCCAGGAATATCCGTAGTTCGTTTTGAATTTTGATGTTGTTGGATGCCGTTGGCAGTCTGGAATTCTGTCTGAGATTTTCTCTAGCATCTTTTCTTGCTTCTCGAACTTTTTTGTTGTTCAAATATTTCCATCAGATTTTGAAGTAGTTGGTTTTGTCGACACATCTTCCTTCTGCAAGCTTTCTTCCTTTTGTTTAGTCTTTGGCAGAACTGGGAATGCTTTTGGGTCCCATTTACATGGCCGTTTATTTTCTACTTTCCGTTCTGTTATTTTGTTTTGTTTATTTTATTTCTCAATTTTCTTCACATCCTCTATAGCTGACTGGGTATGCTTCTCCCGCAGTTGGCACCGTTTGGCTACATGTTTTCATTCATTTTACATTCTTTCATGTTTGACAGCACAATTGATACACCTTGGTTCTCTATTGCAGAAAGTCTGGGTGTGTCCATAGCTTTGGCATATCACTTGGAATTTTCTTAGTGGTTCTACTTCAACTTTTATACTTAGCACCCCTTTTATCACGTATATTCTCTTAACGTCTTCACTCTTGAAGTTTTTTATTTTCTTTTTTGAATACTAACTGCTTTCATTATCTTATAACCTTGACGATATAAATCATCTACAATATTCTCCTGGGTAGACGTAGTGTGTAGTTTATTTGACATTACTTCGATGCTTCTTATTTGTTTATTTTCATACGAGTGCCAGAGGCAGGTAGTTCGTTAGCCTTCTGTATTCTTCTACACTGTCAACGTTTAATTTTATCTGTTCATTTATCATAACCGCTTTAAATTCAAACTGCTTTGCTTTTAATTGAAGTTGTAAGATTTGTGTGTTTGACTTGGCTCAAAATTATTGTGGTGGTTTTGGTGCCTTGATTGGTTCCTTGTTCTGCGGCTGAAGGCTTTGTTGCTGTTGGTGAGGTGACGTTTACTGGGATGAATTTATTTTTCTTTTTGTTTTATTCTTTTCTCTACTTACTCATCCATCACGTTTATCTACTGAGTTCTTCCTCATCGATAGCATTTCTTCTCTCTAGACTTTTGATTTGTAAAACCTTACTATCTCGAGATTTATTTTCAATTCCTATTGCAACGTTCTTTTTAAAATAATAACCAAAATGCTGTTTAAAACGTCTATTAATAAAGAAAAGATTATTTACAATGCACTTAATTAAAACACTATAACTATAAACTATTTAACAAACTAAAGCATTTAAATAAATGCTAGTATTTACAAATTTATATGAGAACTATTTATATAAAAACTATTTATGTAATAATTGTTAACTAATTATTCAGAGTACATTTCACTATGCCGGTCAAGCATTAACTGAACTCCTTCTACTCGCGATCTCAATTTATATCTTTCATACGATGACTCATACATCTAGAATGTTCGATGACGTGTTGATGAGTCATACACGCAGCTGCCGATAAGTCACGTCGATAAGGCGTGTCGATGAGTCATACTTGCACGTGTTATTGATGAGTCATACAGTTGATGACTCATACATCTAGAATGTTTGATGACGTCAGATGTGGGTTTACTATTCGTTACACTATATTTGTTGCTGTAAATTACAAACAGTTTGTTCTAATTCTAATGTAGATTTTTTCGCGATTTGCCATGTATTATACAAGTTTTGCGCATTTTGAATTTTAGTTTGATTTTCCTGAGCGAGGAATTGATTTCAAAGCCTTAGCTGGCGTCGGAGGTCGGTGATAGCTCATTTAATTTGAACTATTATATGTATATGAACTAGTCCATTACTTTTCGACCAAAGTCTGCACACGTACATCTGTAAAAGATCTATGTTAAAGTACTTTACAAGAAATGAAAATCCCCAGACTGTCAGCCCCCAACATTGCTCCTCGCGCCTAGATACAGCATTCTAAAAGTTAAAAATAGGTTGATTTTTGGCTTTTTTTAATTGTTTTTCTCCGTCCCATTTGTACCAAATGACTTGATCCAGATATCATTTTTCTCTTTTTTATTGTAATTTACGAAAATTATTTTTTTCTAGTTGTTGCCTCTAAGCTTCTCAAAACTTGACACTAAAATGTAAGGTCGTGTTTTTGTCGAAAATATTACATCAAAAATGTTTCTACCTTAGCTCATTTTTTTGCCTTTTCATCCTCCTTCCAAATATTGATTTCGCCAAAGTGGGCCGAAGTTACGCGTATTTGAATGATTACGCGTATTTTTCTCTGAAAAATGTGATTTTTGTAACTTTTTTTTTGTCAAAATTTATTTGCACCAAATTTAGAGGAAAAGTTCTCTATATGTGACGTCTTAAGTAAAACCAATCTTCTATAGATGTTCGAAGAATATTACTTTTGAATATCCATAGAGTAATCTCTTAGCAAATATGAAATGAATAATAATGGAATATTCGAATATTCTGTGAATATACTATACGAATGTTCTTGAGGAATAATTTCTATTAAATATTCATAGATGCTATATTCAAATGTACATCGAATATACATATTGAACTATTATATGAATATTTTTGAATATTCAATTTACATTCCGTTAACATTATTCACAAATATTCTTGACAGGGCTACAAGAAATATTCTTAGAATGTTTTGATGAGGAATAATTTTATTGAATATTCGTAGAATATTATTTTCATTTGTAGATCGAAAATACATATTGAAATATATGAATATTTTTGAACAGTCTATATACATTCCGTGAATATGATACATGAATATTTTTGGCAGTTTTACAAGAAATATTGTTAGAATGTTTTCTTTATGAATAATCATTTTTGAATGTTCTTAGAATATTTATTTCAGATATATACGTATATATGTAAAAAAACGAACTTACACACTTACCATCTACACATCTCTACAGACATAAAAATGTTTCTTCTAATGAAATAAATATTATTTTTTCCAAATAAATTATGTATTTGTATATACTCGAATAAATATTGACACAAAATGAAGAAATAATATTTACGGGCATACGTATATACTCAAGGTAAATAGACCCAATATTCGTCAAAAGTAAGTAACATTTCTCTGATCAGCAATTCGATTTGCTCCAACAGAGAAAATCAAATCATCTTATGGAGAGCAGTAAATGCTTGGTCTGTGAAAATGAATGTTTATTTTGAAAGTGTCACAGTTTTCGTTGAAGAAAACTAAATGTTGTGTTTGAGAAATTTTTGTCTCTCCTGATATTTACAGAGTTTCAGATAGAGGAGAATAAACATTCCATGTGAATAAATGAATATTTCTTTGGAATATATGTTGTTTTCTGTTTGAATATTTAACAGCCCCAATATACTCCAATTGAATGTAT
Source organism: Agrypnus murinus (assembly GCA_929113105.1). Lineage (NCBI taxonomy): Eukaryota > Metazoa > Arthropoda > Insecta > Coleoptera > Elateridae > Agrypnus > Agrypnus murinus. The sequence goes on from OV816023.1 coordinate 95,900,754, forward strand.
TGCTTGTTTGATTCATGAATCACGTATATACAATTGGAACACTGAGTTACTTCTTCTGAGGTTCAGGGATGATCAAAATAAATCAACCATACTCTTTTAGAAAGAGTAAAATGATAGAGTAAAAAATACTTATTTTTACTCAATGAATACGAAAAAATTACAATGAATTGCAGACCGATTTAAAGGGATTTTGAAAATTACGGTTATAGGTGGTGCCTTTCTATGAGCTTCGATAATATAATTAAAATCTTCTAAAATGATGAAAAATTTCAAAATCGCTTTAAATCGGCCTGTAATTTTTTTTTCGTATTTATGAAGTAAAAATAAACACTTTTACTCTTATTATTTTTTTTCTACTGACGCCATTTTCGATGAAAAAACTTTCAAAAAATGGCAAATTGTTTTTCTCAATTTTGCTCGAAATTGAAGCACTCTAGGAAAACGCAGTGGACAAAATGTATGTATTCTTTGACGAAGAAAGCGATGCCGTTAAAAAAAGCTTTAAAAAACATTCCTTTTTCTAATTTTCCTAACTTAAAAATTTTTTTGGAAGTGCATACATTTTATCCTCTTTTAGGGGTCAAATATAAATTTTTTCATGTAGGAGACATGTAACAATCGAAAGTAGAGGTTTCAAGCTTTAAAATGAGCCCCTGCTGGCCTTTATAAGTTGCGCCAATTTTTGGATCTAACCTGTAGTTGAGTTCAGAAAGAATGACCCACGTATTTAAATTTTAAAAGCTAATACAATTGTAAAAAATCAATAAAAAAACTAAATATACAATGATAAAGTACACGATAATTACAAAGTCCAAATAATCTGTGCCGTAAGGTCTTTCACTCTAAAATTACAAACTAAGCTCTATTCTAAAAACAAAATTGAACTAGTCTTTCCAGGCGACTTTACTAATTGCTAAAGCTCTGTACTAATTACTTTTTTAATACACTCACACTCTAAATAATTATCACAAAGAAAAACCAGTTTCCTATTGTCATAATAAGATTTACAAATTTTACATAAAATATCTAAAAATCAAACTGTTAAACCAATTCTGGAATTGTTAATTTTTAATGTCAAATTCACTTCTTGAAGTACGTAGCACTTAAATTCATTTTAATACACAAAAAAATTTATAAATTATTAAAACAAATACGTAAAAAATGTAATGGCTCGTCTATCTCTTACAGTAAAAAGCTTCAAAAAAGCACTACAGAATTAATTTTGTTTGGTTTTATGTGCAGTTAAGTATTTATTAAGAAAAACTTGTTATTATAAATTATATTTCGTTTATCTCATTATTCGAATATTTCCCAGCTTCCGTTACTACCCATAATCAATAATTTTTTATGGTTTAATGCAAATTCTTTATTCAACTCATAATACAGAAAAGTACCTAGATTTCATTCACGTCTTTAAATCTTACGGAAACAGTGTCGTAACAAGTTGCATTTCTTTCATTTTCTGTAGCTATGAATAACAATGTTAGGAGGGTATTGAAGATATACAGATAACTTTGTATGCAATTTCTAACCTATATGCAAATGTAGTAGGTTGGAATTATGTCAATAAGTCAAGTAGTAATAAAATACAAAAGAACTTGCGGATATAAGCCGTTTAATGTTACTTGAATAAATTGATCAGCGCCAATAGTAGGTACTAAAGTAAATTATGTAATAATCTTAATAAGTAGATATTAAACAGGATGCAGTTATTTTTATCTATGCCCTTTAATTTATAAATTACTGCTTACATATTCTTAATTAAAAACTGACATTTAATAAGATGGTTTTAGTAAGAGGGAAACATTACTTGTTATTTGATTATTATTACTGTAAGATGCAGATTTGTCAATGAGTAAAAACGACGATCGTATAACCAACAAATCAGCAACTTGCATTTTTTTTGTCTTATACGATCATACACAAATATAACACAAACCTATAAGCTGTTCTTTAGATCTCGTTTACACCAATAGCTTACTCTGCTTAATTCATTCATCAAAACTCTGCCCTTATCTCTAATACACATTCTCGCGACCTATACATAATATTCATTCATCTAAAGATCATATAGAGATAATATCTAGCTTGCTGCAACTAATGCCCTTGCAGTAGGCGCTCATCGAACTACTACACAATGGGGCTGGAATCACTCAACAACCCCGGCTGAAAACACTCAACAGCCCCGGCCGGACTCACTCAACGGCTTCACGCTGATCTCACTCAACCGCGTTGATGACGGACTCACTCAATGTCATCGACTAGACCACCCACGCTGGGTAACGAGGACTCTCTGAACTCGCACCATTCTGGATGTGGACCACTCATGGATTGGAATTACTCAACAACCCTCTACACCTGTCTATGGGCTGCCACTGCCGGCAAGATATTCAACTGGTCTGCCTCGATTGAAGAGGAATCACTCAACTCAACCATCGTCGTTCTCGTGGAGGGATTACCACTAACCCCACTGAGCCAGGAATGACTCGACTGTAACTTCCACGAAAAACTCATTTATTCGACCACTAACTAAGTTTCTCAATACATATTGTTGTGATATAGGCATCTCGCAATACATGTATGCACGATGTGTTGCCTATCTTCCAGGCGAAAGAATTTCACAACATTTTTATTTAAAAAACAATAGAATTTTACATTAAATATGTTGAAGATACACACTACACCACTGTGAGGTGTTTAGGGATAAATTTTTAACAGATTCTTCACTTGAATTTCACAAACTCAATTTCATGGTGGACGATCCTATGTCGTTGGTTGATATTTTGACATTTAGATATTTTGAAGCCATTTTATGGCATGTTTTCATCTGAAGATTATTAAAGGCATAGGTGAGAGGGTATTCACAAGTATTTATTACTTTACATACAGTTTTTATTATTGAATTTCAAGAAAGTGTTCTAGTCCTTTGACGATTCATAATTCTCCATATTAAATGGATATTTTTCAATGTTATTGGAATTTCTAAATAAAATATTTTACTGCAATATTGTTAACCAAGTTTTAGGGTGCATTTGACACTAGAATGTTAAAGTGGGAAACTTTGTATAGAGAAGATTTATGCCTTTGAAATCCCAAAATTGTAACGTTTCAGCAGGGTCTGCTAGAATGATAAATTTAGTTTATATTCATAATTTTGGTGTCAAATCTTATGTAATTTTTGTTTAATAGGATCTTAGGATTAATTTTGTGGTAAGAAAAGGATGTAGCAAAATGTTAAAATGTTTTTATTTGAATTTTTGTGAAGTAATGTTTGTCAGAAAATTCAAGATGATAGTCAATGAATCCTAACTCTAAATTTGCATTTTAATAGCAGTGTTAGGTACCAAAATTAAGGAAACATTTTCCTATTAACATTTATTTAAACAATTAATTTAATTTTTTATCAACAATTTGGTTAGAAAGGTTTTTGGTAAGAAAGATGTTGTTTTGTTTCTAGTTAGAAACCAGACTAATCTAGTTCCGAACTAGGAAAATCACTAGCAATTCACAATTGTTATCCAATTATTATAAAAACAGCACGAAAATTTGGTTGCTCTCTCTTGAATTTTCATACAGAGCAGAAGTCATGTCAGTTTGTACGTTATTTTGATAAAGTTTCGAGGTTATGTTGGTAGATTTTATGTCATTTAAATGTCAACAAAGTGAGGTTATGACAAATGTCATCTTGTTTTAATTTTTTTATAAGTTCTTAATAATTTGATTAATAATAATTATAATGAACAATCAAAGTGAACTTAAAGTGAAATAAACGAAAGTGCAGTGTTTAAATCTGGTATTAAGACTGTTATTATTATTTGGAGAAATGTTTCAAAATTTATTTTGTATGGAACGAATTAAAGGAAGGTAATGGAATCTTGTTGCAAATAACCGAATTATTTTATGTACTCACGTCATGGAAGATACATGTTGCACCTTTAATAATCATAATTATCTTCAACAATCACAAATAAAATCCATTTAAAGGATTGCATGGAATGTGAACATGTTATCAACAAATAAGCAGGTAATTTTACCAACTATAATAGGAATCTGCTAACATTCAAGTTAGGGTGATTAACTTTCTTGTATGGCGCCAAATAATTTTAAAATTTAAAATAATTTTTAATTTTTTTTATTAATAGTAATTTAAGATTGTTGGATTGATCAAATAAGAATTAAAAAGAGCAAAGAGAATTAGAATGTCTCTTAATTCTTATTTTGTTAAATCTATTTGACACCGAGATTTAATTTGATTTTCTTTAATTTTAATTTTGAATTTTAATAGTTGTTTTCTTTTCTCTTTGTGGAATTTTAAATTTTTATTTCTTTTCTGTGTTAATAAATAAAATTATTCATTTAAATGTTTAAAAATAAATTTATTTTTGTATTTATTTGTCTGGTCCATTAACAACGTTTTACAGATATAATTTAAATAGCTTCCTAATTAATTAGCGACCCGCCTGATTTCGTCTCATGCATTTATGGAACTTGTTTTCCAGTTTAGAAATTATAGCCGGAGAATTTTTTTTATAAAGGTAAGTGATATTTAGTTGTGTATATTTTCCTAATGATTTATTATTTCATAATAAATCATTAGTCACCACAGAATCTCAGAAGCTCTAATAAAGATTCATGTTAAACATTGTAAGGCATCTAGATACATCACCCTCTAATTATTACAAGATTTAAAATATAATCAAACACAATCTAAATGCTTCTATAATACGTATATTTTTGACAGAGCATCCTTGCAAGCATGATACTTAGTGAGAACAACTCACCCTTTTAATTCCTAATTTAATTGCTCACCACCTCCACTAAATTAACTCACACTGAACTTTACTGACCTAACTGAACTTTCCCAATATTAACAGAAAACTAATTGTTTTACTTCGAACATGAAACATTTATAATATTTTTGTGGTAACTGCTCTGATGATATCATCAACTACTTGATGATGGATTATTTCATTTTTAAAAGAACTATTCAATAAATCTTAATACTGACCCATATTTCTTTTTATTAAAACATTAACATAGTTACACATCATTACCTAATTTATTTATAACTAACTAATTTATTGTAAATGCTAATATTACTAAAACAACAAACAACAATAATTCTACATTATGAAATGTCTACTACTCTGATACAAATAAGATTGTAGTGAAATTTAACCTATAAAGCTTTACAATTTACAAACTGAAGCACTATGCATCAATACTTTGAACTTGAATCACTTATTTTGAAAATATAAATCTAGGGCACCTTAAAACTCAAGTGATCCACTAATAAGCAGGTTAGATATCACCTAAAGGCGCCTACTCAGTAGGGCGTTAATGTTCTATAAACCAATAGAGATTTTCGTAGCATCCCACTCTGCAACAGCGATGACCTTTAGATCACAATCCATATTTTTGTTGAAAACGATCGTTCACACAATTTTCTACGGATAAAACATTTAGAGCATTAACAACGCTAGTCGTCTCAATATATAACTGTCATATAAGGCTGAATCCACTCTTTCGCATGAGACAAGAGAGAATCTTTTTCCTCATGTCATTTTCATTTTACTCGCTACAGCCGCTATTTACTCAAGTCCAGTTCAATAGAAACATATTCAATCTAAATATAAAGATAAAAACGGACTATTTGTATATATAAGAACAAACCATTCGAAAACATAACAAAATACAAAGCACAAACAAAAATAATTGCAATGTGTATCCAAGCTGATTACATATGTACATGACATCAGTGTCGAGCGCAGCCAATGACTTCTTATTCCCTTTAGCAAGATCTTTCTGAGTGCACCTGCTTGGAAGTATTTGTGCATGAGAGAAGGCGGTTCATAGTTTGGATTTCTCCACAGGCACAGATGTCCGGACTATCAAGGTAGACACATTTCTTCATGCTGATTTTGCACTTGTTAATTTTGAAGACGATTGAGGCTTTTTCAGATTCACCACTTGTGCTCTGTCCTTGGCGGTACGACTTCGTTAGATTCCACCCTGAATAGATTGTAAGGTGTTGCTTGCCACATCTCTCATATTTATTCTTTTGGAATATGATTGGCTGTCAGGTGACTGAACGGTGGAAAGAAACCTTTCTCTAAATTTAAGTCTGTTTGGTCATATAATGGGTGTAGAGCAGCGTTTCCCAACCGCCGGTCCCAGGACCGGTGCCGGCCTGTCACGAATTGTTGCCGGCCGCAGGGAAATAACAGTATTTTTTCAAGATTTTACTGAAATATTTCTAATAAGGAAGATCTCTCATTTTAGAATTTTATGCTGGAACCGGAAGAATTTTCGTTTTGCTCCCCGATTAACACGTCCGCGAAAAATCAAAATCCAGGAGGCGAGGACGTTTCGCGATTTCGCGGGGCGGCAAAGGTGCTCCGATCCGCCGTTTTTCGTGTGTCGGTGCGTTTCCATCTCAGATTCTCGGTCGTCTCCCAATCGCTTCTGCCCGAAAGTTTTTTTGCCTACACTCTTCTGGGGGCGGGGGTCATTGGGATTCTTGTGGACGATCAAACATGGGTTGGCGGCATTCGATGTCACGCGGGCTGATATAAGTAGTGTGCCTATTGGTTTTTCCGTATCTCTACCCACCTCCAATGTAGGGGGCGGCGAGTGTCGAAATTTGACCCCTCTTCGGGAGGCGGTAACTCGAAAGCTATAGGAGCCAAGACGACTACCTCGGCATCAAACGACAATCAATCTCAAAGTGTTTAAAAAACTTCTCTTCAAATCTTCAAATGCCGTGCAAAACCATAAGAAAAAAGTTACAGCCGAAAAGCTTTTGATTTGATCTTCACCCGAGAATCGTTCTAAAGTAATATCGCCGCCACCAGCCTAATCGTACTTAACTGTAAACCACTTCTTGCGTCGTTTGAGCCCATTCTCGACTTCGGCGCCGCTCCCTGTCCAGATATCTCGTTATGGTTCTGAACGATGGACCGCCGTATGTGTCTGGGAGATATGGTTTTCGGCGCCGCTCCCTCCGTCATTCTCGCACCTTCCAAAAAAAAATTCCGGTCGCTCTGATGGTAACCGTCGACTTCGGTCCAATCCCCGTTTTGGTCGTTCGTGGTTTGGTATACGGGAAGCGGATGAGGTATCAGAACCGACTTTTGTTATTGTAAAGAATGGATAGTTATTTATTTCAAATTGTCCTTGTACAATGTAAAAAATTATTTATTATTATATGATTTATTTTGCGGCATCTTTTCTTTAATTTTTTACCTTACCGGTCTGCAAAGAAATACTACGTCGTTTGGCGGTCCGCGAACGAAAAAGGTTGGGAACCGCTGGTGTAGAGGATCATCCAACTTCTCGTCTAATACGTGAATGCCACTTAATAGATATAGTTGTGACGGTGTGCGCTTCAGACTTCCATGATTAATCCGCGTGTTTGATTTAAACACGACGAGCTTCGAACACGTGACAGAACACCTGACAGAACACGTGAGCTTCCTTAAGAGGTTATTCCTGGTGGAGACTTTAGCTTTTGCCCGGACAGAGTAACAAGAGATGAAGTCGAGTTGTTCTTGACACAGTGGCGTGTTCAGGGAATTTTGATAGGCAGGTTTTAGATGTAGATAAATGCGCCTCTATGTTTCGTAAATTTTATTAGGAAAAAATAAAAATTAGATCCCTCAAACCTGAATGAATTCGGTTGATGAATTAAACATATTCCCATGAATATCTTCATGAATATTCAATCACCTGTCCAAAATTGGACCATTGAATCACACAAAAAATTATTAAAAATTATAACTTCATAATAATAATAGTCCCCTTTCACAGTGTATAGCAGGATAGGCTGCCATCACTCGAGCCGTTCGGTACCTAAGGGTGGTAAAGTGGCTAGCTTTACCTACCGACCGCCTATTAATACCCCAGGAAATTATTTCCCAGGTACTCATTTCCAAAAGCTGTGTCAACCTGGAAGCCTTAGATATTTTAAAAATTCCAATATATCATCCCTGGGATTCGAACCAAGCTCCTCAAGATTGTCAAGTGCCATACCCACTGAGCTGCCATGGTTTCAAATTGTATACTTTCTTGTTTTTATTTTAGAAGGGTTATGCACCAAGTTGATGAAATACTTCTTCCATTATCTGACTGGACGGCTAAAGTAAGGCTATCAAATGTTTCGATTTAGAAAAGACAATTCCTTTTATTAACATACATTATGTAGCTGTAAGTTTCTGGACTATTGGCAGGTATTCAGAAATAATATTTTTTCTTTCAAAGTTCCATTTTATGGGGTGACAACCCAGTCATAAAAAAGCCACCCTAGGAATTATCGCATTCTGTCTGCCTATCTCTAATACTTATAACTTGTAATCCGTTTAAAATTTAATTGTGTCATGATATTTCTTAGACTTTTAGTTTCATTCTCTAATTTTTTCAACTTTCAGCCGATTTATACTATAGACGCCGTTTCACCTCCTAAGGTACCTAATTCATTGGGTATATTTGTCCACTTTCTGGGTGACAACCCGATCAATTTAGAAAAATAAGTGATACTATGACCTAATTTTTGTCAACGTGCCTGTTTGTAACGCTCATAACTCGAAAATCCGTAACCGTCGTTGATTAAAAAATTGCCAGAAAGCATAGCAAAAGAAAAAACACCACAATGGAAGAAATACCGCAAATGGATTTAAAAGGCCAAGATGAATGTTTGGAATCTGCGACGATTGGTGACCGAAATCAACATGGAGGTAAGGCTAAAGTTTAGGGAAGAGTTAAGCTTAGAGTTAGGCAAGATATTAGGTAAAACATTAGGTTGTGTTTTTGTGTGATTTTGTCCTTGTTTACGTTGTTATTAGATATGTTTAGTTTTCGATGTTTTTTCTGCGATATTCTGTGCTGTGATGTTTAGATTTGATATGTTCAGATTTCGACCCTTTGAAAATGGTTTAAGATATGTAAAGTCATGTTCCTTACTTAAGTTAGTTAGAAACATGGAGGGGAGAATAGGTACTTTGAGTTCCATTTTCTTATCAGTTAGACCACGTGATCCTGATTGCTCAGCCACCGTAGGTACTGCGGGGTGCAGATTGTAAAACCTGATTCACAGGATTGCCATCCCCGCCCCGTGCATGCAGCAAGGTAATGTGTTATTTTTAGGTTTTCTCACAGTGATATTTTTGAAACAAAATTGCATTTCGGAGCCTGCTAAAGGACGGTAAGGTACCACAAATTCTCCAATTTTACGAATTGAAACTAAAAATGACAAAGGGATATTAAAAACAAAAATAAATCATTTTAAGTACGTTTTTAAATATTTTACAAACAAAATGTATGTTTTGCATATTATTAGTAGTTCCCACAGTAGCGTATCTTGCGTAGGAACTACTACCGATTAAATTTTTGATAACTATAATAGAAATGTTAACCGCTATCTTTTAAAAACAAACAACTGATTATTCACGGCCAACTAGCGTACAATTAACCAAAAACGAACAATTAGTCATTAAGAATTTAAGTACGTTACTAATTGACAGTTTTATAATATGTACTTACGTTTTGATTTAGAAAAAAGAGGTCAAAAGATAAAAATGCCTACTATTGATACACCTACCACTAGTGGCCCGTGAGATAAAACTTAATGGTCTGTAAATATATCTATAAAGTTTTAAATTGTCCAGACTCAATAATTATTCAAAAAATGGGTTTCGCTTTAATAGCTGTTAGTGGTGCCCAAAAAAACCCGAAAAGAATTTAGGATAATATAATTGCTTCAAATAACGCTACATTCTGGATAGAACTGCGGCCTAGGGGGGTATCTCCTAAGATTTGCTTAAAATATCATTTTATTGCTTCTAAATTCAGAAAAATATATATTTTATCTTGTTGGGATTCGAGAATTGTCAGCTTCCAAGGCTACAACCAAAGTACAAAATTTCAAAAACTTTATGTGTCAGAAATTCAGTTTCTCAGAGTTTCGCGGCTTTTTAGAATGCCACAAAGAACAAAGGCTTTAAATTTAGGAGTTTCAGAATCTCAACTCTAGCTGTTAAAGTTCTAAACTTACACTTACAGGTTTCATAAATGTTTCAAAGATAGTGAGAAGTTAGCTGTCACGTAAAATCAATTTTTTTTAAATTACAGATTTAGATATTCAAAAATCTCGAAAGGAATTTCAAGCTCTATAGTTACAGTGTAAGCTTTCATGACGACAAACATTGAAACATTGAAATCTCCAAGTTTTAAAGTTTCAAGGATTTAAGTTTAGAATTGTAACCAAATCCAAAAATTCCAGTATCAGTTATCAAGGTTGTGCAGTTTCAATGCTCCAAGACTTCTGAATATCATGGTTTTAGTCCGTTTTAACATGTGCATCTGTTGAAGTTGTGAAATGATGGATTTATTCTATCAATTTGTAACTTTTCAAAGAACTTTTCTCTTTTGTTTTATGCCAAAATTGTCACTAATCAAGACTACTAGCCTCACAATTATGCAACTTCCTAATTTCAACAAGCTTGCCTCACTTATCATGCAATTACTTCATTCTCTCAAAGAAGAACGACAAACAGAGCCGCCTAAGCTATTTTTTTAATTTTCTGAATAAAAGTAAGTCAGACATAGCCAGATTTGGACTATACGGTGGATGGTACGGTTCAGAAAAGTAACACTTGTAGAGGACGATTGTTTTGTTAGCTTTGGGAAGGCATTTCCATGACGAAAACTAGGACATCTTTTGATCGATAGCATTACGCAAATCTTTTAACGTGTTGTCGTAAATGACCGCAGTTATTTAAGCATGTATTCAGTGAGAATAACTCTTGCTTGGTTTGAAAAGATAATAGCCTTGCTTCCCAGCTGAAGACTAGGTGCAGACCTTTTTTTGCTAAATAAGACCCCTTATGGAATCATGACATAGATTCAATTTTCTTCTGTGAGGCCCAAGGAAACACGAAATCTTAGAGAACAACTCAGTGTCTGCCTTCAAAATTGCGTATGGTTTAGGGAAATCTGCTGTCTACGCAGTTTCTGCTGGGAAGTAAGTAACTCTCTGTTGAGTTGCTGGTAGCCTTAGAAACCGCCTTAACATTGATAAACTAACGCACCGGTCGTGCTATTTATACTACAAGTGGGCTACTAGAATCCAGAGCCATCCATCTGGGGTCTTCGGGTGTAAGGAGAGTAGTGGAAAAATAGTTCCGAGATTTCACGGAAGATTTCTCTAGGTAGTAGGTACACTTCAGCCTATGATACACTTGCTACTAGTTAATATTTATTACACGTATATACGTCTCTGTGACGGGGCGGGATGCGAGTTCGGTTTGATAAGATCATGCGTACTAATTCGCATCCCGTCTTTATTCTCTTTTATTTTTCTTCTGGGGGGGGGGCAGTTGCTCCCTCCTGCCTCTTGCTGGATACGTGCTTCTCAGAATGTTAAGCCTACATGTATGACACCATCTTACGAACGAAATACTGAACAAGTCAATTTTGACACACAATTAGCAAGAGGTAGCCACTGTTTGATGTAACTGGACAATGCTTATCAAATGTTTTTGTCATGGCTAGATAGATAACTTTGTAGTTCCACTCGTATTTTTCCGTGAACAACTACACAACTTTGCAGTTAATAAAGGTTCACTTTTGACAATCAGCTTGTATGAACAATGACTACGAAAGTATATCTGGAATAATCATTAAGACGGAGAGAGATCGTAATTAAACCGATATTCTAGTTACACCAGTTGTTAACACTTATGACGGTATTGCATAAAAATAGCGATGAGAGAGAGAGAGGGAATCTAAAGAAATCTCTGTTAAAAGAATACAAATAAACAATAAGTTTTAATATTAATATATAACTCCATAATCATGAAATAAATAAAACAGATTAGTAAAAGTTTCACAAGATTAATATAATCTACCTGACAATTGTTTCGACAGCTAAGCTGTCATTATCAAAAGTAATATAAATATAAACAAACACTTCGCTAAGGTAAATACAAAAAATAGATAACTAGATAAAAATAATAAAAATATCTAACACTTCTAGTAACGGAGAATTACTGAGCTTAATCTGTTCATTCATTAAATATACCCTGAGTTTGTGTTTGTATATCTCGAAAGCTTCTAAAATGTCCAATTTTCGTTTGTTATGACAAAAACGTAGGAATTTCATATTATTTTGGCAAGTCATTGTATGATTCTGTTCTAGAGCTGTTAGCTAACATGCTTATGGATAACTTAGAAAATCAAATATTTGAATTAAAACACATTAGAAACTGAACAAACGAAGTTTGTTAACTTTTTGGACTTAACTATTAAGCCACAAAGCACATAAAGTAGCATCTTACAGATCCTTAATACACAGAGTTTAAATTATTCCACTTACGCAGTCAGATTTTAGCAATAAGACTTCAACTATGAACATGATTGACACTTTAGTTGTATAAAAAAAATTATAGGTTATACAGTAGAGCTTCCGCTATTCCGAACTAATTGGGACTGAACACTGTTCGGTTTAGCGGGAATTCGGAATAGGCTGATTTCATGAATAATATCAACGTATATTGACTTGTTAAGGCGTAAATTAAGTGCGGGAACATTACTAGTGTCAACTCTATACAGCGTTGATGAGCTAGTGGTGAACGAGCCTACGAATGTACGTTTTTTCACGAACGTCTTTTTAATTTATCCTGTTTTTAAGTTAAAAAATCAGTATTTTTCTGAACTCTGTTGTTCGGAATAGGCGGATTTTCGGAATAGCGGGGTTCGGAATAGCGGGGACTCTACTGTATATGAAATGGAGCATTTACCGTTTGAATTGTTCTTTTTGTAGTTTAGTATATATTGGACAAACACTTTGGAATTTTGAGATAAGGTATAAAGAGCACGTGCGGTATTACAGAAACAATCTATCAATAAATCTAATTACGCCAAACACCATTTAGAACAGAATCACACAATGACTCCCCAAAATAATATTAAATTTCTACATTTTTGTAATAACAAAACGCAAATTAGACATTTTAGAAGCTTTTGAGATATATAAACACAAACTCAGGGTACCTTTAATGAATGAACAGATTGAGTTCAGTAATTCTCCGTTACTGCAATAGTTCGATATTTAATTTTTATTATTTTTACCTTAGCGACGTGGTTGTTTATATCTATATTGCCTTTGATAATTACAACTTAGCTGTCGAAACAATAGTCAGGTAGATTATAATAATCTTGTGAAATTTTTACTAATCTGTTTTATTTATTTAAAAAGGTTGAATGCAAGAAGAAATATTATTATGTATAATAAAATTATATGCTAAACAACAGTTGCTAACTTTAGTTTATGAAATCATTAGGAAGTGCATACAGATTTATGAAAATGGAAATTAATTTCTTATTACGGTTTAGTACATTACTTATACATACCATCTACATAAGTCGGCTTTTTAAATCATCAAATGGTTATAAGTAGGCTCTGCTTAATTCCCGGTTTATCTCCATTATCCTAAAATACTGTATTAGCTGATTCAACATGAAAGCGCTTCTGTACCATCTTTGTAAATATTTTCTCTTTTTTCTTTGGGAACTTGAAAGCATAGCTCGTTTTCATTTAGTTTTCACAAAGAGATTTCTAACTACGGGTAGTGTGGTGGTTACCTTTATAGTAACAAGAAGGTATGTAGAAGCGCATCTGTCAAATTAATAATAAATTAGTGCAAATAATTTAATCAATAGCTTTATACATAGCGGGAAGGCTTGGTCTATTTTTACATACGAGTCCGATGTTCACTCTCAGCAATTAACTAAATATTAAATTTAAAAGTAACAGCAATTTTGTAAATTACTACCGAAGGACTTACAGAATCCTAAAGGAACAAATTTTAATGGTAGACATACTATAAGCAAAATGTTATAACAAAATGTTAAAAATCAAAACAGACAAGTGCGGTTAATCAAATCTCATAAAGCAACTGAAATTATAAGTCTGAGAAAAACGGGCCGGCGGTGGACGAGTGGTGTCAGGCATCACTCGTGTTCCAAGGGTCGTGGGTTCGAATCCCACTTGGGCGACGGGATTTTTCTAATTGGAAAATCCCGCCACCTCAACTATGGATGTGTGCATTCGTGTTGCATGTTAGATGGGGGACAGATTAGCTGTTGGTTCCCCCGTAGTGTAGGCGTAAAAAAAGTTAGAACAAGGTTGTACTGCTCGTTGCGCGCCATGTTCAACGTTAAATACTGCTTGGCATTTTAGAAAATTAATTTGTTAATATAAACTTTGAAACCCAGAAAGTGGAGTTCAACAAGCAGTCAAACACAAATATAAATACGTCTTATTACTGCAGTAAAACACTAGAGTTCATTTCATTTTTTTCATGCGCATATCAAAAAACACTGTTTAACAGTAAAAATAGTTAGGAAAAAACTGAATTGATTAATCGGTATCTTTGAGTCTTAATTATAAAAATTTTCTTGTGATGTAAAAAAAGCTTCAGTACAGATTAATTGCCTGGAGTAGTTTGGAATTAAATTAAATTCTGCATTAGCAATGCACAAATGTTTGATATGGACCATTTTATTTCACCTAATCCCGCTTCTATTCTTTCCAGTATGCCTTCTTTAATTAACACCTACTGTCCAGTTTTTATATCTTACAGATAGATTATCTGGATCCCATGACCTAAATGTTAGGGTCGTAAGTAGAGGTGAGCTAAATGAGCTAAGCTAAGCTAAGTAAGTTAAGGAGATAAGTGTACTTGAGAAACTGTAAATCACTGAGAAATATGATTTCTGAAACTGTCAACATCTTATCCCTTACAATTCTCGACTAGAAACTCTAAGCCTTCTTATGGCTTCTTTTTTTGAATACTAGAGTTTATAGCATTTCTATAAACAACTTTCCGTATTTCGTTACAAAAAAACATTTTTTCAACACAGTTTTCTTTAAAAATGTTTTTGACATTTATTTTTATTACATTTTGTTTAACTTATGTTTTAGAAAATTACGAAAAGAAATCATAAAGAAATAATAGCACACAATTTATTGAAATAAAAGTAAAAAACAATAATGAAAGGAAATTTTTCAGAATAAAATTAAAAATTCGATCTTATATCAACGAATTAGCATCTTTTTCTTTTAGGTGCGAGTCCAGGTTGCGGAGAATCTTGATCATTGTCCATAGCAGATTATGTTTATGTTCCAGTTACGGGTTCGGTATTCTACATATGTGTCTCTTTCTGTGTCTACAATGTTTTTGTTAGCACTATCACCATCTGCAACCTCTTTGCCCAGCCACCAACAAAAATCACCTAACATAGCATTCAAATTATCAAAGTTCGTTAGGGAGTTCGAGTGCATACAAATCCAATCTTTTATCTATGTGCACTTAATATTCGTATTTAGTGTATTTAATAGTAATGAAATTTTTATATAAGGCTGTATTACATAGGAAATCGCCCTTGTATTCAATAAATACTACCAAATAATTTTGAATTTCCATATCAGGTAAGGTTTTCTTTATATTGCTCCATGCTAGGTGAAAGGGACATAAAAACCGACGCACCGTCGTAAAAGTGAATGTCAAAGAATTTTCTAACGGAAACTGTATTGAAGAAAATGTTTTTGTAACGAAATATGGAAAATTTTGTAAGTGTTAAAAAATGAAAGGTAACGTTTTGTGAAATGACCTAAAGGTACTAGGAACCAGAAACGTACAGTACGCAAAGGAACTATACCAACGTTAAAAATGAATTTCTCAGATAGAAAAACCCACAAATACCAAATTTTTCTGTAAAAATACTACAACTTATCGAAAATTACTACGCAGGGCCCTCTAGCGTAGGTTTTACAAAAAAATAAATACCAAAAATTAATTCCTCAATCTCAAAAGGCTCTAGATTAACTTCCCTCAGAAAAATCGGTCAACTTCAAAAATTAATAGCTCAATTTTCTGTACTAACCTAATGATCTAAATCCTTTTGATATTTTGCTATTGGGCATGTCAGCTTTCAAGTGCTTTTGGTTTCATCCCATTTTAAATTATGAACCGGCAAAATATTGGACAGTGTAATTATTAAACTAAAAGGTATAAAAACAAAAAACATAATAGAAGATTAGTTTATTACTATCTTCCACGGGATCAAAGATTAAAACGCATTTTACATAAAATCAACTCAACCTTCCTTTGTACTAAATGCTATTAATGCATCAAAACTGGAAGTGAATGATGCACTCTAAGCCATAAATGTATGCTGCGGATGTATATTTAATGCAGGTTAAAAGGAAGTAATGTCATATTAAATTCTGTATTTAAGTATGGGAAGATAAGAATTTTATACTTTCCATCCCTTTTCCATAAATTAATTATCTAATAATTATTAATATATATTATTTATTTATTATTGGTATTTAATTAACTAATACAGTTTTCATTCACAACTCGTCACACAGGTGGATTATTGCCGTAACATTGCCTTTCCGCGTCAGCCCGTTTACCGATATTTGCGCCAACCGAATGCCGAAGTTGAAATACAAAAGCATAAGCGAGTGTGCATTTTAGTCTAAATTCCCCTGAACCAGTTGACGTGGTGTACTTTCGATTCGATCTATCCAGTCAATATATTGGTATAACAACGATATACCAAAAGCCTTCTATCGATAAATGGTTTCATTTCAAAAACTCACGTTGACGTCATATGCGGTGCCAACACATCTTCTAAAAAGGGTAGTAGTTATGGAAAGATCGAAGTCTACCAAGTAGGCCTTCATAGACCCTTTTGGCAACTCCTTGGCATCCCCCTAACTGCCACTACTATCACCTATTTCAACAACCTCTTCTCATTTATATTTCTTCATCTCTCTAACATCTTGAACAAATGGGGTCTTCCTCTACTCCTATCAAAGATAGGTGTCTTCTAAGTTTACAGTGTCCTGTCAAAATCGGCTTCTTCCCGTTAGCCAGACCCAGGTCTTTGAGTCAAATCCCTTCTACATGGTCTTTCGCCTGTCGACAGCCCCTGCACATTTTCCACTGTTCTTTACTTGCTTTATAGGCTCTTTCCATTAGGGCTGTCGACTTGTGATACCTAGGAAGGGTTCCGGGCCTAGAGAGATGTCCTCGGTTCCGAGTTTGGCCAGTTCATCAGCCTTCTAGTTGCCCTGCACCCCGGTATGTCCCCGGCTTCTGCTTTGGTTACCCTGCATGTTGACAAGGGTAGCTCCTTTGCTACAACCTGGGCAATCTTTGCATGGCCAGCGCATATAACTTGATTGCTCCAAAACCCCGCATCCCGCATTCTAAGGTGGGTTGCAATGATCTGCCTCTTTATCCAAAAGTCAAGTCCCGGAAGACCCAGTATAACTTCGAGTGCGGCCGTTGAAGTTGTTCTCATTGCTCCCGTAATCCCCAGAGAGACTAGTCATTTGGACCTTTGCCAGTTTTTCGTCTTAAGTGGATTTACCGACAAACCTTTTACGGGTTTGGATTTACGGTCTACGGATTTACCGTTGGCTGTTAAACGGAACAGAACCCGTTAATTTTGTTCTAGTTCCGTTATTATGCGCTTTAGACCTGTGGTACCTTTATACTCTTCTATGCAAAATCATGCTTGATATTTATTTTCATACTTAAGACCTAATAAGTCACGATGACGTTATATCCAGTACCAGTACCAGCACATGGTCTAAAATGGGTTCTAATACTGATCTCGTAAACTAGAGGTCGAAATATACAAAATTTCCTTAATTCCATTGCTGTAGCCAGAAGATTGTGTGAATCATTGAGTGTAGACTGTTAAACAGGACACCCTGTATAGCTAAAACTTCTAATTTTCTAATTTCCACATTTAAAACTAAAAATAATGTATTAAAAAATCCTTTAAAGTGTTATTTATATATCGTTAATATATGAATTTACTCTTTCATGATTATCCACAGCAAACGATTGTAAATAATGTAGTATTAAGAGTGAAAATTCTACTTCACTCCCACCTGATGGGAATCGATATTTTCGTGATTACAACTTTTACTTTTCCAATAATGATAAAACGGCTAGCTATAGAGAAAGTCAGAATACAAATCATAATATTATTCAAACTAATTGTAGGTATAAACTTACGTAATGTTTATTTCTGCAAAAGCTTTAATTATGAAAATGTACGGTAAAGTGAAAATATAACTAAAATGACGAAGCAGGTTTTTCCAGTAGTGTTACCGACGCTTCACTAAGCGACAGCTCTTGAACGGTAAGGTAATTCTGTCATAACTTGCTAATATCTGTAAGAAGGCTGTCATGCAAAACAAGCAACTAAAAATTCAAGCACAGTATATTGCAGAATTCCAAGGTGACATAGTAATATTTTACGTTTTAGACTGTACCTTCTAACAAACAAAGTAAAATTAATGAGTTTCCTAGAGAAAATTAAAATGGTTTTTAGTTTTACTGCCGTTTAGTGTTTCTTGTCACTTTTTCCACCTCACAATCAAATACGTCTTTTGCAGCACCACCGTAATTAAAACGAACTGTACATAATTAATTCAGATATAGACAACCTTCGTTTCAATCCTTTCGTGAACGTACACAAAACTTCCAGATTAGTTTTACGGAAGGTAGAAAAATAGACAAGCTATAGCTCATAACATTCTGAAAATGTTTTATATACATAAATTGATTTCTCAAAAAGAAAGTCCAACTTGGATTAATTAAAATCGACATATTAACAAATCTTAAAAGTTTTTCAAACATACCTTTTATGTTTAGAGCTTTTGACAAGACGATATATCTGAAATTGATAAAAACGTACCATAATTCTAATCCAAGTCCTTTTTATTCAGATGAGAAATTCAGCATCTAAGAGCATCAATATTAAGGTTACTAGATTTCTAAATCAATAAAGCGTGACATTAGGGATAGAAATTCATATGAAAATTAAGTGCCTCTAATTCTTTTTTCATAGCACATTTAATATTCCAAAGTGATGCTCAATGGCATGTAATAATTATGTTCCGCTCGGTATGTTTTTTGAACTGATACGTAAAAAATACATCTTTTTCATGTCTTCGTCAATGCCAAGAACACCTGTTGTTAGTTGGGTGGGCTCCCCTATTTTACAAATATTACTTTTATTTGATAATAAGTGTGATTGGAATTATACAGATGTCGCTACGGTTATTTGTTGTACTTAATGTTAATTCAGCGTTTGTATTTAAACCCAAATAAAGTGTGTGATATTTATAATTGGCATGGTCAAATTAAAATAAGATAATGATATCTAGTTTTTGAAAAGAAATAAAACTCCGTTGGATACCAATATTAAATATAATTTATTGCAATTTAGAAGAAAATTAATTAAAAAGTTCTCATTTACATTTATTGTTTCAACCAATCAACGTAATGTAGCTGTTTTGCTGTATATGTTCGTAAAATAGTGATTATCCATAAAAAGCGGGACATTTTGATAATTTTGTGGGCACCGGGACAGGTGAAGCAAAAGCGGGATTGTCCCGCCAAAAACGGGACTTCTGGTCACCTTAATCAATATGTATTTCCCTGCCTGTCTAGATAATGTATTCCATATTTTTAAATATATTTGAAGACATTTAAACACGTTGGATGTTTCAATAATAAGCTCAATTAAACACAGTGAAATAGCCGAAAACATTCGTTCTTTCACACTAGGAAATTTAGGAAATCTGAGATCTATAAATTAATATCAACCGCGACCTCCGGTACATGTTTGCTATCTTTTGTGAATTATTCTGAAACGTTCATTACCAGTACTACACCTACCAACCACGATGGTGGCTCGACCATTGTTTCAAAACCCCTGGCTTAAGTCGTCTTGATCAGCAAACGCCTGCTAATTAGTACGTATCGATCGTTTTGTTTATGTTATTTAGATATTTAGGGGGACTATCGGGCTGAAGCCTCCCCCCCTATAAACCCAGAATTTTCATTTCTCGACAAAATTCTCGAAAAAAGGATTGTAGAGCATTAAATTCTCCTGAAAATGAGCTTGTTAATTAATATTTTATCTCTATTAGGGCAATACATGCTGCTGTTCGTATTCCATGATAATATTGGTAAAACGGTTAAATAAATGATTTGTCGGATTTAATTATCTACCTGCGATATATATAAGCATAAGTTGATACCAAACGGGTATCTTCTAGCTGATTTAGGAGAGTAGGATTTGCAGATGTTTCGAGATTTCTGCAGTTGTTGCACTATTTTAGTGGTTTAGATTTTTCCTAAATCTAAGGATGATGTGAAGATACGAGCAGAAGAAGAATTATGTACAGGGTGTAACTAATATAACTAGAAACCTCGTAATGGCCATAGCTTTAATGATTTAGAACATATTTTCCTATCATGTGGTCGCTTCCTACTAATTTTCAAGAAAGTCGCACTTTAAATTTTAAGTACGCCTATTGTAGTCACATTATGCTCGTATTAAAAATAAGGAAAAAATTAAATTTAAAAAAAAATTTAAATAACCCTGGTGAATGTTAGCGCAAAACAAGGAGACATTTTTATGCCTAAAGCTCTTTTTTTAAAATCATCACCACCATGACTAATTTATCATTGATTATAGCGCTTTTTATGACATTCATAACCTCATTATTTAATTACTTTATGCAAGGTCTTGGAATGAAGTGAATAATCAATTTCTTCTTTTAAGATACGATGGACAATACTTTTTAGAGGACTATGAAGATAGCATGTTTGTAGTATTATTTTTCCTACGCAATATGTAAACTTTTTGAATAACCCACACTACAATAACAAAACAGCGATAAATTTTGTTTGAAAAATCATTAAATATTTTACTAAATATTTCCGTTTACATTTGTTTCAATATCTCTAGGTGTTCGTGGGAAACAGTTTGAAAAATCTCACAATTTTAGACATGGTACTAAATGTAACTTTTTATACTGATTCCAGATTCTTCACAAGGTTTTAACTACAAGCAATTCAAAAAATGTTTCGACCAAGACTTGCAGAGAACTCCATTATTATGTATCAAAAAAACTACAGAAGTTGAATCCTGTTACTATTCCTCAAAAGATGAGTTAATGGCAATTGCTTGGCCCTTGGATAGACTAAGACAACTTCTCATTAGTAGAAAATTCATTGTTGTTACTAATTATTAATATTTGATATATCTGAATATTCCAAAGACGAAGACTCCTCATTTAACTATGTGGAGACTATTTCTGCAATAATCTATTGTTGAAAATTAATATCGCTCTAGTATTGAATAAACATTAGAGATGAAAAGACTATGCAGAAAATACATCAAGACAAGCACTACACTTAACCGTTTGTCCAACAGAGAAACTTGCTCTTTAGTGATGATGAGATTAGCCATTACTATCAGAGGGCGGTCCGTGTTATAACACGCGATGATTTTGCAATTTGAAATAAGTTTCGTGACTAGAAAATAAATACCTATATAGACACCTAAGAAGGAAGATATTTGAAGCAAGAAGTACAAGGAATTACCAACCTAATGAGTCAACTACGCCAAAGGTGAAGTACTTCTGGACGAACACTTCTGTCATCAATGTTTGTGGTTTGCAATGGTTAAATAGCATTGATAATGTATCGACTAGCTAGTGCTCGTCTCTGATCCAAGCGCCCTATGATCGACTCCCGGTATTGGCAGGTTTTCCTTTTTATGGTTTTTATGTGAAATCATTAAATGTCATATAGTACTATGTATGAACGAATGTATATACACATTTATTTACTGATTTATAACATAGATATGCATAAATATC
This sequence comes from Agrypnus murinus, assembly GCA_929113105.1. NCBI lineage: Eukaryota > Metazoa > Arthropoda > Insecta > Coleoptera > Elateridae > Agrypnus > Agrypnus murinus. The sequence goes on from OV816023.1 coordinate 95,922,517, forward strand.
ACTTTACCTTCCCAAACACATATTCCTACTTTACGGAGAAATATGATTAAAAAACACAAAATTAAAAAGCCAATTTCGGTGGATTAGTGGTTTGTATGTTTGCTTCATAATCATAATATGCTTCGATCCCCGACCGAGGTGGTAATTTTTCATAGCGCAGAAAAATTAAAACATGCCTGCTTTTAGATAGGAAGCAAGACTGCAGATTGCTTATCAATGCGATGTTTGGCACGATGAAGATCCATACTGGGGTGGAATTCCCCCAGATTCGGGTAAATTCTAGTAGTGTCGGTCATATGATCAAAGTAATCAGTGTCATGAGGTACGACGGATAATCTGGCACCCCAATTTTTCGCCCAAAAATAAATAAATAAACTAAGATAAAAACAAAATTAAAAACCCATATTTAATCTTCAAAAAAATGGATTCTGGGAAATGTTATTTACAATATTATTATTATAATACGACGCATATGATAGAGTTGCGTTTAAAATACTTTTCGTCCGTTTCCTTTGTTATATGATGGTTCTGGAATTAGTTCTTCATCTGTAGGTTCCTCTTCATCTGGGTCCACCTTATGTTCATCGTGGATTCGGAGATGTGTTAGGCAATGCTAGGCTTTTAGAAGGTTATGTTTGGTTGCGTTTATTTAAATAACCATTCAAGAAAATCCGAAGGATTGTAATCACACAACGAACGTTGTATATAAGAAAATCTTTCAATCAATTAACCTTTTGAGCGCCATGTCTTGACGGGCTTTCCTTAGTAATTTTAAGAACATACGACTTACCAAGGCTATCTTGGTTATTTTTAATAATAATCATTAGGCCCGGGGATGACTGATTAGCCAATTTCGTGCAGTCGTATGTATAGAATTACGAAGAACTTGTGATCTTATAGACACGATTGCATATGATTTTGTAGTCAGTTACATAATCGGCAAGGTTACGCCTGTGCCTGATTATAATTACAATGAAATGTAATAGTAGAATCTTTTAATCGATACCTAGTTATATTCTTTACATTACAAAATAAATTTATTGCTGGTGTTGATACGACTACTAAAACTTGTCAGGTGTGTGGACTAAAATAATTTTTTTTTTATAAAATTTATTGCGTGATGCTTATCTTTCATTCAAAACCAACATAAACAGAACGGTCTATTATATTCAAGAATAATTAAAGCTCTGCATAAATAATTAGCCATGTTAACAATTTTAACATCACGATATGCACAATGATAGCATTATAATAATAAGTGTTAAGAAAAGTGAGTGTAATTGAGATTTGCTTCTTAGTAATTCCTAGAATAGATCATAAAACTGAATAAACGCTTTCGAACTCAACATCCGAATGAGGTTTCTATTTTACTATTTAGAATAGTATGAATATTTGAAAAAGGCCAGCCTTATTTTTGACATAAGAAATCCCTTTATAGGCTTGGATTTCAATTTCAGCGAGATTTTCGCAAGAGAAAACCCTTCATTATTTCCGTTAACAGTTGGGAAAATCGGGTTTTTCTTTATCAAAAATTGTTTTTAGGCTCTTAATGTATCATTAATGAATTTTCTAATAGGTAGTCCACTTAGTTTACTAACAGATGATTATTTTTTATATTTTTTTTATTTAACTTTGAAAATTTTCATATACGAATTTTCATTTTATCAACATACATTAAAGGAAATCAAATGTTGAGATACTGTAGTTCTTCCACAACCTACAAAGGAAGTAATTTTGTATGTAATTCCTTAAAGATCGAATCGTAAAGTTCAAAAGCAATAGTGCATTGGCAATGCATTTGACCTGTAAAAGCGACACTTCATCTCATTCATATCCTTTTTAGAATTGAGGACGGGATGTTACGCAAGGATTTACTTGAAACTTTCTTGAATATCGAAGGAGTATTTGATTGCACGACCTTCTATTCTATATGTTCCGCACAGAAGGGCTTGAGAATGATCCCACCTTGATCGGGTGGATCAGATCTATGCCTGACTGCCGTGTTATTAGTACTACTTCCAACTGGGATCAGCGTAGGCCTGCAACACGAGATGTTATCACTGTTCTCTCGTGAAGCTCACAGATACTGAAATTTTGCATAAATCATGTAGGTGGCTTAACATTTTGATAAGTATGCGTTTTCTAATTACATTTACATCGGAGAATGAAAACTGATACGTTTTAAAAACAAACAGCATAGACTTTACTGAATGTTTTTGAAAATGTACTCAGTTGTATAGAGAGGTATGCTGAACCACTCATATCCGAATATTGCGAATCATAATATTTTATAATAATGAAATTCAATGTAAATACTTATTTTCTGTTTGTTTTTTATGTTCCATAGAGCAGTTGCTTTATTTGCAAACTGTGTTCGAAGTTCTCACAAGGGGAGGACACAGCACCCCACAATGGTCGAAATTTCAATTTTTCTCCATAGATCTTTACTAATTTGTAAAAACTATTGACTCATCTCGCAATAACAGTTAACTGTCCTTAAAGAGATGATAAGTACTCAGGATGCTGCTAAGTTTTTCTTACGGTGCAGAATTCAGATAGATTCTTACGATTCTTCAGATTATTACGTATTAAATACATATAAGCATAAGGTACGATAGAGAAAGAAAGATTAGTATCCATGTTCTTGGTGCAGCAGAAACGGCAAGATGGAGCTACAGTATGCTTAAAATTTTTGTGCGAGACACTACTGTAATGAACGGGCAGAACATTCGAGGCTAGCGGGCAGCAAAGGTAGACATCGAGCAACCACCAGAATGTTCCAGAGCGATCGACATATAGAAGTATAAACGCCACCGTGCAAGAAGAGCATTAATTAGATAGTGTCCAGCGTAATTCAAGCCTTCAGTAGATATAAATAAAGATTTAATATAAATATTGTAGTAAATAAATAGCCTGTAAATAAATTAGTTTAAGTTCGTCTTATTATAAGTATAATAAAACGAACTTAAACTAATTTATTTACTAATTTACTAATTTAAAAGTTTAAACAGTATCTTTAGTTTTATTTAAAAAGAACGTAGTGTACTATGGAATAGTGTTGGTATTACTATAGTGTAGTGAATCAAGAAACGCCGCACACAGGGCTGAAACACGATTCTATCCGGTCAAAATTATTTTATAGGCTTAACTGAAAGCAAGTGACTGGAATACTATAAAAATAATAAAATAATAAGTTATTTACATAATTATGTTATTAAAAAATAAGGTAAAGACGTAAAATAAATAGCATTTACACGAATTATTCTTTATTTTAAGAACTATTACACAACTTAAAATGCTACTTTAATATTTAAATGAAATAATGTGTAATAATTGTATTGCTAATAACTATCCCTTTTCATTTCGATTGTATTTCAGTTTTTGAGTCATTATGCATGTTTATTTTTAAATATGTTATTCCTTATACTATAGCAAAAAAATATCAAATTACAAAATCAAGCTCTTGCAACCTTTGTAAGTTATAAACCACAAAATAAAAAAGTTATTATCCGGAAAGTAAAAATCACCATTTCCTATGTTAGAAGGGTATAAACTTGCCTCTTTCACGTTAACGAACAAATTACAAATACAGCTACATCAGATTGGTGACTTGGGAAGGGTTGACACTGAACAGCACTTTACCGGAATTGTACGATTTTTTTATGGTTATTATTTGCCGTAACGGTAAACGGCAGGTAGTAACGAGTTCACTAAGCTTTCTACGAGGGTCATTTTTTAAGTAAGACCCGATTGCGCATCGTGTCTGCGCATTCAGTCAGGTGACGCCAGTTCAAGGTCAGCAACTCTTGGCCGGTCCTCCACTACACCGCCATTACGTTTCACGTCTCTGCCAGTGCTGGTTGAGTGGTTATACTGCGTAGTTTGTAGCCACGTCTATCAGTAATCCCGCCGATTGTGAAGTGCGTGGCGTTATTCGGTTTTTGAATGCAAAAAACGTTCGTCCTGCTGAAATTCACCGGCAGCTTGTTGAAGTTTATGGTGAAGGTTTAATGAATGATGGTAATGTGCGTAAATGGTGTAGGCGTTTCAATGAAGGGAGGACAAATGTTCATCATGAAGAACGATCTGGAAGGCCAACTGTCATGAATTAAGAATTGACACAAAAAGTTGATGAGGAAACCGCCGAAACAGGCGCTTCACAATTGACGAGCTTCATCAGAAATTCCCTCAAGTTTCAAGGTCGCTAATTTATCACATTGTTAGTGACAAACTTCACTACAAAAAAATGTGTGCGAGATGGGTGCCAAAAATGTTGACAGAAGAACACAAACAAAAGCGAATAGCACATTCTTTGTCCTTTTTAGAGCGCTACCACAAGGATGGTGACAATTTTTTGAGTCACATTGTGACTGGAGATGAAACGTGGATTGCGTACTACACTCCAGAGACAAAACGTCAATCCAGTGAATGGCATCATTCAAACTCCCCGTCACGCCCACGGAAGTTCAAACAAGAACCTTCAACACGAAAAATCATGGCCACGGTGTTTTGGGACCGGAAAGGCATTCTTCTGATAGACTTTTTTCCAAGAGGAATGACAATAAATGCCGAGAGGTATTGTGAAACACTGTTAAAGCTTAGGCGCGCTGTTCAAAATCGCGGGCGGGGACTACTGTCTAGCGGCGTCGTTCTGCTTCACGACAACGCTCGGCCTCACGTTGCAGCAAGAACAAAAACGCAACTGGACAATTTTCACTGGGAAGTACTGGATCATCCGCCTTACAGCCCAGACTTGACACCATCAGACTTTCATCTCTTCCCAAAACTTAAGGAATTTCTCGGTGGGAAGCGTTTGGACAATGATGACATGCATAAAGAAACAGTTACGAACAGGTTTAATAGTCAGGCGGCAGAGTTCTTTGATAAAGGGATCCAAAAGCTGGTGCCACGGCTTGACAAATGCTTGAACGTTGATGGCGACTATGTTGAAAAGTGAAAAAATGTTCATATTTTAGTTTTTGATATAATTTGTGTTATTAAATAAAGTTTCTTTTACTCCATTATAAAACGGTTCTTACTTAAAAAATGACCCTCGTACTTAAATACTATTTCTTAGAATACCTTTGATTTTAACAATGGTTTTTGGAGTTTTGACCAACTAGAATCAGGTTTCAGCCCTGTATGCGCCGTGTATATCAAACGTTCCAGATACTAGCTCTCCAGAGGTTTCGAAAAAGATTCTACACCGTTCTGGAAACCTCCTTGAGACACAAAAAGGGAAGTTGACGTTTAGAAACGACATTATATAAATGTATGGCACTTTCGTAAAAATAAATATGGACTGTATATAAATAACAGATAATTCGACTTCTTATGTTCCTTATTGACCTTTCATTGATATTGCGCTTGCTTAAAATCTTCTATCCCCTGCAATCGTTGTTTGCATTAATTGTTTAATTATATATAACACCCCCGTTTTTCTTCTTCCGCTCTAAACCCATTTTATGCTTTTTCGTTTTCCTCAGTATCTTACTCCGTAGTTCGGGAAGTATTATTTCTGTAATTATCCCATCATGCTCTAGTGCTTTCTCCACGTTTAGCTTTCATATGGCACTTTTAGTTCTACTGTTGTTATATAATCTTCTGGTTCATCTCCGTTCCGCAATTGCAACGTCCAGCAATTATTTAAATATCGTAGCCACTTTTCCATGATTTCCTTTTCGTTTGTGTCGTTGTTTCGTGCGTGTTCGTTTTGTATCTGTTTTTGCGTCTGAAATTGAATTGAAATCTTGAATTGCTGCCAGTTTCCGTTTTCTTTTTTATAGTTTGTTTTTATTCTTCTGGCCACTATGTATGTTTACTATTTCTTTTTTCTAGTATTGATCCGCAGACTTTTGTTGCACTTTCTTATGAGGTTATTTTTGAGTATTTCCTACGGATCTTGTATTCCAAATCGTTTATATTGTAAAAACACTTTTGTAGTCTTTTTTCCAAGATTTTTTATATTTCTATTGTATTTCTTTTTCTCTTAGTCTGTATGTGTTGATCTCGTGTCTTTTTGTTTTTTATTTTTCTTCTTCTTGTTCTACCCTTACTTTTGTTTCTACCAAGTAATGATCACCACCTATCCCAAAACCCTGTTTGGCCCTTGTGTCTGTTATTTTTTCTATTAATATTTTTTTACTATTACGTAGTCTATAATAATTTTTTTGTTCTTATTTTTAATACTCTCCCGTATTTGTATATATGTTTGAGCCTAAAGGTATTCAGTATCTAGTTGTGTCATTGCTGACTGACTATTTTTCTTTTCTCAATTTTGGAGTTTACACAATCTCAATTTATTATCCTTTCTTTCCAGTGTTTAAAAATTACTCATACACTTCCTCTTTAGTCTGCCCTTTTATTTACACCCCAATGAAATTAGTAGATGATCTTTCATCAACTGTGAGCCTTCGTCTTTGTTTCCGTTAATCGTAGTAATTTCAGTTTGAACTTTTCGAATTCATTAACTAGGTCTTTCTTATTTCCCATTTAAAGTTTGTATGTTCCAAGTTTCCGTGTTTTAATTTTTTTTAGATTCGCGTATATCCTTCTCACATCTTAACCTCTTACTATTCCTGGCTACTTCTTTGTTATCAGTTTTTCTTTTTCATTTCTCAGTTTTTTTTGCTTTTGTCTTAATCTAGCCTTGCTTGCATCCATTCTTATTTCTGTATCTACTTTTTTAACCATTTTCACATATTCGCTTTGTCCGTGTCTCTTCTTGCCGGTTCAATCGGTTAATAATTTGACTTTACTCTTCCCGGCTTTTTGTTTACTTTCGCGACGTTCCAATATCACAATATTAACAGATTATCCCATCACTTGTTATCCCATTTTAAATTACCCAGTTTAAATTGTCAAACAGTTTGGATTTAGAAAAGATCTCTCCACAGTACAGCGATTAAATCGAGTGAGAGAGATAATCAAAAAAGGCTATGAAAACAAACAGTTTACAGTCACAGTATTCCTAGATATCACTCAGGCCTTCGATAAGGTCTGGCTTGAAGGACTCATATTTGGTCTATTATTCCTCCTACATTATAATCTCATTCCTAGCAGACAGAACCTTCGCAGTACGCATCAATGCGACAATATCCAAAACCGAACGCATTCATGCCGGCGTTCCCCAAGGAAGCGTGTTCGGTCCAACCCCATTTAAGATCTTCACCCACAACATTCCAATACTCGCTTCCTGTAAACTTATCCTGTTTACTGACGACACTATCATAAGAACCCAACATACCAACCTAAAAGTCGTCCTAAACAAACTGAGCTCCAATGAACTGAGCAATGATTTACAAAATGGTGTATCTCTGAATCACACAAAATATGCAGCCAAAATCTTCACACTAAAACGCATTTAAAACTACCCCAGCATACAACTCAATAGAATAGACAACCCATGCAATAACCCTAAACATGCTATTAAGTACCTAGGTGTCTATCTAGACACTCGTCTCAAATGTAGCTCCCATATAAACAATAAACTGAACGTCGCCTACTCTAAACTAAGACAAATATATTCCATATTAAATTGAAAAACACCAATAAAACAGGATTGTGGCTTACTTTTATATAAAGCACTTCTAAGGTCAATTTGTACATATGCCTGTCCAGTATGGTGCACGACCTCAAATACTAACATCGACACAATCCAGAAGTTCCAAAATAAAGTCCTTCGGATAGTGATCAACGTACCCTGGTATATGAGGAACCAACAAATTCACGATGAATTAGGACTAACCCAAACAGAAGAATGTATCGGGAACCTAACCACGGACTTTCTCGCCAACCTTGATGCCACCAACAATACTATACTCCAACAATTAGTCCCGAAAAACATCGACACTAGACTGAAGAGAAAACTACCCCAAGATCTGTACTCAGAAGAAGCCAACTAATAGCATACATTTTTATCTCCCCGAATAGAATCCACACCATTTCAACTTTCGAGGAGCCACATACCTCTAAAGCCACTCAAGATGCCAACACATACAAGTACAACTTAACTTATCACAACCATGTATGTTTATTTAGGACACAAAAAATTGTCAAACAATAAAGTGTATATATGCAGTGTGTTCATTTAAAAGCTTCCCAGCTGAATATCTCCTAAACTACAACAAAATATTGATTTCAGAAAAAGCACGCCAACTTATTCTGAGGAGACATTTAAATATAGCATTGTCAGAATCTTGCATGTCATCTCCTCACCCCCTCCCACCCCTCAAGCTTTAATGTTAAATAGCAAAGCCTCCAATTGTGACACCTTATTTTAAAGGGAATGAAAAACGGATCATTTTGCGCAAAAAAATTGAAATCGGATCATGGATTGCTGAGATATATAAAAAAGTCTTCTAACAACCCTCCTGCAATATTATTTAAATTATTTCACATACAAACGTCACCTTAAGACCATAGTGCAGGCGACTTAATGCCGGCAGTTGCTCTATTTCGGGGGGTGGGGTACCTAACCAGTCGATCGGCGATATCGTGGAGTCGATCGTAGCGTAGTAGATTTTCACCGCCATTACTTTTATTTAAAAATATTATTATTCTTTTCTGTGAAATGTGCAATAAACGTTATGATCAGATTCTAATTTTCTTGTACATTGACAAATCAGGATGCTGCTATAAAAAAGAACAGCTCGCATATACAGAGAGGTTGGGCAGCTCTGCTCCATACTATACGTGACAAAGTATGTATCCAACAGCCTCCCCTACTTCACTATTTCTATCTCCTGGGAGGTAGTAAAAAATCCAGCTCTGTTAGGCTTTGCCCCGTGCCATAGACTATAAGTGTACATGTTTCAGCTTTGTAGGTCAATGGGAATCTTCTGGAGGTCGTGGAAAAGCAGACACACATTAGTAGATATTTATAATGGAAAATAGTCAACGAGTCACTGCTTCAAAACATCAAATCTGGGAAGACTCAAAGTATTACAGTTTCTGCGTTCAAGTTTCAGGAAGTATCTCAAGTTAAAAAGATATAGCATTCTAGAATTCTCAACAGGCATAGTTAATTGAATAGTTTTACTGCCGCCGAATAGGATGCAATGTTTTTGTGATTAACGTAAAAACGTGATTTTTAATAATTTTTGGGCAATAACCTTTTAAATAAACATTTCTGGACCTGGTCTCTGCAAGAGAGGGCTCTCGAAATGTTGCCATAAGAAATGTAGTATTATAGACTGATCTTCAAAAACTAATAATTACTATTTATTACAGTAACAGAATTACATTGTTCTTTTTCAGTCAGCTGCTACGACTGATCTTCAGAACGTAGATATTGGAGACTGGCCCTCACCAGTTGGTCAGTTCACCAGCACTACTCAAAGTCAATCTGAGGCCGCGTATAGTTCTAATCGCTGGGTGACTGGACGCTTCGCCGATCGCACACAACGCCGACAGCGGACACTATCCGACCGTGGACACACGTCGGTCCATAGTTACAATTCTTATGGGGCTTTTAACGTAAAGTTCCGAAACTAAAACTAGTTATCCAGTTGATTGATTTTAGTAGAGTTTTCACAAATATGATCTCTATGATGTTTTCTACAATATGACCTTAAGTTAGGTTAGGTTAGTGTCCACTGGTTGCGATCGGCGTAGTGCCCACGATCAGCAAAGTGTTCACTGCTTGCGGTCGGCGTAGTGTCCGCGATCGGAAAAGTGCCTAAAATTGCCAGTCGGCGTAGTGTCCACGGTCGGTGTAGTATTCTATATCCACCCGATGTAAGTAAGTTATCAATTTTCCTGAAATCGAACCATATAAAACAAAAAGTTGATGAGATGGCCTTAAATGTAACAAATATTGAAGATATATTATGTTATAGTGTACATTATTATACTTATTTGACAAATTTTATTTTTTGTTATTGCTAATAATAGTTATTGAGGTAATAACTGTTAATAATTAAATATGAAAGCAGACATCGTTACAGTCACTTCAGACTATGATTTTCCCTATTTCAGATAATTACAAATCAATAAAATTCCATTCTGAATGTATTATAAGAAATTCTTTGTTCTCTTTAATATCTAAATCCAAGTTCTGTACAAATAACCTTTATAATGTCTGAAGTCTGAGCTTTATGTTTATAACAACAATAAGCAAACTTAAAAATAGTACCAATTTCAATAGTTCCAGGAAGGTTAACACCTCTACAGTTCTTTATTTTCATCCACATATGACTTCTGCATTGTTTAGTGAAAGAAAAGAGTTAAGCAAGATAGTTGTAAATTACATTTGAAATAAGTACGTATAAAATAGCAAAATTATTTCCTTAATATCAATAAATTCCAGATAGCCCTCGTAAAGTCTGAGACAGAAAACACGATTCTACACCGTAGAATTTGCCATAGCAGACACAACAATGCGGTTTAGTCAAGAACAACTTGAATATTTATTATTTGCTAACCAAACCACAATCATCGCCGTAATAAGAAACATTTTTCAAATAATAATTATTTACCCAACAGCTGACTAAACAATGAACTTTCAAGATTTTATTAAAATGAATGTTCTGTTCAGCGTTTCGAGTAAATTACAAAAACTTGCTCGTATTGAAGCTCCATAAAATATTGTTTTGCCCGTCATCATTTTTCCAAAGGATCTTTCCAACATACTACATAATTATTATGGAACAATATTCATCTACCATTTTATAGTGTGTACTTTTCGATGCATATACTACTGGTCCACTTGAATATTTTAGTTGTAATAAGCACTTAACGCAAAATTATCTGTGAGCGTTCGAGTATTGAACACCATATGGTGACAAGAAACGCAATTATGGTTATTGAACCGGCTTGTTACTTTCCCACACCAACGTGTATTACGTATTAATTTATACTGGATAATCTTCATAATCGTGAACGATGACTTAAGAGTTTGAGATGCAATGTTATTCAGTTAAAATTTTTCTTTAAAAATAGCTTTAATAATAATATTATTTTAAACATCATTATCATGAATATTCATGCAAAATGCGCACCGGATTATTTAGAAAAAAAATGAAATCATAACTGATGGACTTTTCCTTTTTAATTATACACCATATGTGCATTTTAAATTATGTTTTAATTAAAAAAGTAAGTTACACACTAGAATTGCTTTCTAATATGTTAGCTAGTAAGTACTACAGGGATAAACAATACTTTTCACTGTATGCAAACCCGTACCATAGTAGTTTACAGCAATAATGGTTTCAATTGTGTATATGTTTGTAGTATATACACCTATGCCAAATAAGATTTAAGCAAAACGTCATATATGTTTGCTTGGTAGTTAACTATGGATGATCTAATACAACAAAAAATCGGAACTCTATATACAAACTATTTACATAATAACTATAATCTAATTGATACAAACTATACCAAGACGACAAATAATTAGAAACTACAAGTTGCTTAATAAAGATAATATTATAGATTTCATTTCATAATACTGTAACGTTCTTTTTAAAATAATAACCAAAATGCTGTTTAAATCGTCTATTCATAAGAGAAATATTAATTTACATACACTTAATTAAAAACACTATAACTATAAACTATTTAACAAACTATTTAAATGCTAGGTATATACAAATTTATATGAGGACTATTTATATAAAAACTATTTATGTATTACAATAATTATTAACATTTATTTATTCACTATTAACTAAGTATTCAGAGTACATTTCACTATGCCGGTCAAACATTAACAGCCTCCTTCTACCCGCGACCTCAATTTATATCTTTCATAAGTTCTAGAACATAACCGATGAATCATACATGCAGCTGTTGATGAGTCACGTCGATAAGTCGCGTTGATGAGTCATACACGCAGGTGTTGATGATTCATACATGCAGGTGTTATTGATGAGTCATACAGTTGATGACTCATACATCTAGAATGTTTGATGACGTCGTATGTGGGTTTACTATTCGTTACAATACTCTAGCATTCATCAGAAAATCGTTATTTAACATTATTAATCGTAAGTCTATCTATACATTTAAAACACAAGGCTTATTTTTGTTCCAGTTCGTTTGAGAGTTATACTAAGCCGATTTACGTGATTCTCTTTTTAGATTGAAGCTTTTGTTGTGTAGATTAGTCAACACTACTTAATTTCTGTATTTCTTTAAGTTTATATTTTTAAATAAATAAATATAAACTATTTATTTGGATACGCACGAGACACTTACATCCACTTGCAGCGCCAGCTCACTTTCTATGGTGGCAACTTTCGGAACTATTCACGATTATAAAAGTTTGCGCTTGAATTATTAAAGTGTTTAACGTTTGATTTGCTATTAACTAGGTTGCGTAGATATGTATTATATCTATAGTCTATATTAGTATAATATCTTTATAATTAATGGAAATTATACTACTTAGATGTTTCTTTCACTTAGCCTTTGTTTGTTACATATACTGTGTGTTCATAAATAAGTATTTGTTCTTGAGACTTATTCCTGTAAATACTTAAATATATATTAAATAAATAAATTAAACCATGAAAAAAAAACAAATTGTACAAATGAAAGTACTAGTATCAAAGGCAACAATCTCCAATTTTAGGTAAAATGAGATACATATATATCTCAAATTGTTCGTCTTTTCAAGCTCTATTAAACTGCATTATAAGGTGGTGCCAAAATCGGAAATATTCTATGTAAAGGTATATTTAAAGATGCCGATTAGAAACAAAACCGGCAATCTCCATAGGAGCCAATTACAGTTGCTATACATATCAACGAAAAACTGTTGTGTCTATTTCAAGGCACATACTATTGTAAATTGTGTTTTATTTTCAAGTTTAAACTGAAATAGTACCTGTTAGAACGTCTCCAATCTGGAAATGTCCCCATATGAGGAGGATTACACTATAAAAGTAATCTAGGTTTGTGTAAGGATGTTACAAAGAAAGGGAAAACATCTGGATTTATAAATCCAGACCAAATAGAAAAAGGGCAAGATGCCAAAAAATTAAAATTAAAAGATGTAAATAAACTATTGACCAAACATTTTGGGATATACTGGAGGGCAATAGAAGACCTCACGTTTTATACACTGACATTGTTGAAGACAAAAGTACGGTTGGTTCTGAACATATTCTGGAATTAAAATATATGTTGGTGTAATATAATCATATTATCTTAAGCATAGTCTTGAGTTTAATGTTTCTTTTTGTAAAGCAAGTGTTTTTATGTTAATAAAATTTTTTGAAAACAGATTAAATCGATTGCATGGTCTCATTAATGATGATTAATATATAGTTTTTGGATATTATTAATTGAAACAACAATACTGCATTTAAAGTCTTAATATATTTGTCTTGAGATAGCCACAGCAGTTTTTCGCTAATATCACAAAATACGAAATCTGGAGATTGTCGCCTTTGATATTAATACCAGCTCAAATATTAGGTGATGGCAAGTGCTTATTTATTGCTGTTTCATACTGTTTGGCGTAAATCATAGCGAGATACATTTGCAAATTGTTGTAAATGACTGGGACGATTATTAAAATGGCGATCAAACTTATCATGTTTCCATTAACACTTCTTTAGATTACGAAAATCGTATGTCCTTCGATAGTAAATACACCAGCCACATTGAAGTTTATTCTATAGGTCAATTATTATTTATTAATTATGTATTTAAAACACGACTCATTTTTGTTCTACTTCGTCTACGAGTTCTACAAGACCGATTTGCTTTATTCTTTTTTATATTAATAAAGTTTTGACTCTGTAGATTAGTCAACACTACTTACTTTTTATTTTTAAAACCTTTCTATTTTTAGTCTGTAGAGTTTTAGTTTTGTGATTTTTTAATTATTTATATTTTTAATTTAAAAGCATTATTTATAATCGATGCATTTTAATATTTATGCCCAAGGCCGACTGTCTATAGGGCTTGCTTCGTCACGTTTTTCCTATACCTGATTACTATGCCACCAATAGTTCTCATTCGAGTTTCATGGTATTTGCTGTGGAGTATTTTCACGATATTCGATATCTTCTCCGACTCTGTGAGTGTGCATTTTTGCTGATTGGGATATCTCATAAAAAAGCAGAATAGAAAAGTCTACGAACTAATGTTTTATCTCTTAAGGAAGATAAACAAAATGACCGACAAGGTTTAGAAAGCTGGTATATTAAGCATATGATATATGAATCCAATGTAGAATCGTATGGTAAGAATGGGTGGGTAAATCGAGGGAGGAATCCGAGAGGGAGTTCGCCGGAGGGGGTAAGTCAGAGAGGGTGTTAGTCTTGGCGGGGGGTGTGCCAGGGGAGAGGCAGTAAATCTGAGAAAGAGATAATAAGATAAGGAGGGGTAAGTAACTAAGGGAGGAAGGTGGGATAAGTCGGAGGTGTTGGTTAAATAACGCGTTCAAAAGTTCGCCTGAGAATGGTAAGCTTAGTATTTTCAACTGCTTTGTTCGATTGCGTTTATTTAATAATAATAAATATTAATTTGGGGCCGGCGGTAGACGAGTGGTGTCAATGCATCACTCGTGTTCCAAGGGTCTTGGGTTCGAATCCTACTTGGGGCGACGGGATTTTTCTAATTGGAAAATTCCGCCACCTCAACTATGGGTGTGTATATTCGTGTTGCATGTTAGATGGGGGGCAGATGACCTTAGCAGTTGGTTCCCCCGTAGTGTAGGCGTGAAATAAAAAAAAATAAATATTAATATTAAATAATCACTCTTGGAATCCCGAAGGTTTGTAAGCACACAACGAACGTTGTTAAGGAAATCCTTCAATAAATTAGCCTTTTGATCGTCATGTCTGGACAGTATTTCCCTAGTATTATGTAATTCTATAATGTCAATAACTTCTTTCATAAAAATGATCCAGGTATGACATTACATGCAGGTGTTGATGAGTCATACATGCAGGTTTTGATGACTCATACATCTAGAATGTTCGATGACGGCTTATATGGGTTTACTATTCGTTACAGTAAGTATAAATATATTTAGCATCAATATATTTATACTTACTATAACTATCTATTTTTCTCAGTGATAGCACACACGCATGCAACCTTGGTGGAGAAGTGTGCTGCAATGTGAAAGTGGCAACAGTCAACTTTACATTTCAACAAGTGATATACTTATATTGATCATATAAATTATTTATTAAATTATTGTTTATTAACGCAGAAATTGTTTCGGTAATTATGATTTACTTTTTGTCTATTCTAATTAATTTGTATTAGACAAAAGATAAGAATTGCTGCTGAAAAGCATTGCAGAAGAAAACTGTCTTTACATAGTTGCAAGTGAGTATCTACTTTGCTAACTTTGGTCAAGATATCGATAAATTGAGATCGATACATTTCAAAGAAATTTTTCGGATATTTACTTGTAAATGCAAAACCGTCAACCTACCTACTCATCTATTTCTGCTCAGAATAATCGTGCGTAAAAATGTGAAAATAAGTAGGTAATTAAGGAAATGTGTTGTTGAAATACCTATTTTTATTCTTTTTGCTGAAAATAAGAGGCTATAAACTTATTTTGAATACAGGTGACCTGACTAATTAATATTAGTAATCATATTGCAATTAAATATTGTAAATAGTTTAGCTTAGTATTAGATTATTCGTTGTAATTATTCATAATTTACTACATATAAGAGAATATACCAATTCCTGTTACGGTTTTTTTCTGTTATTTGTGTGTAGTGGGTGTCCACTTCTTATCAGGAGTGGGATCTGGAACGTTTGCGGAGTGTGCACATATACAAATAAACACAAAAGAAAAAATAACCAGTTGAGAATGCGCAGAGCTAGCATTGACATTACGAACAAAAACAACGCTATACTTAATAAACTAATTTATTTTTGAAAACTAATGTTGACGTAAAACATTAGTTGTCATAAAAACTAAAATTCTAAGTCCTAAAATTTTTTGATTTTTTTTGTTGCTAAAAATGTTTATCTTTTCGTAAATTTTTAAAAAATACAAATTTTTCATTTTTCAAAAATTTACCGAAATTTTCGGTGGTCACTTTCCCGAATAGATACAAAAAAATGTTTCAACCAAAAGTTTCTTAGAATTTGATGTACTATAAGATACTTAAATTTTTCAAAAATTTACCGAAATTTTCGGTGGTCACTTTCCCGAATAGATACAAAAAAATGTTTCAACCAAAAGTTTCTTAGAATTTGATGTACTATAAGATTCCAAAAAGAAAAATTCAAAAAAGTCAACAGGAAAAAAGGCGACAGACAGACAGACAGACTTCACGAATTCAGAGACGAACTCTTTGTTCGTCGATAAAACTGTTTTTTCTCCTTTAAAATTAAAACTTCATATCCTAATCACCTCTCTCAGAGACAAATTAAAATTACACGCTGTATACTCATAATTTATTTGAAATAATTTTATAGAAAAAAATGACAACATGAAATCTGTACCTCGGTATTATTAATGTTAATAGTCACTTAAATTTCTTTAATTTGACCTATCTTGTATATATACAAACGCATTCATTAATCATAACGACAGTTACTGCAATAAACAATACCATGAATGACTCATCTAGCATATGCAGACATTTTTAACCAAAAATATCTGACACTCTATTAAATTAATTAACATTAAGCAGATGTTATGTACAAAAAAACTTTATTTTATTAAAAATTTAGTTTTTCTTAGAACAAGATAAATTGCCAAATTTTATGCTGATCGGAAGTACACATCACAGCTCAGTTGCAGGAAGTAACATCTATAGTTTTGCTGGTTCTGCTCAATTATGTTTTAGGTGCTATTGGACTTACAATTCGTAGTGAAAATACATAGCTCGAAAGTATGGCTGCATGAAGTCCAACCTTCACTTAAAGAAATTGATATTGCTATGAGATAGTGGTAAACGGAATATGTTTAATTAATTTATAGATTAAAAATAAAAAAGAACATGGAACCATCCAAGTTCAAATTTTTGTATGCATCAGATGTTAATAGGTCAAGCAAAAAGTTTCAGATAACAACCCGTGAAAGACAGGTATCCAGAGTTCATCAAGGATCAAGAGTCCAAAGTAAATAATCAACTGCATTATAGTTCAAAACTTATTGACCTACTGAGAAAGTCCACGCAAGGAGCATTTAATAAAAATTCCTTGCCGAGTCACAATTTATCATACGCTTAAAAGATGCCAAGAACTTGCTTAAGCCTAAGGAAGTCTGGTGTGCCTTACTCCCCTTAAAGCGATAATTACCGAAATCCATCTAGTGGACTAAACTTAGGCTTTTGACGTCTGTCAATCACCTCTTGTCGAACTGCATGTCGATTATTATCACCTTAAAATCTAAAATATTGAAATCAAAAGTTTTGAACGGTCCTATGTTGCTTTGAAGTTTTCTGGGCTCTAAAGGCTGTTTGAACAATTTTTGAAAGATGCCCATTGTATGGTCGGGTGTTCGAGAGACCACACGACGTTCACCCATAAAACTGGTTATCTTCTACCCTATCCTTGGATACCGGAAACGGGAAACTGGGCAATGGATGAAGCAGTCAGGTCAAGTGTGTGGTAGAGAAATTCGTCAGAATTCTCGACGGTTACTCATACCGATCAGGGGGAACACTAGTAATATGATACCGGTGTGGGCGGATTCGAGTCTCGCCTTGAATAAGGTCATTTAAGGTCACCGAAGGAACCCGCTGCTTGACCGAGGTCATTTATGGTCACCAAAGGAACCCGCTGTTTGACTGAATCTTAAGAAGGAGAAGCGAAGTGAGGTTTATCCCGCTTTTTGGTCAATGGGAAACTGCATGCCGCCAGGTAAATGTGCTTAGGAGCTATCCTGACCACCCTATGATACGGACTGCAGCCGGGTACAATGATTGGGACAAGTTCTGAAAGCCATTACACTTAAGGAGAGTTGATGCGAATACATAGCCTCTCACAATCAAGACAACTTCACCTTAGCGAGGTACACACTGGGAGTCTATAACGTGTAGACTTACGAACGAAGCTCTGTCAAGGGCCCACCAAGCCTATATATTGGTAGATCGGGGTGGCAAAACCATTAAAAAACCAAGTCCCGCCACAATTGAGGTTGGATTCGATCGGGCAGTGGCCCCAACCCCTGTCTCGGGGAGGAGCTTATGAAGGTATGAAAGAGGACTGGAGGGCTCTCTCTATTCAACTGAGTTAAGTTGGGGGAATAGTCCTATTGCTGGACGAGGTACTTGACCCCGTATGAAAGAGGACGGAGAGGGTGCCGGCGGGTGAGCACGTGTTAAGTCAATCGCTCCGGTACTAGCCTGGATAGCTAGTAGATGGTGGATAGGCAACCTCGCTCCGACCAGTGAGTAACTGGGAGCAATTGCTATGCAATTCGCGCGCTGATTGGGCGTATCCCAATCACTTCCTTCTGGAAGGAACGTGGGGGTATGTTGATATAGGAACCCCACGTAAAACATCAGACAATCTCTGTACTGTATGTTGAACTTGAGAGTTTCAACATTTGGTGTCCTCTACAGGTCACGAGTTACGACAGTACGACTGTTATTGGTTGACCCTAGCATGGTCTGTGTCAGTAGGTTAATAGCTTACAAATAACATCGAATTTGCGTTAATGTTGAAGTTTTGACCTTTAATGACCTCGAGAGGTCACTGGGGCAGTTTTTATTGTGTTATTGTTGCATGATATTTCTCGGTAAGTCAATAGCTTTCGTCATCGCATTTGACTATTCACGTTGAAGTTAGACCTTTGATCTTGCATTATCTTTGTAAGTAGGTCAATAGCTTTGAAATGACAATGCAATCGATTATTTACTTTGAAGTTGACCTTTTGGCCTTTAGTGATCTCTGGAGGTCTAACCTATTTTTCACGGATTGTGACATTGTGAACTTGTTTGTTTTTCAACGAATTGAGATTTTAACCCAGGTCTATGGTCTGTTCAATGTAATGTTTTCTAAAATTTCATGGTATATAAATAAGATTTAAAATAAAAGTTTTAGAAACCAAATTCTCAACGTTCCAAACCTTCAGGGTTTACGATCTTTTTTATTGACATTTTGTAAGTTATAGGAGAATATTGGAATTTAGACTTTCATACTGTCAATCTTCTAGATGTAATTGTTGTAAAATGTTTTGCTTCTTAACATCGCAAAAAATGTATCCTATTTATGTTTGGCATTCATGTGTAACTTTAAGATGTATATCTCTCGATAGATCTCGACCAGTAGATGTTAGAAAATATAAAATAAAATTACCAAAGTTTTGTATCGGAAAAAATAAAGGATCTTAAAAATGTTATGTTATTTAATTTGCGTTTCGAGTTTTTTCTATGAAACTGTGGAACTTTTTATGTTATCTAGCATCTACTTGATGAGATCTATCCAACGATATACATCTCAAACAGACACAATAACCTAGCCTAAAAATAGGCCCTACTGGATACTTTTCCTTCCAATTTTCCGTGCTTGAAAGTCTGCGAACTTTAGCTTGTTAAAGTCTCATAGTTCCAGAATTTTCGAATATTAGAACCAGAATAATGAAGGTTTAGAATTTTAGACATTCGACATCTTGAAGTTTTTGAGCGGTTTAGCCTCAGCTTGAATGTGGATTTAGGCTTGAAAGGTAGAAAATATTTCTACAACTGTGTATGAATTTTGAAAGATTCTTTTATTTGAATTTTGTATTGATCTTCGCTTAAATAGGCATCCAGACTGTTTCTTAATTATTTACTACCGACATGAATTTGTATGAATGAGTGGAATTAAATAATTACATTTACGAAAGATGAAAACTGTTGAAGTTAAAAATAAAAGGAACTGGGAAACTTGAAAACCACAACTTCTTATCTCAATCAACATAATTAATTATTCTTACTTCTCGGAAAAAAATTAATAACAAACAAAATCAGGTATTCATTTCATTCGTAACAGCTAATGGATCCTGTAAATTAATTACATGATTGACATAATGTACGAAACCTTGTCTCTATTAATAAAATTAATAGAGGAGATGTGGAGGTTCCCACCTTTTGCGGCCAGATACTTGGTGAATATGGCAAGGTCGCGTCTCTACATAAATATTCTGCATGCCTTATGAAAAGTCCATGTAAAGTATGTGTTTTTATAAAGCAGTGGCGTGTAAAACAGCTGTTGGAGATGCCTTCATTATTTATGCAATTTATTAAAGGAGAAAGTTTAATTTAATCTTTAATTTGCTCTTCCTTTTAAACGATTCTTTACTTGCCTAAACGGTTTAGAGCAGTGCTTCCTAAACTTTTTAAAAGATGCACAGTGGGATTTTTTAAGAAACATTATTAATAATTCCTTTTTATGGAATACTTGTATAAGAGAAGATTGAAACTTATCCTGGAATTTCTTTTAAACGATTTATAGATTGAATGGCTTAATAATCGTTATTCCATGGAAAATTGAATCAGTCTAATTAGCAAGATTTAAACCTTTTTCGCTGTTGAATAAAAAATATTCGTTCTTACTAAATCGGGTGCCCTACTTGAGAAACTAACATTCAAACTTGCAATTGCACACGAATAGATTCTATAAAATCTACAGCAATCTTGTAATAAACGTTGTAATGACGTTAACGTCAATTGTAAAAAAATGAATAAATAAAATTAGTCGTTAATACATAACTATATATAATAACAAATTTTTGTAAATATATACTATATTTAATTAGTTCAGATATAAACATTTAAATATACATCAAAAAAAGCTGCATAAGTATTCGCACGTAAATATTGGAATATAATGTGAAAACATATGTTGCTATTATGTATTCGGTTAGTTATCGGTAATAGTTAACCGACTACATGATAGCAACATATGTTTTCACATTATATTCCAATGTCTACTTTCGAATATTGGGAAATAATGTGAAGACATATGTTACGATTATGTATACTTATTAGTGATAACTATGTTACTGTTATGTTTTCACATTATCTCCGTACACTGTAAAAAATGAGGTAAAATTACCTTGGGAAAGAGGTAACTTTTCGCTATTATTTGCGGTATTTTTACCCTAAAATTAATTTTACCTATACATTTAGTAGTTTTACTATTTGTGGTAAAATGCCCTGTAATTATGTAAAATTATACAAATATAAGTAATTCTACTACATTGAACTGGTTAAAATCACTATCCATAATATAAATTTACATAACTCAGACAATTCTTTCCTTACAAATGTATAATTGCTCAATAACTTAATTCATTTTTAGTGTAATATTAAAGATAAGATGAACTTGAACAAGAATAGTGTAATTTTACCCTTAATATGTTTTTAACCGTTGAGATGCTTTTTCGCTGATCGCACTTGTTTGTGACCTTCGTTTCGTGAAAGAATTCAGGAATCCATTATGAACAGTCCAAATAGGCTTTTTGGGGAATGGTCGGAATGGTGTGTACCATTCTTTTATGATTTCGGCGAGGCGTACTCTATCGATACCGAACGAAGTGTTCATTGCTCATTAATATACACAAATATTTACACGTATGACCGATGATGGGAAGAATTTTATTTTATAGTAGAAGTTAAAAAATAATAATCGGTAAGTACCTATATGTTAAAATTACAAATTTAAACCAATAAAATAAAAATATTTAATTTAATCTTTTTCTAGGATGAATCAAAAATTGAAGAATTCGAAATAAACTAGCATAACTGTAATTGAGAAAGGTACTCGTGTATAATTGTTTATATAATTTATAATTTTTTAATTTTCTAGGTGGAATCGAAACTTTATCTGAATGTCTTTGAGAGACCAAATATTTCCGAAAGCCCCTGAAAAGAAGTTCTGTTAATGTCTTATATTTTATATAAGTACATACGTTCAATAAAAATTACTTTGATTTTATTTTGTTTCATACAATTCCCAGAGGAACGATTGAATTTGCAAGTACTTTCGCAAGTCATCGTTACATTCAAGAAGTATTTTCACATTTGTATTTTAACCCTGAAAAGTACTATTGCCATGAAATATTAACTTTGTCATGTAACTTTACACAGGTGTTTTAATGTTAAAATGTAAAATTACATTGAGATTGTAATTTTAATCTGTAAATTTACTTAAAAAGGAAACATTACAATGCAAACTTAACCTAATGTTGAAATTTTTCACTTCCTATGAAAATTACACTTTGAAGTAAATTTACCCCAAAAAATGGAGGTAACATAGTTGCCTCCATTTTTTAGGGTATAATTCACCGGTAATTTTTTAGAGTGTATGTGTACGTTTGAATATTGGAGTATAATGTGAAAACTTATGTTGCTATTATGTATCGGTTAATTTTATTAGTGATAACTAGGTTGTTATTATGTATTCGGTTAGTTATCAGCGACAGCTAACCGAATACATAATAGCAACAGATGTTTTCACATTATTTCCCAATATTTACGTACGAATATTGGAATATAATGTAAAAACATATGTTGCTATTATGTATTCGGTTAATTTTATTAGTGATAACTATGTTGCTATTATGTATTCGTTTAGTTATCAGTGATAACTAACTATGTTGATGATAGCGATAACTATTTATTGTATGTATTAACGTTGAATTACTGTTGCATATTCCCATCTTTAGACAATTGCTCATGGCGAACTTTGGTTCAATCTTTGATCAAGTTATATGTCGAAATTCAAAAAACTGAGAAAATTACACTACGAAAACCTATTGACGATTAACATCAAAAAAAGATCTTTAAAACACCGAACTGTTTTCGAGTCATCTTGTTTGAAAACAGGCAATTTTGGAAGTTTGCACGCATGCGCGGGGCAAACCGGAAAGACTGCTAAACTCAAACTTACGCATTTTATTATATATATATATATATATATATATATATATATATATATATATATATATATATATATATATATTTTAGTGATATTGTATTTAAAAAAATAGTATTTTGCCCCACATTAACAAATGTCCCACGTTGACAGCGACAGAAATAAAATGCTGTGATATTGGTTAATTAAAAATAATAAATTATTTTTAAAAATTTTATTATATATTTTGAATCTGTGAATAATTGCCGTTAGATCCTAGATAATTATTTTATAAATAAATTAATTTTTAAAATGACTAAACTTTGGAAATGCTTTTCAACTTCCCTCTTTTAATAAATTCTTATATGATTTGAAAATACCTTTTAATAGATTTAATAATGCAATGGTTATATAAAATTAATGTTACGTTAGTTCTTGACTAACTCAAGTTTACGTAAGAGAGTTGGGCGACAGTTAAATAACTTAAAATAACAGAATTAAAATAACAGGGTGAATGTGGATTCTTGTGGTATTAAAAAATATACAAATTGAAATTTGAAATCACTTTTAAAAATTGAAATCTTAATTAATTTTTAACTATTACTAAATTGTTCAAATCACTTCACAAACGATAGTCTTTTCTTCAGCAAATGCCAATACAAAAGGAAATAACTTCCTATCTTTTTATAATATTGCTTCTTTCCTTTTTACTAGTCCTCGTTCCAAACCATTTGCAGTCACCTTATGTTGTCCCAGTGCTAGTTGGCAATTCCGGTTGGCTTCCCTTTGCATGGATTTCCCATATAACACCATCCACACTCTTGGTTTTGGTAACTCACTTTTGTTTTATTAATAGCGGGTACTTTTTCCCTTTATCGAAGAATATTTTGTGGTATTTTTATGTGTTTAATATTAAATAAAACACCAGAGTTTATGGTTTTAACGTCGATTTATTGACTAGCAATAACTTTAGCTAGTAATTAATTTAAACTTGGTTTTTAAACTTATATACACTTTTACAATTTATAACAAATATTCACTTTCGCCGTATACAAATCACCAACCAATTCAACTGTCTATTTAAGACTAGATTATTTAACTTTTTACAATATTATCATTCACGACTTTACTTTGTCGCTTTACTTTCAGAAGTGAACTTTACATACGTTCTCGTTCGTCGTATATCAGTAAGTGTCTATTTACATTAGTACTATATTTCTTACACGACTTTACTGCGTCGCTTTATGTCAGGAAGTGTCTTAAAATTATGATTTTCTAAGCTTATATACTATTTACTATTTACATAATCGCGTTACCTAATTTGACGTCACCTTACCATCTAATACAATGACTACATTATTTACAAACATAACAGCAGATTAAAACGTAATTATAATATTTGACTCAATCTATTACAGATTAATTACACAACATTTGCAATAATAATGTACTATTTACATGCACAAAAACCTTAAAAGAATCACATAACCCGTCGATATACTCATTTGAAATTATACATAAATGAATTACATCATAACTATAACTTGCGCACAACTGGATGTTACGTATACTTGAGTAATTTGATGATTAAGCTGTTTGATAATAAATAAAGAATCATGGATTATTTAACCTTATTAAAAAGTACACATTGGTTGTGTAATCAATAACACACCAGAAAATAACTTAAATTTATTTTTCAACTGGAAAAGTTGATAAAAATGTTTCAAAAGTGTTAGTATTTAACAAAGATTTTAGATTTTCACAAAATTTTCAAAATTTACCAAAATTTTGAGACTACCATCCATATATATATATATATATATATATATATATATATATATATATATATATATATATATATATATATATATATATATATATATATATATATATATATATATATATATATATAGTCGTTTTCGGTCGCAATAATGCGCCTGAATCGACAGTGACACGTTTAATTAAAAAATTTGAGACCAAATTTACGCTGATGGATCAGAAGACCATTGTTCGTCGTCGTCCTTGTCGGTCACTCGAAAATATAGCCACAGTAAGGGAATCTGTGGCCGAGAATCCAAAAACTTCCATTCGGCATTGTAGTCAAGGATTAAACATTTCCAGAAGCACTATGCAACGAATTTTGGTAAAAGATCTGCATTTGCACGCGTACAAGGTTCAATTGGTGCAAGAAATCAAGCCAAGGGACCATGAGCAGCGCCGTGGATTTGCTGATTGGGTGTTGGAACATCATCAAATTAATGCGGATTTTTCAAAGAAAATCATTTTTTCAGATGGGGCACATTTTCAACTCGACGGATACGTAAATAAGCAAAACTGTCGGATTTGGGGTGCTGAAAATCCTCGTGTGATACTCGAAAAACCAATGCATCCACCGCGAGTAACTGTTTGGTGCGCATTTTGGGCTGGCGGAGTGATTGGGCCGTATTTCTTTGAAAATGCGGCTGGAAATGCGCTAATTGTTAATGGTGTGGAGTATCGCGAAATGTTAACGGAGTTTTTGTGGCCCGAATTGGATGTAATTGATGTGGAGGACATGTTTTTCCAACAAGACGGTGCGACCTGCCACACTGCACGTGAAACAATGGTGTTACTGCAGACCATGTTTCCAGGCCGAGTCATTTCTCGATTTGGCGATCAACATTGGCCACCAAGATCGTGCGATCTAACGCCGATGGACTTTTTTCTTTGGGGCTATGTGAAGGAAAAGGTGTATGCGAATAAGCCTGAAACAGTTGAACATCTTAAAGAGGAAATACGGTGCGTTATTGGTAAAATACAGCCACATTTATGCGAAAATGTTATTCAAAATTTCAACAAAAGAATAACCCTGTGCCAGAGGTTTTGTGGTGGCCATTTGCCTGATGTTGTATTGCACGTTTGATCGGAACTATTTTTCTTTATGTTGAAATAAAAATGTTTGCTTAATTAAAAAAATAAATGTGTTTTTCTTTAAAATTAAATCCGGCGCTCTTGTTGGGACACCCTATATTATGTTGGCACACCTGCTAGTAGCTGTTGATGTTATAGTAGCCATTATCACTTGTAGATAGACAAGTATTAAGATGTAATGTATACATCATGTGTCTAAACTGCCAGATAAATTAAATGATACTGGTATAGGTAGTTAGAAAATCAGCTGTGTCCGCAGGTGATTGTTGGGTTGCTTAAATATATCAGGACCGAACTTGGAAATATTTCTGATGAAACTTCTTCAAATTCAGCGATTTTATTTGAATTAGTCATATAAATATTGAACTTATTAAGTATAGGTAATGAGGCTAAATAATAGAAACAATTCATAATATTATAACTTTAGATGATTTCTTTACAAATTAAACGCGAAAAGAGGGAAACTTTGATTTTTCTTCTTTAGTTTGCCTCTTTGTAGGTCATTTTATAACAAAAAAAAGCACAAGATGTAATCACAAGAAGAGGCAAGTAAGATTGATTATAAACGGTAAACCAGTTTGGTTTAATGTTAAAAGCACAGTATTTCTGTGCAACTGATCACCGGTTCAACTCTCGATACTGTTTTGTGGCATAATTTATTTTTTAAATTAATTTATGCACTAAAACGAAATTAAATTTTTAAAATTCATTTCGAATAAAAAACAAAAAAATTTATATTTATTGAATAGCGATTTAAAAACCTACTGCATTAAGAGGGATCTCGTGTAAAACCAACGCCTACCTGTGAATTCTTTCTAAGATATTCTAGTATTATACTATTATAACAGTTATCTATATTTTCAAAGCAAGCTTAGTTTATGATATTATTTTATTTTTAGTATTTTTTTAATACAACTATACATTGATCCGAAAAATCTACATATTCCAAAGAAACGCGGTTTAGATTTGTAATACATGCTTTTTATGGATTGTTTTCTATTTGTATGATTTGTGTAATTTGTATAATTCTGCGTTGTTATGAAAAATATTTTTTAGGAAAATAGATTTCCTTAATTAGGCAAAGAGCGGACATTTGGTTGACATTCCATAAGCGGGGATGTTTACTTCCATTATATTTTATGTTTTTCGCCTTGAATAAAAAGCTTTAGTGTGTATGTTTACTTCCCTTCATCTTCAAATAATCCAGCACATAAGAATAGAAGTTATATACCGTTTAATTACCCAGAAATATTTTTACTGAATTTGCCGTTTATTCTGTCCGACTCTGTTATTTACGTCATGCCAACGTAAAATCCGATGTCTATTAAATAATTAAGCAAATTAAAATTGGATTGAAAATATTTTTTAAAGGAAAAATATTGTTGAGAAGATAATAATACCGGTAATACCTTTTTACAGATCCACATGCACTCTAAAAAATTACCGGTGAATTATACCCTAAAAAATGGAGGCAACTATGTTACCTCCATTTTTTGGGGTAAATTTACTTCAAAGTGTAATTTTCATAGGAAGTGGGGAAATTTCAACATTAGGTTAAATTTGCATTGTAATGTTTCCTTTTTAAGTAAATTTACAGATTAAAATTACAATCTCAATGTAATTTTACATTTTAACATTAAAACACCTGTGTAAAGTTACATGGCAAAGTTAATATTTCATGGCAATAGTACTTTTCAGGGTTAAAATACAAATGTGAAAATACTTCTTGAATGTAACGATGACTTGCGAAAGTACTTGCAAATTCAATCGTTCCTCTGAATATTACTTACATAGGTAAAGGAATTGTATGAAACAAAATAAAATCAAAGTAATTTTTATTGAACGTATGTACTTATATAAAATATAAGACATTAACAGAACTTCTTTTCAGGGGCTTTCGGAAATATTTGGTCTCTCAAAGACATTCAGATAAAGTTTCGATTCCACCTAGAAAATTAAAAAATTATAAATTATATAAACAATTATACACGAGTACCTTTCTCAATTACAGTTATGCTAGTTTATTTCGAATTCTTCAATTTTTGATTCATCCTAGAAAAACATTAAATTAAATATTTTTATTTTATTGGTTTAAATTTGTAATTTTAACATATAGGTACTTACCGATTATTATTTTTTAACTTCTACTATAAAATAAAGTTCTTCCCATCTTCGGTCATACGTGTAAATATTTGCCTTTAATAAATGCGCACTACACTACAACGAAAAACAAAATATTAATGAGCAACAGAATGAACACTTCGTTCGATATCGATAGAGTACGCCTCGCCGAAATCATAAAAGAATGGTACACACCATTCCGACCATTCCCCAAAAAGCCTATTTGGACTGTTCATAATGGATTCCTGCATTCTTTCACGAAACGAAGGTCACAAACAAGTGCGATCAGCGAAATATTAATTAAGGGTAAATATTAAGGGTAAAATTACACTATTCTTGTTCAAGTTCATCTTATCTTTAATATTACACTAAAAATGAATTAAGTTATTGAGCAATTATACATTTGTAAGGAAAAAATTGTCTGAGTTATGTAATTTTATATTATGGATAGTGATTTTAACCAGTTCAATGTAGTAGAATTACTTATATTTGTATAATTTTACATAATTACAGGGCATTTTACCACAAATAGTAAAACTACTAAATGTATAGGTAAAATTAATTTTATGGTAAAAATACCGCAAATAATAGCGAAAAGTTACCTCTTTCCCAAGGTAATTTTACCTCATTTTTTACAGTGTGTATAGGTTTTGTTATAAAATCACCTATAAAGTTAAAGACGCAAACAAAAAAAAGAAACATCAGATTTTCAGCTCTTTTAGGCGTTTAATTTGAAAAGAAATCATCTAAAAGTATAATATTATAAATTATTTGTGTTGTGTATTAGCGTCATTAATGTATTTAGACAACCCAACAATCACCTGTTAGTGCAGCTGATTTTCCAACTACCTACACGAGTCTCATTTAATTTGTCTGACAGTTTACATATTATTGTTAATAAATAATCTTTAAAAGTAAACATTTTACATAATTATCTCTGGCTTATAAGAAACTATGCCATGATGTCAGGTAATTTTAATGGCAATACATTGGAAGTACATGGTTACAAGAAAAAATCACAGCATAACCTTAAGATATTGGCTGAAGTAAGACTACCGCCAGTTTCTTGTCTTAATAAAACAGATTTAGCTAAAAAATGGGACAGCCGGTACCAACAATTTACTTTTTATTGAAAGCTTCCAAACGGGATAAGGAAGACGATGCAACAAAAATTGCAATTCTACTCAACTTGATGGGAAATCAAAACTTGAAATCTATAATACGTTTGAACTTAATGAAGAGGAAGAATATAATACTGTTGTACAGAAATCCGCCAATTACTTCGAACCGAAAAGAACTTTGTCATTTGGTGCATCCGGAAATCCCCACCGTGCGTAATGTTTCGCGTTCAAGTGTTCAATGTTGAAGTATTCAATGTTCAAGTGTTTCTCGATGATAACTCATAAACGATACACTTGACTTTCTAGTTGCGGCTCCAAAGGTGGTGGATAACAATAACCTACGGTCCAGAAGGTAACTTTCCAGTAAGGTAAAAACGTAGCGTAAAATTAAAGCTAAAAAAGAAGAAGAAACCGGAATAAGGTGATTTCGTCGGCTTAAGAAAATAGAGGCTCATCGAGATGATTATTTCCTCTTGTATTTCTTGGTAGCGATTAAAGACCAACAAGTTGGGTTCCTGTGACTAAAAACTACCACCTTCGTGAAACAACTAAATCACCAGGAACTTATTCATTTCGTCCACAAAAAACTCTTAACGAGGAAAATTAACTAACTTCATACTACATAAATGAAGCACACACTACTAGCAAGACTACTTACAACTAATTCCACAAAAGGAGAAAATTATCTTGTTTTGCAAAATTGAAAAAAAAAACGGTGAGAAGCAGAAGTTACCAATGAGAAAGTATGAACAGAAACATAACTAAATAAGGAATAACCAATAAGAAGGTGTGCCCATAAACATGGCCATATTTGGAGTGACAAGACTGATACTAAAACAATATACATATTTATTGCAAATAAGTGCTTTAGTATAGTATAAAAAAATTAAAAAGGAGTGAAATTAAGTTTCTGTTTTCATTAATTCAAATGCATTTATTTAATAGAAAGAAAGAAAACCATTTAAAAATGCTAAATATTTAAAAGAGCCCCGCATAAACATAAATAAGGAGAAAGCAGTATATACTTAATTTGCTTGGTATTTTCAAAATACCGAACCTAATTTGGTATTTTTCCTAATTAACGTTGGGTGCCGACATTTATTGCATTTACCTAAAACACTACAAGTTTATGGTAAGTTGTTTTTGAAAGCAGTAATTCAAAGTTTATTGGATTTACCTGAAACTACAAATTTATGGTAACTGCTTTTGGAAGGTTGGATGGTATGGAATGGAAATTTATTTTCGACAGAAAGATCGTTGATTTGGTATATAGATCAATGCATTAAACTGAGATAGTAACTACCTCTATTTATTATCTAACAGAATAACTCGGAGCTTGGTTAGGTAAAACCACAATTTCTTCTGAATATGATATCAATTTGGTTATTATTTAGTTTAGTTTTGTTTGATAAACCAAAAATTTTAGTAATTTAAGAAAATTTCGTCTAATCTAATCTAAATCAATTATATTATAACTTTTGTAACCTATAAAATAACATCTGAAAACGTTTTAATCGACTTTGATTATTTTATTTATTTGTTCATTTAAAGTCTTTTGAATGTTTTGTTTTTAAGTTTTGTTTCCTTTTTTTTGATACATTACCAACAACTTACTGCAGAATATTTAAGTTATAGCTTTGTCTTTTATTTATAAAATATCTGTAAAGAATAATGAAAAAAATTGTTTATCAATTTTGTGCGTGTAGGTGTGTGCGTGGATGCGGTGCATCCATGCGTGCGGGAGTGTGTGTGTCTTTTTAAGGGCGTCTTTCCTTCCATTAGTAAATTTTAGTCCGTTCACGTCCTGTTGCACATTATTTTCCCATTGAGCTTTTTTTTAAAAAAAACGTGCAATCAATACCCTGTTCTATAATGAAAGAAGTATTCAACAAAAGCGTTTGGCCCGAACAAAGATAAAATAGTCGCAAAACTGGTAATTCTTTTAGAAATAACTACTTTGTGAGCATTTTTCAAGCAAACAGTGATAAAACAACCAATAACTCTTGCATTAGTCAGCATTCTGATGCACTTTTGATATATTAACGTCTCCTAGAAGAAAAATGATAGTTTTAGTCATAATCCATTTCCTTGTGGTTTTAATACAATGGGAAGTGGTTAGCTTTTTAACGAACATAATAATCATCACTTGAATAACGTGTGTGAATAACTACTAGTCAAAACAGGAAAGCAATGTTATTTATAAATATTTGAATGATTGTTATGAAATGTATAGAGTTGGAAGTCAATATACTATGTATTTGAAGAAAATTGCAAAAAACATTCTTTGAATGTCAATATTAAGACTTAAATGTTCTGTTTGATGATAAAAGAGAACTTTTTAGATTGGATCTATTGTCTACCAAAGGAACTTTTTGTTTTCTAATGTAATGTAATTTTACAGAATTATTAAAGACTTTCTGAAATATCTTTTCTTAGACTCTCAATTACACGTAAACATAAAAAGACTCAATCATCAAAAATCATCCAGAAACTGTACTGGCATTTATGAAAAACAAATGCAATTTTTTTATTTTATCAAACATGCTCTAGCAGGGCCCAACATCGTGAGGCATAAATGGGAAACGTGAAAAAAGAAGATGCTCTAACAAGTTCCCAAAAACTTCTTATTGGAGAGCAATTACTTTATGTAAATGTGCAGTAAATATCTCAGGCTAGCAGTTTCAAGTGATATTTACATTATATTTCCAATATTTAACGTAAATTAAATACATAATGTACAAATACACTAAAATTTGCAAGTTTCAATGCAATTTAACTAACATGCTCTAAGTAAGTAGTTTTCCACTTACATCAAAACACCCAAAAAGTTCAGAATTAATGGAAAAACAGATCTAAACTTATTTCAGTGTTTAACGAGGTTGACCTAGATAGCATTATAAATCCCCTTTGAAATGTATTCCTTCTAATCCCAATTTTCTAAATCTACTGATTAGAAACTTCCAATCAAGCAGTAGATGAAACAGATAGCTGTCGGTGAAGCCAAGCGAGACCAACGGTTTCGATGCATTACTTAATCTTTAGGTATGCTCGTAAGCATGCCAAAGCTTCAATTTTCATAAGTCAAGTCAAAATAATCAGTGTTTTCCGTTTTTGGGCAAATATAAAACATTTCGTTGCACACTATTGGGATTTCGAAAACCGTAAGATTTACGAAGTCTTTTAAGTTGCACATTACAAGGCCGTCTCAGAACCACTTCCAAGATTTCGAATAAATGCATAGGTCACTAGATATAAGCAAAAAACGAAAACCTGTCATTTACTTTTTTTTTTGAATATCTTTGTAACTATTGATTTCAAGAGTATGAAAGTTTGCATGTAGCCATAACTTGACATTCTGATTGTTATGGCCAAAAATGTTAAACCTACTATTTTTTGAGCAACTTTATTTTTCTTATGGACACCATATTGGATTCTTACTTCATCAGATAGTGAAAAAATACAAATGCAGTGATGTATCACAAGCAGTATCAGCTTCAGGTCAAATAAGTAATTTGTATTTGCATAAAATACGTTTTCGACTAGTCACCTATGAAGATTTTTGACATAATGTTGACAGAAAACAATATTGTGTTGTTATTTGTAATTAAATGTTCTGACAAACACAGTTTAAGGTTTTTAATTTATGTGAATTAGGG
The DNA here is from genome assembly GCA_929113105.1 of Agrypnus murinus. NCBI lineage: Eukaryota > Metazoa > Arthropoda > Insecta > Coleoptera > Elateridae > Agrypnus > Agrypnus murinus. The sequence continues at coordinate 95,955,107 of OV816023.1, forward strand.
AAGAGATAAATGAAAACGAAAAATTGATTGAATAAACAACTAGAGCAAAATAGAATTAATAACAATTATTACATAAACTGTTCAAATATTCCGCCTTGGTTTTCAATGCAGAGGTTGACTTTTTCTGACGTTGATATTTGATCAGCTGCTTTTTGTATAGTTTCCTGCTGTATTGACTCGATTCCTCTTGGAATTTTCAAACGAAGATGATGAAAGTTCTCTGTTAGTGGAGTAGATTACATTTTTCAGGTATTCCCACAAATAGTAATCTAACGGATTTAGACAAGGTGATCTTGGAGGCCATTGCACGGGTCCGAAAGTACCTATAATTAAATCTAAATAATTGCAAAATTCTGGCGTTATGTGGTCCGCAACCGTCTTGCTGGTACATCTCTACAACGCTATAATTTGCCAATGTCAAATTATCAAATTATCCAGGGCTTCTTGTAATTCATTTTGCAAACAGTTCAAATATGTAGGATCGTACACATTTATCTAATACACATACAACAATTATTAGTTATTTCAGACATTGCTGTTGTTTTTGTTGTTAGGTTTTCTGTCAACATTATGTCAAATTTTCATAGGTGACTGGTCGAATTGTGTTTTATTTTGTTATGAAATAAATAAAGATTATTAAAAGTTTCACAGTTTAATTAAAATATAACCTGACAATATTGTTTCGACAGCTATGCTGTCATTATCAAAGGTAATATAATTATAAACAAACACGTCGCTAAGGTAGATACAAAAATAGGTAACTAGATAAAATAATAATAATCAGAATTAAATATCTAATACTTCCAGTAACGGAGAATTACTGAGCTCAAGTTGTTCATTCATTAAAGGTACCCTGAGTTTGTGTTTGTATATCTCAAAGGCTTCTAAAATGTCTAATTTGCGTTTGTTATTACAAAAATGTACGAATTTAATATTATTTTGAGGAGTCATTGTGTGATTTTGTTCTAATAGGTGTTTGGCGTAATTCGATTTTTCAGGATGTTTATTTTTGTAATGACGTAGTGTTCTTTATATCTTATGTCAAAATTTCGAAGTGTTTGTCCAATATATACCGAACTACAAAAAGAACAATTTAAACGGTAAATGCCCGATTTCATGATATCATGTGTTCTGTCTTTAGCATTAAATAAAAATGAAAAAGTGCAGTTCTTTTGAGGTTATCAATGAATTTTTAATTCTTATTAACAGTATCCACCCTAATATAAAATTTACACTAGAAACAGAACAAAACAGGGCTATAAACTTTCGAGACTTAAATATCAAGATTAACGCAGACAATCTATTTGAATTTTCCATATACAGAAAACAAACACAAACAGACATAACAATACCAAATGAATCTTGTCACCATAATACACATAAAATAGCAGCCTACAGATCATTAGTACACAGAACTTTAACTATTCCACTAACAAAATCAGATTTTAGCAAAGAGATATCAACCATTAAACAACTAGCACATGGAAATCATTACAATCCGAACATGATTGACACTTTAATTAAACAAAAAGATTATAGGTTAGCTATCAAAAGAATATATCCCATTGACAATCAAACAGAAGACACAAATTACATATCTATACCATATTTTGGCAAAATATCAGAAAAAATTGCACATATACTAAGAAAAACCAACAATTATAAAATAACATTTAAAACCAATACTAACACTTTTTCATTTTTATTTAATGCTAAAGACAGAACACATGATATCATGAAATTGGGCATTTACCGTTTAAATTGTTCTTTTTGTAGTTCGGTATATATTGGACAAACACTTCGAAATTTTGACATAAGATATAAAGAACACGTACGTCATTACAAAAATAAACATCCTGAAAAATCGAATTACGCCAAACACCTTCTAGAACAAAATCACACAATGACTCCTCAAAATAATATTAAATTCCAACATTTTTGTAAGAACAAACGCAAATTATACATTTTAGAAGCCTTTGAGATATACAAACACAAACTCAGGGTACCTTTTATGAATCAACAACTTGAGCTCAGTAATTCTCCGTTACTGGAAGTATTAGATATTTAATTCTGATTATTATTATTATTTTATCTAGTTACCTATTTTTGTATCTACCTTAGCGACGTGTTTGTTTATAATTATATTTCCTTTGATAATGACAGCATAGCTGTCGAAACAATATTGTCAGGTTATATTTTACTAAAACTGTGAAACTTTTAATAATCTTTATTTATTTCATGATTATGGAGTTCCACAAAATAAGGCTGGAAACAATAAACAATTTTATTTTGTTGTTTTGAATTGTTATTTTATTTGTATTTGTATTTTTTTTTTCACTATCTGATGCAGTAAAAATCCAATATGATGCCCATAAGAAAAGTTGGCTATCACTCCCCAATAAATAGTGGGTTTAAAATTTTTCTAAGATGGCCATGACAATCAGAATGTCAAGTTATGGCTATGTGCAAAATTTCATACTTTTAAAATAAATAGTCTCCGAGATATTAAAAAAAGAAGATAATGACAAGTTTTCGTTTTTTCTTATATCTAGTGACCTATGGATTTTTTCGAAATATTGGTTCTGGAAGTGGTTCTGCGACGACCTTATAATTGTGCAACTTTTGTCTAATTTAACCGACTTTCTTAACGGTTTTCGAAATCTCAATAATGTGCAACAAAATGCTAACCACTCTGTGTACATGATAATTAATGACAAAAATGAACAAGAAGAAGAGAAAGAAAGAAGAAAAGATGGCATCTTGATGATCTCCAATAAAGTAGCCTTCAATAAAAGCAGAAGTGTTACTTGGGAAGATTGGTTTATGTCTTTCATAACCAAGATATTAGACCAGAAACTAAAGATGAGAAAATCTATCGGCTGTCCGCTCAGCAATTGTGCAAACTCGACTTGTATTATTGTTTTTTAGACCACAGACCATTTTGGATGAATATGGTTTATCCATACCTCTACACTACATGGGGATGGAAGAGTATCATTTATCTACAAAACTTTCTGCATTTCGGCAGTTTGAAGCGTCCTGGATTCACACTGCCGAAATGCAGAAACTTTCGTAAATAAACGATACTTTCCATCCCCATGTAGTGTAGGACTATCAACTTTGATTCCATCAGACGAGTAGTCAGGATAGCTTTCATCCTTATATACAGAGTTATAGTTTTTGTCTTTCTGGTCCACTGTCATACTTCTCGTTCCAAGATTTCGTTGCAAAAGAGTTAAAGCGTTACAGATGTTAGAGCATCAATTTACAGACGACGTAGCAACCTGTTATCCCAGCTTGAATGCCAGTAGATGATGTCATTTAATGTATTTGTATACATTATATGACATCATCTACTGGCATTCAATATCATATTTACTTGTGTAAATATCACAGGTTGGGGATACTGAATGCCCCGTATTAGGATGCTCGAGTTGCGCAGCAAGTTAATTGAAGTGTTCTCTATCCAATCCTGTTTCTCTTTACAGCAGCCAGTAACTCGTGATCTCAAGAAACTCCTGCGGAGCTTCCTGTACGGGAAAGAAATCATAGAAAAGTTTCATAATCTGGGTCTTGAGATCCACTATGTCAGTGTAAATAGTGTCGTTCAGAGAAACTGCATCTTGAAATTATTACTTGGCATGTAAAAGATGGTATCTGCAATCTGTTACGATGAGTACATTCATTTTGACGGCCTGTTTCGGTGGATCAACGCATGTCAGTAAGTTCCTCAAATACATCTCACTTGAACAGGCAACTAGTAGTTGTTATGAGTAGTGACATCGTGATCGTTCGCTCAGAATCACAGTCTGAACCCGACTAAGGAGATTGCGACTGGGAAGATGCAGCTGAAGTTCCTTCGCTGTTATGGTTATTGCAGCACTTTCCTGCACAATATCTTTTGAAAATGCAATTTTTTTCATTAAAGAGTTATGTCGCTAATCTATCCGATTGGCCACACTATAAGGTCAAGGCACTAAGTGCCAGTAGACTCTTTGTGAACCGGCACAAATTTTCTATAACTGTAGAGTCCCCTTGCCTTGAGCTTGAGTAATGCTCTTAATGACGTGATCGCTTTATATGACTTGAACTTGTCGCTTTTAACTTCATGGCGAGAGATAAATCTCGATACTCACTTCCATAGTAAGAGGGATGCATATGTGAAATACCCCAAAAACAAAGGAAAAAAGCACGGAGATACGCTTTTGCGCATAGCTACTTGTCTTTAGCAAATAATATATTTGTTTGGAAAATTACATGTATTTCGATTTAATGTCGACCGGTGACCTTCAAAAAAGGCTAATGCGTACTACTCCTTAAAACCTTCTATTTAATATACGGGAATCCTATAATCGTAACCTGTGGAGACGACGTATAAGGGTTGGATCGTGCTCTTTGCGTAAAAAAAGGCATTGTTTTACATTTATAGATAGTCTTTCCAGTATAAGTTATAGATTCAACTTCCATTATCGTGCCATTCAGTAAGTTTAGATTACGTATAACATAAATTATTTGCGAGTTAAAATGGAGTTTTTATGTTGTTTTTTGGATCATGAAGCTTTCAGCGCTGTGTAAAGCCTGGCAAAGACTTGCAAACCAATGTAGTTCTGCAGTCACCACTTTTTATAATGCCTCCCTGTCACAATATTTTCTTTTTTTTACACTCACCTTCCTAACTCTACCACAAAAAAACGATTAGTAAGCTGATTGTAGCTCTGCATGATTGTAGATTTGTAAACTTAAGCTTAAACTTGTCTTATGTTAGAGTATCTATTATAGGAAACCTTATTGGTAAAGTCTAAGTACGTACTTACGTACTTCTCAAGTATCACACTAGGCAGTTTCTTACAATTCTCACCTGGAATAAATCATAGATATCATCGTCAATAAAACATGATTATTAACTCTTATCCCACAAATTGGGGTAAAACCATTTGTACTGTTTATTAGTTCTATTTCTGTATAGCCCAATGTCGATAGTACCTACTGATTATTATGAACCGATTTCTACAATTGTAGTGTATTAACCATAGTCTAGGTCTTATATAGACGAGACAAAACGAATCGTTTCTGGAACTTCTAGAAAAAGCTGTTGAGGCTCAACTTTTCAGGATCGGCTAATTAGTAGCGCCATAATAAGCACTCTCCGGACAAAGATAATTCCAGGAATATGATTTGTTTAGATGTGATCGCTAGGTAACCTGATTTTGACATATGCAGTTTCTAAAAATGAGTGGTCTGGATAAGAAGACAAAAAATAGCCTAGCAAACTGAGAACGATTGTATTTATCGGCATAGTCCTTTTACTTATAAGACCATTTAACGAATGTATTTGTACAGTTGCGTTTATGGAATGAAGTCAAGATTCAATTTAAAAAATAGGTCTAGCTTAAGATTGTTATTTGTTTAACGCTCTTGTTTTATAATCTACTAGCAAATACCCGGCGCGCTTTGCTGCGCTTTATCATAACCATATATGGCTATGATTTTAAAAATTACCAAATTTGGAAATGATTTCAAAAATTTCAAAAATTACCAAATTTGACAATTGACAACATATCTATATATATTCTTGTCACATCAATCTCAGTACCCATTTTTAACTTCCATATATGGGTTTTTCGCTGTTATTTCGGACCACGATGGCCGATCAGAGTCCAGATTGGTCTTATTTTCTATTCTGGGCCAAGACCTTTCCAATGATACCAATTTCATCCAAATCGGTCCAGTGGTTGCGGAGAAAATCGCATACATACATATATACAGACAGACAATCTTTCCCTTTTATATATATAGATATCTCAAAAACAAGATACGATACTACTGGATTATGTAGATATCTTCAGTTTTTCAAAGTTGAAGGTGCTCTAGAGATAAAACGAAAAATGACAGCTGACGAGACGATGAAAAACTGATTATGCAAATTGCTAGCGCGACAAATGCCCATTTGCCATATCTTCAGAAATTAAGAAACTGCGGCGACATTCTGGCGGTTTATATGTGACACTATTTTATCACTTCTTCTTTCATACCATTCTTCACTGTCTCCCTAGTCTTACATAGTGAACAGAAGCTGGACCTACTCATCTTATCCGCACTGTGTTCACTTCTTTCGTTTTCAGTTTTATCACTCTGGTCCAATTGTAACAGACCCCTATGTATTTCAAAATTGTTCTAATGATCACTCTGTCGCTTGCTTCATTATATAGATACAATTATTATTAATATATAATAAGGCCATTTAACGAATGTAACTCTCTTGCAGTTGATTCAATTTGGAAAATCAGTCTAGCTTAGGAATGTTAATTGTTTAACGCTATTGATTTATAATCAATATCTCAAAAATAAGATTTACGATAATACTGGATGATGTGGATAAATCTTCAGTTTTTCAAAGTTGAAGATGTTCTAGAGATAAAACGAAAAATGGAAGCTAACGAGACAACGAAAAACTGATTATACGAATTATTAGAGCAAAACATGCTCATTGCAATATCTTCAGAAATTTAGAATTTCTGACGACATTCTGTCGATTTATATGTGACAATATTTTCTTCTTCTTTATTATTAGCTTTTCTCAGCTGGGGATAATTACCAGTGAAACCCACACACTATAATACGGCTTTATATACTAGCCGATTGATAACATTAGTATCGTGAAGTAAATAATGCGACATCTATAGAAAAGCCACTTCACAAAGCGGACACATTGCGGCATCTATAGATGTCAAGAAAAAGGCCCATCAAGCCAATAAATAGAAATAGGGTTAGAAGGCATTAATTTTAAGGAGTGATAGAAGACATCAAATGGAACAAAAAGTCTGATAAATTCTTTTCTATGTTAATTAGCTTTCGAGTAATTTAGAAAAACCATTGCCATATCTGGCAACCTTGCTTAAGTATAATCGCAGCTGGGCCTTGACCTTGTTTTAGAAAATCAAGCAAACAAACTGATGATGACCGCCGCTGTTTAAAAATAATAAACATCCGAATCAGATTAGTCGGGTGACCAATTCTACGAAAATTGTAATCGGCACTATTCTTCCGTAAACAAAATTTGTACGTTGTACGATAAAAACACGCTAATTCATAACCAACCAACTGTAAAAATAAAACAATAATTGTCCTACATTTTATATTTATTAGTTTCTAGAATATTTTCAAAATTTCTTGACGTATCTATTTTTTATTAAAAAAGACATCATATGTAAAGAAATTTTGATTACGGCATCTAATTACCATAAAATTAAAGATTTTTAATGTAGCCAAAACAAGGTGTCAATAAAATCCCTTAACCTAATTACCTAATTTAAATTAGATAAATCTTCTCTTTAAAAGATATCTCCTATAAAATCTTTTAAAACTGTTATTAAATAAACAGCAATTCGTGCTTTACTGACAAATTATTATTTTAAAGTTCAACAAACTACAAACTCAGTATTATCTCACTCTAAAAGGGTATTATTTACACAGCTGTGATCAGGCATTGACCCAAATATTCTGCATTAAATTCCAAAGTAGTAAACAAAACGTGCTTTATTTCAATGTCAACAAACTTCCACATCAGCATTTTGTGCGGATGTGGAGCAGATTTTATAACAAACTTTACAGGGTTGTCACGTTTCTTAATTGAGTAAAGTGAATTTTTAATTGTAAAAAGAATTAAATTTTACGCGGAAACGACATACCATACGATAAAATGGCATTAAGATTTGTTGTGATAGTCGAGATGCATCTGCCGACAAAGCCCCACAATTAAAATACTATTATTAACGCGGCAAAATGATGTTAAAGTTTCCAACTTTATTATTTTTTTCTGAAAAAGTAGTACGTTCTAGAACAAAGTAGTATGAGACTTTTTTTGTTCCTTTTGATGTCTTCTGTCACCCCTTAAAATTAATGCGTTCTAACCCCTGACGCCGTGTTTATTTATATATATAGTTAAAATTAAAGGTTGTAATACACGACGTTAAATCCTCAAAAATGAAAATGTGTAGGATTCACAGGTAATACACCAGGACAGACTGATTTCTTGTTGATTCTATAGCTGTCGCATTAGTTATTTCATGATACTAATGTTATTCATCGGCTAGTATATAAAAGCCGTATTGATGTGTGTTGGTTTCACAGATAATAAATTATTCCCATTTAAGGACAGTTAATTAACTCGAAACTAGTCTGCGCTGAGCATTTTAATTTTTGATGGTTTAACGTCGTGTATTACAACATTTGTAATTTTAATTATATTTTATAAATTTCGCCCTCTATGATTGGATTTCTATTTCTACAATTATTATTGTTATTATAAAGGATGCTATCGATATTGACGTATTTTTGGCATGCAGTTTATTCAACAGTAGTTTTAAAATAACCTTTCATACTGAAGTTTGTTAATAACGTGTTAGCATGTTTAAACATCGAATTATACAACGGTTATTATACACAATGTAATACGTAACTAATACAAAATTCGAACAAACGGGATAATTTTGATTGATTGATGATTTTTTTGTTTAATTTAATTTTATTAAGTAACCATTCGTTCTTCTTTCTCTTTGTTGTTTGTGAATGAATATGACAGTACTGTATCCTCGTCATAGTTTCATTCCACTTTTGGATTTATGCGACAAGTGAGTTACATTCGCATGGATAGTACTTTTTGTAGAGCTCTCTAAATAGTACAGTGTATCACAGTTTCAGAATTGATTTCAAATTGGAATTAAAACGTACATTTTTTGTTCAGTTTCTAGTTTACATATCGGATATAAATAGATTTAATCAAATTGCTAATCAGAATTTTCACGACATACTACGTATGCAGGTCAAATAAGTAATTGAAATTTTTAGATTGACTCTAAACGCAGTAAAAAAATTTAGTGTAAAATTCGAACACTAGACCATTATAAAATCTGTGTGTTTAGGTACGTCCAATACATTCAGAATAAAATATCTAATCTGCACCTTCGTGTAGAGGTGTAGACCACAGAGGTAACTTCAATACATGTTAATGTAAATTTGTTACATACTGCGTGAACTGCGCCAAAGTTCAGAATTACTACAAGTATGATGTAATTACTCTTTTGTTCTGTGAATAAGATATAATTATAATTATTGCTTTTACTTACCTAATATCTTGACATCTCTGTTTATCGTTTGGAAATAAAACAATGAATATGAATCATTGAAAAAAGTACAACTCCGTTGGATATCAATATTAAATAATTTACTGTTGGACATGCTTATAAATTTCCAAGTACTCCCGTCTTACTCATCATAAGTAAAACCAATTACTAAAATTATAAAATAATACTTGTATTAATAGAATGTAAAATTGTTTAAGTTACCTTATATTAATTATTAAAACAAACTGCAACAAAGTTTCATATTCACCCGCATTAAAAAGACTTGAACATATTTGCACTAACAGGTGTATAGTTATAACTGTTAAATCTTGATAATTTGAAAAGTTACTAAAATTAGCGCGAATTCCAAGATTTTGCAAATTTAAATTTAATGTAGGCACGCTTATATAATGTACAGGGTGGCCCACGCAAGATGATCCTGTACCTTATCTTGGAAACTGTAAAAGTTACGAAAAAATGTTAAATATCAAAGTTGGTTGGTGTGAAACAAATTTTAGTTTTATAATAGTTTTGTATATACAGGGTGATTCATTTTGCTGTGGCTACTATCAACTTTTTTATTTTCAATGGAACACCTGTATATTTTTACTGTTTTTGATTCTACACTTTATTTTAAGTATGTTTGCCTAATGTATTTATCAAAAATCTGCACAGTTTCTGAGCAAACTCAGTCTTTCTGTTATTTTTTCAAAAATCTAAGTTTTTTCAAAAAATAAATTTACATAGTGCAAGTTACATTTACACGATTATAATAATACACGACGCTTATATATATATCCGCGATTCTGCATAAATTTATTACCGAATAGTATACAGGGTGTTCAATCTGATATACCAAACATAAACTTTGAACAGAAAACCTCACTTTTTTCAAATGGGACACCCTGTATATTTAAATTTTATGTGATTTTGATTCCCTACCAATTCATGTCTATATGTTCTATTTAAAAATGAACAGTTTCAAAATTTTCCTGTTTTTTTCGATATTTTTCCTGCTAATTTGGATGGGAAGATTTTCAGCGTTACAGAAGCAGCTCTATCTATTGGCTAATCTTTTTTTTTGTTAAGAACTAGATTGACTATTATCAGTTACTATCAATTTCAATGAGTATCGGTATTTAACTACAGTCATTTGTCACCGCCATGGTCATCCAATATACATAGCAATGCAAGGAGGTTACGTCGAAGATATATTATAATCGTTCACTAGTTTATGTTTTACTGTAGTAATTTATTCTTATCCTTCTTATCTGTTGCTCTTTGTTTGAAATAAAAATGTCCTAACACACATCTAACAGTTATTGTTCAGCAATTTGATAATAGGGTATATTAATGAGCTAATATACCCCATTCTGCATCGGTAAAAATCAGTTGAATCCTACTATTTTTTTAGATGAAAACTAATAATGAAAATGTTGAACTAAACTGTTACAAAACCATAATCATAACCTAGTCTGAAGTCTATAATTTTGAAATGAACTTATACTGTTCCAAAAGGAAATCGGACAAATGACAATGGTTAAATACATAGTTAAATACTGATACTGTTGAAATCAAAAGTAACTGAAAATATTCAATTTAGTTCTTATCCAAAAACATGATTAGCCAATGGATAGAGCTGCGTCTGTAACGCTGAAGATCTTCCCATCCAAATTAGTAAGGAAAATATCTAGAGAACCAGGAAAACGCTGATAACTTGCAAACTTAGATAGAACATATATAAATTAGTTGGTAGGGAACCAAAAACGAAAGCATATAATATTTAAATAGACAGGGTGCCCCATTTGAAAAAATGAGGTTTTCTTGTTCAAAGATTTATACTTCCAGTCAGTTTCCAAGTTATCATCGTTTTTTCCAGGTTCTCTCGATATTTTCCTTGCTATTTTGGATGGGAAAATCTTCAGCGTTACAGAAGCAGCTCTGTATATTGGCTAATCATGTTTTTGGCTAAGAACTGAATTGCCTATTTTCAGTTACTTTTGATTTCAATGAGTATCGGTATTTAACTATCTATTTAACCACTACCATTTGTCCGATTTTCTTTTGGAACAGAATAAGTTCATTTCAAAATTATAGACTTCGGACTAGGTTATGATTTTACAGTTTTCTAACAGTGTAGTCCAACTTTCATTATTAGTTATCATCTAAAAAAATAGTAGGATTCAACTGATTTCTACCCATGCAGAATGATGCATTTTAAAGAGCTATTATCAAATTGGTGAATAATAACTTAAGATGTGTGTTTGAACATTTTTATGTGAAACAAACAGCGGCAGATAAGAAGGATAAGAATAAATTACTACAGTAAAACATAAACTAGTGAACGATTATAATAGTATATCTTCGACGTAACCTCCCTGCATTGCTATGTATATTGGATGACTATGACAGTGACAACTGACAGTAGTTAAAAACCGATACTATTGAAATCGATAGTAACTGATAATAGTCAATCTAGTTCTTAACCAAAAAAATTATTAGCCAATGGATAGAGCAGCTTCTGTAATGCTGAAAATCTTCTCATCCAAATTAGCACGGAAAATATCGAAAAAACAGGAAAACGCTGATAACTTTGAAACTGTTCACTTTTAGATAGAACATATATACATGAATTAGTAGGGAATCAAAAACTAAATCATATAAGATTTAAATATACAGGCTGTCCCATTTGAAAAAGTGAGATTTCCCTGTTCAAAGATTTATACCTTTGGTATATTATATTGAACACCCTGTATACTATTTAGTAATAAATTTACGCAGAAACGCTGATTTAGATATATATATATATATATATATATAAGTTTAAATGCAACTTGCACTATGTGAATTTATTTTTTGAAAAAACTTGGATTTTTCAAAAAATAACAGAATAACTGAATTTGCTCAGAAACTGTGCAGAGTTTTGATATATACATTAGGCAAACATACTTAAAATAAAGTGTAGAATCAAAAACAGTAAAAATATACAGGGTGTTCCATTAAAAATAAAAGAGTTGATAGTAGCCACAGCAATATGAATCACCCTGTATATACAAAACTATTATAAAATTAAAATTTGTTTTACACCAACCAACTTTGTTATTTAAAATTTTTTCATAACTCTTACAGTTTCCAAGATAAGGTAAAGGATCGTCTTGCGTGGGCTACCCTGTACAGATATATGTTTTTGGCCCAGTCCATATTATTCTTATCTACAAATTTTGCTTAGTTTTTCATTACGTTTTAAATTGTACAACTACATTAAGTTAGTTAGTTACATTAATCTCAGGATTATTGTAAATGTACTGTGAATACCATGTATTTTTACATGTTTTTTACTGTTTATTATCACGTAACTGATGTAATTTCAGTGCATTATTATTGGAAGATTACATACTGCGTACTAGTACTCCAATGTATATCTCCGTGAATTTGATAGTAGAATATAAAGAACCCCGCACTGAAAAAATTTTACTTTGAAATTAAAAAAATTGCAGGTAACATCAAATTTTTTACTTTCAAAAATGCGCCAACAAAGTATTTTTTCAATTTAAAAGTAGCTCTACTATTGAAAGTGTTTCGAATTTTTAATTCAATGTGGTGTGCATTTAAATCAAAAACTTATTTCGGGGAATCATTTAAATAGTTTTATTGTTAACTTAAAAGTAAAATAAACGTTATTTGAATGGAAGAGGTGTAATTAATTTTAAAATATGTTGCTTTTAAACAGGAAGTACCAATATTTACTTTCAAATGCAGTGTTTTTTATATGAATGTCAGGTTGTTTTTAACTTAATAATATGCTGTTTTCCTTTTAAATGCAACATTATTTTAAGTTAATGGTGTTAAATGCATAACACTGTTTAATTGAATGTATTATATCCTTTCAGTAAAAAAACAACTTACTGTTATTAATGCTTTATTGACATCACATCGCACCTAGTACAAAAATAAAAGGAAAATCTCTTATTATTGAAATAAAACAATAACATATAAAATACTGAACATAAACTTTGCTTATACATAAATACTTATTTCTTAAAAAATTCTTTTCCTTCAAATTAAAAGAATTTCTGTCAAAACAAAGCCCAATATCTTATTCAAAAACATTTATTTGCACATGTAACAAATTATACTTTTATTTTAAAACCACGCCCACTTGAATTAAAACCCCCTATTTACTTTAAAAGCAATTATCATTTCTATATATAATAAGAGCACGTACACTTCAATTCAAAGATTTTATAAATAAATCAAAAGCAAAACAAACTTATAATTGAGAAGTGTGTCTAATAAGTCTTGATTTCAAAGCAAAATCAAATACTACATACCTTGTTTTAAATACATATATTTTCTTTCAGAAGTAAAAAACATTTTATTTTAAATAGCGCACCTCTTGAAATTTAATATACATGCATTTAAAAGAGTCGGCATTTAAAAGAACGCATTTGCAGTTCAAACAAGGAATTTATAATTACCATAAAAGTAAAATTAATTTCAAATTAAAAAATCAATCGAAAGTAGTAAACAAAAGCAGAATCTAGCCATTTCGTTTAAATCTACCTGTATTTTTTTAAACTCTAAACTAAATGTATGCAAATATTTGAATGTTGAAAGTAAGGATTTTTGTTATAAAATCTGAAATTTCTTTCAGTGTGTGAATATGATTTAATGTGAACACCATTAGCAGTCGATAGTTAGTAGGTATATTTTCTGGAAATGTACCCAAAAAGTTTTTTCAGAATATACTGAAAATTTTTTATTTGGAATTCTGATTTTCTCTGAAAAATACTTAAAAGGTGGGGTAATAGTACACAATTTATGTAACGACTCTGAGCATTCCTGTAAATATCTCTGGAAGATTGTAACTATTTTAACAAGTAGATGGGATCACAATACGTGTTTTTTCTTGGTATGATTAATTTATCGGCAACCTGCGATCCCCGAGCCGCATGCAACCTCAGAATGGTTTTATGCGGCCCGCCATGTGATCTCAACTAATTACCGCCGCACCACTCAAATAGAGTCGCAAATAAATTTATAAGCATGATCACTGGATTAATAGATAGATATTTTAATTTCATAATAACCCGCCAAAAAAATTATTGATGAATGCGGCCCGCGAAATAAAAAAAGTTGCCGGCCCCTGCTGTAAACTATTCAAAATACAACAGTTAAATCTAGTTGAAACTAGAATAATTATAAGTCATCTAATATTAATTATTTCTGTAGTTACATAATCTAGTTAAGTAGTTTCTAGTTAGTTGCAGCTAGTCTGCAAGTTGGACACTCTTCGAGTATTATTGTAATATCTAATGCATTTAATAATTGAACGACGAGGTCGTTTTCATGTTCCTCAAACTTTCTAATCTTCATGTGGTATTAGTTGGTAATATAGTAATAGTGTAATATTTGCCATCATCTGTTAAGTACTTTCATGTAGAAGTTGTTTGTGTGATTTAGCAACTTAAGTTAAAATACTATTTCCTTTTTAAACCGAAATCACATTGCATATGACAAAACATTTAGGTTGTGGTTGTACAATATCCTTTTTGGATCGTTTACTGTGTGTGCGTACTTTTAACGGCTGCACACTGATAAAAATGCTTTGCTTTAAATTGAACTAGTGAAATTACAATAAACTCAATGTATTGTAACGTTTTTTAAATAATACTAAAAATGCTGTTTAATCGTCTATTAACAAAGGAAAGTATTTACACTAACAAACACTAATTTAATCTTAACTAATTACAAAACACAATTATAAACTATTAAACGAACTTAATCTAATTTATTATTTGGCTATTTATTTTACTACAATTTATATTACAAAGATATTTATAGTATCATTACACCTTGAGCGCGTCTAATTAACTCGTCGAACAATGATTGCCTTTTCCGTGCGCGGCGGCGATTCCTTGCCTCGTCTAGCCGCTGATGCGTCATATATGCGGCCAGTCTCTATGTTCATTGTAGAAAGGCCGGGAACCTTCTAGCTTGTTCGTTCAGTGTTTATATGGAAAATATTTTCCATATAATATTATAACTACGGTAATATCACATAATTTATGCAGGAATCAGAGTAGTACTGTAATTCAAGAACGTTTTTAAGTCGGTTTCTATTTCCAGCTATTTTTAATGAAATAAATAATTTTTTAGATTTTCTAAATTAAGAAGCAATCTTTAAACAGAATTTACTTAGGTAGTTTACAATTGAACTTTAGCCGACATAAATTTCCTAACATCTTTGACATTTATCAACTCAAGACTTCAAAGCTAGTTCGAACGTTCTTAGTAGGTTTTAAGTCTTCTGAAGACACTGAAGGTTCTTTCAGCAGTTGCTATCCCACAGGTAATTTGTGCTTACGCTACAAAAGCGTACATCGTTGTTGTCATCGTATTTCTTAGGTAGGTTTTAAGTCTTCTTAATACACTGAAGGGTCTTTCGGCATTTGCTATCCCATAGGCAACTTGTACTACGTATAAGGGTGTACATCATATATCGTGCTCATCGTACATCATTGTTATCCTCGTACTTCTTAGGTCAGTTTTAAGTATTGTTAACATATTGAAGGATCTTTTGAACTAATTATCGCATAGGTGATTCGTACTCATCGTACATCTTGTTTTATCGTACTTGCTAGGTAGGTTTTAAAGTCTTCTTTATATTGTGTAAGATCTATCTTATTGATAATTTACACTTATCGTACATGATACATCGTAGTCATATCGTGTACATCATTGTTGTCATCGTAGTTCTTAGGTAGGTTTTAAGTGTTCTTAACCCACTGAACGATCTTTGGACACTCGCTATATCATAGATAATTTATACTCATCATACACAATCGTACATCATAATCGTACTCATCGTATGCCACTATTATCATTGCTTTCCTTAGGTAGGTTTAAGTCTTCTTAACACACTGAAGTATCGTTCTGCAGTCGCTAATCCCTAGATAATTTCTACTCATCATACAAAGTCGTACGCGATAAATGTAATAATTGTACGTCATTGTTGGTCAAAATACTGTTTAGGTAGGTTTTAAGTCTTCCTAACACATTAAAGGGCCTTTCTCCACTTGCTATTCTATAGGTAATTAGTAGATCTAGGATTTCTATGCATTTGCATGTTTTTTCTGCTTATAGCAAACATATGCAGAATTATATTTCTACATGTTTAAGCCACATTTGAATCACATATGTCAATTTGAAAGTGCATATAAATGCATATTTAGGTGTTTTTTAAAAATGCATGCATATTTTAGCATTTTTGAACGAGTGTGCATATTTTACCACTTTTTGAGCGTTTTACATGCTTTATGAAATTTCTAATATTCTTAAATAATTTTAGCATTTTAGACAACCAACCAAGGGCGGTTTAGTTGAGTCTAGGGGAAACCCATAATTTAAGCTTATTGTTAAGTACTAGGCTTTAAAATATTTTACTGCCTTAACCATCTGTGTACTTGTTAATATTTTCTAAGAAAGAAAAAGTTTCAACTAAAATTTAAATACTTACATCCTGCGGTATTGTGAAAAATAGGTATTAGGAAATTCCAAAAACTCTCTGACAACTTCCTGTTCATAGAAAAATTTGCCTGTACTTTTGTTTACTAATCTTGTAATCTTTCAATTAAGACAGTTCAGAAATTGCAAACTGCATTTCAGTTTGAAATTTTAGAGTGTAAAGATGGGTAAAGAAAAACGGTCTGTGTCTGTTACACTTCGAAGTTATGTTAAGGAATTCAGTGGTCTTACAATTGACGATAAGGTGTTGTATTGTACAGTGTGCGACGATAAAGTGACTGCAACGAAACGCTTTCAAGTTACACAACATCTGAACACGGTTCGACATCAAAAGTGTGTTGCCCTGAAATCAAAAAAACAAACATTGTTACCGGGGTGCCTTAATAATTCGCGCGGTGAGTCTAGCAAATCGATCGCATTTAATAAAAAACTATGTAGTGCATTAGTGGCTGCAGATATCCCGTTAAGTAAAATTAATCACTCAGCATTTCGTAATTTTCTGGAAGAAATTTCAAAAATGCCAATACCCGACGAGTCTACACTCAGGAAAAATTATTTACCCCGATTATACGAAGAGACCATAAAATCAATTAGAAAACATGTAGCGAATAACTACATATGGGTTTGCATTGACGAATCTACTGACACTACTGGAAGGTGCGTAGAAACTTCATATCCTTCGTTTTGTTAGTAAAATTTAACTAATTAAAGACAGCAGTGTAACCGACTAATTATGTAGTTCGATAAAATAAAAATCAAATTTTTGTTTTCAGATACGTGGCTAACGTTATAATTGGCGTTTTAAATTCGGAGAACAATCCCAAATCCTATCTATTAGCAATGGACATTTTCAATCATCGTTCTGTGGCAAAATTATTTAAAGATTCGATGGCTATTTTGTGGCCGGACGGCATACAGTACAACAAAGTACTCCTGTTCGTCACCGACGCGGCACCGTACATGATCAAGGCTGGAGCAGGCTTACAACTTCTGTACGAAAAAAATGATCCACTTAACTTTTCATGCCCATGCAATGCATAGAGTTGCGGAAAAAGTGCGGGAAATATATCCTAACGTAAACTCTATAATTTCAGATGTACAAAAAATTTTTTTGTAAAGCTCCATATTGCATACAAATATTTAGGGAAACTGCTGAAGAAGTGCCTCTCCCACCTGAGCCTGTAATCACAAGGTGGAGTACTTGGCTTTCTGCAGCAGAAAATTATGCAACTTATTTTGATATTATTAAAGCATTTGTAAATAAACTTAATAAACACGATGCACTATGCATACAAAGCGCACAGGATGCTTTTAATACTAAGGAGGTGAGGGCAGAATTATTGTTTGTTTTGACAAATTTTGTGCGTTTAGCTAAAGTAATTCAGAAATGAGAAAGTCAGGGAAATTCATTAGATGAGTCTCTTGAGCATGTAAAATTGTTAGGTGTTGATTAAAGTTAAAGGGCCAAAGGGTTTGACTATAAAACAAAAATTTAAATCCGTTATAGACAAAAATCCTGGTTTTCACTTAATTAAAAGCATAAACGATGCATTATCTGGTCAAGACATTTTAGACGAGCCAAAACATTATTCGCTTGTAGAATTAAACTATTTTAAGTATGCTCCAATTACGTCTTGCGATGTGGAACGGAGTTTCTCAAAATATAAAACAATATTTAGGGATAATAGGCATATGTTTACTTTTGAAAATTTAAAAATGTACGTCATTGTGAACTGTAACGCTCTATGTTTAGAAAATATAATTAATTAAATTATTGCATAGGATGTCTAATTAAAATAATTTCTGTAAATAACGCTAAACAGGTGTTTTTATAATAATGAAAGTGCATATATTTATTAAAAATTTCTAATAAACGCATATTTCAGCATTTTTAAGTGCATACAAATCCTATACCTAGTAATTAGTATTCGTTGTGCAAAATGGTATATCATACGTCTTATTTATCGTACATCATTGTTGTCATCGTACTTCTTAGCATGGGCGACCGCAGGTGGGTGGCAAAAATGGGCAGTTGTTCTCCGCTGGAAATTACGAGATGTAATAAAAAATTAAAAACAGTGGCCTTGTTTGCTGGACTGCCGCATATCCACTAGACGAACTAAACAACGACGCATGCTAACCACATGTACACGCAGTTGGTGACTGCTTTTTACTTTTTAGTCACTTGTTCAGACATCTTCTATTTAACGACTACTGGGAAAGTGCGTCTCCTCGTGCCATTTCCTAAGAATTTAACTGATTTAAACAAACGTTTTCTTCTTCTAACGCCAGAAAGCCATAACTTTTCGTGACTAAATACGCAACGTCAAAGATTTACATTTTTGCCGCCTGGCATCAGCCCGAGTAAACTACTTTTGCTGCCGTTGATTGTCCGACCGCCGACAGTAAAACTACTTTTTCTAATTTTGAAATGCAAAGTGTCACTTAGCAAAATTGTCTGAAGTTTAAAAACTTCATACTTTTTGTGACTGCTTAGGAAACGAAACGTTTTTCACAACTGGTGATGAAATATTCATTTAGATAAGCGAAACGAACGTAACTACTTGATGTTTAATACTATTGAGGCAATTAAATTAATAAAATCATCGGTTTAAAGCTTAAAAGACCAATTTTTTAAATTAGAAACACATCTTGTATTGGAAAATGCGGTTTTGCGATTTGGTAACTCGCTTTCCTCATCTCGCAAACGTCCCACTCATACAGAATCAGGCATTTCCTAATTAATTACAGGGTTATACACCTATTTGCTGCTGCAAACAGTAAAAATATTTTTTATCAAATAAAATTTCCAAAAGTGGAACCACAGTAATGCCCTCCTAGACAAGCTAAACTAATCGTTTTAGCTCTATTAGTAATTAAGAAATACTAATTATTTTTTGTTTATTTCATTTTCGATGTTTGAGTAAAAGCGTTAATTTCAGTTTGACTGTTTTTGTCTTTTCCCCAGCTCGACTTCACATCAAAAACTTTCTTGTTAAAAGGCTCCCCCCCCCCCATTGTCAATCTTGTCACTCCTAATGTGGTTATGCCCTTAAGTAGCTATTTTTATTGATTATTTCTTATTTGGTTGTTTCAGTTTGGGATTCTTCATTGGTAAATTCTGCCTAGCACTTTTTTTAAATCTTTGCAAAAGACAATTATTCCTTTTATGAGTTTAGCTGTAAATTCTCTGCGAACGTGTAGTGTTGCGCTTTACTCATTTGTGAAGTTTTAATAATTTCCCTCTTTTTTTAAGTGCATTAAGGGATTTTTTAAGTGAGTTAAAGTTGTATTATTTTATGTGGATCTCCTTTGGTTGTCAAGTAGGTGAAGTTTTTATAAACAGGAAATTCAGTTTGATTGGTATTTAATCAAACTGCATTCCTAAACTAATTTATTCAATAAGGTTAATTTGTAACGATCCCTTGTTTTATAGGAAGACCTTCATAAATACTAGAGGTAATTTATATCTCTCTGGACCTCTTTGTTTAAGCCGATCCCATCTATTGCCATATGCTTTAGTTTTTAGTAATAAACTTTTAATTAATGCAGAATTCTTTTTTAGGCTTCTCTTGTTACGCTGCACTTTTACGATACGTTTTACGTAACGTCTCTTTGTTAAGTATCTGATTTATCTTAACTGGAAGTTTCTTTCTGAAACGTTGGGTTCTTTATCGACTGCTCTTCAGAAAACCAACATCATCTAATCAAGATCTAGAAGTCATACTTCAATACACAAATTATTATTCCTAACTTCTTAATCTTCATATAAATTACTTTTCTTCTCTTTTAGGTTAAGTATTATGTATGCATACATTGTGTTATTATTATATTTGACATGCAAATATATGTTGTGTTTATACAGTTGTAAGATTTATTTTAAAGTTACAGTTTCTGCAGAAATCATACGTATAACTATCAGAGTTCTTTTTGGATAATTTAAATTTGATTGGTTGATACTGGTCTAGAGTCCGGCAATTACAGACGTAATATACTATTTGTATTTTTCAAATAGAAAGTTTTACCATGTTGCAATTCGTCCTAATATTAACAGTATGATAAATACTCGAACTTCATATTAGGTAGGTAGCAGCCTTTAAATCACACAAGGGGAGCGAGTGACGAACGGTAAGCGAGCCTCAGTGTTCCGACCACGTTTATCGTTGTCCAGCACCACGCCTTGCAATCTTCAGCGACCCGCCAACGCTCCTATTTAAGTCCGCTCCAGGTCTGCTTTTAACGACATACTGCCACTGTGCCACTTCTTAAGACCCTAGGCTTCACCAACCCTGTGGGTCGTCGATGCAACTCACCCGTAGTAAAGTACGCCCCTGTACATATTGGTTGCCAGTGATGTTTACTGTCGTATTTATCCTGAATGCATACTTTTATATCACGTAACTGCTACATTTAAGTGCAAATTAGATGCTTGGATGCTTAATTATTTACGTGCTAACTATAGACGCCTCCATATTTCGTTCTTCTTTACCTTCTGTATATTTCTCTTTTCTTTCTATATATTGTTTAACTTTGTGTGCGCTTTGTTTCGATCTTTCCGTTATTTTTCTGGAAATATCCTTCTAGAAACATTCTGGATTTTCTCTTGAAGAACCCCCAAACAATTGTTGGTGAAACCAGGGGCGGACTAATGGGGGATCTTTAGAAGCTAGAGCTCAGGAGTCAAAACAAGGAAGGGGCGGTCTACAAAATCATTTAAAAAAACTGAAAAGATTTTTTCTTTTTTACCTGACTACTTGACATGACCTTAAAGAAAATCCTATGAGATAATGAGGACCGGGTGAAACGCCGAAAAATGAAAAATTCCTAAATAAGAATTCCTGAGATCATGTTGTTGCAAAAATAAACTACTCATAAAAATCGTGTTATTTATGGACCGATACATTTTCGTTGTTGTTGCGATAACATTCAAACAATGCAATGTTTCTTTTACTTTAATCTTTATTACATATTTCAGAAATGATTTGGGAACTTTATATCCATTTGTACGTGAGAAAATCTCACTTTTTAATAAGAAAGGACAAACTGGTCGATAACTAATGAAGGTTTTGCTTGGTTTTGATGTTCGTTTCTGCGTGATAAAAATGATCGGGTGTAGGTGGAACTATAAATGCCATTATCAATGGGAATCACTTTCATACTGGTTTAGACACAAAATTCTACGCCCAGCCAAATTAATCTTGAAGAATAAGAAACTCTTTACTACTACTGCCCCGTCCCTCTCTTGCCCCTTAGATAAATGTTCTTCAGAAACCAATTATCAGGTTATGGATAATTTTAAGGTTTCTTTTAGTTAATTTTGCCTCATAGGTTTGCCTGATATCCATTTACTACCCTCTCCCCACCACTCATTAGGTTATCCAGTAAGTATCATAAATAAAAAATTTATGAGAGGTTAATAAACAGTTTGAAGTCGCGTTTAGGCAGTGGCGTAACTACATAAGATGCGCGACCCGCAAGAATGACTTACGTTTGCGCCCCGCCCCTTATATATTTTACAGAGTGTAACAAAAGTATAAAATAATGGCTGCAACTTGTTAATTTGAACAGTTACAGACAAATATTAAATACAAAAGTGTTTTTAGTTTATCCCGATAGGTATTGTGACGTTCTTGATTTGTTCGTATCAATTTTTGTTGTGTTGCTAAGCAACATTTATGCTGTAAAAATAAATTGACCTAATTGTCGGTATTGATCGAACGCAAATCCACACTGGGTAGAAGAAGGGCACATGCAATATCCGCAAAAACTCAATGCATGTACAGGCATTATAGGAAGACATATCATAGGACTTTTTTTCTTGATGAAACTCTTACCACCAAATTAATACTTTGAGTTACTTCAAAATCATGTTATACCCACAATTACTGCAATATTTCCGGGTGAAAATGGAGATATTGACAACAGGATTATCTTCCAACAAGAGGGAGCGCCCCCACATTTTGCAACACATGTTAGAGCGTACTTGAATAATGTTTTTTCTAACAGTTGGATCGGTAAAAGAGGACCTATGGAATGGCCTGCTTGATCTCCAGATTTGTCATCACTAGATTTTTTCAGTGGAGTTACGTAAAGAATAACGTATACAAAGGGATACCATGTAATTTGCTCAATTTGACAATTTAATTTAATATACCCATATTAGCTTTTTTTTGTCTTTTTGCTCTTTAGAATAGGTATTCTTTGTGTTCTATTTATTTTTGTTAACATTTCAATAAAATTGAATTTTCTCGTTTGTTGGTGTTTGCATGTTATAACTTTAGTTGTCAAATTTCCACAGTATACTTGACCAAAATTGATAACTAAGTGTTACTAGATTAATATTGCTACAAACCAGGTCTCATTTTTTTAAATTTTCTCTAGTTTTTCTTCTAAAATATTTGACTAATTTTAATTTTTTACATTATGATAAAATAGCATTACTAAATAGAGAAAAACAAGCACTTTTTAAAAATGTAAAGTAAGCCACAGAGGGCATTTGAAAAATAAAGTTGGTTGCTATAGCAACAAAACAAAAGAAGATACGAACAAACCAAAAAACGTCACAATATGCATCGGGACAAACGGAAAAACTTTTGTAATTAACATTTGTTTGTAACTCAAATAAAAAGTTACAGTCATTATTTTTTGATACTTTTTTACGCTCTGTATACAAATATACGTAGGTAACTTTTGTTAAAATAAAATATGCAATAATTAATAATATTTCATTGCTATACAATATTCCATAGAATTCGTTTTACCTGCAATACTTTTTTTAAAATTTCTATTCACAACGAAATAAAATTTCACGAAAGCAGCGCCCTTCGGAGGGTTGCGCCCCCTTCGCGTCGCAGGGTCTGGGGGGCGGTAGTTACGCCACTGCGGTTTAGGGAGGGGAAGGGGGACTTAGCAAATAAAGCTCGTATTGAGTGACATTAAATTTAGAAATGCCTCTGATAAAGAGAAATATTAATAACTTTCGAGATTCTATTATCTCTTTCTCTTTTGATCGAACCTCCACAAAGAAGTGATGGATAATCTGCATCAGAATTAAGTTGCATGCTATGGTCTCATACCTTAATCTTCCACTGATTTCCAGCACTTTTATCTGTATTTAGAACTACTCAAGTAGGTCAAACATGTAGTAGGTGTGCTCAACAGTAGGAAAAATATACTTAAAATCTTTATGTTGATTGAAGCAATTGTTATTCTTTTTATGAAAAGTATAAAGATAATAAGACTTTACTGTTTAAGCATTTAAATGTTCCTCCATTGTAAGTCTAAAACAATATGGGTAATATGTTACTGAAGATAAAACTTTTGTTTCTGCGAAAATTTAACTTGATAAAATTAAATATACATGAAGGTAAGTTGATACAAACATTTCTAAAATAAATTAAATCAGATTTTTGATGGAAACCCTAGAAGAAACTTTTGGGTCACCAGACCCTTTAGTGGTAAACTTCAGTGAACTTAAGCAACACGCAGTTATCCCAACGATGCGACTCCTACACACCACAAGTCGTAAATTTTTAGTTTGTTATCATGTAAACAGCGAATTATAAAAGAACGACTGAGTTAACAGTCGCCTTGTACCTTATTTAACAATGAATCTCATTCTATAAAGGTTCTAGAGAAGTTCATAGGTTTTACAGCTTTCGAATGTGGAAAAGTATATAATCCACTCAACCACTGTCTTAAATTATTTACAGTTTTTAAAAATTAATATTGCCCTTTGTGAAGAAATGATGGAGCGGATCAACAATAATATAATTTTATAAGTAACAGGATAAAGCCACATTTTGTTTAATAGCAAATATATATCTGAGCATCCCCTGGTTGATTGGCCAAAGTCACAAAAAACCAGTGGTGTGCGGTCCATGGAAGCAATGGAAGCAATGCTTGCCTTGAGAATTTATTAAAAATAAAAACAATGCTAACAAAAATACTTTTGTAAAATTATGGTTATCGTTTATTTAAATTGAAATATTTATCAAATTAAAGCTCAATATCTGTACAGCAAAAAGTATAACTATTTAGAGTACTATTTTAAATGAGGCTCATTAAACTTGCACGGAAAGGTAATACCGGTTCAAATGTGATACATACACTTGATATAAGCACTGCTTACAAATGCTCTTCTCTTAACCTTGGCGTGAATCAGCGAGCGTGGGGTGTTATAGTAGACGGATGCTGTTAACATTGTTTGGTCGTTATTTTTATTGTGCTTCGTTCCCAAATGTTTATTTATTATAATTTGGTTATTTGTTCGACTTAGTGTTACTTAAGTAATGTAAATCTGCGAATGAGACTGTATTTTGTCGCATTTTATTATTTTAATTTATAAGTTAGATTTTTTTAAAGACAAATAGTTCTATTTAGTTTGCCTATATGCAAATTTAAAATTGCATTATCGTCACAACTGCAAATTCAACTGCTTCGGTGATAGGTTCGAGTACCTTCGATATAGCCGAATCGGGACGATTTTTTGTTCAGTTTGTAAATTATTAATAAGGAATTTTTCGCATACAGTTTTGGAGAGAAATTACAAATTATTAAGAAAGGCAGATCAAAACCAGATCTTTCAAATTTAACAACAAAGATTAAAACCTGTATCGTTATTTTGCTAAGAAAGACCGGAAAATTGATACGTAGTAGTAGTTTTTTTTTAAATAAAGAATGATAGTCAACAAATTCCATAAATATAAAGTGTAAAAGTGCTGCTTTGAAAAACTTTTAAGCTTAATAATTATAACACTGTTTTTTATTGTACCTAGCAGGGGCGGATCCCGAGAAGTATTTTGAGGGAGAAATCTTTGGAAAAATAATTGTTTTAATAAATAATAATTAAACAAACATTATTTGTTTCTATTCTATGTAAACTTATTTCTAAATTGGGGGGGGGGATTATTCCCTGCCCGTTAATCCGCGCCTGTACCTAGGTGTATTATAATTAAAATCGTGGTTGCTTCCCTAGCCTAAATTCTCACCGCACGCCACTGCATGGACTGGCATTTCTGAGGACACATTATTAGTTTTTTTTTTATCAGACGTGGACTGATGAATATCTGCAATTATAGAAAAATCGAGTTATTTTTGTACGTGCAGTTTTGTTGAGAACGCATTCTAAATCCACTTTGTTAACTCCCGCAAGATGGCATACCTCCCGCGTAAACGTCGCGCTGCGATGGCTCTACTGTTTTCTGCTTCTGCAAGCTGCAGGTGTAGGTACTAAGTTGAATACTGGGCTGCTACTTGGGATGAATTAAAGAGATCAAGAACCAGTACTCATTCTTAAAACATGAAGTCAGTAGAGCAACCGTGTATTAGTTGTATCCTAGGCTTGGTACGCTGATCCACGGAGGTCTTGTTGACAATTATTCTTAAAGGTCTCATTCTCTGGCCAAGTCCCCGCTTCATGGCTTACAAAACTAATCTCCGGATTCAAACCGGTCAGGTTGGAAGGTCAGAGTTGTTTAGTGTGGGGTATAGTCTTGTTCTTAAGGCTAGGAGATTCTCAATGATAATAATATAATCATAATAATAACCTGGAAACCAGGCCCCAGAAAGCAGTCCTATGAAGCTTATGCGGGTGGGAGGGGGCGATTATTATTATTATTAGGCCCAACGTGCGGCTGCAGCCGACTTACAGATGGAATAGCGCAACTCCCACATTTGTGTCACAACTAAAGAAAAACTGCAGAAAACCTTAACCAGATCTTCCGGTACCAGGAGTCGAACTGGGCCGCTTGGGTGAAAGTACGGCACGCTAGACGATATACTACCAAGGCGTGATATTTAGCAATTATAGAACAGGACATTATTTTTGAAAACTTTTGAACTGCTCTCGGATAACGGGCGTGGTTACAGGTAGGAGGAAATGGGGGAATGGTCAGTTAAGAAAAATGCGCAACATTTCTCATCCTAAATGTAGTATACTAACAATAATTATTATTACTACGGCAGATTATCTTCGATGATACACTATTCCAAAAGTATTGGCATTTGTATTGACTTTAATATTTAGATAAACTAGCATCTATGCTTTGACCGGCATTCCCTTCCGACATAAGCCAATGACAGTCACTAGATAATCCTCATGGATGTGACGTTGCAGTTGAATTAAAAATAGCATTAATTTAATATTTACTTAGTATATATTTTGTACTAATTGAAACTAAACAGTAACAATCTAATGTAGGGGCTCTAAAGTGTGGATTTCTGCCCCTCTTGCACTTAGTAGTAAAACACTTCTTTCGGACTTTGGTTTTTTCACTGTGTTTGCATTTTCCTTCTTTTATTTTTCTTCTAAAACTTTTTTCAGAGTTTGCGAATGCTGTTTTGTTCTTCCCATTCTTACTAACGTGTTGCCTGGCGAGAAGAATAGTCTCAATTTGAACTACTGTAGTTAAGAAAACTGGGAAATGAGATTTGTTGTCGGTGGAGGAAGATGAGTGGGAAGGAACTTGTAAAGTGCTTGGATTCTGTAAGATGGGACTTGTTATATTAGAGGGATTTCGAATAAATTCAACAGACGCAGCAGGAGACTGCAGGACATTTTCAGCAACGAAATATTCCTCTGAAAGTATATTCGGATTCAAATATTCCTTTAGAAACCGATGCTACGTGGGAATAAGTCTTGTTAAAAAGTATGTAACGTAGTAGGCGTATGTGGAGATATCCAAAGGTATTCTTGTTTAGTTTCTGAAGACTAAGCCGTTTCAGAGTTTTAACCTTCTGGGTTACCTCCTCCTATTTATAAACGGGTCACTTAATATACCTGATTGAGTGCTTACCGCTACATGTTTGCACAGAGAAACTTCGCATTATCTCCCTTGGTGTTCAGGTTTTCCACATACGCAGACCTGCTGTCTGCGACAATTCATAGCCGTATGAACAAATCCTACAGGACCTTTTTAAGTACATATATACCCGAAATGTACAGTGTAGATTTCAGGATCGGGACTATTACAGATAGATATGCAGAAAAGAATGAAAAAATGTTTAGTAAAAATTGTTTGCATTACGCCTTTGTTATAAAAGAAACAATTGTTTTTGTACACTGTTCAATAATTATTCTACGCTGCGTGTTTTTGTGCCTTGTTCGCTCTTGCTGATCGCATGCATTTATGCACCACAATATCATGTCCATAGCACAGTATACATACTTGTATTGTATTGTAACAAATGGGGAAAACCCCCTATTCGCAGCCGTCGAACATTCGAGACTGCATGACTCAATCGACACGACTCATCGACGTGACTCATCAACAGCTGCATGTGTGATTCATCAACACCTGCATGTATGATTCATCAACACCTGCATGTATGATTCATAAATAATAATAATAATAAATTTTTAATAGCAATCACAGCTATACATAAAAAAGGAAACATTTTAAAATTGTACAGACATCATTACACATAACACAGCTTTGATAATCCTATAAATAAACATTTTAAAAGTGTACAGATATCATTACACATATCACAGCTTTGATAATCATATAAATATACAAATACATTATGCAGTTATATAACAGTATAATTACAGTAAAGTAAGATATCACAGATTAAGAGGAGAAAAAAGAAATTTAGTAATTGCATAAGTGTAGCTACTCCGTTCACATCATAACATAATCCTGTTATCGTGAATAAATTTTTTACAATTTGTTTTAAATTCTCTTATGCTAATACTATTTTTAATTTGTTGTGGTAATTCATTGTACATCTTTAGACCTTTATTGAATACTTGATTTTCACCAAAATTAGTGCAAGTTCTCTGTACATAAAAATTATCCCTCCTTCTGGTATTATATGTATGAATATCACCTACAAAAGTACAATGGGTTACACTTAGATGTTTGGGTAACAATCCATTTAATAGTTTAAAAATGAATAATAAAGTATTTACAATAACGGTTTGTTTAACAGATAATATGTTTAACGTATTTAACATTATATCAATACTTGTATAGATATTGCAATTACGTATGTATCTCATCACTTTATTTTGCAGCTTTTGAAGTAACAAAAATTGACTATTGTTTAACATAAATAATATTGTTACACAATATGTAAAATGAGGGGCAATTATAGTTTTGTAAACTAGAAATTTAGACCACAAACTTAGAAATTTAGAAATTCTACTAAAAAAATAAATCTTAGTATTAATTTTTTTTGACATATAATTAACATATTGATTAAAATGTAAATTTTCATCGATTATGATGCCTAAATACTTGATTTGTGGTACTTGCTCCAACCTATAGTTATTAATTTTGATCTCACATTGTTCTACTTCCCTAAATTTACTTTTAAGTATCATACATTTGGTTTTATCAAGGTTTAATTTTAACGAATTATTCTTTGGCCAATTGTAGATATTTTTAATATCTTCATTTAAGTTATTACATATTTCTAGTGTATTACAGCCTGTAAAGTACAACAGAATATCATCTGCAAACATTTGTTTCATTGGTGTGAGTCATCGACGGCTGAACAAAACAATACACCAACTGTTCTAATTTAGTACGTTCCTGAACTTTATATGGAAGTTATAAATTGAGGTCGCGGGTAGAAGGAGCTCAGTTAGTGTATAACCGGCGTATCGAAATGTGCTTTGAATAATTAGTTAATAGTTGAATGTTGGTGAGTAAATAAATGTTTAATAATTAATAATACATAAATAGTTTTTATATAGTCCTCAAATAATTTTGTAAATATCTAGCATTTAAGTTCATTAAATAGTTTACAATTGTAGTGTTTTAATTAGTGTATTTAAATAGTATCTCTTCTGTGAATAGATGATTTAAACAGCATTCTTTGTTATTATTTTTAAAAGAACGTTACAGTATGTTTATTATTTATAGTTTACTTATTTATTATAAGCAACATAAAGTTAACCAATCTGCAGTAAGAAAAAATTTTCAAAAAATACTTTTTTGGAATCAGGGATAAAATGGGGCCTTGAGTATTTTAGAGATGCAAGGTCATTTCAGATAATAACTACATATTTTTTCAAGAGTGCACACGCTATGATCGAATTTTTCGTTGCAGATTCCTAACTACAGTTCATCTCAAAGTGAGTATTCTGCAAAGGTGTTATGACATTGGTGTCATACTTCTATGAAAACTTGTATTGAAATAAACGTACACCTGTTACTTATCAGCCTAATCCGTCTTTTGTGATAAGGGCTGCTTAAGTACCAATGTCAACTAACGACCCTATCTGGCTTCCTATTGTCAGTGGTCCTCAAACATAAATAATATTTGCTAAAATATACTAGGGTTAGATTAAGATAAAATAGAAATTAAGAAATGCCTTTTATATATGCCACACCAGCAGTTTGTTTTTAATTCTGCAGTATCTGCTAGTGGTACAAACCATTTGATTGTAGTTACAAAACAGCGAAATAAAATTTTGTAATAAATAAATTAAAAATAGAAACAAAAATTTAATTTATTATTAATCATATAATATATGTTGGATTTGTTACCTTCAACAAGAATTCCGGATATTTTACTAAAAGTATCCGAAAATAAAACTAATAAATACAGTGAAGCCTCGCTAATTCGGACTAATTAAAACAGGGCCAATCCGAATTATCGCGGTTTTCGGATTACCGCGTCTGTAGAGTTACAATGTTTTATTTGTAAGTAAATGGAATTAAAACATTATGCAAAAATATTTATTTAAAAATAAATAATACTACAAAAATATTTAACGCAAAACAGTTTTAAAAACATAAAAATAATGTTCCGCATTAATATGTCGTTAATCAAAAACAGCGGCGATTTTGTTTGTTTCGTATTTTTTAAACTTAATACCTTACACTGAGAAAAG
The DNA here is from genome assembly GCA_929113105.1 of Agrypnus murinus. NCBI lineage: Eukaryota > Metazoa > Arthropoda > Insecta > Coleoptera > Elateridae > Agrypnus > Agrypnus murinus. The sequence goes on from OV816023.1 coordinate 95,985,602, forward strand.
CGTTTAGTTTGACCAATTAAATTTAGTTTATTTAACTAAATATTTAGTTGAATTAAATACATGTAATTGGTCCTACTAAATGCTTTTCGCAGTGTAGATACGATTTTTTTTTTAATCTTGCAGCATCACAATTGTTTCAATTTTTCTACCGCCTATTTCAAAGCCACACCAATCGCTTTGCAACTGTTTTTAATGGACCTTGCTGCTTGCGAATCATTGAATAGCTTTTCCCCCGAGATTTTTAACAGACATAAATTGTGTTTTTTTTTAAATTAAGTAACCAATCTTTACTTACCCTGAAGTGATCCTTTTTGAAACATTTTTGATAAAGTTACAGCAGCATGCGGTGCATACGAAATAATGCAGTTGCGATATGACGTATGCGCTATCGGACACGTACATATTGCGTGCGAGCGTGACAGCGCATACGTCGCATCGCGATTGCGATGAGATGTGCCATGAACTAACTCGTATTTTAGGTAGTAGTGCGAAAAAATTATGCACTATTATACGAATATGACATCTTTATCGTACTTGTGATCACGAGAAGAACTAATCTTTTGCTTCTTGGGCCTTCTCTTTGGAGGTTCTAGTCCAGCAATTGAATATTCCTGTCCCACGCGAAACAGAGTCGCACCACTCATTTCTGATACTTTCCTAATTACACTTGATACAGAATCGTTTTTATCCTGATTAAAATGATAATTCATAAATTTCATTAACATTTGCTTCTACGAAAGTTCCAGGGCTGTTCCACGTTTCCCTTTAACAGTTTCGTCAATTTTGCGGTCAAAATTCGGCGTCAAAAATAACAATAAGCAACAACAGAAAATAACAATTGCCAACAACAAATCACAAATAACGGTTTCGTTTCTAATAAACATATTCTGTACAAGAATTGCTGAAATTGCTTTTTAATTACTGAATAACTTAGAAGAAAGTATTTGCAGTTGATATCAACCAAAATTACAAATTCCTTACACTCATTATGACAGTAATTACTGTAGGTATAGGATTTGTATGCACTTAAAAATTCTGAAATATGCATGTACTTGTGTACTATAAAAACGTGAAATATGCACTTAAAAATCATGAAATATGCGTTTATTAGAAATTTTTAATAAATATATGCACTTTCATTATTTCAAAAAACACCTGTTTAGCGTTATTTAGATTTTATTTACAGAAATTATTATCCTATGCAATAATTTAATTAATTATATTTTCTAAACATAGAGCGTTACAGTTCACAATGACGTACATTTTTAAATTTTCAAAAGTAAACATATGCTTATTACCCATAAATATTGTTTTATATTTTGAGAAACTCCGTTCCACATCGCAAGACGTAATTGGGGCATACTTAAAATTGTTTAATTCTACAAGCGAATAATGTTTTAGCTCGTCTAAAATGTCTTGGCCAGATAATGCATCGTTTATGCTTTTAATTAAGTGAAATTTTGTCTATAACGGATTTAAATTTTTGTTTTATAGTCAAACCATTTGGCCTTTTTACTTTATTCAAAGAAACACCTAACAATTTTACATGCTCAAGAGATTCATCTAATGAATTTCCCTGACTTTCTAATTTCTGAATTACTTTAGCTAAACGCACAAAATTTGTCAAAACAAACAATAATTCTGCCCTCACCTCCTTAGTATTAAAAGCATCCTGTGCGCTTTGTATGCATAGTGCATCGTGTTTATTAAGTTTATTTAAAAATGCTTTAATAATATCAAAATAAGTTGCATAATATTCTGCTGCAGAAAGCCAAGTACCCCACCTTGTTATTACAGGCTCAGGTGGGAGAGGCACTTCTTGAGCAGTTTCCCTAAATATTTGTATGCAATATGAAGCTTTACAAACAATTTTTTTTACACCTGAAATTATAGAGTTTACGTTAGGATATATTTCCCGCACTTTTTCCGCAACGCTATGCATTGCATGGGCAAGACAAGTTAAGTGGATCATTTTTTCGTACAGAACTTGTAAGCCTGCTCCAGCCTTGATCATGTACGGTGCCGCGTCGGTGACGAACAGGAGTACTTTGTTGTATTGTATGCCGTCCGGCCACAAAATAGCCATCGAATCATTAAACAATTTTTCCACAGAACAATGGTTGGTGCTCTTGAAAACGTCCATTGCTAATAGATAGGATTTGGGATTGTTCTCCGAATTTAAAACGCCAATTATAACGTTAGCCACGTATCTGAAAACAAAAATTTGATTTTTATTTTATCGAACTACATAATTAGTCGGTTAAAAACAATTAGCGCAAAACAGTTATTTAAAAAAAATTATATTTTAATCAAGCAAAAATATTGTTGTGATTAAATATGTAACTAACAAAATAGAAAATAAAACATCCGTAAATTGCTCTGCTGTCTTTAATTAGTTAAATTTTACTAACAAAACGAAGGAAATGAAGTTTCTACGCACCTTCCAGTAGTGTCAGTAGATTCGTCAATGGAAACCCATATGTAGTTATTCGCTACATGTTTTCTAATTGATTTTATGGTCTCTTCGTATAAACGAGGTAAATAATTTTTCCTGAGTGTAGACTCGTCGGGTATGTTTCTATAACGTATGTTCCAACACTTCTGTTAACTACAATACCTTTGTGCGAGAGAGATGCAACGCAAACAACGATTGAAAACCGGAGGGTGTGTTACTTGTGCGTTAATCGTATTTTTAACCTCGATGTTCTTCTCGTATATAGATAGTATTTATTATTCGTGTTTTTTTTTTGTAAAGTTCACATCCATTATGCAATTCTGTTAATACAAATTATGTATTCAATACATCAGTTTTCAATTTAAAATAAAGAACAACAAAAATAATGAGGTTATGGTTTTTTTGTTTACGTTTGGGGATAAGATTATCCGTAGGATTTTCGTCAAATATTTATACAGTTTATGACTTGATCAACCAAGTTAATAAAACTAAATTCATACAAATGTTTTCATGACGTAAGGGTCAAAATAGAAAAATTCAACTAAGTACTAATAGTTTACAGCCTTTTATTATTGTTTTTTACGTTCATCTAAAAGCATTTCATGATTTTAACCAACAACAGCGACAACAGATTTATGGATATTTGACACAAGGTGCGACGAAAGAGTCAAACCCAAAACACTTATTAACTTTTAGGCTTCTAATATAACTTTTACAACCAAATTATTAGTATTATTTAATGTGTAGTTAAGCAACAATTAGATTTTTGTTTAATTGTTGACCTAATTAGAGTTTCTCAAATATAGGAGGAGTGATTCTAATTATTCGTGCAAAAAAGCGCTGCTGTCATTGGTTCTCACAAAGCCAAGGACCCCGCAGATTCTTTAAGGAAAATGGGAAATTCACCAGATTGCTCTGAAACTTTGTTGAAAGTACTTTGAAAGATAGTTTTCGATGTGTAGATCAAAAGTGTTAGTAGGCAGAAAGTCCAGGAAATTATAGTTTTCGAATTGAGACGCGCCAGTAAATATAGATGGTACAGAAAGAAAATTCCACAAAATGACTTCGATATGCGGTAGGTGATTATGCAGGCAACCAATGAGACGCATGCTATAGTTGTAACATATCCTTCAAATCTTCCAATTTGACAATTATCCTACCGCATAACCAGGTTTTATAAAATTTCAGTAGAATGCAGGACAGTCTGTGGCGTGTCCCAATTACAGTTGTTTGAAGTTGATAATTTTTAAATTGCACCCGCAGGATCTTTATGGGAAATAGCTCTCGATCAAAATCTTGTTTCCGTTGACACTTTTGATCTACACATTAGGAACTAACTATCATTTAACTTTCAAGAATTTTGAACGAGGGCCATTTTCCATAAGGTTCTACCGAGTGCAAGAATTGTCTACTTCAAACTGGTTTCAGAGCAAACTGGTGAAAGCCATTTTCCATAAAGATTTTGCGGGGTTCTTTCATGTTTTTGTATCCGGAAATTTAACCTTAATGGCGCCAATAAATTTGCCAGCCTTTTCAGGTATCGCAATGCCCCTAAAGTAGCTGGGCTTCGGGGTTTTGCCTCGAACTGTCACATGATAGTTACGCCACTTCATTTACGATATTTTTCTAAATTTACCTACCGCAGATGACACATGATAGGTAATATAATTTTAAACCAGACAGTTCGTAAAAATGTCCGGGGTTATTTTAAACTTTGAAATAAATAATTATTGAGGGCCGGCGGTGGACGAGTGGTGTCAGTGCATCACTCGTGTTCCAAGAGTCGTGGGATCAAATCCCACTTGGGGCGGCGGGATCTTTCTAATTGGAAAATTCCGCCACCTCAACTATGGATGTGTGTATTCGTGTTGCATGTTAGATGGGGGACAGATGACCTTAGATGTTGGTTCCCCCGTAGTGTAGGCGTGAACTAAAAAAAATTATTATTATTATTGTGTGTACCACAAACGAATGTTAGCTTAATACACGTTTTATTATACTACTGCTACTGATAAAAGATAACAGTTAATAAGTTACTATTAGAAACAAATAATGTAGTATTACGTAAAATTACTAGCAAAAGAGATTTGTAAATTACATAAAGTTTTACGTGAGGACTTGTTGATATCTCCTGGATTCTGTTTAGTTTGAAAGATAGACAAGGCCATCGTTTACTGCATAAAACTGGCAACGTCTGAGCAGCAGATATCTTTAGCAGGCAGAATACTAACTTTGAGACGAACTATAGTTGTAGGTGTTTCATGGCATGCTAAATGCGCAAATAAAATTAAAAAAGAAACGACTGTATCTGTCAAAAAGTGACAATTGGGTCATCATTGAACTCAGAATTTCATCATGAATTGAAATCACAAAAATATACAGAATGTCCGATTTAAAAATCAAAAGCTCAGGTCAATTAAATACGTGCTCTCCAAATTTTACGTTTCTATCTAAGTGGACAAACATTTGGCTGGTGGGAAGTACTTTTGAAAAACACCCGTTATATAGTGGCGTAACTATCATATGGCAGTTCGGAACAAAGCCCCGAAGCCCGGCGACTTTAGGAGGCCCATTGTGATGCCTGAAAAGACTAGAAAAAGAGACTTTTAAAATAAAAAATGAGTATAAATAATACCGAAGTATTTGTTTATAAATTGATTTATTTATTGTTAGCATTCCTGTATAAAAGTAGTTGTTTTAATAATTTATATTTTAATCTTGTTTTTAATTTTATTTTTGTGTTACTGAGTTACTGACTTATAATAATTATAAGTTATAATAATAATTCCTACAACCCATAACCTGGAAACCAGGACCCAGAAGCTACAAGCTTGTGCGGGAGGGAGGGGGAGATTATTATTATTACGTAGGCCCTACGTGCGGCTGCAGTCGACTCACAGATGGAACAGCGCAAATCCCACATTTGTGTCACAGCTAAGGAAAACTGCAGAAAACCCTAACCAGATCTGCCGGCACCGGGAGTCGATCTAGGGCCGCTTGGGTGCAAGTCCAGCACGTAGACATTATGTTTCTTATTCTTAGGATGACCAAAATGTAGTGAACAGAAGACTAGTATGACTATACTGCATAATATACGAGCCTTGTCTCACTGAAGTTCGCACACTTCGATTTGTATTAAACTGCGCACTCCAATTTTTACCCTGGATTTTAGTTTTTCGAAGTAGCTATTTCTTGTTGCTAGAGTAAAATACTGACCTCCTATATTATAAGTTATGTTGTTTTATTGATATATTTTGTTGTGTATTTATCTTTTATATTTTAAAACAAAGTATGATGTGCCATCATAACCTGATATCAGGTAATGTTGGCACCCCCAGCAGAAAACTAAAAAGACATTATGCATAAACTTTTTTGACATATTTAGGCTCACATAAGCATAATAACAAATAATAGAACAAAAAAACTAAATGTATTTATTTTAACTTTTAAGATTTTAAATAATCATATCGTAACTCTTAATTAGTGGCATATAACGCCATGTGAGGACAAAAAAGTTAAAAACCTCAAGAAATATTTTAGAAAACATATGGATTTTTGTTTCAGAATTTCAGAAGAACAACAAACACTCAAATATCTATTTTTTAAAAATTAGTTTGTATTTGTCAAAAATATTATATTATTATTATATTCCATCATGGCGGGAATATCAAGGGTCCAACATGCCGGAGCTGTATAGGTTTTAAATTTTTCGTGATAAAACCAAAATGATGTAGCATAGACCCCGAGAGGAAGACCACTCAGGAACATTTGTACACCTATTTATAAATACAAATAAATATTTATATCTATTTAAAAATATTTACTGGTATTTAAATACATTTACAACTAAGTAAATAGATTCAATAAGAGACACACAATAAAATATTATTTATCATTTGAAAGGTAGTTTTAAGTACTTTCCAACGGTATATGACTCATCGGTAGACATTGACTGTGAAAAGGTCAATCGCCAAAAGTATAATAAAATTAGATCAAAATTTAATAACGGAAAAAATTATTGGAGGCTGAAAATTGGCATAGATGTTGGCGAATATATAATATTTGAGAAAGTGATGTGCCCTGACTTGAATAAAATGTGCTCGAGCCGCCATCTTGAAAAAGATGGCGGTTTAAATGAAAAATAACGGAATAAATTAATAGGAACCTGAAATTTGGCATAGATGTTGGTAAATACATACTGTCTAAGAAACTGACGAGTTCCAAGTTGAATAAGAGGTGCTTGAGCCGCCATCTTGGAAAAGATAATTAATTTTTTCCGTTATTTGTTTAATTTTGATTTAATTTTACTATATTTTTGCCCATTGACCTTTTCATAATCAATGTCTGCCGATGAGTCATATACCGTTGGAAATTACCTTTTATGATATATGTATAATAAAATGAAAATGATATATAAATGACATATAATATCACGCATTTTGAGTGTTTCTCATTGGTTATGTTTACAGTAAGTATTTGATGTTATTTAAATGTATCAATAGTATATTGTGTTCAAGTGCAGAAAAGTGCCAATTTCTCACGAATGTGAAGAAGTTGTGGCATGAGACGAATTGAATGCCACAACCATACGAGTGTGAAATTGGCGTTTTTGCACGTGTTACACACTCTACTTTATCTATGGCCACAAAAAAAGTAATAAAACACTAAAAGCTAAGATAAATATTTAACCTAGAATTTATACTCTCAGTTATATTTTTTACGTGAAATCACTGGGAATAGCTTCCATGTTTCCATCATCGGTTTCACTCATGATAAATCTAAAATTTCAAAAAAAATAAATATTAAATTTTTAAAGATAATTTAATTTCAGTCAATTTATATATCTAGTAAAGCTAAAATCATACATATGTACCCAAAACTTTCAAAAGTGATTTTTTTATAAACCATCACAATTCAATTGGCAATGTTATTTTTCAAAGCAAACCTTTAAAATTATGGTTTTAAAATGTAAAATAAAATAGGGTTATAACCAATATAATAGTTAAACAAGACGTGCCATCTTTTTCTGTCACCTATATCTGCATATATCTGCTTTTCCGCAAAACGTAAATATATTTTCTAGCGTGCTTGCAGGTGGTATAACAAGGAAAGGGAGCTTTAAGTGTAGCCATAGCGCTTGTACTTGTGAATTATATGAATGAAATGTTGAAAATTATAAATGTTTTTATTGTAATTTAGCAATAATGAATATTATTAATAGATATTAACAATAAATTATATAATGTTAAAAATTAATAAATTTTACGTTAATTCAACAAGAATTTGATAGTAACTTTATATAGTAAAATAACTAAATCATTTTAACGCGGCTAGGTAGGTGAATAGTATGAGGTCTGGCTTAGCACTCAGGAGGTCTAGGGTTCGATTCCCCGCCGAACCGATAATTTTTCTATATGGATTTGCATTTAAAATATAATTTAATGTAAAACATTAATAATTAAACAAAATAAAAATAACCATTATCTAAAATTTATAACATTTTATATTTCAAATAATTAATAATATTATAATATTGCAAATGCTGACATCTATGGCGTTTTAATAGAACTACTGATCGTGAGAAATCATTTCTCACAATCATTACCGTTCAGTTTGGAGATTTTAGGCAATTGGTCGTTTTCACGGTTACTAGAGTGTCCGGAATGTCTAACTTGCTATGGTGGTCATAGATAAACATTATTTATTTGTATTTAAAACTATTTGAAGGTATTTATTTCTATTTAAATTTATTCAAATATATTTAAAAGTATTTAAATCTAGTTAAATTCATTTAAATGTATTTATTTGTATTTAGTAATATTTAAATCTATTTGTTTATACTTAAAAGTATTTGATTATACGAGGGTAAATCAAATATAAACGGTAATTTTTTTTCATCATTTATTGAATAATTATACACAAATCATTGTTTTAACATTTTTCAATATAGTCTCCTGCGTGATTTACACACTTTTGCCACCGATTTGGAAGTTTCAGTATTCCCTGGTTATAGAAAGTTTGAGGGCGAGTTGTAAGCCAATTGCGCACGTGCTCTTCGACTTCTTCATTGCTTCCAAATCGTTTTCCTCCCAGTGATTCCTTCATAGGCGCGAACAAAAAATAGTCACAGGGGGACAAGCCAGGGCTATAAGGAGGGTTCTCGAGGGTTTCCCAGCCCATTTCTTCCAGTGTATTCCTTGTCAAGGCCGCGGTGTGAGGCCTGGCGTTGTCATGGAGAAGAATGACATCTCTGATGGGCATGCCTCGTCTTTTGTTTCCATAGGCGGCTTTTGCGGACCGTAACAACTGGCATTGGGTGTTCGGGAGACCACACGACGTTCACCCATAAAACTGGCTGTCTTCTACCCTACCCCTATAAAGGGCAATGGATGAAGCTGTTAGATTAAGTGTGTGGTAGAGAAAGTCGTGAGAATTCTCGACGGTAACTCATACCGATCAGGGGGAGCCCTGGTAGATGAGACCGGTGTGGGCGGATTCGAATCTCGCCTGGGATAAGGTCATTTATGGTCACCAAGGAACCAGCTGCTTGACCGAAGTCATTTATGGTCACCAATGGAACCCGCTACTTGACCGAGGTCATTTATGGTCACCAACGGAACTCGCTACTTGACCGAGGTCATTTATGGTCACCAGCGGAACCCGCTGCTTGACCGAGGTCATTTATGGTCACCAAAGGAACCCGTTGTTTGACTGAATCTCAAGTGCGGAGAATCGAAGTTAGGTTTACCCTGCTTTTGGGCTAATGGGAAACTGCAGGCCGCCAGGTAAATGTGCTTAGGAGCTATCCCGACCACCCTATGAACCGGACTGCAGCCGGGTACAGTGATTGGGAGAAGCTCTGAAAGCCATTACACTTAAGGAGAGTTGAAGCGAATACATAGCCTCTCACAATCAAGACAACTTCACCAAATACGGGTACACACCGGGAGTCTATAACGTGTAGACTCAAACGAAGCTCTGTCGAGGGCCCACCAAGCCTAAAATTGGTAGATCGGGGTGGCAAACCCATTAAAAACCAAGTCCCGCCACAATTGAGGTTGGATTCGATCGGGCAGTGGTCCCACTTTGCAATAGCGCATAGCTGGGGAATAGTCCTATTGCTGGACGAGGTACTTCGGTACCGGCGGGTGAGCAACGTGTTAAGTCAATTGCTCCGGCACTAGTCCTGAGTTAGCTAGTAGAGGGTGGATAGGCAACCTCGCACCGACCAGTGAGCTGATCTGGTAGCAATTGCTGTACGGCCGGTTATGCAACTTGCGCGCTTATTGGGCGTATCCCAATCACTTCCTTCTGGAAGGGAACGTGGGGGTAAGTTCACACAGGTACCCCACGTAAAACAATCATGATATTCGACATGACATTCGTAACAACTGGCAGTAGTAAGTCGCATTCACTGTACGTTGATCGTGTAGAAAATCGATCAGTAAGGTTCCCAAAAAAAATCGTTGCAAGGACTTTTCTAGTTGAGTGCAGAGTTTTGGCCTTCACTGGGCAACCTTCATTCTTTCTTCGCCACTACCTACTTGCCATTTTAGATTCGGGGGTGTAGTGATGTACCCACGTCTCATCACATGTCACGATGCGCTGCAAAAAGGCCTCCCGTTCTCGCTGAAATCGATTGATCATCGATTCGATCGAGCCTTTCAGCGACCTCCGACCTAACCTGTTTTTGGTTTCCAGTCAACAACCTCGGAACCCATCGAGCACTAATTTTTCGAAAACCAAGTTGATCAGTTATAATGGATTGAACACTTCCATAGCTGATACCCACTTCTGATGAAATTTCTTCCATGGTTATCCGGCGATCACGTTCAATAAGCTCTCGAACGGTACGTGTATTGTCATCTGTAAGGCTTGTCCTTGGTCGTCGATCATGACTTTCGTTTTCAACACGTTCTCGTCCGCCCTTAAATTCTCTCGCCCACGTATACACACGATTCTGAGACAGTGTACTGTCCCCAAACTGTGCCTTCAAACGAGTTAAAATTTCTGACGGTTTAACGCCTTCATTGGTTAAAAACTTTATGATAATCCGTTGCGCAACAGACGAATGTACTTGCTCGGTCATGGCTGTACTTACGACAAAGCCAAGGATGTGCGCGAACCCGGCCGGCTCTCCACTCCTGATAAACCAAACATCTACTCCACACAACATCAGCTACCTCGGAACTGCATTCTAAGCGGAATAGCAAAATTACCGTTTGTATTTGATTTTCCCTCATATTTTTATGTATTTATTTATATTTACGTAAATACTTTTTTGAATTTATACAGCTATTTATGAAGTGACCTTTCCCTCGATACACCCTCCACTACACAATGGTAATTAAGGTTAGGTTTAACATATTGCAGAAAAAAATACTAAAACAAAAACTTCCAAAATTCTTATGTAAACATATTTTTTTTAAATGTAAATAATAAAATGTTCAGACCTACTTTTTCACACCAAATTTTTTTTTCGTAAGGCCCCATGTTACACGACACTCTAATAATGCACATAATGGTGTTGCCAACTCAGGAAATCTGAAATAATGCAAGAGTGCCAACATAGCCAAGTCGGATTTCCCCTACATCTTAAAAGAATATTTACTAATTGTACGTCGTGTCACTAATTGATTTAGTCACTGAACGACGTTCATAATTGAAACTGGTTGATTTACAATGGGAATTTAATGAAATATTGGATGTCAATTATTTCGTAAATACGATCGAAAAATAGCTTAAACAATAGTAGAATAACCCATAGAAGGTGCATTTAAATTCTGAAATAATTCGCGGTTACGCTACTGGCAAAAAGTTAAATTCCTCGGAACAGTTTCTTTGTTTGGTTGTGACTCATCCACAATGCATGTTTATATTTTCTTCACAAACATGCAGAGGTGTATGGAAGATTCATGTCTATTCAGCAAAGTCATACTTGTTTTCAAGTTAAATATGTTCTATATAGATTTGTTTAGTTCTGTTTGTTAATCCACATCTTATCTAAAAATTATTTAATCGCAGACGCGAAAGAAAACTGTAAATCTTGTGAAAGTTCAACGGAAGTTCTTGAGGCTTTCAAGTACTTTTTTCTCTCTCACTCTTTCGCAAGCTAGAGTAATGGATGGACCCTTACCGATAAGATAATGGAATATAGATTTATCCACTTCTATTAATTCAACCCTAAAAACCTGGAAAACTTGCAACTTCCTACTTTATCCTCCACTTTTGACAAAAAAAGAATAAAATTTTCTTATTAAAATTTAACAGTTAAAGGAGTTTAAATTTTACATCGAGGAAGAATTTCAAAGGAGATATTTTTTTGAAAATAAACAAAGTAAAATGCGTAATCGAAGCGAAACGCTCGATTCTATAAATGAAAATTCTAATAAATCCTTTAATAATCTCCAAAAGTATTCTTTCCAAGTTTTATTCTATAAGCTTCTGCATTATTAATTCTTTTTCAAATTTAGAATTTAATTTGAATGCCCAATCTTCCCGAAGCCGAAAACTAACGAAGCTGGATGTTTGTTGCACGACTCGAAGCCGCGAACGCCAAGTCCCATATGTGACAGAAAAAGTGATATACGGAATGATCTAAATATTTTAACCGCGAAATGGCTTAAGTAAATGATGGATAACTGGGAAAATAGTTTTTTGATACTGATTTTAAATAAATAAACTGATGAATTTTAGTACAAATTTGAGAATTTGACGGCAGCCGCTGTTTTACATGCACGGTTTGCTCCTCCTATAGTTGTTAGTTGTTCGCTTCTTCTAGAGATTTCGTTTTCTATTAGTTCCCATGTACCATAACAGTACTTGATATAAATCCTTTTGCATGCTTTTTAAAACCTCTACATACTTACATATCTATTTCGTAACGTTTTCCTTTAGGTTTTATTTGTTGGGGAGCAATTGAATTATTAAAATGAGATTTGTAATAATGTTAGCGTCTCGGATATTAGTATGCGTACTTTCGTTTAATACTTTATATAGTATATGCTATAAATGTACCTATTCGTGATAAAAATTCATTTTCAACATCATACATTATTTATTAAGATTATTAAGAATCAGAACGGCGAAACTGTATCACTTTCTTCAAATCATAAGCTCACCACCCACGTCCAAATAAAAACTATGTGAAAGGTATTCCTCATGCGCAAAACATGCAATAAATGTTACAATATCATGAACTCTCGTGTATTAAGAGAATTTCCTGATTTACAATTAAAATGCATATTGGATTGCTGAATGATACAACAAACCAAACATTTTGTTAGCATGCCTTACACTTCAAGATCGTATCTCCACTCTGTGAACTTGCGAATTGTTTTGACGGATCTTTATTTTTCAGAGTTGTATATAGTAGCGTATAATGTTTTCACACGGAAATTACACAATCTTGTTTTCATTAATATGCAGGCGGTTTTAAATCTTTTGTATAAAGCATCAAAACATTCTATAGTTATGATCAGTTTTAAAAAATTTCGCAAAAGGCGATACTTTTATGCTCAGAACTGGCAGAAGATTTTTATATTTAACAAATCTTTAAAACTTAAAAATAAAAGGCCCACAGTAAAAAATATTATTTTTCTATATAGCGTTGTACTATTTTTTTGTTGGCTTTTTTTAATGGAACACCCAGTATATTTTTTAAAATCCTGAAAGAACCGTTCTTCGGCTATCCAGTAGCTTAAAGTTTTTTAAAATCGGCATAGACATGACAGAGTAATTGATTTTTAAAGAGAAGTCTGCAAAATTAGAAACAAATATAAGAACAATAATTTATTTTAAACAAAGTAGTCTCTGAAACAAAAAGGTATATGTAGTTAATTAATTAAATGTTCAACATGTCGTCCCTAGTAGAACACACATGTTCGAAAAATATTGTTTCCACATATTGGCCAAACATTGTAAATGACAGACACTGACGAGATTGGCACAATATGAGGAAGCAATATATCTCCAGTTTGATATTGGCCATACATTGGAACATTATATTGGTTTAATATACGTTTATAGTATTGGCACAATATGTTCATAGAATATGTCTCCAACATGGTAATATTCGTCCAACGTTGAAACCTTTAATGGTTCAATATTCTTTTACAATATTGGCGAAATGCATTCACAGGATATTCATCCACCGTTCAAACGTAATATTGGTGTAGTATACTTGTACTAGTATTGGTACAATATGTTGATGTGATAATCTGATAATGCTTGATATCTACATTTTATTACGATTAATGTCTCCCTCAACAGGTACTATTTGTCACAAATCAATTTGCATATCTTCTGTTCGTTTAACTCAATCATATTAATAACCGACGACGATAATAATAATAATAATAAACCGACAGTCCATATCGTTTAATTAATGTTCAACTGTAGATGAAGTCGGAGGGAGAGAGGGTCATCGTAATATGAAGCACTATTATCCGCTAAATGTAATTCAAATTTTTTATTTTGTCCATTTACACTTAAAACTATCGATATATCTTCCATATAGAACTCGTTTTAGATGTCTGTACTTAACAAAATAATTCATTTGTGTCATTGCGAAAACTGTAAATAAAAACACAAACGCATTAAATTTTGTTAATTGGAATTTTATCTATTGGATTCCTAGTTAAAACGTTAAAGAAATTGTATCAACGTAAAACAGATAATTAATAAAATTAAATATATCAAACATATATTGGCAACATATTGGGCCAATAATATATACTAGAAGTATTTTTTAAAAATTGTAGCTTAAGTTCGATATTTCATTCACTTCAATAAAAATCTGTAAAAATGTATTATAGGCGAGATAATGCTATTTTTAATAAATTTGAAATTACATAATTATGTACCTACTATCATCGTATTTACACGTTCTGAAAATGAATCACAGACATATTGTTTACACAATTTTATTTATGTTTAAACAAAACGCTAATTAAACTAGGCGGTTATAGCAATTAAAATATGTGGATATTATAGTGAGTACTTACAGTATATAATGAATATAAATAACTGACGCACTTAGAAACAGTAAATATAAATTTCTCAACCAAAAACGATCAGCAGCAGATATCGCAACACTAAACCAGATGGTTGAAAACGCCTGCTTGTGTGTTCTTGGGCGCGAAATTTGAAATGCGATCATTATTAATTTAGACCGAAGTATACAATAATTACGTATTGAGGTATTATTAGTTTTTAGTATAATAATAGTATAATATAGTGATAAAACCGTGTGAGTTATGGTAACTTGTAATCATTTTTCAATTTTCTCGACGTGGTACACATTTGTAACACATTTCCACGCATATAAAGCACCCGCCTATGCATAGCTATTTTGATTCCTTGAATAATCAAGTAACCTTGTTTAAAGGCTGCTTATTCAGTGTCGGAACTGTAAAGGTGAAATATTAACTGCACTATATGTCCAATATAAGATCAGTATCGAATAATACAATTTATGAATAATTTGTATATGGGACTTATGCGGAAGAAATATTGATTACCTATATTGGGCGCCAATCTTGAACCAATATAACATCAATATTAATTAGATATATAATATTAAATATTTACTAATGAATTAATCATATAGTGGGCTGAGATATAAGCCCAATGTAGGATCAATATAGAGGAAAACATATTTTTTAAATTTATTATTTATATATTGGACCTTTGTAGGAGCAATATTGGCTACATATGTTGGGTGCCAGTCGTTAAGCGATGTAATACCAATCTTGGTTGAATCTTCCAAATATTGGGCCTGAATATAATATGTTACCCATATAACACCAATATTGAGTCAATATCTTGTGCTACTGGCGCATGCTATGTACGCATTTGTTCAAACGTAAATATAAATTAGTAAAGGCCTTATCAAGCATTTCTTCAGTAATGCTGTCAAATGCCCTGGCGAATGTTATTCCTCAGCTTATTCAAATTATGTGGTGCAGGATTATAAGCTAGTGTTTTTATGTATCGCCATACAAAAGAATCGGGAACTGCTGAATCAGCTGAATTGGGAGCCCACTGTACTGGGCCACTCCTGCCAATTCAGTTGTCGCCAAATATTATTGGAAACACTGTTTCTAGCTACTAAGGAATAATGAGGGGGTGCCCCATCTTGTTGATAGTACATTTCATTTCTGTTACCATTTAATTGTATGTCTTGGTCTAACTGCGGATAAACAAATAATTATAACATGTCTGTATAGTTATTGCCACGTATTGTGTTGTTGGCGAAGAAAAATGGTCCGTATATTTTGTTTTTGCTAACAGCACACCAAACATTTACCTTCGGTGAATTCCTTTTATGTTCGTGGAACTCGTGCGGATTTTCTTCTGCCCAAATTCTGCAATTATGTGTGTTAACAGCTCCATTCCATGAAAACTGGCTACATCGGACATTATTAAATTGCAGTCTGGTACATTTCTTATAAGATCTATTAATGTCTCACACATAAAAACACGTTTTTCGTAGTCTCTCTCGTTCAATTTCTGGTGGATTTGAATTTTATATGGTTTTAATTTCAGCGCTTTAATAATTCTATGGACTTTCGAATTGCTCATGTTGAAGTTAGAAGCAATGTTTCTAATGGATGATTTTGGAGATCTCACAACAAATCATTTCCAAAATATAATGGGTGTTCCATTAAAAAAAGCCAACAAAGAATGGTCTAAAAACCGCCATTTTGTTGTGACGTAGTCGAAAGTGACAGAAAAATTTGAATGTATTCAAACAAAACTTGTGCTAATTTGAAACATTTCAGTGAAAACCGCGCACTTCTATCTTGAGCCGTTTAGTTATAAGCATAAGCTATAAGCATTTAAAATAGGAAAAAATATAATGGGACACCCGGTATTTTAGAGGAATTTTACTCTTAAAATTAACACTAACAGCATTTACTCTAAACAAGGGCTGCCAGTTAATTCTGTGATCGAGTTGAGGAACCATTGCATTTTGAGTATATAGTATTAGCAGGGCCGTTTCAAACCTAATGGGCACCGTCGTGCAAATTCATGTATGCGCCCTCAATTTATCTATCGTGATTTCTTTTAATAGGCTAATGCCACCAAAGTGATAAAGCTTCTCAAAAAATAGAGTCCCTAGGTTAGTCTGATCTGTAAAGCACCTCCACGGTATAATAATAACTAGTAGGCTCACTCTCGCAAATATTGAAAGCCGATTCTCGAGACGTTAAAAGTAGTTTTCTTGATACGCGCAAGCAAACACATTGATTACCCAGAGCCGTATGTATAACTTCAATTCTGCGTCGTGTAGTGGCCTCGTATAAAATAAAGGTTGGGAAAAGACTCTATTCCTGTAATTTTCCTAACCAGTAAACCAGAATTAAATCATGTTAAATATTAAATGTTATTATTGTAATAATATTAAAACGAATAAAAAATAACAAGTGAACCAATGAGTGTATGCCAAATGTAAGATATGTTGTCTGCTTTTTGTTATAATATAAGCTAATTTTTAGATGTGCATGAAGTAAGCGATTCAAAAAGGAACTTGATCACTTTAAAAACGTGTTTACATTGCATTTTATAAAAGAATTTAATCTTTAAATGTCTCCGTACGCTTCGGTTATATTAAAATCGCACGAACTGATACGGTACGTTTTGATGTTTACATTAAAACAGTTTTTGTTGGATATTATATAAAAAAATTCTAACTAATGATTTTATAAATTTCCAACAAATAAACTAAGAAAAACTGTAATGATAAAACAACGATAATGATAAAATAGAAAGAAGCTTATACACGTTTACAAATCTAAATCTACTCTTTTTTATTTTCATATCAATAACTTTTAGCTAATAACTTCTCACTAATAAAAAAATTACTTGAAAAAACCTACGTTGGTAAGCGAAACGTAGTAATATTTTATATAATATAATATGTTTTATTGGCAGCCAGTCCTCAAAATACAAAATTATTATAATAAAGATTTTTTTTAAACAAACAACAAAAACAAGCTTTAGTTTTGTAACTTTTGTAAATGGTGAATTATGTATGTACCTATATTTAAGTTAATAAACTAATTGTTCAAAGGCTTAAATTAATTTTGTTCTTGCACACAATTCTATTTCCTCTGTTACTACCATTATAACAAGAGTTTTCAGTTTTTACAAAATTTACTTCTAATAATAATACAGTTTTTTCTAATACGTCTCTACTTGTTTAATAGTGCAATCGCAGACGATGACGGACGACACGCCTCGGCGATTTATCGTTTGTGGGCGTGATATTCGAAGGTAGCTTAACTACTTCAGTGCCGACAGGCGAGTGGATCTACTGTATAATATTTATACTGTGGCACCACCATCTATACAGAGAGGTTTGAAGAGGAGGACAGAATCAGTGAACCAATGAAAATTGACCCAAAGTGCAGGGCGCGAAGTTATCCGGATTTTTGATTTTTCAAGAGGAAATAAGAAAGATTGAAAATAATAAATGTTATACAAAGCAATAAAATGTATATTTAATTTATAGATTGAATAAATAACTGATAATTAATAAATGAAATATGTCAATTAAATACAAAATTCTTTTTTAACAAAAATAATTACGAATATACGCAACCGTTTTTTTAGCACGTGTTTTTGTTTGCCCGTTGGGTCAAATTTGAATGGTTGTGGAAATTTGTTCTTCTGCGCATCCTTGGAAACACGTTACCTCTATTCTTGCACTAATTATAATTCATTTAATAATGGATTACTTGGAAAAACAGTAGTTCACACTGTAATCAATTCAGGGTGATCGCTCAAACAGTCGTTCGAGATGTCAAACTTCACTAGTATCCGAAACTAGCCCGAAGATAGAGGGAGGGCAGTCGTTAGAGGTGTCGGGAAGCACTAGGATTCGAGACTAGCTTGAGGGCAGACCACACGGCGTTCACCCCTAGAACTGGTCGTTTACCCCATCCCAGGCTTGTCTGGGCAACGGATGACGCGATCAGAATCAAATGTGTGGTAGAGTTATGCCGAGGTGTTGCGTTTACGTTTCACCGGAGTATTTCTCGACAATGACCCTAAAACGTTGCGGAGGAAGCTTTGCTAACAAGGGGGTCCGGTGTCGGTGGATTGAATCTTACCTGACGTAGGGCCTTTTAAGGAGCTAAGTATCCCGCTGTCTGGCCTAGACGAATGGAGGAGATTCAAGTGAGGTTTATCTCGGTTAGGGAGTTCGCTCGCTAACCCATGAGAAACTGCATGCCACCAGGTAGCGTTTCGGAGGTGACAGTACGGGGGTCTGACATATGCCGTCAGTTCCAGCATCGGATTCCCGGAAATCGTCTAGAGACCTACACTTAAAGAACGTTGATGCGAAGAGACATAGCCTCTCACGTTCAAGACAACTTCACCTTAACGGGTATACACCGGGACGCTGCTTTAGAAAGGGCCCTTTAAAGCAGCCTTGAAACGAAGCTCTGTCGAGGGCGGACCAGGCCTATAACTCGGAGATCAGGGTGGCGAACCCATTTAAAAACTAAGTCCCGCCACATTTGAGGTTGGATTCGATCGGGCAGTGGCCCTAACCCCTGTCTCGGGGAGGAACTTGTGAAGGTATGAAATAGGACTGGAGGTTCCCTCTATCAACTGAGTTATGTTGGGGGAATAGTCCTATTGCTGGACTAGGTACTTCACCCCGTATGAAAGAGGACGGGAGGGTACCGGCGGGTGAGCACGTGTTAAGTCAATCGCTCCGGTACTAGCCTGGATAGCTAGTAGAGGGTGGATGGGCAACCTCGCTTCCACCAGTGAGTAACTGGGAGCAATTGCTATGCAATTCGCCCGCTGATTGAGCGTATCTCAATTACTTCCTCTCAAGGGAAGGAACGTGGAGGTATGTTAACACGGGGACTCCACGTAAAGCATTCAGATAATCTGTAATCAAGCAGATTTAGTTGCAGATTTGACTAAGGTGCCAACTGTACTAAATTGAATAATTTAATGGTTAGAATTTTGTATCTCAAACTTCTCAAAACATTACTCGACACAATCACGAGAAGAGTATGTAAACATATAATTAAAAGTTTATATTTATCAAATAATTAATAAATAAAGTTACTTATGTAGTTCAGTTCTTTCATAACCTCCAAAATGACAGATATTTTCTGACAAAAACTTGCTTTTTTCATTACATTGCTATAAAAAAATATTAATTATTAGTTAACTAAAAGATGAAAAAAAATTAAATACTTTTTGTGATGAAGAATTGATCTCTCTGAATATACTAAACTTAAAATGGTAAAAAAAATTTTTCCAGAACAGCAGAAATAAATAAAATATTGCGTCAGCTTATAACTCCCATATAGTACTATGTAAAATCTCAATTTTGAAAATTAAATAACTTTAAAACTACATGAAAAAAGTAAAAGAAAACGACTGTAATTCCCATGGGTACACCTACCTTTAATTTAGAAAAGTTTTAAAATTTAATTTTTATTTATATAAATGCAAGTACCTCTTTAAATACCTTAAATTTCAAATTTCGTGGAGTCTTAACGTGCTTTTACAAGTAGAACGTTTTAAATATTTGTTTATTTCCTCAAATTATAATATGGGGGTGCCTTGTGACGCCTTTCGGACCCAGACGCCGTCGTTCGCCGAACGACTTTGCCCATATGGCCCTGAGTATTATTAGGGTGGTTCTTATTTACTCTTGGTGGAAAGTTTTTTCAAGTTTTTTCGCCTCACTCCCCAAGTCGGTTCCAATTAATAAAAAAAAATTATAATAAATTTCAACTCAATCGGATAAAGGGAAAAAGTCCTGGACCCTAAAATATTCAAACAAAAATATTTAAGTGAAAAAAAGACGATTTTATTTGATTATTTTGCAGAATATTGATCATCATCTATTACTTTTTTCTCTACAACTAACGGTTTTCGAAGAAAATACAAAAAAGGAGGTAAAATAACTTAAAACTTAGAGTCTTTTTCTTATAATCAGGAAAATGTCGAAATTTTTTTTTGTAAATAAATGATTATCTTCTTCCATTAGTTTAATCCCTCTCTCTGTTGCATCAGTAACAACTTTCAGTTTACTATTTGCAGCGCTTTAATGTAACTTCCATTCTTATGCTGATGGCTCTATCTGTCGAAATTGCACATTTAAGACAAATTTTTTAAAAATGCTCTAGTTTCAGCAGAAAGGAATTGTTCAAAATTCCCATTTTAACAATGGTGGTTAATGATGATTCTGATTCGCTTTTTAAAGCATCAACCATTCTCTGTTTCGATTCGGGTGACAAACTGGAACCAAAAAAAAGAACAGCCAGCTTCATGTGCCAGCTTCAGAACTTAAATATTATAAATAATTACTCAGTTTTTGAATCGCAACATGAGAGATATGAAGGTCGACAGTTTGATATTGACAAAACTTACACAGAACCCTGACCACAGCAATGGTGCTTTAGCAACAGAAAGTGCAGGAAACCATGCTTGGTATATGCTGACAAGAAAAATGCCAATATTGCAAATCGCATTTTCTTCTTCCGCTGATATCACCAACTCATTACGGAGTAAAAACATGTTTAATAAGCAATAAATAGCTTTTGTCATCTCGCATCATGGATAAAACCTGGAAGGCGGAAAGACATTCCACGAGGCGATGCTTCTCCAAGAAATATCGCTGTTAGTCTAAGAAACTCTCTTTAATTCTCTCGAGATTGTTGTTTTTTAAATAACTTTTAACAAAATCAATAATTCGTGATAAATTGCTGTTTTAGCGCCGATGTCCACATGCGGGAATTCCCGTGGCGAGCTCGCTGCGGGCCCGCAAATGCGGTCTACGATACTATAAGTTAAATAGTGCAGTTCACACATAGTGCGCAATCCTTGCGAGCTCGCAGCGAGCATCTTGCGGGCGTTTCTTGACGCAGATTCCTACAGTCCCGCAAGGTTGACGCAGCCGCAAGTACGGGCTCAAGATACCTTGTTGTATATTGTGCGGTTCACACATGCGGGCGTTTGACGCAAGAATGGTAATACAATTAACAATGGTGAGTTCTATAATTTTGAAGAATTATTGGATATTCAGCTGTTTATTGGTGTTATTTGTCAAAATTTAATGAAAAGGATGACAAGTATTGTCTTATTTAAGTGAAGGGAAATACAAAGCATTAAGCATGTAGTTAAAATTTAAGTCATATGTTTTTAAACCTTTTTATTTAGAAATTCAGTTTTGGTTCACTTTTATCTTCTTAATATAAATAACTAGGGTTTTTAAACATATTTCTGATAAAAAGTCTATTGTGTCTAAGTGTTATTAAATTTAGAAATACCTACCTGCTTATGGGGGCTATAGGGACAGCTTGTGAATTTCGGTTTATTCGATTTCTAAATTATTTGAAAAGTTTTTTTGAAATCTAACGTAGCACAAGTGATTGTACATCAACCAATCTTATAATAAAATAGCGAACGTGCAAATTAGTTTTTAAATCTAGTATCTAAGTCAATTTTAGCTATCTTGGACAATAGGACTTTATTCTTATTTAAAAAGAAAAATTGAATCAAAAGTGGAGTCCTATTGTCCAAGATAGTACCTACAAAAATTAATTTGAAAGGGCGTTCGCTATTTTATTATAATATTTGTTGATATACAATCACTTGTGCAACGTTAGATTTCAAAAAACTTTTCAAATGATTTATAAATCGAATAAAGCGACATTCACGACCTTTCCCTAAGATCTTTACTACATACTAATTATTCCCAGGTAACACAGGACGTCCATTAGACGTCCAAGTTGGTCCATTTTCAATCCATTTTTGGACGGTCCAAAAATGGATCTCTAATGGACGTCCTATTGATGTCCAAATCTATCTATTAATGGAC
The DNA here is from genome assembly GCA_929113105.1 of Agrypnus murinus. Classification (NCBI taxonomy): domain Eukaryota; kingdom Metazoa; phylum Arthropoda; class Insecta; order Coleoptera; family Elateridae; genus Agrypnus; species Agrypnus murinus. The sequence goes on from OV816023.1 coordinate 96,007,918, forward strand.
GGTACATAAATGGACACAACATGCACGTCCAGTGGACGTACTTTCATGGACTTGAATTGGATGATCTATAAATGGATGTACATGGACATCCATTAAACGTACAATTGTGGATCTAAATTGGACGGCCCATAAATGGATGTGTATGGCCATCCATTGAACGTACAATTGTGGATCTAAATTGGACGGTCCATAAATGGATGTACATGGACATCCATTGAACGTACAATTGTGGATCTAAATTGGACGGCCCATAAATGGATGAATATGGACATCCATTGAACGTACAATTGTGGATCTAAATTGGACAGTCCATAAACGGATATGCATGGACGTCCAGTGGACATACATTTATGCACCTAAAATGGACTTTTTATAAAGGTTGAATTGAAACAGTTGCTCTGCTTTAAATTTAACACTAATTTTATGATTTAAGCTAATAAAACAGTCGCTTATTTGCACTTTCGCTTTTTCAGTTAAATGCAAAATGAAAAGATAAAATTTCCAATATAAACCCACCATTACTGTATGATATGATTTAATGTTATAAAATAGTGGATAATAGTATTATGTAATTTTTGTTATACAGCATGATTTAAAAAAAACGGTAGGCTCTGTAGAATAATTTTATTTTCAATTTTTGAAATCAGGCCATAAATAACAATTTTACAGTGCCTGCCGTTTTTCAAAAATTACTCTGTATATGTATGTACCTAGCGTGTATATTATGCATAGTATGTAATAAACGTCAATAATGGAACGTGTATTGTTTTAATTTATACTGAATACTTGTAGTTGTCGATATGCGTGTGCATCCCATATTTATTGTTACTTAAGCGAAATCTAAAGAGACGTCAATAACTGTGATATCGTTAGATGTCCTAAAAAATGACATCTCGAATCCTAAAACGTTAATTCCTGGATGCCCAGTAAGCGCCTCCCGTATTTTGGTCCAATAAATTCCAGTAAATGTCCAGAAAGCGTCTTTATAGGGATCCAGTTAGCGTCCTGTAAGACTTTTGTAAGGATCCAGTAAGCGTTCGGTTAACGTCCAGTAAAGCCCATTAAGCGTCCCGAACGGATCCAGTAAACATCCGGTAGTGGCCCTGTAAGCGTTTAATGAACGTCCAGTAAACGTGCACTAATATCCCGTGATCGTACAGAAATTGTCCTGTAAGTGTCCAGTAAGCATTCCGTAAGCGTCCATATGGACATCCAATGGACGTCCAAGCAAACGTCCATATGGACGTCCATTTTAGTTGCAAACTGGACGTCCACTGGACGGTCCAAATGTCCAAAAGCGGACTGTCTATGGATGTCCATTGGACGTCCATGTGTTACGTGGGTTACTACATATATTGTAGTTGTATTGCTTTAATTATGCTTTTGGTATGAAGAATTATGGGACGAACCTTAGTTAAGTTTTATTTTGTGCGTTTGTGTACTTTCTTAATAAACATTGTCTTAAATTATAAACGTGTTATTTAATTATACAAAACCTTTGACAATTATCTTTAACCACAAAATAAACATTTTGTAGATAATATAAGCAAATACAACTAGTTTTCTGCAATATACATCTATTTCTGATCGCAGTAGATTGTTTACTGTGCGTCATTTCACCGGGTAGTGTGAACTGATTTTTGCGGGCCCGCAGCGAGCTCGTTGCGAGCTCGCAACGGGAGTCTCCCGCATTCTCATTTTTAATTCTGAATTGGAAATTATTACCATTAAGCCCAGACCAAGAATTTTCTGACCTCTCAGAAATTGGCACATTTGGCCTTGTAGATTTACCCTTTTTTTCATCGAAAGTGCTTTTAAGAAAAATCTCATATATACGATCCCTGCAAGGTAAATAGCAGATCTCTTTCTAAAGTAAATTCTATTAAAACACATGCAGTCTTTCAAATACAGTATTTGTTGCTGTTGTTGCTGTCATGTCTAAAAATACACTGAGAAAAATATCACTAACTATATTATAGTAAACCGATTTTTTGTTGTTCTAACTTAATTTTAGCAGCGTTAACTAAAAATCTAGGTCAGAATAAACAAACGATTTGTAAAGTGAACTATTTGTTTATGGTCAATCGGTCTTTGGCAGATCTTACTCGGCTTCTAGTAAAATCAACCATTAGTATGGGTAAAGTCAGCTTAACAAGGATTTTACGTTAGTTGGGTAAAATCTACACGTACAGTTGGCTATTTCAGTCTATAACTCTAAGTCTATAAACTGATTAATCGACTATATAAACAGGTAAAATAAACCAAGCCTTACGGTTAAAATTTTTACCATTCGAAATAGTAGTTTTCACTTTGTAATAACAAGTTGTATTTAGCTATTTAGCATAATGATGTCATACATACGTACATAAAAACAAAAGTAGCTTTGTTATTTGATATCCATAGCATATATCAGTCACGTACAATATGCATTTATGTTTTGATAAAACGTCTGTAGAATTAAATTTTATTTTCGAGTTTTAAATATACAACTTATGTTGGGTATTTGTGAAGTTGCTTTTATAACCATTCCTATTAAAAATGCTATATCAGCTTTAGCCTGCGAAAATTAAGACATTTTATATTGTGTCTTTCAAACGCGAGTTCATTTTATCGAGTGCTGTTACAAGTGAATATAAAGTTTTTTAGAACGTGCCTTAATTATCATTCGATTGCGATGGTTTATTGGCAGAGGGGCTTTAGGAGTACATAGACACCTTCAAAGGTAAGTCACTTTATTTGTTCATGATACCAATAATATTTAACTGTCTTACAATGGCAAGAAAAAAAATTAAAAATTCGATATCTGACAATGAGTCGGGTCTTTAAGCATAATTTAATTATGTATTTATGTACTTTAATAAACTTGTTCCACATTCATTAACGCGTAAAATCTTGTTACTTTTCCGGCTTTCGTCTCAGCTAATTCATAAATTTTTAAAAAGCAAACCCATCGAATTTCTAGGTGTAAAGATTGATTTTTCGGAATTATCTTGTATTTGTTTTTAAGCATAATTTTAACGTATTTCATTCTTTATAAGTTGAACTTCTCACTACTTCATTGTTATTGAAAATTAATTATGCCGTTTATTGTTACTAGAGAAATGCCTGACAGCAGTTATCTCCCGAGATTTGATACCGGTTGCAGGGGGCCGCTCTGTATTTATGTTTAACCTATAGCAGTGGAAATCTACATTCCAAGGGACAGCAATCAGGAAGGTTAGTACGCTTTAAAGTATAGTTAGTACGTTCGAAATTTAATTATCTACAACGTAAAAACGTGATTTTTAATAATTTTTGGGCATTAAATAAACATTTCTGGACCTGGTCTCTGCAAGGGAGGGCTTTCGAAATGTTGCCATAAGAAATGTAGTATTATAGACTGAACTTCAAGAACTAATAATTACTATTTATCACAGTAACAGAATTACATTGTTCTTTTTCAGTCAGCTGCTACGACTGATCTTCAGAACGTAGATATTGGAGACTTGCCATCAACAGTTGGTCAGTTCACCAACACTACTCAAAGTCAATCTGAGGCCACCTATAGTTATAATCCATCCTTCAGCCAGGATAGTATTTCATTGGATCCTGCAGCAGATACATACAGCATTCCTACACCATCTCCCAGGCCGAAGGGAATAATGAAACTGCGAGTATTAATAGTTGTGGTATTTCAGTAATTTAACACATTGCTTAGGGTAAAGTGTTTCACCGTTGCCTCCAGTTGGTTCAACTGTTTCATGATCACTGTATAACGATCTAAACCTCTTTAAACAGAAATACATATCTTAGAAAATTCCATACCAGTACTTTTTGACCACTAGGATAGTCTTATTTTGATTGACAGGAGATAATTACACTGGAAAATTCTTGACAATTTATTTTCATATTTGATTTTTTTTTAATTTGAAGTTTGGTGTGAAATCTTCGTACCGAATCTCACACGCGCTTGAATTAGTAACCAGAAATTCTGTCTCAATCAGGAATGTTTAAAGAAAATTATTCCTCATCTGTGACTCGGGGCACTTTTCAAAATATTCCTAACCTCGAGATTGTAAGAGACACCTGTAGGTGGTGAGCTAGAAGAGATAAAGGTAAACCACGCCGGTTTTTGTCGTTTTTCTCGAAAACTATTAGGTTTATCGAGATGAAGAAGATTAGGTAAAATAAAGCTTATTTAAATCCCTTTGTCAAAACCCATCAGGCGAGATTATCGATATTCTTGGTGCCAGTTGGCTGAAAAATTCGTTTTGGCAAGTTAATTCTCAGGAGAGTACACTGTACTAGTCAATTTTTTTATTCAACCCATTATGTAAAGGTGTTTCGTTTGTTTTGAAATCCTAATCTCCTTTATTTATAAGATTAGTAAATTTTTTTCTGGAATGATTTTTGCTGTAAAACTGAAATATACGATTTAAAACGAAACTGTTGCCTTACTATGGCGCCCGTACAATACGAGCAAATCAGGAATTAAATCGTGTATTTCAATTTTACATCAAAAATCATTCAAGAGAAAAATTTACTCGATACCAAGGTCTTATAAATAAAGAAAATTAGGATTTCAAAATAGGCGCAACATCCTGTACGTATTGGGTTGGATACAAAAATTAACTGGTACAGTTAAGAATCTCCTAAGAATTAACTTGCTAATACGGATTTTTCAGCCGACTGACACCAAGAATATCGATCATCTCGCATGATGGGTTTTGACGAAGAGATGCTAAGGTAAAAGATGACTGGACCACGATCGCGTCCGGATCTCAACAAATTTTTCTTAGCTACTTCATGACGAATATGAGACCAAAAAGTTACGCCCGAATGTTCCTTGAGCAAATTTACTGGTGCAAATTGCTGATCCATGTATGACATACCTTCTTTCTTCGAATACACAAAACAAAGGCGAGGTACGAAAAAGCATTTTTGGTAGGGATTTAAATAAGCATTATGTTACCTAATCTCCATCTCAATAAACCTAATAGTTTTCGGGAAAAACGACAAAAACCGTTAGGGGACCTGGTTTACCTCATTATCTCTTCGAGCTTACCACCTACAGGTGTTGACTTTGAGGGGGTGATTTAACAACCCACAAGGAAGCCCTATGCAAAAATCCACGGACTTACCTCGACTTTCCGCTATTTATTGTAATTTGACTGTACTATAGTGATTTGACTATTATTTTTTACTTCAATATTTTTGACATACCTATCATTTCTGAAATTTGAATAATGTTCTCTTTTCATTGCAGGAAGTATATGCTGTAACACGCCAACTAGCCCCACAGAGCAGAACCTTATTAGATCTGTACTTCGAGAAAGGTATCCTAGATCAGACAGCCTGAAAGAGGTTATGCCACCTTATAGTTGACGAGAGCTAAGCGAGGAACCAAAAAAAAAGTCGCGTCTTTAGATTTACATTTTTATTGGAATCTTTAGTTTGTACTTATAATTGTCACATGTTATCATAATTATAATTATTTGGATAATTATTTCAGGATGTTGACTATAATGAATACAATATAATTAATTGTTCTAATGTAAGTTTTTTAAGTAAACACCGTTTTATTTTATTTGTCTTGCCTTCATTTTTGAACAATAACAGTTTTTTTATTTAATTTGTTTCTTTTCAACTTTTTTTGTGTAAGTATGATATTGGTGATTTGAACTCACTATTATTGATAGTTTGCCATATTTGCTCTTCAGAATTACTAGATTTCCATCAATTTCTGAAAATATTTTAAGCTATCTCTGTGAGAAAACCTCATATAGCAGATGAAGGTAATACACATTGAAATGAGGTATAAAAATTGAAAACATTCATATTTTCAATGTGCATTTTCCTCCCATATCATTACAGGGTTTCTTCTAGAATTAGCTTAAAATAAGACTTTGAGGGAGTGGGGAAAATTTGGAGATTATGAAGAGAAAAATAGGCAAACTACCAAAAATAGTGAGTTGAAATCACCAATGTCATCTGGTAGAAACAACCAGAAAATATAGTAATGTGAACTTGAATCGATGGGTAAAATCAACTAAACAGAATGGTATTTTAGTTATATGCAATGGTCATGACTGCTATCATATGTAGCTGATTCCACCTTAGAAAGATGCTGAATTAACTTGACATATAGGTATTTTTACTATCCAATATTATTACATCAGCCAGAAAATCCAAGCTAATGCAACTACATCGTGAGTTACTCTTACCAGTCTACTAGGTTGATTTAACTATATGAGCTTCATTTCTAACTGTCTCATTTCGTATATAGATATACGATAGTTAGAACTATACTATTAAGACTATTTTAACTATATGCAAGACTGAAACAACCTAACACGGTATGGTAAATTTAACTATTTACCGGTTGCTTCTACCATATGGGAGTGTGATTGATTTAACCTTATTGGGTAAATTTAACCAAACACATTTTACTAAAATCGTATAGTTCGTGTTACCCATAAGTATTGTTGTCACTTTGTCACTTTGTACAATGTTAATTTCCTATACCAGAAAATCACTTATATCTTGGAAACTATTTAACACAGATGCTAAAGTGAAGGTGTTTTGAACAGTATTCAATAAGGTCTACAACTTTGCTACAGTAACTTTTTCTCAAAAATAATTAGAGGAACCAATATTTGAGAAATTGTGTTTTTACATGCTATTTCCCTATGTTACAAAATCGATAATACACCCTGTATAAAGTGTATTGCGGTGTATTTAACTAATAAGAAAAGCCCCACGTTCGGGACAAGCCATTAAATATATGCTGTAATCTATTAACAAAATAAAATACAATTAATAATTGAGAAATAAATTCCCAGGCTTGCTCAACTGTTATTAATAGTTGTAATGGCCTGACATAGGGCCAATACGGTCATTCATTTGAACAGACCAACAGAAATCAAAAATTATTTATAAATAACTGTTTATCTAATAAAAATAAATTTAAATAAAAGAAATTAAATTGTTTTATTTAATTGAAAGCAAATAAGTTCTCAAAGAACCTTATAAACTAAACAAAATAAATTTGTATTATTGAGGATAAACTTTATAAGTTAATTATTATTAATGAGATTAAAGAACCCATTTATTATGACCAACCTGGTATAAATTATAAAATTGGTTTCCTTTTTAATATTAATCCTCTATTGGTAACACTGTGACAGAACCTGTCAGCTGATTTCTTGTTTTCAAAAACATCAATACGTAGATCGATGTCGAAAAATAAATTCAACTAGAATTTATTTAAACAATCACGTTCACTTTAAATAATTATAAAACAATAATAAAGTCTTCTTTTAACTTTTAAAAATGTTCAGGTAACACTTTAATTTAATTCAAACTTTATTTATATATGACATATACGTCAATCACATGGTTGAGATATCTAACCTCAAATTAAATTACAGATATTTTTATCCGGAGTCGGGCATAGGTTTTGCCTTAAACGTTTTGTCGACTGATTTTGTTAAAATTTGCTCCAGCTTATATAGTTTATGTCAGAACAAAAACCGGCGATGACATATTTTCAAAACAAAAACACATCATGTAAGCTTGATGACGTCACTAATCCGCACAGCTGTTATTAATCGTCACTAATCTTAATTCTATGATTACAGGATTGTAGCCCTTAAAACAAGGATCAAAAAAGTATAATACTTCCCTTGTCCAAAAATGTATCGTAACGAAGGTATAAGAGAAAAACGATTGACAATATACAAATCTCGTTACGATCTAAATGCATATAGAATTCAACAAATCTAGGTTTATCCTTTACAAACTAGTTACATGAATACACAATACAAGTAGTGCAAATAAATTATCCATGGGAGCATCTTTACAATTTACTACAAACATAAATTTTTACAGTACGAACTACAATGAATAGACCAATTAATGCATTTGCAAGTTCCAGCGTAAATATTGATTCAAGATTAATCAATGTCCAGCATACAGTACTCCAAGCACTTACATAAAAACAATGGTGAGGAAAAATATGATAAGAGTCAATAATAGTCACAATGTAACAAAACGACACAATTTAAACCTTCAGTAATTAAAATGGTCAGAAATTTTATAACCAAATTCAAAAATGAATTGTATTATATAAGTCATAACAAGATTGACCTAATTTATCTGTTTTCAGTTAATTAACAGCGCGAAACTGAGCTGGTCTCCTGCAAAGTAGAAAAATTTACCTAACGTTGAACATCGTAATTTCTAAAATTGAATAAGAAAATTACTTCTTCCTTGCAAGTAGGGAAACATCCCAATGTGTAACTTGGGTTGCATAAACATATTTATCAATATTTATCAAGCAATCTAATTGAATGATATCCTTTTTCTAAAAATGAAACCTATTCATTATACATAAGAAAAAACTTAGGTTATGTTTGCATGAAATTTTTATTCTTAATTTTTAATTTAAATATTAATGAACCTAACTGTGGTCCTATATATAGCCTTTATATTAATTATGCCTATGACATAGCATGTCTCTCTCTTGATTTGAATCTGATATGTGTGAAACATTTATTTTTACGTTTCTGTTCTGTCGTTAATAAAATTTTCAATGAGGTGATTTGATATCACCGCAGTATATTATGTTATAATTAATTTAAATTTAATTTTAATTATTAATTTCAGGACATGGGCGTCGCCACTGCAGGACAAGGGAGGCCGTCCCCCCCCCTGACTCATTGACAGGAAATAAGATTTTTATACGCATTCAATACTTGATTCTAGGAAAAGCTTCTGGACCTTTGGAAATAGGCATAACAGTCATAATGAGAACAGACCAGAACTTTATATTGTAAAAAGCACATAAAGCACATAAATCAAGGGAGACTCCTAAGATAATGATCTTAGGAGTCTCCCTTGGTTCCGTCTGCATACCTTAAAAAAGGATATTTTAGTTATATTTGTACCACAATTGTCAAAGGCTCAAACGGTACTGATTAATTTAAGGTAAACACAGTTTAAATTATTATTTAAATTATTATTATTTAATTATGTAGTGAGACGGAATCCGTAAACCAATGAAAATTGGTCGATAGTGCAGGTCGCGAATCTCGCGAATATAAAAATAACTCAAAAGGAAATAGAACTAAAAATGAAAATAATAAATGTTATACCAAATAATAAAACGTATACAAATTAAATAAATATGGATGAATTCGTAATAAATTGATGTGTTTGGTTCAGACCGAAGAAGACTTTTAAACTTTTGTTTAAATAAAGTGCTTTTTAATACGTTTTAATGCGATTTGTCATATAGAATGTTTATTTGTTTTGAGTTTTGAAATAATATTTGTTAAGAATTTACTTTAGCGAGCATGTCCAGAAGAAACGGGGGTGGTGTCGATCAACAGGGCTTGAAGAGAGGAGTAGAACGGTGTCAGTGCTAAAATGCGGAAACGCTCCGTTAAAACGTTACGCCACTTGTGCCCCATGTTAAGTTTATGGGATTCTTTTTTTCATGGAAATTCAATATTGCATTAAATTTAATGATGCTCCGCATCTAACCTAACTAAACTTAACCTAACAATCCTCATTGGTCACTTTGATAAGTATCACCAAACCTGTGAGTTTCAAAAACTCGTTTTCTAGTAACCTGACCTAACCTAATCTAATTTAATCTAATCTAACCTAACCCAACCTAATCTAATTTAACCCAACCAAATCTAACCTAAATGAACAATGCTCATTGGTTACTTTGGTGAGTATCGGCTACGCAGGATGTTTCACACAATCTGGACAAGTGAAACTACGCTTTTCTTGAATAGGACCCCCTTCCTGAGGTCATCCCCAAACTAAAGGAACCCTAAGACCAGTCCAGTCATAGTGAGAGACATAACGCTTACTATAACTTTGCGCACAGCCGGGAATACACCATAAGACATAGTTGTTCTACTGGCTGAGCCGGTCAAAATGAGCTATCGCATTTGAGTTGGCGATGCTTCGACGCAAAGTTTTGACACATTTTGGCCTTATGTTGCACTAGTCGCCTCTGTTGTATAAAATAACGCACACACCCAAATACCCAAATACACACATACATTAATAATAATAATAATAATATAATATTTATTCTGAATAGTAATTTTACAGAATCACAAGGAGATGATTCAGCATAAGCTGCTCTTCCATCATCCCCTTGGAGTACAAGAACAAAAAAAATAGCAAGATTACACAGATAATACAATCCATACAGAACACAAAATAAGATAAATAGAAAAACTATAGTGTATATATATATATATATATATATATATATATATATATATATATATATATATATATATATATATATATATATATATATATATCAGTATACATATATAAAAATATCTTACAAAGAATGAATTACATAGACTATTTACGAGCTGGTATATCAATTGGTTAATAGTAACTTTTTGAACAAAGCTTTTTTAAATTGTTTAATAGTAAGCGTTTTAATGGAAAAGGGTATCTCATTTTAAATGTTTGCGATAGTATAAGTAAACGAACGTTGATAAAAAGTAGTATTATGTCTGGGGATGGTCAACAGACCTCTATGGCGCAGATTTATATTGTGCACATCTGTCCTGTACCTAATTTTCTTGTATAAATAGGGAGGCTGCTTGTCAGATATTATCTTATGGTAGAATGCAGCTGTTTGTAAGTAAAATCGTTTTTTCATATTAAGCCAACCGGTATCCATTAGTTTATGTGAAATATGCTCGTATTTTGGAATTCCATAAATAAGACGCAAACAAGAATTTTGAACACGTTGAATACGTTGAGTTGTCTCATAATCCAGACATGGGCTATACACAGGAACACAATAATTAAATTGTGATAAAACCATGGACTCGCATAGTAAAATTTTCGATTCTTTACTTAAATAATCTTTATGAGGAAAAATAAGTTTTAATAAGTTTTAATAAGTTATAATAAGCTTTTTGTATATATTTAGAGACTTGCTTTCCAAACCGAAATGTTTTGTCAAAAATTACTCCCAGATTCTTAGCATTTTCTACTATAGGTACTTCAATTTCCCCAATTTTAATAGGTGGCACTTCAATTGTGTCACTTGATTTTCCTAATAATAGTGCACACGATTTCGTTGGATTTAACATTAATGCATGTTGTAATGATAATTCAGAGACGGCTTTGAGACCATTATTTAAAATTTCAGTTGCTTTTTTGATATCACTTGGCTTAAAGGAAAAGTAAATTTGAGTATCATCAGCATACATGTGAACATTACAGGTCCCCACACAACCACAAAGACCGTGCGTGTACAAGGTGAATAACAGAGGTCCCAATATGGATCCCTGTGGCACCCCTCTGATAACATCGACAGGCGAGGATACCTCATTAGGCATTTTGACTCTTTGTGTTCTATTACACAAATAGTTTCGAAACAGACCAATCGCATTTTCACTCAGACCTAAATAATGTAATATTTTGAGAAGTAAATCATGATTTATTGTATCAAAAGCTTTACTATAATCTAATAACACTAAAAAGGTAGATTTCCCTTCGTCGTACGCTTTAAAGACATCATCAGTAATGTGAGATAAAGCAGTTGAACAGCTGTAACCAGACCGAAAACCTGATTGATATGTTGGTAATAAGTTATTATTTTCTAAATATTCCCGAATTTGCATGTTAATAATCTTTTCAAATATTTTTGAGAGTGTTGGAAGAATGCTGATTGGTCTATAATCCTTATAATCCACAGGATGTTCTGTTTTCCCTATCGGTGTTATCAGAGCTGACTTCCAACTATCAGGAAATTTATTCTCTAAAATACAAACATTAATTATATGTACTAAAAACTGTATAATAAAAGGACAACATAACTTGATCATTTTGATATTTAATCCATCTAATCCCGTTGAACTACTTTTTAAAGAACTAATTATTTTGAATACAATCTCGTAATCTATAAGCTTAAAGTTAAAAAGAATATCATTACTTAACGTATTATTCTTGTAGAAATTTAAAGTGTTCTGATCAACAACCATAGAAGGAATGCTATCGACAAAAAACTTGTTTATTTCATGAATGTTACCATCAAAAGAATTATTATCATTATTTTTGGAATGAACAATGTCTAGATGTTTGAATTCTTTCCACATCACATTAGAGTTACTGCTAGCGAGCTTGAACTGCAAGTAAGCCCGTTTTTCATTTTTTATTGCGATATTTGTGAAATTGCGCAACATCCTATAATATTCACATGCAGCTGCTGTTTTTAACATTTTAAATTTAGTTTTTGCTTTGTCTCTTAGTTTCATAAGTAGTCTAACGTTATCGGTTAACCAAGGTGCAGGTTTTTTTGTAACTGTAATGGTTCTCCACTGTGCATGCTTGTCAAAAAGACTTCGTATATAGCTAACTAAAATATCTACCTTCCTATTAACGTCGTTTTCATAGAAAATATCATTTAAAGAAAGTGTTTCTAAGTCGTTGTAAAAATCTTCATGATTGAAATTTTTGTAATCACGATAAGTATAGGTAGTTGGGATGCGCGGTATTTTTTGACATGTTATTTCACAGCTTACTAAGTCATGATCAGACAAATGAAAATTCTCGACATTTGATTTTCTTATAAGTGAAATTTTAGAAATAATTATGATATCTAACAACGAATTTAACCTAGTGGGTTCTTTGATAATTTGAGTGCAATTTAAACTTTCTAACATATTATTGAAATATACTGTTGCAGGGTTATCTACCATAAGAAAATCAACATTGCCATCACCCATGCATACAATATTATCAGAATATGGTGTGCACAACATAATTGAGTTTTCAACTTCATCTACAAAAGCTTTATAGTTGAAGGTTGGATGCCTATAAAACACTCCCAGCGCAACACTTTGACTATTTATCTTGATTTGTAACCATAGTTGTTCTATTAAGTCGTTTGTATCAATAATTAAACTAAAAAGCTTTTGCTTTATGTAAAAGGCTACCCCCCCTCCCCTTCCATACCTATCCTTGCGTATTAGTTTGTAGTTTTTAATATTAAGAGCTCTCGAATTTATGTCTTCTGATAACCACGTCTCTGATAAGGCCAGTATATCGAATGTTGTAACCAGATCCTTAATGTCTTTAATTTTAGGTAATAACGATCGGACAGTGAGAAAAGCATTTAGTTGGACCAATTAAATTTATTTAATTCAACTAAATATTTAGTTAAATAAACTAAATTTTATTTGATTGACAACTTCTAAGTGTTACACATAAGTTCCATCATAATTTACTTTGTACCCTGAAGATCCTAAAATGGATCGAAATATAGATTTTTAATTAATGTTTTAATTGATTGGCCAAGAATTATAATATACAATTAATAAATAAATATTCATAAAAATGAGTTATTAACACACGTGATATTATAAAGACGAAGGAAATTTTTTTGCTCTGAACTTAGCTCATTGAAACATGAAGCAGTTGTAAATAGCTGTTCATCGGAACATATATTATACTTTATAAGTGTACAGGGGCAATGTTAGAAAATACAGAATTACTTCACTTCCACAACACAGGATTCTGTCCACACAATATATGTTGAAAAAACAATCAACAATTTTTGACATCATATTTCGATGTCAGTTTTCATTCGTGTTTCTCATTTTCCATTGTAACTGCGAATCTTTGTACAAATTATCCTTCTGGCAGATGCATCCGAATTCATCTTAATACGCCAATGAAGAAGTATTAAAGTAAAAGAGTGCAGGTAGAAAGGGATGGACCCACATCTCTGCTTACTGTACAAAACTTTAATGTTTTGAAGTAAGGTGGTCGTAAAATTGTAAAATAAACCATTTAACATCGTGTTCGTTGAAGCACTTGAAATAAAAATAAATGTTACCCTGTCAAGCACTTAAAATTGTAAACACGCTGGAAATTTTAAGAAGACTACCGTTTTGGCACTTGAAAACATATGCAGAAGCAGACGTTTTAAGATAAATATTCTGAAAAGATAAAAACTATCATTTGTGTCGGTGTTTACAGTTAGTAGTATTATAATTTTGTCTTCAAAATCGTATGTGAATTTTTCTCGGTACAAATACTAACATAACTGTTTCAGAAAATAACAGATTGTTTGGGATTTCTAGAAGGGTATATATTAAAGCACGAGAAGCTTTTATTTATTCCATACAGTATATGCATACAAACTCTAAGAAAAGAAAAGATTAGAAACAAGATGGTAGCTGAAAAATTGCAACAACTTTAGTTTGATATAGAGCATAATCCTACACAAGCAAAGAAAACTCTTTTTGCAACTATGCATAGCTAAAAATACAATATTCAAAGTAGCTTACTATTTCCTATATAATATAAAAGAAATATATTTTTGAGAGGATATAAAAATATTTCCTGTCACTGAAAGTTACTACTGCGCTCTTGGATACGGCGTGAAAATTCAATAAACTAGTAAGATTATTTCCAGTCTACACTTTTTCAGAAAACTTCTGAATTTTCTTTTTATATTTTTGTCACAAGTAGTTGTTGAACGAGCTGTTAAAGATAAATATAATGCAATGCTGAAAGTTTCAATCCGATACTTAACTTCATTTTTATACAGGCATTCTACGTTAAAACATTAAATAGAGCATAGTTGTAGATATAAACACCAAATACTGATAATAATATTACTTTTTAACCTAATTTTTTAATCAATCAGCTGATAATAATTGATTTTTTCAATAGAGCAATTCACAGGATGAGATATTTTTAAGGGAATAATGCTTTTATGTTTTCCAAGTCTAGCAAGATGCAATCAGCTTTTCTAACCTATATGGGTAATTCTTCAGAAATATTATTTAATTTACTGTCCTGCTTAATTAATATTATATTATGAATATCTTTTTACTTGTTAGTTCAGTACAGTGAAGAGGTATTAGCAGTCTATCTAGCCAGGTATATATTAACAACTAAACTATTTTTTTAACAATAAAAAGTAAACTTTATTATGCGATATGTCATTCACGTGGCATGTCCCCAATATGTATTCTCAAAGTAAAAAGCAGTTTTTCTAAGGCATCAGTTAATGATTATTGTTCTAATTAAGAAGAATTGTAAAACAAGTATAGGGCTCTCATCCGGAGTCAATTAATATATAGAATATTAAGCATCGACTACTACGCAATCAATAAAATATTGTGTCTGATATTTTTGTCATCTGCGTGTATCTAACTAAAGAGAAGAATATTATTAAATCTTACGTATAGTATCAGCATTTCTACAATATCAGCATTACACATGTATTGCTTGCATATGCAGTTTTAATGAAATCAATATGTAGTGTCTTGTTCAGTTGATCTATAAACTTTATAGAGGTAGTTTATATGGTTTGATGTAAGAGTACATTTATTTCATGTCATTTACGTGGATATCATAATTTCTTACTGGTGTTGAATTTGGAAAAAAAAATCGTAAGTAAATACACTACTTGTGTTGTTTCATTATAGATAGTATGAAGGCTCCAAAGAAAATAGTCTAGGCGCTGTGTTATATTAATGCTCTAATAGTCATTCGCGTGGCATTTTCATTGTGTCATTTGCGTGGATTTATAACTCCACGGAATACAACTTGTCCACGTAAATGGCAACTCCTACATACCTTCATGTTCTTACATTCTGGGATTCAAAGAAAATGTGGAAATGAAGAAGAGAAAAAGAAAATGCGAGAAGAAAAGAAGATAAAAAATTAAAAATGGCCCAGAAAAGAAACAAATGGAAAAGCTTAAACATGATGACTGTCATATCACGTAGAATAAAAATTACTAATTTTTATTTTACTTGTTATCCATTACTAAGCCATTATTAAGCATTATCGCGTTAGAAACATCTTTTTATTATAATATTAAAGGTAAAGGTAAAAAAGGTAAAGGTCGAAAATGTACAGATTAAGCTCTACTAATCACCAGTATGTGTTCTATACAATCAACTATCATACTCTTTCTTACATAAATAGATTTCAACATTTTTCTTTTTCGAAAGTTTTTCACATCCAAATTGTGGATTTCGGGAGAAACACCCATATACAGTGTGTCCATTTAGTACTCCGTCCTTCAATTATAGGTTTATAGTTACTCAGATAAAAAATTCTATTGGGGGAATGTTAATGAAGACACATTTTAAAATTAATGGCACAAATTTTCCTGCAAGGTGAATAGAGAAGCAAGGTTTGTTATGATTAATAAATTGTTTACTTTGTTTTATTTTTTATTAAATTTTATTATGTCTAACTGCGTGACCATCTAGATCGCCTGACATGACACCTTTTTTAGTGGGGAGCTGCTAAGTCTGATGTCTACCGTTTTCCGGCCACAACTCGAGAAGACATAATGCAGAGGATTCATCAGTCTTTTCAACATGTTACCCCTGCTATGCTCAACAATGTGTGACGGTCCTAAACAAAAAGAATAGACTTGTACCTGGTGCAAAATAACAAACATTTTGAACAATTGTTATGTTCAGTGTATAGGTGTGTCACATCCACTTGGGGCGCCATCTTAAATTCCAGCGTGTCAACTTTTGGAACAACGTTTATCAACAGACCACTTCCATCACTATTTTTATTAGCGTCAAGAATCGAAGCCGTTGATATGTGCTGCGGCTATTATCTCATTACCTTTATCTGTCATCTTTATATTTTAGTAGTTAGTCTTCAGTAGTTATATTTTGTAATATTCAAAAAGTATAAAAATCTTAAAACAGTAGAGAAAAATCAATTCAAAATAGGAAATATACGTAAATACACTTCCTTACCTGTACATACATACATCATCTTTTTTAGAAATTGTTAATTATACTGCTTCCAATTTAGGCAATATTTTTCATTATTTTTGTTAGTACAAGAATCTCTAACAGAATTGTGTAAAGCAATAACTGATATCCCTGCTGATCTGATTTATATTTCATGGTTTACTAGTTCATGGCCTGCACTTCACGTCTATAGTCTACTCTCCATAGTTTATAGTCCATTATCTAAAGTCTATTGTCAGCACTAGAACATGGTAAATTTGAGCTATATAATGAAACAAGTTCAATGTGTCCAAAGCCGTACAACTGAACAGCGCCAGTTTTTTAGTTTAAATTTCATTTAAATATTTTCAAAAAGTTCTTTAAGTATAGTCCTTAAATTTACGTAGCATGGGAACACAATTTCATGCGATTCATTTCGAGTCAAACATGAAAACCTTTGAACGTAACCTGTATTCTCATACAAATATATGGCGTATCTCATACAAATAAATTCCCTTTCGTAAAGTTATTTTGGAAAATTATTACCTTATATGGCGAGGTATAACTTGATGTTTTTTTAGGACCTTCTAGGAATTTAGGGGGCGTTGTAGATTTTCAAATTTTACCAAGAGAAAGTTTACAATAATATATTTAACAACCTCTAGAGATTGAAGGGGGGGAATACATATATTATTCAGATATTTATTTATTCAAATAAAGGGGAGATTTCTTATGCAATACAGTCTCATATAAAGGATTTATTAAAAGTAATACGTTGACATACAGAACGAGACCGGTGTTGTATGTATTTGGGTTTTATGAATTTCTATTAATATAAATAGATTCACCAATCCTAACAAGCTAGTTGAAGTTATACGGGTAGTTTAAACCATAAAATCATTCCGTTACAACAGTCTCCTGTTTACAGTCTACAGTTCATGTTCTACACAGTTAAGATATATGGTTTATAATCTGGTCCATAGTAAAGAGCTTACATACTATAATCTATGGGTTCACAGTCTGAGGTCTATAGACCATTTTCTAAAATATATGGTATATATTTTAATAGCCTACATCCTACAGTCCTACAGGCAGTTTACAGCCTATGGTATATAGCCTACGATCTATTGCCTGTGATCTTATGGTCGACAGTTATGATCCATAGGATATGGTTTGTAGTTTAAGGCCTGTAGTTTATAATCTATAGTTTATGGTGGCTATAACTTATGGGTTTATCGTCTAAGATCTGTAATCCATTTTCTATACTCTATGATCTATAGCCTATATCCTACAGTCGAAAGTCTGCAGTCTAAGTCTCTGATCTATTGTCTATGGTCTGTAGTCTGTAGTAGTATATAGTACGACCTATACCCGGTTTTCTATAGTTTACGGTGTATAGTCTTTGTACTATAGTATATGGTTCATGGTCTACAGTCTATAGTATATAGTCCATGGTCTATGGTCTGTAGACTATGGTCTATGGTTTATATTCTATGGTCTACAGTGTTTTATGGTTTATAGTCTATTGCCTGTAGTCTGTGTCATATGGCTTGTGGTCTGTGGTCTGTGGCATGTGGTCTATGGTCTGTGGTCTGTGTTCTGTGATCTGTGGTTTGTAACCTATGGCTTAGAGTCCAGAGTCCGTGGTCCGAGGTCCGTGGTATGTAATCTATAGTATATAGTCTATAGCAACCGGTGTCCCGCGGAACACAAAGTTTTTCGTGAAATTTTGAATTGAAAGTGTTCCGCGACTATTCCAAAAGTAAACTGACACAGAAAAAATGCTATTTAAAATGTCAACAAATTAGGATAGTCAATGCGAATTGTAAAAAATCTTAGCAACATCTAGGTATGCCAGTCGTTAATCGTATAATGTTTCTATCGATTTAATTACTGGTGATCGGCTCAAAACAACGAAAACCATAATCCTAAAATGGTCTATTGTCCGTAGTTGTGGGCTGAGGACTGTTGTCCATTATAGTCTACCATCAAGGTCTATTCGTAGTCTATATTACTACTACTACTAGATCTATAGTACAGGGTGTATAGTTTTAGCCTGCTTATTGTCTATACTCTGTGCTTATTGTGTAAAATATATGGGCAATTGCCTATTGTACATAACGTATATTCTATAGTCTATAATCTACAGTATATATCCTATAACCTCTGGTAGATGATCTATGGTCTATCGTTATAGGTTTATGGCTATCTAAGATGTATAATCTACAGTCTGCAGTGTTTAGTTTATTTCTGTATTCTAACATATATACAGGGTGGTCCAGACCACCCGTACACCCCTTTTAAAATGCGGAGGATTAAGAATTTTTAACAAGACGATGGGTGATCTTACTAATGTCGATGTACTCTTTCGAATGACCCTAGAATGGAACCCCCCCTGATTCCCCCTTATAGGGGAAAGGGGGGTAACTTTGAAAATTCAAATGGGAACCCCTAAATTTTATTGCATATTTAGATTTTACTCATCAAAATATGAATAATTTATTTGAAACATTTTTTTATCTTGGCAACAGGTGGCGCTGTAATCGCAAAAACCGACTTTTTGCATTTTCCATCGTCTCTGGCATATTTACAGGTTCAAATCACAGTTTTTCATATTTTTTTGCTATTTTTTGCTAAACAGTGATGAAAAGACTTTGCTAATGTGTACTTTCATGAGAAAAAATTTTACGTTACAATGAAAAACGCAAATTCTCTACCTAAGGTGTTTTCGATAAACGGATTTTTTTTCTAACGTATGTGATAACAATATTTTTTGCCTTAAATGTTAGAATTTGTGTTCCATTCTAACAACATTTTCCAAGGTTTTACTGGTGAAGATGGTTTTACTTCAAAACATGTCAAGTGCATTACAAAAATCTGGCGACGAGAATTTCACTTTGTAATTCACAATTAAATTTCGGTGGTTATCTTTCTTTTAGCGTATAGCAATGAATGATGAAATATGAATATCTCATCCACTCAGGACATAAAGTAAGAATGATTTAAACAAAGAAAATTTTAAATTATGAAATAAAAGTTATTTATTTGAACAGTTGATTTTCAACAATTACATACTATTTAAATAGAATTGCAAGGTAAAGAATTGTAGCAAGTTATTTTCTGTTAAAATTAAATATTAAATTAGTACGATTTAAATACTATTTTGCCATATGCAGAGCAGATTACAATTTAGAATGTTTTAATATATATTATGTAATTAGGAGATCAAGCGATACTTTAAATCCGAGAAGATGTATTATAACTCCGAGGCGCCAGCCGAGGCGTTATAACATCTTCGAGGATTTAAAAAATCTTGATCTCCGTATTGCATAAGTTGTTTTATTTTATTTTGTATTTCAATCCTAATTTCTCCCTTTTAAAATCCATCCCAATTTATTGCATAAAGAAGCAAGTTGCCTTGTCTCTATCATCATACGCGTTACCAAGGAGATAAAAAGCAGCATACCACGTGTGGCTATAATGTAACATCAAATTATTTACGTTGCCAACAACAACGGAGATCAAAAACGTCTTGAACTCCGGTGTCGTTGACAACGGAGATCAAGATATACTTTATATTACTAATTGTGGTATATAAACAATTGTTTGAAATACGAAATCAAATAAAAATGTGAAAAACTGTTATTTGCACCTGTAAATATACCAGAGACGGCGGAAAATGCAAAAAGTCGGTTTCTTGCGATTACAGCGCCACCTGTTGCCAAGATAAAAAATGTTTCCAATAAATTATTCATATTTTGATGAGTAGAATCTAAATATGCAATAAGATTTAGGGGTTCCCATTTGAATTTTCAAAGTTGCCCCCCTTATCCCCTACAAGGGGGCGTCAGGGGGACTTCTTTTTGGCGTCATTCGATAGAGCACATCGACATTAGTAAGATCACCCATCGTCTTGTTAGAAATTGTTAATCCCCCGCATTTTAAAAGGGGTGTACGGGTGGTCTGGACCACCCTGTATATCCGATTCCTAATCTGTGGTGTACAACCTATAGTATGCTATCTACACTTGATGGTCTATAATTTATATAATATATAGCTTTTCCCCTTTGGAATAGTATGCAACTGAAAAGCACTTTCTGGAAATCTAATGTACTCTAATGTATCTAAAGCTATTATAGCTTTTGATATAAAATTCAGCTTATACAAAAAGAAAAATTGCGAAGCAGATTAATTAATTTTTTATTAAAACTAAATTTCACTCTTATCCTCGTCTATGGATTTTATTTCATACTTATAGAAAAGGGCATACGTTTGAAGGGTGTTTCTACAAATAAAGATTTGATCAGATGTTTGACCATTGGAAAATAATTTCAAATCAGCCACAATATTAAAACAGTATCAGATTTTTAATTTACGACAAATTAGTTTTACTGCGACTAGACAACTTTCTAAAGTAGTATTCTTAACCCATAATGTGGAAATTTTTTTAAAATAAGTTCTTCTGTAGCTTTTTATTTAAGGTAGTATTCATATATGTGTTTCACAGTAAATGTAATGCATTTTGCCACAAATTACAATATGTTGATGGATCAAAGTTAATAAAAAACATCACACAAAACATCATTAGAAATATAGTACGCTATTTTGTTTTGCAGCATTCCCTTTGGGCATAATTTAACACAACTGATATTAAAAGCGAGTTTTACTAAATTTGCTTTTACTAATAATGAAAAATCTACTTCAAACAATTTCTACAATATTAAACAAAAACTGATTTTGGTTCACCTACTTTGTTATTTAATATGCTAGAAAAATAAGCTTAGACTATATTTGGACTATACAGGTAAGTTATAGATAATATAGATAATTAGTACAGTTTTAGAAATTTGTATATTTAAGTAACAATAGAATTAAATATTTTAGATTGTACACGAAAACATCAAAACTGCTACGGATGCTGATAATGATTCGATAAATTCTCACTTCTTTAAGAACCCACATTAGAAATGGCGATTTCCGTTCTAATTTCAATCATTGCCGCATTTCAAACATCGATTTCATATAATAGTAGTACATTTTCAAGATACTAATAGTTAATCTGAACTAAGTTAACTACTTTTTATGACGTATTACAATCATATTTGCATTAAATTGTAAATTCATTAATTTTTTTGGCAATATGTACGTATAGCTAGAAATGATGGTCACAGTTGTTATTCTAACCTATAAATAATGTACAATCTATTGTTGATAACTTAGGACAAGCGGTTCATATTCTTTAACGGTCATATTTAAGGTCTCTTATTCCTCTCACCTGACGATCTACAAATGTATTTTTTTATATTATTAACATTCATTGGTATGACTGATATGATGGAAGTTCTTCTTCCACCTTTCAGGCACTATACCGGATGACAATGGGACTGGACTGGACCAAGCTTACATATTTTCTTTATTTATAAAACTAATTTAAATTTGAAATTTAGTACAGAGATCTTAGATATAGTTTAGGATTTATTGACAGGTATAGTCAATGACCAACTTGGATGGACCGATTTCTTGGAATCTACAAATCAAATTACATCTGACCAGGTTTCCAAATTTTCATTTCCTTTGCAAAATCTTCTTATGCATTTTATAAGCAGTGTTAGATGAAGATGAAGCAAAATAGCCCAATATATGTAGGTTCTATTAAAAAAATGACTTCTAAGAACGGTTTCCACCCGGAGCCGCACACTAGGGCGCGGCCTCTAGGGCGCAGCCGTTAGGGCGCGAGACACTAGGGCGCAGGTACAAAAGGTCGCGTGGACACTACGGCGCGAAATACTAAGTTGTGATACATATATGTTTACATGTAGGTAGTACATACTGTATTGATGAATGGAATGACGCTGGTTGCAGGGTAATGCTTTATATTATAATATTACAAAATGGACTCATTTATGTGACTAGATATTCAATTTATGTTCAATGTAATCGTCAAAAGGGCAGATTTTTCTTTCAACTTGTAATATGGGTGTTTCTTCTATATAGTAGTATAATAAATATGTTTTGATAAAAGAGATTACATATATATAAAGTATGATCTATTTGGATCTTAAATTATATAAGTAATTATTTTGAGAAACAACCATTATATGATTAAATTGCATTGTTTGGCATTCGTATATTCACACAATACTTAAATTGAACCTTCCATACCACCAAAATGACACTCAAGAATTATTATGTATTGTACAAATTAAACAACATACTGTATATTATTGTATAACATGTGAATAAAGGAAATGAGAATTAATAATAAAATAATGTTAATAATATTTATATTAATTGACGTACAAATTGTAAAAAAACGAAACGGTTCACATAGTGGGAATATTTATGTATATTTTATACCTACAATTATTTACTATTATTTTGTCATAAATAATACAATACGCAGATACTCAACTCCACCGAGCCCTTGGGCAAAGAGCTCTAAGGAAAAATCAGATCTATTTGGAGAGTATCTTTCGGAAGTCTTCACCCCACACCAAATGCAACCCAATATTGTGCACGATCAAGAAGTGGAACATGATTTAACTATGCCCATTCACGTCCAAGAGCGTATCAGACCCTTTACGTCAAAAGAGGTAATGGATGAAATTAAATCATTGCACATAAAGAAAGCACCAGGACTTGATTTCATCAGTCCAAAAATGCTGAAAGAACTGCCAAGAAAAGGACTAGTAAAGTTAATGTACATTTACAACGCTGTATTAAGAACAGATTACTGGCTCAAAGCTTTAAAAACAGCACAAATCATTATGATTGCAAAACCGGGTAAGAATCATATGGATGTTACAAGTTATCGCCCTATCAGTCTGTTACCAAGTATATCAAAGGTCTTAGGAAAGCTTATCCTCAAGCGAATCAAAGAAGATCTCGCACCACGTGATAGTATACCGGATCAACAATTCGGCTTCAGGGAAGCCCACTTGACAGTACAGCAATGCCACCATATTGTTAACATAATAAATGAAGCACTAGACAATAAAAAATACTGCACAGCTGCATTCATCGACATAAGCCAGGCTTTTGACAAAGTCTGGCACCCTGGCTTGTTGTACAAAATCAAAAGAACACTACCAGCAAAATACTATACCTTATTAAAATCTTACCTACAAAAACGTGAATTTAAAACAAAGGTTAACGAAGAAGTGTCCAGTCGTTTTGCTATACAATCAGAAGTGCCTCAAGGAAACATCCTTGGCCCACTGCTATATATTTTGTACACAGCCGATATACCAACTACTAGACACACAAAAACACGTACATTCGCAGACAATGCATCATAGCAATTAACGAAGGTCCTAATTTAGCCGCATCCAATCTGCAAGAGCATCTCAGGCTTATAGAGAATTGGCAAAAAAATTGAAAATCAAGGCGAACGCGTTCAAATCCACACACATTACATTTACTCTTCGCAGGGGCACGTGCCCTGCTGTTAACTTTAATCAGGTCATATTGCCACAACAAGACACCGTCAAATATCTGGGACTACATTTAGATTCAAAAATGAATTGGAAACATCACATCAAAAATAAAAGACAACAAATAGACCTAAAAGCCAAGGAGTTGAACTGGTTGATAGGTAGAAAGTCGCATCTGTCGATAGAAAATAAAATACTTATATATAAAGCCGTAATCAAACCGATTTGGACTCACGGCATTGAGCTGTGGGGTTGTGCCTACAAGTCAAATATAGCCATATTTCAACGATGCCAGTCAAAAATATTAAGAATCATTGCAAATGCACCCTGGTACGTCTCGAACTACACACTCCATAGAGACCTGAAAATCCCATACATAAGCGAAGTCGTCCACGAAAAAGCCAATAAACATCGTGCAAAATTACATGATGATCCCAATCCTTTAATTGCACCACTACTACTACGTGTACACAACAGAAGATTAGCAAGACTACTGCCGTCAGACCTATAATGAGTTAGAGGGGGCGTCGCTGGATGTGCTCCTCATCATGTCATTACATACATTACTTTTACAATGTATCAATTAACAAATCAGCTTAGAGATATCACGTATCTGATTGCTAATAAAAATAAATTTAAAAAAATACTTAATGAAAAACTTAAAATTTAGGAAAATTAAAAAGCTGCTTAAACACCTATTTCTATAAAACGTTAATATTTTACCTTTGAGTTCTGAAAACTTTTTGATACATCATGCAAATCTAAGGTGTCTCATAGTATTTCACATTCTATTGAGATATTTGATAGATCAACAAGTCTTTCTTGGACCTTAGTTGCGCGCAAATAATTTGATGTGACCTTTAACAAGCGCTAACTCAGTAACTGTACTGAAGTGATTTGCTAAATACTCCTACAACAAACTATTTATTTTTTAAAATCTTGTACTAGTAATATATTTTGTTGAAAACAATTTACAAAAAAAAATTAACAAAAATCTTTCAGCTGGTCAAGGAGGGATAATAAAAACGGGACGGGCAGTCGGATTCCGACATGGTATGTTAAAAACACAATAGTAAAAAGGAAGGAAGAAATGCTGTAAAAGTCAATAGCAAATATACTTGAATTATTATCTTCAAGACTTCAAGAATTTAGCTTCGTGACAATTGTTAATATTGAGGGTCTATCCCTCTTATCTATCTTAAGATATTTACACTTAGGTATAATCACCATGAATACTCTAAATTCAATAAGTAATTCAGGGTTAAAGAAATTGAAAATAATAACATAAAATTGGGATAATTTATGTTACACAACAAATAAGAATTTTTACAATTTACAGCTACAAGATAAGCGTTTTCAGCGCTTAATTTTGATAACTTCTCGAAATATTGAATTTTTTACATAAAATTATCAAAAACACACTTTTTTTAAAATTCTTAAAAAATTTTAATATATAAACTTTGATTCTAACATAAGTTACAAGATAATCCAAAATGTTTCATTTAAATTTATGCTGCCGGTAATTATTCCGAAATAATTGATATTTTTCTTTCTAAAGGCACTGCACTGAATAGTCCTGTTCGCGTTTTTATTTATTCACTATGTGTTGTGCAATAATATTTTTGTATTAAATTTTTAAACTTTACTAATAAATGGTTTGAATAGTTAGTTTATTGATCGTTAAATTTCTTCGCGCACTACTGTCCTCGCGCCCTAATAGCCATGCGCCCTAGAGTCCTCGCGCCCTAATGGCCGCGCTCTAATGGCAACGTCCTAATGGTCGCGCCCTATGTCCTAGACCCATTTATAAACTATGTTAAAAAAAATTAAAGTTAAAAGAATTTAAAAAAAAAATAGAAACCTGATCAAATGTAATTTGACTTATAGATTCCAAAAAACTGTAGAACATACTGGGTGTTATATTTAAAAAATCAAAGCTATTGCTATTTTTGTAGAAACCGGAAGTCTTCTATAATTTCACAATAATTTCTGAATTTCACATAAATCATAAATAAAGGATATATAATTGGTCCCAGTCCCGTTGTCATCCTGTATCCGAATGGGAAAATCAGTAGCAGTTGCTGAATCTAAAAAACCAGCAGATTTAAAAAAATAAAAATAAAAAAGAATGATTAAAAATTTTTTTTAATTATTTTTATCTAGTTATCTATTGCTTGGATTTACATGTTTGACATGTTTATTTATATTTATATTACCAGTGGCGGATTTAGGCACAAGCGGCCGCTTCAGGCCCCACAAGTCAGGGGGCCCCGCAGAGGCCTCCTGCCAAGAACAGCACTGAACACGCGACAAATAAAAATTATTGGCGTGGGAATTCACTTTCTCGAAAAAAGTGAAACAAGAAACAGATCATATCGTGTACAGGCGGGTAAAAAGGTGTACGGTCTACGCAGTATAGAGTTTTGTGCGAAAAGGAAAGCATTCAGAGTGATAGGTAAACTTTTACAGTTACGCAGCAGACCTGCAAGGAATTATCATCTCTGTCGCTCCAAATGGCTTGCCTTCAATGCCTTCTAGCAAACTCTGCGCGGTCGTACGACTTACATTCGAGGAAGGGCAATTGTACCATGCCTTCGAATGGGTGAAATTCCTTAAAGTCATTTGTCAATTGTCAACATTTGCCAATGTTAAAACAATTTTTAAAAAAATCTTAACATTACCGATATGTAATGCAACTGGAGAACGATCTAGCTTTGTTCTTAAACGTGAAACAATTATTTAAGAAATAATCTTAAACAAAGTCATTTAAAAAATTTATCAGTAATGTTTATTGAAAATGACGTTGCGCAAAATTTATATTTTGAGTGTTTTGAAAATATTATTGATAAATTTGATGCTTCTAAAAGCAGAAGTTTCATTTTAAATGAACTGGTTATGGAATAAAATGTTTTTCTGAAATAGTACATAAAGTAGAACTTTTACGGACTCATCTGTCATTTTTAATTGCATTGTTGCACATGTATTTGACATATGCCGCACACAGCCACGTTGACTTAGTTGCCTACTCTACTGTTATTAAATGAACATTTTGTAATTTAAATTCTTAATTTCACGATTTCAGAAAAAAACGTAATGTACACCTCAGCACTAAAGCTGATTTTTTATCACTCGTTATGGCTGTTCAACAATCTCCATATTCGTGACAAAAAATTACAACTTTATTTGGTATACAAATAACTAGTTTGTCTACGACCACTATAGAAAATTACACATTTCACACAGTCTAGTAAATGATGAAAATGACTCATTGTTCATAATCTTTAAACTGTACGGAAATGACCTTGGGAAATGATTTCGCATTTTCGGTGGTTCTATTAAAATGCCATAGCTGTCAGCGCATGCAATATTTCTAATTATTTGAAATATACATAGTTACAACTTTTAGGTAAAGATTAATTTATTTTTAAAAGTTAAAATTGTTAATGGACGACTATTATACTCACAATTTTATAGTGATATGTGTATAAATCACAGACGGCATCCTAAGACAGCTGTTTCGAGCTTTTGGCTCTCCTCAGTTAGGGGCAGCCAGTCTGTGAATTCTACACACATCACCCGAGCGTTTATACTAGCTCGGAAATAACATTAACATCATCAAATAACTGTAGGTATCAAATCACACTACTAAGCAGCATAATTTGATTATCCAATACAGCAATATACAAAATAAAATCCGGTCGAGCGTCCGACCGAATAATTAATGTAAATAAAATACAAAATGAACACAAACGTGTTTCATAAAGTGAGTTTTTAATAAATTTAAAAGTTAAAAATTGTTAATGGACGACTATTATACTCACAATTTTATAGTGATATGTGTATAAATCACAGACGACACCTTAAGACAGCTGTTTCGAGCTTTTGGTTCGTCTCAGTCCTTAGTTAGGGGCAGCTCGACTGTGATTTATACACATATCACTATAAAATTGTTGGTATAAAAGTCGTTCATCAACAAAAATCTCTTTATTAAAGCACGTTTGTGTTTATTTTGTATTTTATTTATGTTAATTTATACTGTTTAATTAATGTTTTACTTTAAATTATATTTTGAATGCAAATCCATATAGAAAAAATTATCACCCCCGCTGGAAATCGAACTCTGGGCCTTCGACTTTCTGAGCGACAACTCTATCTCTGAACTATTGCGTCGACTACCAGAATATGAAGTTATTATTACCATATAAAGTTATACAAAAATTGTTATTGAATTAACGTAAAATTGATTTAACGATATATCCTTCTGATGGCTTTAATCCATACATTTAAAATAACCGGTCTTTTAAATGGAAATCTAAAAATGTTTTGGGAATTTATTATTTCAAATTACATTCAAATGAAGCATTAGATATTCAATGTATTTGTAAAATTAAGGTTATGATTTACTTACATTAACAAAAAAGCAGCGGCGGAACAACATGACGTCCAAAATACATTTAAAAATGTGTCTATGACATTAAAAAATTGAAGACAACAACAAAACTAATATTATTAATTTAAATAATTGTTCAAATTTCAGTATTAATTTTAAATAAAAAATAAACGATTATTACATTGAGTTATACGCATTTTTTAATTTTTACAACTAACACCTGTTTTCCACAAATTGTGGGCATTGTCTACTTTTGACAATCCAGCATCTCAATCTCAAATCATATTCTAATAATAATAATAATTATATGTACTTAATTTTTGATAAAAAATAAAAGGTATATAAATTGTAGTAATTGATTTATACTATGGGGCCCCAAAAATTTGTAATGCTTCAGGCCCCATAAGTGTTAAATCCGCCACTGTATATTACTTTTGATAATCACAGCTTACCTGTCGAAACAATTGTCAGGTAGCTTAAAATAAACTTGTGAAACTTTTTTATCAATTTTCTTTATTTCATCAATATTCATTATTGATTGTGGGGTGGGTTGTTATAGGAATATGATGAATAACTTTATGATTGTTTCTGTAAATATAATCTAGTATATCTTGGCTTATAAAGAAATAGCAGAGCGAGTTTCATTATAATAATATGCTACTAAAGTTGCTTGTCCAACTGCTTATCAATAATTATTTACTATTTAAAAATGTATTACCTACCCTACTGTGCTAATACTAGTTTAATAACTATAGTCTAATTCAATATGGCAACGGTTCTTATTCTAAGAAAGTTGTGATTGTTCTTCGACAAACTGAAAGAAATTTTGTAAAAGTTTTTAAGTAGAAATATTTTGTTACCTGTATTATTGAATATACTTGGGGTTGTAAATAAATAAAAAGGTATGCTTCTGAAAAATATTCTTATTTGTCATTCATATAGATGTACAGAAATGTATCGACTTATTATTCTTTAACAATTTATAACCCCTTACACTTTTTAAGAAAAATAATGACTGTGACTGACTATCATAAAACAGAAACACGTATGTGTGAACTATTTGTTATTAATGCGATGCGTCCAGCATTGTCTTTCATCAACATTGTCTGATTGTTGCTCCAATTGTCGCTCGTCAGAATATTGGCGCCCAAATGTCTGCGTCCTTTTGACGTAGAACCTCAATCAATCAACCCCTAAACAAGTCAAGTAGAACGACGATCTCTAGTGGTGCTACTGGTGACAATGATAGTTACATTATGTAACGTACCCTCTCCTCCGATCTTCAACCTTTTTACGGTAAACTCGCTAGTAACCGAATAATATTTTTGTTCTTAATGGCGCGGCGCACCAATAGTTGTTGATATTTGAAAACATGCATGGAGTAGATAGCTTGTCTTTCTGAACCGTAATTGGGTTGTTTCTCACGACCTTCCAAGTGATATGACCGATATCAGTGATGACTGTATTTATGTACTTACTGCTTTTCAATTTCGGAAGGTATGCAAGAATCATAAAATATCACGATCAAGGTACATGACAACCAATAACGGCCAATAATTCTTAACGAGTGTTTCGGGGACGATTCGTAACCTTATTAAAAATATTTAATCATATTAATGGGAATGGGAAAATAATAAAGTTTCCGAAAATAATGAAATTATTCCTACAAGGTTTGTAACATAAGGTGTCATGATTTTGGAAATACTGTTTACATGCAGTAAAGAAGTTAACGATATTGTTTTGCAAAGAATAATTTATAATTAAAAATATATGACAAACTTGAAAATATTAAGAATCAATGTTAGGTCCATGAAGTACCATCTAGTAAAATCATATTAAAATCAATTTAGTTATATGTGAAATGTATATAAAAAGTATGATATTGTTTCTAATCTATGCAGAAATCTGAGAATTAGTGTAAATTTGCTGCAATATTTACTGTACAATTACTCAGGGGCGGATTGGCCAGTCGGGAAATCGGGAAAACCCGAGAGGCCGTTGCACAAACGAAATCCTAGATCGATGATCTCTCAATTGTTACAGATAATTATTATAAAAAACTTTCAAAAAAATGTTTCATTGTAGTAAAAAATATTTCTTAACATTTATGCGTCGGCAAGTAGTAAACTATTGCTTCACCCATTTCGGTACAGTGTACTGTCAGTTAAACTTGGGAATCCGAAAAATCCAGGTTGTTTTTACATGCGTTTCATATTCAGTGTCTTCAGTGACCGTACGCCCGGCTTGTCACATAAAAACAAAACCTTTACCAAACCTAATAAAGCGATTGTGGTCTCGCAACTCAAACTTCCTATAATTTAACAAAAAATGAACTTCTGTCGTTGGCCCTTTTGGTCTTCCTAGTTCTGATAAAGAAACATTCTGAGAGTCATCAATTGAAAGATTTCAATGAATCATTTTATATATAATTTAATATTAGCTTTTATCGTGTGTTATCTAAATTTAATTTACCTTCTTTAAGTTACGCCAATGTTTAAGTTATAAATTTGTTCTCACATGGTCTCATTAGCAAATGTCGTATAAACGAACATTTTCCAAACTAATAAGTAAAAATTATAGTAAATCGAAGAAACAACTGACGGTAGGCAGCTGAAGATAAATTAGAAGCCTTTTTTAATAATATCCACCGAAAAAATCTAACCAAACCTAACCTAACAATCCTCATTGGTCACTTTGGCAAGTATAACCAAACCTGAGCTTCAAAAACTCGTTCAAAACCTAACCTAACTTAACGTAACCTAATTTAACCTAACTTAACCTAATCTAACTTAATCTAACCTAACTAAACCTAACCTAACTTAACCTAGCCTAACTTAACCTAACCTAACTCAACATAACCTAACTCAACCTAACATAATCTAATTTAATTTAAAGTAACCTAACCTAAGTATCCTCACTGGTTACTTTGTTGGGTGTCATCAAACGGTGCAGGGAGTGTTAAAAACTCGTTTTCTAGTAACGTAATCTAATCTAACTTAACCTAATCTAATTCAACTTAACCAAACCTAAACTAACAATCCTCATTGGTTACTTTGATGACTATCACCAAACAATGCAGTGAGATTCAAAAGCGCGCTTTTTACTAACCTGACTCAATCTAAATTAACCTAACAGGGTCATACAAATTCACCAAAAACACCATTGATTAAATGCAGTAGGTCTATTGATCTTCAATGAAAAAAAGTTTATTCCATAGACTTGAACGTGGTATTTCCGCACCTTGGAACCAGTGTCATTTGACTGAGCTCGTCAAGCTGCATCGAAAGGGTATGGTGCGTTAAATTTCCTTTCTGACCGTTAAAGTAAATCTCAGCCTAATATTTTATTTTGCGTTTTAGAATAATATTTTATTTTGTTTTGCAACGTTTTGCTTTGTGTTTTAGAATTTTTATATTTTACAACTGATTTTTTATATGGTTTATGATTATTAATAAATGCCCTTTTTTTGTCTATCTGCACCCCCCCCCCATTTGTCTCCTGGCGACTCCCATGACCTTAGTTTATTGAGTATAGTTTTACAAAATCTATATTTTAATTATTTCTTATTTTAATTATTATTTTTAAACAAAGATTAATAAGTTTTTCTTCGTTTTTTATTACTTTCATGTTAAATTGTATAAGCACACAATCTACCTACAACTTGTGCAATAAAACGTCAGACCTCAATTTCGCGGGCCTGTGAAACGTTCCCAATCCGCCCCTGCATTTCCTGTGTAAATGTTTAATAAGTTGATTAGATGATCTTTTTATTTATATCATTTTAATTACAGGCGTTATGTCTCAAGTGATCTTAGGGCTCTCATATGTTGATTTGAGGATCGTTCCTGAAAATGACTAGACTGGAGTAACTAGTTTGGTCTATCCCGGTAGTGCCCCCTGATCACTGTCTTTAAGGAAATCTTTCCGCCTGGTGTTATCCCTGTTGTAATCACGAGTGTGGATTGGCAATTTGTGGAGTTACTCTGCACGAAATGGCCGAAATTCATCTGGCTGATCCCAGGAAGGGTAACCCGCCACATCACCTTTAAGAGATGTTGATGATGTGAATATATGTATTAATACACTTAGTTTCGCACATCTTAGACAAATCCACCTACACGAAGTATATGCCGAGTCCCTACTTCAGGTAGAATTGGACGGAGCCTTGTCAAAGGATTACCAAGCCTTTATTATGGTAGAAAGGCGGGCGTGGCGAAATCCTAGGTAAACCTAGGCAGATCTAAGACCAAGCCCAGTCACACTTGTGGTTGGATTCGACTGGGTAGTAGAAGTCCACATGTTAGACTAGGGATGAACTCATCACGGATGATCACGTTTATAATTCCGTCACTGCTTGAAGTGTTAGTAAAAGATAGATAGTAAACTCGCTCTTGCCAGTGAGAGCTGACAGCATTTACATAAGTGACACTCTAATTGAGCATATCTCAATTTCAGAAGCTCTAAAGCTTGTGCGAGAGGGAGGGGCGATTATTATGAGCCTGCATAATAGGGCTCATCGTGCGGCTACAGCCTTACAGGTTACAGATGGTATAGCACAAATTCCACATTTGTGTTACAGCTAAGGAAAAACTGCAGAAAAACTTAACCAGACTTGCCGGCACCAAGAGTCAATCTCGGGCCACTTTGGTGAGTCCAGCATGCTAGTCGCTGCACTACCAAGGCTATATTACAAGGTTGCCAGTGATATATACAATGAATTTACAAGTTCATTGAAAAGTTGCAGAAATTTAATAAATCTTTATTCTACTTTTAATTTACATATTTGAAATATATATGTCAATTATAGAATGGGATAGGATTCAGCTTTGCTGATCTTTCATCCTACTGGCCGAGCAGGTAGATCCAAGCTAGAACGGATCACCATCCAACTTCTGACCGCGTCCGGCTATACTTCACCGTTATATGACATTACCGTATTAAGCTTTGCTAGGACTAATACATGGATTTTGTTGGGCTTTTACTACTTAATTCTCTCTATGGACTTTCGTGCTAAATATTGGCTTAGGAACATAGCAATAATCTTGTGCCGAGTCCTTAGTTAATCAATACAACTAACTGTAATTAGATTATCTACGGTGTACAGCACATAAGATAAAAATTTATTAAATTTGTTTCTCTTTCTTGTTGCAACACTCTTATTAAAATATTATCTTAATTGCATTTCTATACTTATTCAGAAAAATTAACGACGTATATTAAGTACGTATTGTTGAATTTTATAGAGCATAAATGCATGCAATTTTGACATTTTTTAGTGCATATCAATCTTATGGATACATTTTGTTCATTAAGACACAATCCCACGCTTAAAACAATATAAAGATTAATCCCTCATTAACTTTAGTTTTCTTTAGGAACACGATAGTTTAATTTTGCTATACTCTAGTAACATATTACAATTGCTAGTAGGTATTATGTTTAGTTATTATAAAGTTATTACTTTGTATGTACTTTATAATTTGTTATTTATTCGCACCTACACTACAGTAGAGAACAACTACTCAGGATAATAATATCGCTTCATCTGTGTAACTTGCTACGAGACAAAGAATAAACGCTCAGGGACCAAGAGACAAGTTGTGTAATATATAACTCCAAATTGTACAAATATTAATTACCTATACCCCACACATTTCAAACTTCTTCGGAAAAAGTTATAAAATTGTGAAGGCAAAGTTCTAAAATGCATGAATGTATAAATTTTTAAATGTGTCCCTGAAAACCTGAAATCTTTCGAGATTGGCCAAAGACTGCGAATTAACAGACTAGAAATAGCCAATTTTCCCATCAAGCGAGCACCTGGTCTTTCAAACTTCTTCGGAAAAAGTTATAAAATTGTGAAGGCAAAGTTCTAAAATGCATGAATGTATAAATTTTTAAATGTGTCCCTGAAAACCTGAAATCTTTCGAGATTGGCCAAAGACTGCGAATTAACAGACTAGAAATAGCCCCTTTTCCCATCAAGCGAGCACCTGGTCAAGATCAAAGGTGAGAGCAGTGCAATAATACCCAATAATCTAACCAGATGATCAAAGAAAGCCATTCTGAAAAAAATTTAAGGATGGCTTTTTTTATCATTTCGTCAGATTTCTTAAAAAATAAAGTTTAAAACCTTGGATCTCTGAAAGCTACATGTCTAGATCGCAGAACCTTGATATGACCAACATCAAGAGAGAAGGGCATCAACTGGATAAAACTGCCTTGGATGAGACTCCATACCTAACCGAAATTGGATTTCTAAGTCCTACGCGTTAGGTACAGAGTTGCAGAATATAATTTTTTTTAAGAGACTGACTTAAAAGGGAACCATAATTCGACTTTAGAGCATTTTATCAGAAAATGCGTGTTTCAAAACTGGCAAAACTATTAAAAATTATACAAGACGGTGAACTTCCAGTGATTAAAAAAATATATATTGAGTCTTAAGTTCAGTTCATAACCAAACCTCATTCATATTCGTCATTGGTTTGAAGTCCTATACCAAAATTTTTAATATTAGAGGTCTTTAAGATTTCTACAACTACATCTAGCAATTAGAAAATAGAAGCAGACGAAACTGTAGAATATGCAAACTACTCAAATATGGAAATAGGGCCCCAAAAGAAGATTTGGCCGTGCATATTATTATTTGACAGCAACTATTTGACATGATATGAAAGTATAGACCTGAATAGCGGAAAGGACCGCAAACGTTTCGGGGGCTGATTTTGAATTAGCCAATAATAAATTATTATTATTATTATTACATTAAAAGATTGTCATTTATAATAAAACGACAATATGAATTGATGAAATAAAAAATGTTGTACCAAACTGAAGTAGAAGAGTAAACCATTACCTTATAAGCCACAGATGTTGTCACTCCTTAGAACGTGATTCCCTAACATTTTTTGAGTTGATCTAATCGAAACAATCTACATAGATTAAAAATAAAAACACAGAATTAAGTGCCAAACAAAATAAAATAAAAATTTAATTTATAGCTATTAACTGTATCAAAAACCCTACAATAGAGTAAACAGGACAATCTTTGGAATTTCTAAACCGATGATTTCGAGCTGGAAATGGCTTCTATACAAGACAATTGAGAATGTTTCGATTTTTCTTAATGTTTGCACCCTAAGCAACATTTATAGTGTTATACGAATTCTTTCAGTGAAACTTTTAAACTGTGTTAGGGCTAGGCTAGAAACCTAATTAACCAAATACAAGAGGAATTAGAAAAAATATCTAGCCAGGACAAAAACATTTGACGACCTACAACTTGTAATGCCAACTAGTGAAGTCTTTGATAATTGTATGAATCATTTCAGTCAAATCCGCCAGTTATCTTTTATTTTGTGACTAAAAATGAGTTTTCTTTTTATTAATCGGATTCCTTACAAAAGAAGGCAACAATCCGATACCGAATGTTTGTGGTGTATGGAGGCGATGGTCCATCATATTGTAACGTTCTTTTTAAATACTACTAAAAGTGCTGTTTTAATCGTCTATTAACAAAGGAAAATATTTACATTAACACTAATTACAAACATTATAATTATAAACTGTAACGAACTTAAACTAGATTATTTACAGACTATTTATTAGGGTGGGACAAAAAAGAGTGTGTCAGAATTTTGCTTCCCAGGCCTTTTCCCATTTCATCCATCAATATAAATGACCATAAGAAAATCAGCTCAATCGGAGTACTCTAAGCCTTGCCCCTGGCATCTGGTCTCTTTATCATTATAAAGGAAACTCCAACGGAACATACTCATTTTTAATCAACGTAATCTGGTAATTAATACAATATAATACATGCCCAAAAGAAATATAATGACAGTTGGTTCCGCATTAGTGATTACTGAATTACTTTTATATGAAATAGCTTGATAATTTTTGATCCTATGAAACAAAAACACTGAACAGAACAAACAGTCAAACACTTTATACGTTTTGGATTATTAACGCGAATGTCGTTGAGTTCTACACATTTTTAAGAGTATTTTTTTCGAAGTCTGGAATAAGGCGGCGGTGTTGCTCAATGACTTGTAAAAGAAAGTGCCGCTGTACTTCATCCTTTGTAATGTTGTGGGCATAATCTTGGAGAGCGGTGAAGCTCTTTCTGACAGGTCATTAATTACTTTAACATGTCGTTAAATTTTGCAATATCCTGGTAAGCAGCGTCTGCCTCCCATTGACAAGGTGGTTTGGTCAACCAGTCAGAACCGAATCCAAGCGATTGAAATAGTAACCATGAATTGGGCCCAATCAAGGATACTAATTTGGAAGATGGATTCAGTGTGGGGAATACAGGAACTCCTAATTCCAATAGTTCAGAATGAGAAGGCTTAACTTTGCGTAGTTGGCACGCCATTTTCCGTTTTTCTGGTTGAGATACTTGGTTAGAAAATAATGAAAATGGAGCTAACTCCTCTGTGATATACCTGAAATACCTCTCCATTGCGGAAACAGCTGCATCTGCCACATCTGGATCAATTGCATGATATTCTTTCAGGTTATGCCACAGTTGAAGATCAGTGATTGGAGCATCAACATCATGAGATACCATCAGCCAAGGTTTTATATGGTAGAGTGTGTTGAAAAAACTTGAGCGTCTATGTATGTGTGTCAAAGTGAAGCCTTCTCATTCTGAACTATTGGAATTAGGAGTTCCTGTATTCCCCACACTGAATTCATCTTCCAAATCACCTTATCCTTGATTGAACCCAAGTCATGGTTGCTATTTCAAACGTTTGGATTCGGCTCTGACTGGTTGACCAAACCACCTTGTCAATAGGAGACAGGCGCTGCTTAACAGGATATTGCAAAATTTTTAGGACATGTTAAAGTAGTTAATGACCTGTCAGAAAGAGCCGTTAAGCTCATCCAAGATTATGCCCAGAACATTACAAAGGATGAAGTACAGAGGCAGTTTCTTTTGCAAGTCATTCCAGACTTCGAAAAAGACTCAACGACATTGCGTTAATAATCAAAAATGTATAAAGTGTTTGACTGTTTGTTCTGTTAAGTGTTTTTGTTTCACAGGATCAAAGATTATCAAAGTAGTATTCCATATAAAAGTAACCCAGTAATCACTAACGTGGCGTCAACTGCCATTATATTTTTTTTGGGCATGTATTAGATTGTATTAATTACCAGATTAAGTTGATTAAAAATGAGTATGTTCCGTTCGAGTTTCCTTTAAAATGGTAAAGAGACCAGATGCCAGGGGCAAGGCTTAGAGTACTCCGATTGAGCTGATTTCTTTATGGTCATTTATATTGATGAATGAAATGGGGATATGCTTGGGGAGCAAGATTCTGACAACCTTTCTTTTGCCCCACCCTATAGTATTTATTTACAATATTTATCTTTAACATTTATCTTGTCCTACTAATTTACGATGCTCGTATTCATTTAACTTGTTGACTAATGAAATCCCCCCGGCTTCCTTTCGCGGCGGCTTTATACATGCATACGTAAGTGTAGAACGTGCTAGAAATTTCCAGTACGCCGCGGCTCGTTCACCCGAGCATCGTATATTTCTCACGCGAGTTCTGGAATGCTGTAAAAAGTTGTGGATGCAGCGAGAACTATCAATTCTTAATTTTAAGCGAAACATGATCAAATCGACGTAAATTGAGAATAAATCGACAACACCAATTTTGTACTTTTTAAATACGATATTTATCTCTTGTGTCAAAACAAGAATTGTAAATAAAGCTGTGATAGAACTAATGATTCAGATAGCATTTTTCGTTGATTAAAGGTTAAAACATCTCGGTTGGTATACAATAGTTCTAAGGAAGAATAAGCCTTCTGCAGCAGTTTTAAAAGATGCTGCTGAAAACGTAATTTAGTATCTAAAATAACCCCCAAGTCCTTGGCCGAATGAATTTATGCAACATTTCATTAGTAGTTTTCAAGTTATGTTCGTTTTTCGCCGATGTGACTAGATTAATATTACCAAATAAAACTAAATGGGATTTGTTAGTATTTAACTTAAGATGATGTTCAGAAGCAAGTCTATTGACTGTATCCAGGACTTTGTTGATGTTTTCATAAGCCTCGGCTCCTTCCAAAAATTAAAGGCTTTATAAATTTGCATATCGTCAGCATACGCCTGCATTTTACAATGTTCTAACTATTTTAAAATTTCAGAAGTATAAATACTAAATAACAGAGGCCCTAACACAAAACCTTGAGGTACACCAGACGTAATCGAAAAATAATTAAACAATTGATTATAATTCCTTATTGTTAAAGTTCTAACTGATAAATAATTAATCAAGTTAACTGGTGTTTTCAAATCCGTAGTATTTTAATTTTGCATATATACTAGTTCATGATTAACAATAACAAATGCTTTAGAAAAATATAGTAAAATCAAAGCCCAGTAAAACCTCCTCTAAAGCCAGATTGACACACATGTATTCAGATTTTTGAAAACTGTTTTCTTAATTAAGTTACAATGGCCAACTTCACTGTTCTTACAGCACTGATTATGCTTAACTATGACATCATTAAATAGTGAATTTTTTGTGCTTTTTAAAAATGTATAATTTGATACCTAATACCATGTAACTAAACGCGAAAAAATAAAAAAAAAGCTTATTTTATGTTAATTATGTATTAAAAACATACATACAAGGCTTTGAGAACAAAAGGTAGTGTTTTTGTGTTCAAATGTGTATTATTTGTTATATCCAATACGAAAACGAAAACTAAACGCGAAAAAATTAAAAAAGACTTATTTTAAGACGATTATTTATTAAAAACAATAAAGGTTTTGAAAAGTGTTACAAAAATTGTTAGAAGACTTAGCCATTGTTTTCCAAACATAAATATGATCTACGAATAGTAGATTGTACTTTGTACAGCTGGTAAATTATAAACTACACTTTATGTTAAGTAGAAACAAAAGATTTCAACACCAACTGCTTATTAGATCACTTTTGTTTTCATAAGCCTTCCATGTTTTTAATAAATAATTATCATAAAATAAGCTTTTCTATTTTTTTTCCTTTTGTTTTCGTATTAGGTATAACTTACGCCAGACTTTCTTATTCGATAATGATATTTGAGATCTACACACTTGTGGTATATTCAGATGTCGATTGGATGTGCAAAGATATCGTCACTATAGATGAATATCAATTCATACACAATATGTTTTAGCAATTTTTTGTTCATTGTTTGATAATAAAGTAACTAAAAGGATCATTATTCTTTTTAAATACATCTTCATACTTCTAAAAAGAATGCAGAATTAGTAAATAAAAAAATCAGTCAAATATTATGTATTCATGATGACGGGTCGACGAAAGCGAGACCGTTATGGCAGCATTTTTTAACAATTTTATTAAAGATGCTGTTGAATCACGTAAAATTCGTGCCAAGTGTAGCCATTGCAAAAATAAATCTATAGATAAATGAAGTATCACAGACTATTGGCAAAGTTGATATTGAAGGGAAGCATTTTTCAGGTATTTTTGTTTATTTAGATTTACCATTTACGTAACCAGGTCATCTTTAAATATTCTTTTCATTATTTATAGCCAATCTTTATCAAATACTCAACATCTGAAAAGAAAAATTTAAAATTAAGTTAATATTGTTACAGCAAAATTAGTTGATTTTATACAATGTAATCTAATCCTCTATCCTACTTTAGTACATTATAAATTAGAATTGTTTTTATGGTTCAAGTTTCCATCTTAGTCATTTTCCAAAATAGATTTAAATAATACCTAATCAACTTATTGAAAAAATGAAGATGATCATTGTAACTCAATTAAGCAGAGATTTTTCAAAAATCTGAATACACCATGAGATTTTAATTAAAACATTGCATTAAGAAAGTGCAAACTAAATACATGACTAGTTCTTAAAATATGTAAATATATAAAATATAAACGTATTTTTTAATTTCATAAAACGTCTGTATTAAAATACTTTCAATTACAAAACTATTTAGCTTGCTTAACCCATATTTTATAATAATGCATTAATCAATATTCAAGTTTTCTGTTTCAGGTTCTCTATACCATAAAGTTACTAATATGGTTAATGTTAATTAACTTTCTTTGTTCTATGTTTAACTTTGCGGTTTCACAATATCGTGCCTAAAATCTCTAAATAACATTAAAGAGTTTTAAATAAATATTAGTCTTAATTTCAGTTTTATTTATAAACAAAAGATGTATGCATACCTTATATAGAAGAGTGGGTTTTGTTCAACAATGACAATGTTGACATTATGTAAATTTAGATGTAAATCATGATTTCTTTAAATTTCCTTGAATTAAAAAGATTTTCAATATAATTTATATGATTAAACAGTTATCTAATTTTGCCTTTTTTGTTTTGGTAATAAAACTCATTTTATCACTTCCCGCGACGTTTTTAACTTACCTAATTATAGAAAAAATAAAAATTGAAAAATATTATGATTTGGAATTTCATAACCTACACATGTGAAATTAAATACGTTTCATAACAGCGAGTAGTAAACAAAATTGACATTTACAACAAACTTCAATATTTTCTTTCAGCCTGTTATTATGTATAAGAAGTTTATAACAGAAAGGGTATTATTCAAAGAGCAAGTACTTCAAAGGAAAGAGACTTCAAAAATACGTCATTATAACTTTATTAAATTGCCACAGGACTCAGTACAACTAATTTTTAAGTTTAAGAACCACTGGTATGCGATATAGTGAAATAATAGAAATACTCATAAACGTGTTGGTCGGATTTCAGTAATTATACAGTTTCCCACAAGTTCATATTTCATCACTGTAATTTAAAGATTAACTGTTTTTTGTAATTAACAATGTAAATTGCTCAATGAAAATCTGGAAGAGCTCTCTTCTGTTGGCATATGTTGCAACAGTTTAATTGTTTCTTCTGGATTATTGGAGTGGGGGTATCTCCTCCAGTATGTATTTGCTTACCTATCGTTACAGATAACTTTGACTGATTTTTGCAAAACAACTTTTGACGTCGGGATCAGGTCTAAGATAACTTCTAACTATTTCTCTTCTAAGAGGATTTTTTACTCTTTGGTTTATATGAAACTTGGTAAAGCAGTTTAAAATCAGAAGATAATACTGAATTTATAGCAAACACTAAAATATTTATACCATACCGTTTAAACTTCAATCTGGAGCTTTATAAAATCGGTATGTAGTTAAAAGTCTTCCACACCCTCCACATGATTGTTTCTATAGATTGTACTCCATAAGTACTATAGCGATTTAACTCTGTGGTTGGTGTGTTAGGGCTATATTTATTAATTCTTGTAGAAGGAAATAAAACGCAGATTTACTTCTATGAACTATTTATTTGACTCTCAAAGTTTTATTGATACGCGTTGCCTAGTACCATTTCGTATCTATGTAAAAATATATGAGTTGTGAGTCGTTCACAACATTACCCGGCCCGGTC
This sequence comes from Agrypnus murinus, assembly GCA_929113105.1. Taxonomy (NCBI): domain Eukaryota; kingdom Metazoa; phylum Arthropoda; class Insecta; order Coleoptera; family Elateridae; genus Agrypnus; species Agrypnus murinus. Next base: position 96,049,947 of record OV816023.1, read on the forward strand.
TGAAACGTGGGTATTAAATACATGAAAAAGAAAAAATACGGAATGGTATTTTGGAGAAAAAAATGGAGTATTTTAAGGGAACTTGAACAAAGTAAAATTCTCCAGCTACAAAAACTCCACTAGGTAGTATAGGTAGTTACAATAAAAAACTTAAGCTAAATAACACTACGGAACTTGCGACGGCAACTCTTGGAACCTGTAAACAGAAAGAAAAAAACAGAAAAGTGTTCAAATTTTTAAAGTCAACAGGTAAAAGGTTTTCAAAAGATGCCCTCGCGTAGCATTTGAAATCAGTTTATTGTTGTCTTAACATTATAAAGTAACTAATCTAAAAAATATGCAAGCTTTAGCCTATCTAAAGAGATAGGGCCAGTGTGATTTTCTAAAGTGGCGTATTTAACTGTCCGTTCTAACACTTTATAGGGACCTAAATAACTGTCTTTCATGCCCAGAGTGTGCGTGTCATTACGAACGTATACGTGTGTGCAGTTGGTCAAGTCGCTGGGGACGAAGGACTGACTGGAATACGTTTTTGTAAAAAAATACTTCTGCTTCCTCATACGACGTTTGAGATTGGCTATGAAATTAGGGAGGTTCATGTCGTTAGCCAGTTGTTCTTCTTCGAAGAAATCACCAGGTAGTCGTAAAGGTGTAGCATACAAGATTTCTGCAGGAGAAACATTAACTTGTGATTTCAGGGTTGCACGTAAGCTCAAGAGAATCCAAGGGAGATTCGTTAACCAGGAGGAAGTTCCTGTGGTTTGAATGGATTGCTTGAGTGTCCGATTAAAACGTTCGATAACGTCTTGACTAATCGGATGGAAGGCCGTGCATTTGACGTGTTTAATTCCTAACATGGCCATGAAGTTGATCCATGCATGCGAAAGGAAAATTCTTGCATTGTCCGTGGTGAGGTACTTGGGAATTCCAAAGCGGGACACCCACGTGTCGACAAATGCAGTGATTACTGACTCCACGGAAGAATCCTTCAGAGGAATGGCTTCCGGCCACCGACTGTAGCGGTCAATAATGGTCAGGAGAAATTTATAACCTCCCGAAGAAGGAAGGTGTACTAGGTCGAGATGGACCTTAGTAAAACGTTTATCTGGTTCTACAATAGATTGTAGAGGGGTTTTCGTATGACGCCGAACTTTATGTTTCTGACATTCAGAACAAGATATGACCCACTTCTGAATATCGTGGTGCATAGATGGCCACAGATATCTCTGAGTAATCAATCTTTTGATGCCAGGATGTGCGATGTTGTGTAATTGTTGGAATAAGGAATACCTGAATTTGAGCGGGATATAGGGTCGTGGTTGCCCTGTACTAACATCCACCCAGAGGTTTGATTTGTTGGCAGTTTGAAGGGAAATGAATTGAAAATTACTACGAGATCGGAGCTGGTTTAACTCGGGATCTTGTTCTTGAGATAGAGCGACTTCGTCGTAATTAAGATCAGATCCAGGGATGTTAATAAGATTAACTCTTGTCAGAGCGTCCGCCGGAATATTCTCTTGACCTTTGATATATTGGAGGTGAGTCGTGAATTGAGAAATAAACTCTAGTTGTCTAAACTCACGTGGTAAATATTGATCACCATTATTTTTGATCGCTGTACACAAAGGTTTGTGATCCGTAAAGATTTGAAAGTCTCTGCACTCAACGTAGTAACGAAACTTCTTTAAAGCAAAGTATATTGCGAGAAGTTCTCGAGAAAAAATACTGTACTTTTGCTCTGTGGTGGTTAACTTCCGGGAACAGAAAGCTAGTGGTTTCCACATGCCATCTTCAAACTGTTGTAATACTCCAGCTATAGTGGAAGACGAACTGCCTGCAGCTATACTGATAGGGTTATTAATTCGCGGATGTACCAATAAAGTAGCGGTAATCAAAGCATTCTTCGCGTGCCTAAAGGCTTCTATTTGTTCATGATTTAACTGGACTGGCTTTAGCGAAGCTTTACCAGGAATAACAATAGAGTTTAACGGTGCCAAAATTTTCGCACAGTTTGGTACAAATTTATGGTAATACGAAATTAATCCAATAAAATTGCGGAGTGCTTTCTGACTTGAAGGCAATGGGTAATCAATTATAGCTTGTACTTTGGAAGCCATTGGTTTGATACCGCGTGTATTAACATGATCTCCTAAAAAGTCGAGCTCATTGACTCCAAAGAGACACTTTGGTAGGTTAATAATTAGGCCATTGTCTTTTAATCGGGAAAACACTTGGTGTAAATGTTCAATATGTTGCTGCGAATCAGCACTAAAGACTAATATATCATCTAGATAAGAAAAGCAAAATGGGAGCCCTGATAACACAGTGTCCATGAAACGACTCCAAGTGCTGGCTGCATTCCGTAGTCCGAAACACATCCGTTTGAACTCAAAGAGTCCCAGAGGTGTGATAATAGCAGTCTTGTGAATGTCCTCTGCCGCTATTGGTATTGCGAAGTAGGCCTTTTTGAGGTCTAGCTTCGAGAATATGGTTGCACCAGCAAGTTTTCTTGTAAAGTCCGTTAAAAAAGGAATCGGGTAACGGTCTGGTACTGTCACTGAATTAAGTTTTCTATAATCGCCAACCAAGCGATAACTGTCTGTTGGGGCGATGCGGGATGAGATGTCTTGGTCGTCACCAGGAGGTAGTGCCTCTGCTGCGCCTACTGCTCGCTTTCCGACGATGTGAATTGGCGTGGCGTAGCTAGACGATGACCGCTGTACTACGTCAGCGTCCAAGAGCTCATTAAGATGATCTTCTAGAAAAGAAAGATGATTAGGGTTCAGTTTGCGACAGCGTGCTTTAACTGGAGGGCCGGTCGTGTCAATGTGATGGACTACAGTATGTTTTACGGGTTGATGGTAGTCGAACTTACGTAAAAGCTCTGGGAAGTGTGTGTTTAGCATCTTGCTATAAACATCAAGATTGCTAGACATGTTGTTAACAGTACCTGAAGAGTGTACGTTAATGTTTGAAGGTAAGGTAAGAAGAAGGTAAGAAATCGCAGGAGCAACGATTGACTCGGAAGGAGGAGTCAAAACATTAGCCTGTGCGGAAAATATTTTGCGTTTAATGCCAGTCTTAACTTGGTGAGTTGTGGAACCTCGACTGCGATTTCGGGCGGGCTGGACATCTGCCGTGCAAATGATCCGTTGAGAAGAGCAGTCAGTGAGAGGATCCACTGTTGGTGCTGGAAAGTGACAACCTTGGCTGCGGTTTCGTGCGAGCTTGACATCTGCCGTGCAAATGACTCGTCGAGAAAAGCAGTCAATGCCACTGCAGGTTGTGCCACTGCAAAAAATCCAGGCCTAGTATGGCTGTAGATATGTTAGCAACATAAAATTTCCAGGGGCATGGCGGTAGGCCAGGAATTGGGAAATGTAACCTCAAAGTTACAATACCTGTCACAGGAATTGAAGTATTGTTCACTGCCATAAATGAAAGGTTGGCAGGCGTGATAGTTTGGTTACAGGAAACTGCAACGTGGGTGGGTAGAATGGAGTAATCCGCACCACTGTCAACCACAAAATTAATTTTGTAGGTTAGGTCCTGTAAAAAGATTAAATTAGAAGTTGGAGGGATTGAATTAACCCTGCATGGCCTTCCCTGGAGGCCAGGAGAGTGCGAAGTTAGTTTTTTTGTTTGGTATGATCAATTTCCTGTACAATTACGTGCATTATTTTGAAATCGTCTATGATAATAACACGGTTGTAATTGGGAATTAGTATTGCCCGAAGGAGTGGCAGGTCGTTGCTTGAAATGTCGTTTGAAATGCTGAGGATTTCGAAGGTTAGGAGAGATGCTAGAAGTCATAATGGATTGTCGTTTGTGCATGGTAGAAAGCTCATTTGAAATGGTTGTAAGATTGGTCTTCAAATTGTCTAGCTTAGCCTCTAATGCAGAAGTAGTTAAAGGTTGTGGTGCTTTTTGCATAGAATAAATTAAATCTAATTTCTCTACAAAAGATATTAATGGTAAGTCATTGAAATTTAAGCACTGAATTTTAAGTTTTGGTGGTAGCTTAGCTATTAAAAAGTCTTTGGTCAATTCCTCAGTTAGATCAAGATCGATAGATAACTTCTGAAAGTTAAAAAGCAATTCTTTGACACTACCAGAGAACTGAAGAGTCTCCAAAAGATTATTAATGCGAGATTCTCGTGGACCTAGAATAGATTTTATTACTGCCCGTTTCAATGTAGTATATGGTCTTTGTCTCGGGAGATTAATGGTTAGGTCGCGATGAGCTCCTAAAACGTCGGAAGGTAAGTTTAGGGTTAATAAGTTATATTTGGCTAGTTCATCGTTGATCAGCATACGAGTAAAGTATCGTTCCACCAAAATAAAATATAGGTCGATATCGTTCCTCGTAAAAACTGGAAATGGAACTTTGACAGTCGCCATTTTAAATATTAAATATTAAAGCAAATAAAATTTGAAACTTATCGGATCAGAAAGGAGCACTAGTTCTGGTTCCAACGGTCACTTTCAGTCAGCCACGACAAGTCACGCAAGCGAAGCAGGTAGGTAGCAGGATCTTACGATGACAGAAGTCGAGTAGTAGCCGATGACAGATGACGCAGGGATAACTAGATGTGGTTCACCTGGAGAATTCAATGCAGCAGACAAAGACCAATATTGCCAAATTCTTCTTCAGGAACGTGGGGTCACCATATATAGCGATTTAACACTGCGGTTGGTGTGTTAGGGCTATATTTATTAATTCTTGTAGAAGGAAATAAAACGCAGATTTACTTCTATGAATTATTTATTTGACTCTCAAAGTTTTATTGATACGCGTTGCCTAGTACCATTTCGTATCTATGTAAAAATATATGAGTTGTGAGTCGTTCACAACAGTACCAACACATTAATTAACGAAAATCATGAAGAAACTATCATATTGTACAAAACAAAGGGCACGATATCGTTATTTTAACGTAGCCCACCTAACATTCGGTATATGACCACGGACCCTCTTTCGGAGTCACGAATTAAGATACGCGCACAATTGCTAATGCAAATGCTACCAGTGCATTGATGGGAGCGAGGTTACTATCTAACCTCTAATAGCTTTCCAGGCTAATACCGGAGCTATGACCGTGCTCACCCGTCGGGTTCCTTCTCCGAGGAGATGGGTATAGCTTCGGACTTTCTCCACACATGGTGAGACTACTACTCGGCCATTCAACCTCAATGTGACTGAGCTTGGAAGGTTATGCCACCTCGACCTACCATGTTATAGGACCTGGTCAGTGCTTTGTTTAATTTTACCTAAGCAGAATCCCGGTATGTACCCGTTAAGGGAAAGTTGTCTTGAGCGTGAGAGGCTATATATTCGCGTAAAACACTCCTTAAGCGTAGTGGCTCTAGACGGTTTCCGTGGACCATACGACTAGAACTTCACAGTCATAGCATCATCCCCATACTTTCGTCGCTGAACACAACTACCTGGTGGCATTAGCCAGAGCTTACTTTCACTTTCATAAATCTCTATCACACATTAATTTTTGATTATAGCGTCCGTTACCCTTGTTTAGGCAAGTACCTCTCTAGGTCTCGTCCCTGATACTAGTGAGTCGATTTATCCAACACCTGGGTAACCGTCCAGATTTCTTCTCGAATCATAGTGCAAACCGACAAGTGCCCGTTTCCATTCCAAACATGGAATATGATAGACTGCGGTTCTAAGGGTGGACGCCGTGTGGTCTGCACCTAGACTAGTCTCGGATACTAGACATCTCAAGCGACTACCCATCCGTCCACCTAAAATTAACGAAAATCGTTGTTAAGGTTTAGGATTATACAAAACCAAATACGTTAAGCGTTAGAACATTTTATATTATCTGCCGTTTAGAACTTATCGATCCATTGGACTAAATTTACTTGAAAGTTTGAAAGAGACTGCAGTTATAGAGTTGTGCACATTTTTTTTAATACAGGTTTTTAAGAAAAAGTTTATAAACATGCGGTTAATTAGTTTTATAGAATGCTATCCTTATCTATTATATAACCAGCGTTACAGCCTGACTGTACATAACTTCATACACCTATCGCCCTACAGTGCTGCAAACTATATGATTAAAAACAAGTTTAAGTGTGAAAAGATATACAAAAGTTGTAGATTTCTCCAAACCTTCTGGTTCTTCTTCAGCACAATAACGACAAATTGTATATTCCCTCACCCCATTTAAGCATTTGGTATCATCAAAAACAACCCCACAACCAATTTTATACTTGCACTATTATTTGTATTTGACAGAAAAATCTCAATGTGTAAGATGTAAACTGGTTCTGAAATATTCGAGTGTATACGAGAATGAAGCTTTATATTTTCAATTCACACCCTAACTAGTTTTATTGACAGCCCTATTGATTCCACTTTTTTGCATCACAGCGGTAACATCGTTTTTAACTAAATAAATGTGTTTTAGTAAAGCGGAAATGTAATGAAATGGCTTAATAGAATAGCTTTGACTTTTTATATTGTGTTCGATATTCAGGGATTGTATGCTGCTTATTTTATTTTAATTTTAGTAACATTGATTTGAACAATAAGTATTTCAGCTTTTAAATTCTATATGTCCTACCAGCAACCACGAATGCATATACATAGCTTGACGCATACAGGTGGTAACAGAAATGTGTATGATGCAGCTGCACATTTAGAGGGGTGCAAGAGGGAAATAATGCACGTCTTAATGTTAACATGTACCCATTGTGTAAAATGTTTAGTGCAGAAGAAGCAGACGTTTAGGGATGTTAAATAAAGATTTAATGTAACATCATTTAAAAAAAATCATAACTTGTATGTCAGCATTACCATTACACCCTGTATATCTTGTTTTCAAATTTGCCAAATATCATAGACTATTACTGGCATTTATAATAATTAGACGACTTTTTATGTTCTGATTATATGCTGCACAAAAATAAATTATCTAAATATTAAATTACAAGGCGTTTATTTCCTACAGTCCGCCAGCCACTCCTACAAAAGCAATCTTCATGATGCTTGTGATCCATAGAGTGTTCCCGTTTTTTTAATCTACCTTCTTTACTTGTTAAAGAAAATCAAAAGGTTTTCTGGTGTTCGTTTTAGGTTCAGTATTTGAAGCGCCTTCTGCTTTTCCGCGCTGGCCGAAAACAAAACTTAGCTAACTAACGTGATCAGTTCACAATGGTGACAGCGATAATTGAACTTCAAGGATTTAGTTCTGGCATCTGATTTGACCGGTCAGACTTAACCTTTGACCTTTTGCCTCTTAGTATGTACTGTAACGTTCTTTTAAAATAATACTAAACATGATGTTTAATCGTCTAATAACAAAAGAAATATTACTACTATAGTTCAACCAAAAATACAAGAAATAATTCATCACAAACACGTGGGCGAAAATGTAAAACGCATGTAGAATTACGCGAAGGCCACGCTGTAATCTAAATGATAAAATAAACAATGAATGATCTAGAAAGGTTCAGTAGCGGAACAAACCCCTTTTTAATTAAAAATAAATGTGAATGAAGCAATGAAGCAATGAAAATCTGTTGGTTCTATCTTACATCACTGAATTCTTCGCAACGTGAAACTTGTACTGTTATCTTATCTCACCTTGGGTCGTATTTCTTTATTCCGATGTGATTACGAAAGTGATTTGTATTCTTGGTTGAAGTATAACACTGTAATTATAAACTGTTAACGAACTTAAATAAGATTATTTACAGACTATTTATTTATAATTTCTGTACTACAAATTTATATACTAATTTACGATGCGCGTATTCATTTAACTCGTAGACTAATGGCTTTGCGGCGCGTTATATATCCATATGTCCACACTCTAAAACAATCCGCCGCCCGTCTTGAATATTGTAGATGTACCGGGAACCTTCTCGCATGAACGCCGCCCGTGTATAGGGGTTCCCACAAGTACATTGACAATGGTACTTGTGTTGAGTCTCATCTTGAAGCTTATAAATGTTTCTCTAACATTAATCGTGTATATACTTTACAGTGGAAATGAAGCTTATAAAACCATTTCAGTGATGAAGTATAACGTATGAGACATAAGTTCTGAGAAAAAGTTTGCCTTGCCATTTCTACTCGATTTTGATTCCTGATCTACTTGCCATAAACCCAGTAAACAAATCATGTTTTGTTGCAATTGACAAACGTCAAATTTATTTAATAACTAAACTCAAAATGTCGTGCAAACTTGAAATTCGCAAGAGCATCCATCGCTTAGTTGGACGGTTACCCAAAAGTGAAACTGTTAACTTGTTCAGAGATCAAAATGTTAGCCAGGCGATTTATAGGACAATAAGAGAATGCGAAGAGCTTATACCTTGCACTTATTTGCCGAAAACTGGAAGACCTCATGTTTTAGTACAAAACAGAATTAATAGACTGGAACAATCCGCTCGAGACAGAATTGGAATTTCTAGTCGAAAGCTGGGTCGCCGGTTTGGGGTCTCATACAAGACCGCCCAGAAAATTTTGTACAGAAATGGTGTACATTATGGAAAAAGAAAGAAGTGTCCTAAATATACCCAGGCATCGCTCGAAAGAAAACCTAGATGTTGCAAAGCTCTGGTGCGCAGGCATTTTGTGTGGAACCGTGTGATTATAATGATATTTTATTATTTATATTTATATTATATTTATATTTATTATATTATATTTATTATTATTTTTTGAAATATTTCAAGCTGTGGCAAAGCTTTAGTCTGATGCGCGATTTCTGAGGCTGGAGTTTCATCACCCTATGTTGGCAGAGTTCGGGAAGAAGCTGTGGATGCTGAGCTTTATACCTAAAGATGTTTATCGAAAATGCTTAATTTTATTAATGTCCATCATCAGAACGACGACATAATATTTTGGCCTGATCTAGCTTCGTGCCGTTATGCCAGGAGGACTCGGGAATGGTTGGAGGGGAATTACGTCAATTATGTACCGAGAAAAGATAACTCCCAAATGTCCTTCAAGCTCGGCCAATAAAAGAGTTTTGGTCATTATTGTGTCAAAAGGTCTATCAAAACGGTTGGGAGGCCCAAAATAAACGGCAATTGCGGGCACGAATTTTTAGAAAAACTCGAGAAGTGGACCTGAACATCGTCCAAAGGAAGATGAGACAAGCCTTAGCCAAATTGCGTGACATTGAGGACCATGGTTCGCTATCATTTCGTTATTTCACTGATTAAGCCTGTTGAATTTTTCTCGAAACTTATGTCTCATACGTTAGAAACAACCTAAAGAACACACTGTAATATTTTCGAACGACAGGCACAGTGTTGCCAAGTCTTGTATTTATTTCTCATAGAATGAGAAAACTGGACATTGTTTATAAAAATTATAATTAATTCAGAAACCAATTTAATAATTAAAACGGAAATTGTGAAAATGTGCAATTTTAATTTGCTTTTTCCACATTTTATTTGATATTTTGATACAGTCGAATAAATGTAGCCAAGTAGTAAGTTGAATAGAACATTAACATAATGTATTGTTTAAGTGTTTATATTTAATGCATACAAAACGAATTCTATTTTTGACGTTATATATGTATATAGATCTTTAAATATATATAACTTAAAATATTCTAACCTCTTTTTATTACGGCGCCCTCTATAAACGACGCCCCAATGCCAAGCATTGACTAAAAGCCAACTTTGATGGTATTCACAATATTAGCATTACTTTAAGTGGATTTTATCGTTATCTTTTTACTTTCAGCTTATATAAAGTAGAACTACTTTTATTAATTTATAAAAATGTTTACGTGGGTTTTGGGGTAATCGAAATGTGATTAGTAAGGAAGAAAAGAAGGTTTTGCTTATCCAACTGAAAAATTGGCCTTAATATCAGTAAAAAGAAAGTCAGTTTGCGTATACATAGAAGATGGAATGTTCATTGTAGCATAAAATTTCCTTGTTAATGAATGGGCACATGGTAGATGTTTACAAGTAGATGGCATTGGTTTGACAGAGATTTGATCGTACAACCTCTCTGCAGCTAACTCTGCAGTTAAGCATCAATTAGTACTTGCAAATATTCTGCAATAGATAAATTTAATTAACTAATAACGTGTAAACAGAATGATTTTGGTTATGTAACTAATTTTTTGCGACTTCATTCATAAATAGAGATTTCTGCAACAATATGAATCAACCTTCTTTTTTGCGGTAAAAGGAGGGGCGCAAATTGTTTGCTTCTGGCGACACATCAGCTATATAGGCACGGCCGTGAACATACCCACTATTAAAAGAAACTACTTCATACGATGCAAAAACGGAATCAGAGGTTGTCGAGAAGAATAAATAAAAAATAATAGTTAACGTGAAAAGTGATGCTTTTTATCAAACCTAGAACCAATAGAAAACTAACTAATTTGTAAAAAAATGATTGCATATTACAGTGACCTTCATAAAAAACTTTTTTCGGACACCCCTTAAAACGTTAGAAAATTATGAAAAAATTAATGGAAATTTTTGCGCGTATGAGTGCCTAAAGCGGATTGAAGTTTTTAAAAAATGGGTATTTTTATTTAATTTTATTGTTGGATGTCTTGCCAGAGTTTTTTCGGGATAACTTTCGTTTTTCAAGGTTTTTGCTTGAAAAATATGTATTTTCATGTTTTTAGGGTAGCTGAATACGAATATGTATACCAAAAAAGACTTTTGACAGTTAACTTCAAACTACAATGAGCATTTACGAGAAAAATTACAACATTATAAGAGTTTTCAAGTCGCTGAGTTCAAATTTGATGTCAAAATGGAATCTGGACAGTTGACAGCTGTCAAATTTCAATTGCATGAAAAACAAACAGATTCCAAAAATTATTTTATTATAAGGACTTCTTAGGTCGCCAAGTTAAAACTCTGACGTTTTAATGGAATCGTGATCAGTGCCGGCGTTAGGGTCTTTGCCGCTCCCATGCAATTTCTATCTAAGTGCCCCTATAACAATCCGGGCGTGTGGGTTTTTTACGATAATAAAAATTTTAATTATTTGAAACTTCTTAAATAAATTTTGACCGAACACGTTGGTTCGCTAAATGTAACGAACGGAGAGTGTTGACCAGGCAGGTTAATCGTTAAAAACTCGACTATTTAAAAATTCTCAAAAGTTAAAGCAAATTTTGATAAAGTCACATCCCTTTAATAATAATAATAACTACTACAACCCATAGCCTAAACCAAGACCCCAGAAGCTATAAGCTTGTGCGGGAGGGAGGGGGCGATTATTATTATTATGTAGGCCCAATGTGCGGCTGCAGCCGACTTACAGATTGAACAGCGCAAATCCCACATTTGTGTCACAGCTAAGGAAAACTGCAGAAAATCTTAACCAGATCTGCCGGCGCCGGGAGTCGATCGCGGGCCGCTTGGGTGAAAGTCCGGCACGCCAGGCATTACACTACCAAGGCTGTGTATTATTAATCGTTCAATATAATGATACAGGGATTATAGCCCTCTCCGACCGACCCGAATCGCTAACAAAATTAAAATTAATCTTAAATAAAGTTAAAATTTATTTTAATTAAAGTTTAAAAAATTCTTGCATTTTTTTCTTTTAAAATTAAAATATTAAAATAATTTAAAATTTTCTCCACGTAGGTTATTCACGATATGCGCCAGGTTGTTTTGAATCGAAACAACCAAAGTGTTCGTCAATCAAAGTACAAATTCCGAAAAAATAATTAAATAATACTTAAAATTCATAATACGATCCCGTCCGCATTTAAGCAAAATATATATCGGCTAATGAGTCGAGCAAATAAGATATCTCAGCGTGAATTCTTGGAAACACACGCATAGGAATTCTGTCCCTGCATAATTTCAGTAAAGCTTTATTAGCTATTGATTATAATGATGAGTCGTGGTAAGTGAGTGATTCAATGCAGCAATATTCCATTAAATACAAAATTTATATGAAGCTATTTATTTTTCATACATTCAGCAACCTTTCTTGTAATCCATGGTAAATATTTGCTTATTCTTGAAACTTATTCTTTTGCAATGATACAAAACTTAATTTTTATAAAATATTAAGAAATTGGTTGAAATTGGTACATTTAAGTGAAAAAATCAAAAAACACGAAAACTTTAAAACGCATATTAGAAATGAAATACGATTCGTTTAATTTGGCAAAATAATCACGCGTAAGCATTTAGGGACGCAGCACACCCAAAAATGTTTGACACGAGCCACCACTGCTGGCTACCTGGCAACGAATGTTTTCTTCGAAAATTCGTTTCAGCGCATAAGAGTACACACAACACTCTGCAGGCAAGCATTTACGATAGACTGTTCTCGCTCAAAATTGTAAACAGCCATGATCAAAGAAGCGGCAATATACACTTTTTAAAATTTTTATTCAGTGTACCCGTCCTTACTTATTTTAATGTTAATCATTACAAGAATTTTTTGTTTTTATGATAATGATTTAGTTTCTTAAACATGTATTTATTAACCCCGCCCAGGCGGCGGCGTCCCCTTACAGCGGCGTTCGGTAGAACTTTGTATCGGTAGTACTATACTTTTTATACGAGACTTTTTTATCTGCAATAATATCAAAAAAAAAGTGTTGGTCAAAATATAGTGAATAACCCTGTACTTAACAAACATCAGTAAGTCATAAAATTCTTTATATATGAAGTTTTATACAACTTGTACACATGTATCTGAATCCGAAGTTTTGTTTATCATTATTATTATATTAACTGCGTTAAGCTTAATGGCCACGGCCTGCTTAGGGTTCAACAAATTTAGTTAAGCTTAATTAGCGTGTCACTTACTTTTGAAACAGCAACCAGTACGCACTGGCGCAAGCGAGGTTGCCTATCCACCCTCTACTAGGTCTCCAGGCTAGCGTCGGAGCTATGTATACACGTGCTCACCCGTCGAGGTCCGTCTTCGAGGGGTCTTATCATTTCTAGTCTACCATGGGAACTGGGAGTGTCCGGGCAGTGGTCCATAATAGTAGACATAACCCAGAATTTAGTCACCCCGTCCTACCATAATTAGGCCTGATGAGTCTTTGACAGAGCCTGTCACCGACTCTACCGAAAAGTGATTCCCTGGAGTAGCCTTCCTTGGTTCGGCTATACCTATAAATCACCGCAGTCACTCAGACTACTGGTCCATCGCAAGGTTGCCCTCGCGGCATCCAATCCACAGTGGAATGCTACTACCCAGGAAGACGTACCTGGCGATACAATCTCCACTTAGACAGCGATCTGGGGGTCGCTGCCGGGATAGACTTTGCTGGTATCGACTAAGTCTAGCCCTATTCTGTAGTCAATAAAAAAAAACTAGCAAGAGAAGAGGTTCATCTATCTACTTAACAGCTTATAAATTTTGATTTAAAGTCTACTGTTCTCAATTATCTCTGGACATGGAAACAACAGCAGTTTCTAGTAGATTTGAGGAAACAAATAAGGTGCTTGCAGAATTAAAATTACTGGACGACACAAAATCTAGAATATCGCTTACAAGAAGTGAATTGCTGAATTGCTTCACCAAGTCTCAGTAACACTGACAAAATTGCATAATGACCTAAATTTGTTGCGTGTATCTTTAATGTTACGTTTATTAAAGGGACGCTCGACTTTATTGTGGTAAAGGAAGTGGTTGAATGTTTTTGTGTGTGACTTTGAATTGAGCTTACAATTCCGTCTACTACACATAACATTATCAATATTTTCGCCTACTTATACATTTTTTACATTTTACTGTTTAAAAGAAATACGTAGTATATATATTTTCACACCCTACTAGGGATTAACCAGTTACCTATTTTTTATACAACAAGGGGAACCAACTACTAAGCACATACGTCCTTTTGTCTAATATGCAACTACGAAGGTCAAACTCAAAAGGGCCCCTCGGAGTGCATTGCTAGGCGGTCGACTTAACATTCCAAGCCAAGCTGTCCCCTTTTAAGTGCCAGACATTGAACACTTTTAATTGCAATTAAGTTGTATTGTATATTTAAATAATGAAAATTATTTAATTAATATTGGTACCTTTTGCTTGATAAAACGAGACAAAACGTACGTGTTTACTTCTAACAACCACTTTTTATTTATTGTAAAGCAATCAGTACACCTTCAATAATATGTATCAATAATAAGTATAATGATGGTGACCATTGTCTAACAGAAATGTTTTTATAACAGATAATTCAATAATTGGTTATTGTAACTAAACTCTTATCGACACTGAAATAGCTACTGCTATAAACGTTTTGAGATACTAGGGAGGCGGAGAAAATATAAAGTCTTAGCGAACTTTATACTCCACTTTATATCAACACCAGGGTCGGAATTGAACAGACCATACCTAAGACGGGATGGGACATGTAAGGCTAACTGTCCGCGAAAAAGAACTGAATCCTTCTCTGCAGTGATCTATTAGCCTATTACCTTTAAATAATACAATAGGCCGTAGTAATTGTCTATTAGGTATTTGATACATGACTAACTGATTTTACGAACTTTAGGGAGTTCCTTCCCGCCTTTAAGACGTGCCGAAGCACGAATAATTGAGTTACGCTCAATTAGCGCGCATTGTCACTAAACAATGCTACCAGTAACTCACTGGTGGGAGCGAGATACTATCCATACTCTACTAGCTCTCCAGGCTAGTACCGGAGCGATAAACGTGCTCACCCTTCGGTTCTATCTCCGAGGAGGCTGTGAGGGACGTATCACACGACCAAGGAGATTTCACCTAGTCTAGCTTCAGACTATTCCCCCAACATACTGTCCCAAGCTGTTGGGAGCCACTGCCCGATCGAATCCAACCTCAATTGTGGCAGGACTTGGTTTTTAAATGGTTTTGCCACCCCGATCTACCAATATATAGGCTTGGTGGGCCCTTGACAGAGCTTCGTCTGTAAGTCTACAGCTTATAGACCCCCAGTAAGTACCTAGTTTAGATGAAGCTGTCTTGATTGTGAGAGGCTATGTATTCGCTTCAACAATCCTTAAGCGTAAAGGCTTTTAGAACTTCTCCCAACCACTGTACCCGGCTGCAGACCGGATCATAGGGTGGTCGGGATAGCTCCTAAGCACAATTACCTGGCGGCATGCAGTTTCCCATTGGCATGAATTTACCCCTTCACGCCGGGATAAATCTCACTTCGCTTCTCCTCCTTAAGATTCGGCCAAACAGCGGGTTCCTTAGGTGACCATAAATGACCTAAGTCAAGTAGCGGGTTCCGTTTGGTGACCATAAATGACCTCCTCCAAGGCGAGACTCGAATCCGCCCACACCGGTATCATATTACCAGGGCTCCCCCTGATCGGTATGAGTAACCGTCGAGAATTCTCAGGAATTTCTCTACCACACACTTGACCTGACTGCTTCATCCATTACCCAGTCATGTTTCCATGCCCCGTATCCAGGTTTCAAGGATAGGGTAGAAGACAGCCAGTTATACGGGTGTACGTCGTGTGGTCTCCCGCACACCCGAGATGGGATGGGACAGTTCGCCACCGCCGTTTCGACACCGCCAATTCGCCTCCGCCGATTCGCCGCCATGACGGTTCGCCACAGTCCGGTTTGCCGACAGGCCAGTTCGCCGCCAGCCTATTCACCGCCGACCAGATCGCCACCGTGTTTTGAATACTAAAAATTATAAATAGTAAACTAATGTATTTAAGAATATTTTTCTATTTGAAATTTTTAGTGTTACCCATGTTACGGTATTTTCAGTATGTTATAAAAGCATGAAATGTATTAGAACCTAGAATACTTATACATTATACATTATATTGATGAAACGTGCTTAACTGTGGGTTATGGAAAGATACATATTTTATTGTAGAGGCAAGAATGCTTTGGAAATTTACGTATGCTTATATTAAAACCAAATCAATTTAACAAGGGTGAACTATTCAATTTTGTTTAGTCGTTTATTAAGTTATTTGAATTTTTAAATGTATTAACTCCTAGATTCTAATCAATTTAATTTTGTTCTTTTAATTTCTATATGTAACATTTTATATTTATTAGTTAAAACATGGTTATTTTCTATTATAATTATCAATATAATATTTTATACAAGTTTATGTTGCAATATTTTAGATTTCAGCTTACAGTTGATTATTGAAATTAAGCTAAATATATAATTTGAGATATGGGCGGCGAAACGGCTGGCGTTTAATCGGCACTGCGCCGAACTGGCCTGTCGGTGAACAGGACGGCGGCAAACCGGCCTCGCGGTGAAACGTCGTTGGCGAGTCGGCGGCGTCGAAACGCACTAAGCAATTTTACCAAATATTCCAATAAGTGTGAATGTCCATACTAACCTACCTTACTTGCTAAACCTTATTAACCTAGTAAGAGTATTTTTCTCGTCCACAGCGGTCGATTGGTTTTTTAAAAATGGAATTTGTTTAAAACCAAACTAAGAAGACTTTAGGTAGTTAGACACCACAGGGAAAATGAAAAGATTATAAAGTGAAAGTAGGCCTATCAGCTGTAAATGCATGATTTCATCTAGTTCTATCACTCACACACAGCCAAAATCACCAGTAATCGCTACATAATAACAGTTCTCAGTTAAATATAACCTTGAGAGCTCTAAGACCGATCACAAAATCTAGAATGAAGAATTTTTAAATATGAAATATGTTGCTTTATAGATTTCGCAGTTGATACGAACTTAGATTGATGGCAGTTGATGCGAACCCTTAGGGCAGTAGATCGCCCATGCCAAGTTTCTTTTGATTCTAAAGCTACTAGAAGTTTCCAATTTCACCTGCATCTTGAATAGTTTGCTTATTCATTGTGATACCGATGAGAATTGATTAGTACCTAGTTTTTAATTTATATCAGAATAGAGTTAATCAGGTTAGGATTTAGAAGGCGCGTGATTTTTCCTTGAAGCTAAACTTTGGTTCACATAAATGTTGTTTGAGGCATCTATAGGCTAATTGAATTATAACCTCCCAGGACTGGATCAAGAATTTGGAGGAGTCGGGACTTTTTGTGATTTGAGGCTCCTGGGACCGCACGTCCGTTAGAAACATTATTGAATTTTTTCCTTTTATTATTAGTATTTCTGCGACATATGTTGTTGTATTCTCGGGTTGTTAAACAAAAGGCTGGCGGGCTACGAAACAACAGTTATGCTGTCGTATACGCTCCTCGTTATTAGCAACATGTAGTACGATAACGATCGGCAAACCTCGTCGAACTGATCGCGGTTTGTCACTGTTGTGTACGATAATTGAAACTACCTTATCAACTTTAAAATGCCGGCAACGAGTAGGTATGACGTAGTGTAGGCGTTAAATAAAAATAAATAAATAAAAAAATTAACGTAAACTGCTGAATTAATGTAAACACTAGACCACTCTAAAAAGTGTGTTTTTAGGTCCAATACATTTAGAGTAAAATATCTAATTTGTACCTTCGTGTAGATCATAGAGTTAACTTCAATACAATGTTAGCGTAAATTTATTACACTCTAAAACGATTTTATCTTTAATCATATATGGTAATTTTTTACACTAAAAAAGTCAAATTTCTAATCATTTCGAAGTAAGATTCTACTCTTGACTTTTACTTTACATGAGAAAAATATTGCCTATTTAGAGTGGATTGTTATAAAACTTTTGTATAATTTTTTGTTTAATTTGTGTAGTTTTCCAAGGCCAAGGTCAATAATAAAATAAGTGATTTATTTATTTGTTATAATGCAAAAATACATAAAAAGTATATATACATCAAATCAAATCAAATCAAATCAAAAGCTTTTATTTAGCAATGCTATTAAAACATCAAGTAACATAACAAATAAACATAAACAATAATATTAGTATTAAAACTGTTCAAGTCTGGTAAAAATATAATCATTTAACAACTTTATAAATAGAAAATAATTGTTACGATTTTTTATTTCAAGAGATAATTCATTAAATAGTTGAAGTCCTTTATAAAATATACGATTATATGTTTTTACATTCTTACAAGTGTTAACAAAGAAGTCATTGCGATTTCTAGTCTGATAAAGTGGTAATTATGAACATCTCCAACAATAACAATATTTTTATATAAGTATTCAAGTTTTTTTTTAATTTTATTTTATATATCGTATCTAAGGTTTTATAGACTATCCTTTGTCTAATACTCATAAACATCAAAGTGTTCAACATATACATTACAGGCTTAAATCTATTACATTTGAAAATGCTTCTTAAACTTCTATTTTGTATTTTTTAGTAATTTTAGTAACTCTTGAAATTGCAAAGTTTCGACAGTTATAACTAGTCGAAGTCAAATACACCAGATAGCTGAGTGTCGCAATTTTTTGTTAGTGTTGTTATTGCACAATCGCTTCTTTTGTCAAATACACTGTCAAGTGTATATTGCTACCAATTCATTTTATTTACTCTAACTAGAGTAACATGAACACTAACAAATATTTTTTTTAGATTTCAGTAGTGAAGAATTATTTTTGTTATAATAAAAAAAATGGATTTATACTCTAAATTTCAACTCTAAAATCTTTACCCAGTACTCTAAAAGTTGTTCACGGGGGTGATATTTTACAGTGTATTAAATAAACTATCGCTTCCTAAAATTTTGCTGTCCTAGGCATGTACCCTTCGGTAAATACAGACCGACCCATAAGTTCCACAAGACAATAATTGAAGTATGAATATCACTAGGTTTTTAACAATTTTAAATAAAGTTAAATATTGAGAACCTTCCCCTGTACACAATTTCCCATGCAATAGAGCTGGTAGTAGATGAGCAGTCCTAAAGGAGGACACGTAAAGCAAAGATTGTGCTATTGAGTGCCATTTAGAACAACTGGGTTCTTTTATAAATGGGAAGATTCGACTGTAACAATCATGGGTGTATGACATACATTTGCATGTTAGACGGAATGCCTACGACCTTGACATTTTTTACTTGACTAAATTGAGAAAAAAGATTGCCATTCTTAAATACAAAAAGTGTCATTCTTAGTGAAGTCACTTGCTTATTTTTATTAATTCTAAGCGGAAGTTACTAATAGCTCAAAGTTCATACAAATACTTCAATCAAGGTGTGCATGATTCTTGATAATTAAAAATAATAATTAGCATGACGTGTTATTTAGAAAAACTGGTACGTTTAGTGTTATATAGTATACAGGAGATTTGTTGTGGACATGAATAAAAGTAAAATGTCCTTTTTATTTTTCATTATAAAAGTGTTGTGAAAGAATAACGAATATTCTAACCACTTAATTATTTAAGAAATTTTCAACTTAATTAAATGTTGGTTATAAAAGTAATTTAACTTCAAAAGCCGCAAATATACTAAACTTGAATAGGTTTTCCGGAAGAGGTAAAGTTTTATATTAAATTTGGTGTTAATATTAATTTATTACTAATAAACTTATAATTACGTGAAAATGTAAACTGGTTATGATTTGAAGTACTTTTTAGTTGATTTTAATTTTTGCAATAAAAAATTTATTATTTCTAATATATCTATTTAAGGTTTATCTAAGGGTTCAATGGATATTCATAAAGCTAAACTTTGTAATCCACAATTTAACCTTTCCTCAATAGAGGTGTTCGACTGTAAGAAAGAACAAAAATTAGGCTTAGAGCCAACAATGTTATAAAATATAAATTATTGTAAATGTAAAGAGACAGCATTTCAACATTGGCTTTTCTAATATTGCTTTTAAGAGTCCAATGAAATTATATATTTCGGACTTTCGCAGTTTAAAATTTCTAAGTTATGAAAGAGCTTCTGAATGTAAGAGATTCAGTCAGGACCGGCACGAGGCGGGTTCAGCGCGTTCCCCAGAACCCGGCCCCGCGCTTTTATGACGGCACAGGTTTTATATGGTTCCGCGTTACAGCTTACAAATACGCGCGCTTTCTCTGCTGTAGTCACACCGATGTTCTCGTGTCACTTAACGCTCTGGCAAAGCAAACTCCCACCAATCAAAACACGTAAATTTTGATGACGTAATTAAGAACTTTGCAACAAAAAGCCCATACAAAATAATTGATGCTGATTCCGAATATGTAAATATTTTTTAGGACAAAGGCCCCTAACTCTCCAAGATTGGTTGCTACCAACCTAATCTCCACAAAAACGCCACTACCTAACCAAATCGCTATGTAAAAGCAAATTCGATTTTTTTCAACCTAACCTAATTTAGCCTAACCTAAACCTAATCTATCCTAAACCTAACCTAACTAAACTGTGTAATTATAAATTACACAATTTGACAATCATAGTAACTTAATATAATTATTATTATTCATTACTATGGAGATTAATCATTTTTTTACTTTTGATCCCACATTTGGGGCCTTTGGTGTGTTTGCCCCAAAAATGATTTTCATATTCAGAATCAGCATAAAATTTCGTTAAAATGACACCAGCTTGCTCCAAGAATTCTCGGTGAGGGAGTTTGTTAATTATACCTAACATTTAATTTAGAAAATGCCATTTTTCCCATTTAGGTATTAGAAATCACAAAAGAAAGATTAGTAATTGCTAATAATCCACTGACATAAAGTTACTACATCTAGTCACCTTTACAGGCCGCAAAACGAAATTATTTATTATTTTAAGCTATATCAAATTTAATCAAATCCACGTTTAGTTTAAAAACTTTTTTCTTATTCTGAAACTTCAAACCTCTAATATATCAAATGCGTAAAATGTGGTTTTAATTTGTCCATTATTAAAGATCACCCTTCTCTGTCACAAAATGACGGCGTTTTGCGGTATTCTGATCGACCTAGGTGACTAGGTGACTAGATGTAGTGACTCTACACTAACATAGAGTCACTACATCTAGCCACCTAGGCCGTGCTGGTCGATCAGAGTTCCGCAAAACGCCGCCATACTGGGGCATAAGAAGCACAGAATTGTTTATTATTTGTATCTGATTGCCTTTAATTAAATCAACGTTTACTTTAAAAGGTTTTTCTTATTCTGAAAGATCAAACCTCTAATATGTCAAATACGTAAAATGTGGTATTAATTTGTCCATTATTAAAAATCACCCTTCTCTGCCCCAATATGGCGGCGTTTTGCGGTACTCTGATCGAGCAGCGCAGCCTAGGTGACTAGATGTAGTGACTCTACACTAACAAATGTGCGATCGCCATCTATTGGCATGTACTTGATTTTATATTTACTTTGAATTCGATACAGTATTACAGTTTTTGGTTGATTGTTTTTTTTAATTGTTAAAGTTCGTTTCAAAAAATGTGTAAAACTCGATGCGAGTCATCTTTGACATATTCGCGCAAATGAATCACTCGCTTCTTCATCGCTCGTGCTTCGAAAAACGCGCGAATAAAGACTTCGCGTACTTCGTAAATAACTATAATGTGCTCTATGATTCTAGCGTAATACACGAGTATCGGAATATAATAATGTGTTAATAATAAATAATTTATTTAGAATTTTTTTAATCCAAGTGCATTTTTGAACCCGGTCCCATAACAGCTTACACCGGCCCTGGATTCAGTATCTTTGAGATTTCAATTTTCATTATTACATTATTTGTCTGTTTGTTGTTTTAGCCGTATTTTTTATGTTCTAGTATTTATAGTCTAGTTTATGAGCAGCAGATGTACTTTATGTTAGTTATCCTAAATTAGAGTTCTTTTACTTCTAGGTACTTAAGAAGGTAATCTAGAATTAGTACTAAAATTTTACAAATAAATAAATGTTTATTATTGAAATATAATTGTACGTAAAAACTCACAATATTTTTCACAAACAATCTAATTTAAATATAAATGTTTTTCTAATATAATAACATTTCAATCCGAATGCATTAATTATGTAGTTACATATAGGGTGTCCTGTTTCACAGTCTAAACTCAATCATTCGCACAGACTTCTAGTTATAGCAATGAAATTAAAAGAACTTTTTTATAATTCGACCTCTAGTTTACGAAATCAGTATTAAAAGAACCTATCTGTGAACTTCTGCTGGTACCGGATATGACGTCATTGGGATTTATTTAAACAGAACGATTAGATTTAGAATATAAAAATCGATAAAAGTGTGATTCTGAATAAAAAAGTATTAAGCTACTATAGGTCTAAAATGAATAATAACGCAGTTAGAGCCACTTGACGGGATCTGTCCCATCTTAGAACAACTGTTGGTACCGGATTTGACGTCATCGGGATTTTTCTAAATGATGGCTAGCAACTAACCATTGAGCATGCCCACTCTGTCTCCCAGTATTCTGTATTCACGTAGTGTGAACTACATCTTACGAGGGTGGTCCCAGAAGTACCCGACCTGACCAAGAGGTGGCGGTAGTTGTTTGAAAATATCACTGTATTGGAAAGTACGCAGTCTATAAAGCATATGTTTCAAGTTTGAAAGCGTCACGTTGTTCAGTATTTGTTTGACAGCCATCAATAGTGAACGTTGTCAGTGAATTTGTGAAAATGGAGAAAATTGGTCATCGTTATGTGATACAATACTTTTATTTGAAAGGCCTCAGCCCAACCAATATAAAAGCTGAACTGGATTCTACTCTGGGTGAGTCTGCTCCTTCGTTTACAACCGTTAAATTTTGGGTAGCTGAGTTTAAACGAGGCCGTACGAGCTGCCAAGACGAGCATCGCAGTGGTCGACCAAATGAGGTGACGACTCCAGAAATGGTGAAGAAAATCCACAAAGCGGTACTTGATGATCGTCGACTGAAAGTGCGCGAGCTATCAGAGATTACGGGCATTTCAAAAAGTGCGGTACATCGCATATTATCTGAAAATTTGGACATGAGAAAGCTGTGTGCAAGATGGGTGCCGCGTTTGCTCACACTCGAGCAAAAACAGTGTCGTGAAAATGTTTCAATTGAGTGTTTAGCGAAGTTTCACAGCAACAAAGCAGAATTTTTGCGCCGTTTCGTAACAATGGATGAAACATGAGTCCATCATTTCACACCCGAGACAAAAGAACAATCTAAACAATGGACTCAAAAGGGAGAACCGGCTCCAAAGAAGGCGAAGACCGTTTCATCTGCAGGCAAGGTTATAGCGTCGGTTTTTTGGGATGCG
Organism: Agrypnus murinus; assembly: GCA_929113105.1. Taxonomy (NCBI): domain Eukaryota; kingdom Metazoa; phylum Arthropoda; class Insecta; order Coleoptera; family Elateridae; genus Agrypnus; species Agrypnus murinus. Next base: position 96,073,006 of record OV816023.1, read on the forward strand.
CGTGGAACAATTTTTATTGACTATCTCGAAAAAGGAAAAACTATCAACGGCCAGTATTATGCAAACTTATTGCAACGTTTGAGCGAAGAAATCAAGCAAAAACGGCCGCATTTGGCTAAAAAGAAAGTGTTATTTCATTATAACAACGCGCCAGCTCACAAATCCGTTATTGCAATGGCCAAAATTAATCAATTAAAGTTTGAATTGCTACCTCATGCACCATATTCGCCAGATTTAGCCCCCTCGGATTATTTTCTGTTCCCAAACTTGAAAAAATGGCTCAGTGGTCAAAGATTTTCCAACGATGAAAAAGTGATGTCAGCAGTTAATGGCTATTTTGAGGAGCAAGACAGTTCTTATTATAAAAAGGGTATCGAACTTTTTGAACACCGCTGGGAAAAGTGTATAGAGCTGAAAGGAGATTACGTTGAAAAATAAATAAATCTTTTTCCAAAATTTTTGTGTTTTCTTTGTTGGGTCGGGTACTTCTGGGACCACCCTCGTCTATTATTGACTTAAATTTACTTAATGCAGTGCTTTTTCTACTCGTCTATGAAATCTCACTTGCACTGAGATTAGTCCTATTTAGAGTTGGAATTTCTTAAGTGTTAACTTCCAGAGTAAAACGTTTTTAAAAAATCCACTCCAGGTAGTATTTTATATTTTATTATAAACAACTTACGATGAACCGGACCATTTCTATTGCTTCTATTTAGTTTCAATTTTGATAGCCCACCAAAATGATGTTTTCTTTCACATTACCCATTTGGAACCGGCTAAGTGATGGTCCAATCCAGCCTACTTCGGATCCGTCTTTGCAATTGCGTTTATTGATACTACTAATCCCTGTATACCAAATTTCAAGAAAAATAAGTATTGTTCGAATTCAAATTGACATCAACTAAAATTTCACTAAGGTATGTAATCCGACAGAACAATAAAAAATATCTTTGATAAATACTTTTAGCACCTATATTATAATATTATTGTTATTTTCTTGTTTTAATTGTTTTTCCCTTAAATGACGTTTGCTGTAATGAATAGCACGTACAGCCACGGCCTGTAGGTGCTCGTCTACCCTGGCAGACGTCGTTAAAGGTGTATGGGTGCTGTTAGCTACGCGACTTTCATTCTTCACTGTTATCATTTCCCGTTTTCTTCGTAATCATTTAACCATAATTGATTTATAGCATTTCTTTATTTCACAGAGCAAGTGAGCATTATTTTTTGAGTTCGTATCTCAAGTTTTCAAGGTAATGTAACCTTGAACATCATATTATACATAAATAAGAGCAGATTAGGATAAAGGAGAATTACATCTTGAGGTTATTTCTTCCTTTATATCAATTATTCGTGGAAAGCTGAAGACGGTGGCGAATTCAATTAGAAAACGAGTCAAACATGTAATCGCTAGAAGGTACAAGGCTGGTTAGATTCGGAGAATGAAGTTCTGACATACAGTCCCTATGTAACTGGAACATTAACTTGGACAATAGTCAGACAAAAAGAAAGAAACGAAAGAACTAAAGGGATATTTAGTACTTAGAAGGAAAAAAACCTATTCGAAACAACATGGATAACTACATCCATCTGTTTACAGCGGTAGTGCTTAAGATAGTGATTAAGGTACCAGTCGCTCCACTCTTCACTACAGAGTATAATGACGCATACTGAGCAAAGCTATCCGGACCGACGTGAGATCGAGCCAAGATCCGGGAAATGATTTTTTACCTACAGGATCGATATCATGAGGCCCCATGACCTTGATGTTCGTGCCTGTAATGAAACTAAAAACTGTTTCCAGAAGAAAAATACATTGCGTTTAGATGAGGTCTTCTGGGCGGTCCTTCAATGTGTCGTCTCCAACTTATTTACCTCTCAGAAAGTTTCTATCATAAATGGTACATAAATTTTCTATATAAATGGCGTTCAACAATTCCCTGGTGTAGTGAAAACTGTGGATCAGCTACTCAGGACATTCTCGGTTGAGTCGGGCCTTTCAGCGTTCGAGGAGTGGCAGAGCAAGCAGGGTATCTCCAGCTCTTTAGTGTGGTGTGAGGTACCCGGGTTCCAAATATCCGATATGGTTGAGATTGATAAGGCTATCTTGAGGAATCACTCTAACTGAATCACCATAAACGATGATGCGAACATATATAGCTTCTCATATCTAAGAAAACTGCACTTCTACTATTAAGTAGAAGTCGTTGTCAAAGACGCACCAAAGCTTTTAATTGGTAGAGAGTGTAGGAAAATTCTAGATAAATCTTAGAAATATCTTAGACCAAGCCCAACCCACACTTGAGACAAACTCGGCCGGACAGTGGTTAGTCTGCGTGCTGGAATAGGGGTGAAGGAACACTTTCAGGGAGATAGAACCCGACAAGTGAGCTTGTTGATAGCCCCGGCACTCGCCCAGAGAGGTAGTAGAGAGTGGATAACAACCTCAATCTCAGATAGTGAGCGTACCTCAATTTCTCGCTCACATGGGGGACGTGGCAGTTAAAGTGAAAGGGTACATACTTATTGGTACACATAAATGATGGAACCTTTTGTTCATAAATTCCACTATAATTAAAACATGTAATTATATATTTAAAGTTTTCTGTTGTTTTTTTTACTTTGGAGACGACGTTCATTCAGCCAGTACATTATATTTAAATTTAACCAATCAAATTGATGAAATCGCCGACGACTGCGCTTCTAACATTAAAGTATGACATTCTCGATCATTAAAAACGCGTGGACATGCCGTGGATTGTTTAAACCGGTTGCCATTATATGCTCATTATATTTAGTCCTAGTCCAGTATTCAAAATGTTTAGCTGATTGGCTGAAAAGAATTGACTGGAACTTCCAAGAAAAAAAACGTTTTTTTAGTTTCATAGTTGCATCCCATTGTTGAAGTTAGATCCTGAAAAATGTAAAAACAGGTCACATGTGATGGAATTATATCTTCAAAAAGTTGCCTTGTCGTAAAAAACAAACTACGTCAAAGAAATGTACCACAATGGCCGACCGGTAAAAGTCATTTGTTTCTAAATATTTACAAATTTCCCTCTAGCACAGTCATGGTTTGTCAAAGCTAAGAATATATATTTTACTAATTCCCATTACTTAAGGAACTACGAAGGTTTTGAGATTTGAGAAAGTTTATAGAAGGTTTTTCAAAATATTTGCCATCATGTACAATACATTTTTTTATATACGTCCAAACTAATTATTGAAAAATTATTCTCATTTTTGTATATCGGCACATACCTGATCCCAAGCTGCAATTTCCTCTTCATTATTGTTAAAATGCCACCCTTTCAACTAGTTCTTGACGTAAGAGAACAGTGCGAAATCGCAGGGAAAAAGATCTAGGATGTAGGGAGGATGTTCTAAGATTTGCAGCCCTGAGGTGCTTTCCAATTGACTGATCTACTGATCCAGTTTTACATATCCGGTCAGTTTAAGATCAGTTCATAACAAAAAATAATAATTTTCCGATGGAATCACTTTGGGTCACAATTCTGACAAATCACAAAACCTAACCTGTAGATGCAACAAAACAAAGTGAAATTTTAATGCAGTGATGAATAATTGCAACGTAAATAAATGAGGGAAAAATACATGAAACGTTTCTTACAGGAAAATATAATTATTTTTTTACACCCAGAACCAGGTAATATTATTTTCTTCCAAATCATTAAACACACTTCAAAAACTAGGTGCTAGGTGGCAAGGGAGGAAGCAATACAGATCAGATTGAATCATCAAGCTCCAGGGTCAATGGAACAGCAAATAAGTGAACCAGATGATCCTAGGTAACATCGACACAGTAGATCGGTCCATTGGAAAGCACCTCTGAGTTACGTAAAAATTCTTAAGGGCGGCTTAAGTGAAGACCCCTCGTGCCAAGTCGGGAGTTTCGTAGAAGGTTCTTAAGGACCTCAATGAGCTTAGGCAAGCACAACTCTGTGAAGCACAGCCGTAACTAACTGCCTTTTGTTCTCCTAATCTGATTCGTGCAATAATTCCCCATTCCCAAGCATCTTTTTTTTACCAATTTTATTTTCTTAACGGCGGTTGACGTTTGCTTATCTTCGAACACCCAAACTTAATTTCTTGCTGTCGACTGTTACAATCAAATTTACATATGGCGAAGTTTCCGTCTTAAAACTCTTAAACAGCTCCCGCACCATCAATTATCCCAAGTAGCACAACTATGGAGTACCCAACGCGTCCAAAGTTAGTTACATGAAGATGATCATGCAAAATTGTATGAATAGCCGGTGCATGAATCTTTACAATTTCTTCGATTTGCCGGTATGCGATGCTAGGCTGTTCATGTATGTAGTATTAGTTTTTCCACAGCGGATGTTTTCAGGCGTGACAGGGTGTGGGTCGTCATTTAAATTAAACATTCATATTTGAAATTGTTTATACTTTATACCACCGAAAAACAGTGCTACGACTTCGACGGTAATTCTTTTGTCTCTCTTCTCTCTGGGGCTTAGTTTACCTGAGGTCGAAATCCTTGCACAGGTAATAAATCTTAGTTTTTAATGGTGCATCTTTTTTACATTAATTTTTTTAATCCCCACTTCCCTTTTCTCCTACTTTTTCTTCTAAATTTTGGTGGTCCTGGAAATTATGCATAAGGCAGTAGGAGATTTTATAATCTAACGTGATATTTTATAAGACTATTAACGTTTTTAATTGTTAAGTTTAAAAACAACAATTCACAATTGTTAAGATATTTGTGCTGCTTTAATCAAAGCCAGTCGATAGATGAACTCATTTTGAAGCATCTCTGCGTACTAATCGTTCTGATTTCATTTCTAATTTTTTCCTTTGAGGTATTAATAGAATGTGGTCGGTTAAAATACACCTTACTCTTCTGGTAACCCAACAGAAAGACGTCTAAGGGTGTAAAGTTAGGTGATCGTGCTGGGCACTCAATTGCCCCACGCCTCCCAATCCATCGATCTGGTAATTCTGTATTTAAATATTCCCGAACAGCAACACTATAATGAGGAGGTGCTCCATTTTGCTGGTATCATAAAGTAATATTAGGAATGTCGAGATATAGCACAGCTAAGAATGGAACAAGATGGTCCCTTAGCAGCTCTAAATATTTTTCTGACGTTAAAGTTCCTGCTATAAAATAAGGGCCAAGAATTCTATTTTCAAAAATACCGGTCCATACATTCAATTTTCCGGGATATTGGGTGTGGGTCATCCAGTGTGGGTTTTGGGAAGCCCAGTAACGACAGTTATGTTTGTTAACAGCTCCATTTAAACAAAATATGGCTTCGTCCTCGAAAATAATGTGACTAGCAAAAGCAGAATTGGTATTGCACTTCTAATATACTGTTTAATTGAACTTGGTTGTGTTAAATTGGAAACGATTTGGTTTTTGAGAATAAAAGAGTGATTTTGTTCATGTTATTTCTCATTCCCATTTTTGTGAACTTTAAATGATCATAATTTTCATGCAATACTGTGCAGAATTTTCAGGAGAAACAGAATTTGGACGTAAAAGTAGGGGTTGCTATTTTAAAAAATATGATGACGTCATTGCAGAAAAGGGGGGGTTGGGGTAGGTCCATAGCCGGCGTTCGAACTGTATATTACATTTTGTAAAAACAGTTTTTACTCCGAAGTCTTGAGGGGCAGAAGAAGTTGTGAGAAGTAAAACAGTAAAATGCAAGCAGAATTTTCAGTCTGTAAAAGTATTTTTCTATCATATTCTGGTTAATTTGGTGCACTCAAATTAAATTATTACCGAAATCAAAAAATATTACAACAACAAAGTTAACAAAATTGATTTTAAAGACTATTACAATGAACAATCTTTGATAGGTTCCAATATTGATAATGGGAGAGTGGAGGCGGTGCCATGCGTGTAGTTTGCACATCGCGCCAAAAATCCTAACAGCAGCTCTGATTACGGCAGTTATCTACATGCTGTAGTGCAGTAAATGCAACCTTTTAATCATTCACTTAAAACGAAGTTGTTCGTATCAAAGCTCGTGCAGTTTGTACTTTTCAAAAGTTTGTGCGCCTGTAACAATTACAATTTTCCAATGAATTTACGGAATTTACGTTTGTGGTAAGTAGGTGCTTTTTATTTAATTAATAATTGAAATATTTTATATCTACTTCAAACAAACAAGGCACGTAATAAATTAAAGAGTTTTAGAGTTTTAAGAAAATTAAAGTTTATTGCTTTATGCAAGTGGGTTTTTATTAAACTCATAAAAAATAAATGGCTTTTATTTGATAAACTTTTTAGTAATTTTAAAATTTTAAGTAAAAAAATACTACTGACTACCACAAATTGAGTAAATGGCTCTAGAAATACTCTGTGCAAGTAAAATGAATATTTCTGCAACATTGTTATTTATACTAATAATAATTGATTGTAAGGACTCTGGTTTATCACAACACTATATTTAATAGTGTCTCCTAACCACACATTGTATTTGACTAATTGCCAATACGTATTTCGGTAACGATGTTACCTTTTTCTGGTGTTATGCCGAGAATGTGTGGTTAGGAGGCACCGTGAAATATAGTGTTGTTATTTATAATTAACAAAAATTAAAAACGCTATTATTGCTGTTCTATGATATATAATATAGAACAACTGCCTGGTTTGGACCATGTCATATTGAGAAGGAACTTCTTGTTTTGTTGTTCATATCCGGAAGTCGTTCCTTGCCTATTGATCCAGGCCGTGAAAGTCTTCATATTTATTTATATAACATGGAACTTTAATGAATGTAATGCAATTCGAAAATAGTATAAACTATAGGGTAGATCTAATTAATATTTATTAGGAGTAGCTGCCTCTCTGCGTCATCGTCAGTTCATAAAAGTGGTCCCGGGGCATAAACCCTTCAGCAAATTTAGATAGCAAAAATAGTTTTTTCGTAGAAACTATTTTTAACTGAAGACAGAATATTCTCTTACATTTATTAATGCGAAAAACAACTATCCTCAATGTTGGTGCGATCGATGATTCCTGTATAAACTGTTAGAAGTCAAAAACGATTTTGTCGGTTATCAGTTATCGATATAAGAGTCACTCGGAATCAATAACCATCTAATTACGGTGAACAAGTAATTTCCACCGAGACTAGTAAAGACCGCCGTTAGCAAAAGCCGAAACTTCATGTCACAAACAATAATTTTCGTATCAGATATGTAAACAAAATGGCGATTAATAATACAGGCCCACAAAATAAAAAAAAAGTGTTGTAGTTGAAAGGTGAGGTACCATACCATACCATCACCCAAGGATTTTTTTAAAATGTATTTTTATAAGTTTTTTTAAAGTCATTTTGGGTTGGTAGTCAGAATGGCATTTTAAAGGCACATTATATAAGAAAAACACAATGCATATTCTTTTTTTGTTATTGTGTTGTGCAAATATGTTGCAAATAATTATAATTACTATATATTATAACAGCTTCATATATTATAACAGTTCCACAGAACACTGATCCTCCAGGAAACTTATGACTGTATACCATAGACAATAAACTGGATGCTATAGTTTATGGACCGTATATATCATGAATGCATAGATAACTTATAGTTATAGATACATTATATAGATTATAAACCATACAATACAACATATAAAGTGTTTCACTTAAGATTCGTATCCTCCGGATAGGTGATAGTAACCATCAATGGGAACGAAAAATCCTTATGCCGTTTTTGATTTTAAGTACATCGAAAAACATTTACTAAAAAGGTCAACTTTTGGGAACTGCTGGAAATAATAGTCAAAACAAACTGTGATATCATCTAGCATTCGCTGCTTCAATGTATCAGATATCACATTGAAAATCCAGTTAGCTACATCCAGCTAACATTTTTTTTTCAAAAACATTTTTTTCGGTTATTTTGAAAGATATACACTAAAGATATTAAGCTTTTTTGTTGCGTTGTATGTGTACTATCGCCTGTCCAGAGGATATGAATCTTAAAGTAAAACATCCTATATATTGCACATGCTAGGAGATAGTTTAAATAAAAGTACGATATTTTTGCACGACCTATATAAAGATAAATCTCTACTTTATTCCTTTAAGGAGTAAAGTAGCGGTTTCACTCTCTAGGTAGTAAAATGTTTGATGACAAACCTAGGATCTGCTATCCCGAAACTACATATGTAATTTTGGTGTTTGCACAGTTTAATTGTGTTTATGTTAGTGAAGTGGGTGGTCGCGCGGTAAAGAGTCCAACTCTTACTCAGGCGGGCGAGGGTTCAATCCCCGTCGATAAAACCTCAGTACACTTCGCATTTCATTAAGCAGTCGGTCTCGACAATCACATAAACATCTTTATGTGGTTGTAGTTAAAAATACCACGCACAAATATGACTTTGCTTTAGTAGTTTGGCAAGTGCAATTAACATTATATACAATACAATTGTCAAGAAGGCATTTGACAGTATTTTAGAAAATTTCGGGAAGTCTTTTAATAAAAAATGGCATGTATACCACAGTACCACCGCGCTTTAGTTCCTTAGTATATAATATACCATTTCCTTATGTATATCGGTGCCCTGAATTCAATAGCAGTGGTCTCAGTGCTGCATGACCAAACTGAATAAGAAAAAAAAACAGTTTTATTTAAAGTTATATATTGAACGTGTAGGCCCTTCAACGGCCTCTAGCGCTCTTTGACCATTACCATTGAATTTAGTGGCCCGAATTAGTACATAGGAATGGTTATTTTTGGAGTGGATTGGCGATTAGTGTAATATTGTTAAGTAAGGTATAACCAGGGGCGGCCCTAGGTCGGTGTTTGCGATGTTAGCGAACCGGCCGTCATCTTAGAATCCCAAATCAACAAAAATTTGATGATTGAAAGATTTGATGTGGGCCGTTCGACTGATCGTCCGCGACGATAAGCGAGTCTAACCCAAGCACCTCACTGAAGTATCCTACCATTCACTGCGGGGACATTTTTTTACGACATTATTAAAAACAATTTCAAGAATAACACAATCAGATTTTGTTTTTGTGTGTGCAGGGGTCGATCCAGTAATGTACAAACAGGTCCCCTGACTAGAGAGGCATTTTTGATGGGCAAATAATTCGGTAGAATGAGAAAAAGAGTAAATAGACAATAGGAAGATAATAAAAAGAAAAAATGAAGCAAAAAGATAAATAAAGAAATATCCGAAAACGCGGTGGACAAATATAAGCCGTACGTTGAAAAAGAAATTGATGTCCCTTGAATTATACCAAATGACAGTTTATAGTCTCCGAATGTTTTCCTACAGACCCCCACACTCTTCTTACCAGTGTATATAAAAATTGAGATAATAGTAAAAATAGATTTTTTGACCTCAATAAACCTGAAAATGAGATATCACACAATATTTTCAATTAAGTTCTTCCCACCCATCCGCACCCACTTTCTTTCCACTACTTTGTCCAAAAATTTATGATGCATTGTTTAGCACATTATATGAAGATTCAGATATATGAACTTTTCTTCACGAGACGAAGTGTCCGGGTTGTTAAATCAACTTAAACAATTAAGATGTTTATGCAATCGTAATTTGGTATCAAATCATGAACCGTTATAATCCTAACAGTAAATTAATGCAACTGAAGATTTTAACTTAAGTTCTGTAATGCATTTATGAAAATAAAAGATATTTTTCAAAATTGTTGATCAGTTGAATTATTCAACCAAGTACTTGTAGATGACAAAAAACTGTCCACCTAAGTTAGCATCGGGGCAAGTTTTTATCTATATATTTTGATATGATCTATTTTATAATTAAGATCTATACTCTGATAACTCACTTCATCTGAGATTCTTGCAGATCAGTGAACATAATCATTATATTGTATTTCTTTATTATACATACCGGTTAAGAAATATGTCTATGTACGAATTAATAGCTCGTTGCAAGAATCTTGAGCCATTTCAACAAATGAGAACTTATCAGATATCAATGGACTGGGTCTTGCAGATGGGCTATCAGTTGTATGTACTCTTTTAAATGAAAAATCATCTGATCAAGAGATTCTAAGGTTTATCACGGAATTAAACTTTAGAACTAGTATAAGTGCTCTTAGAATTCTACTAAACTTGCCAGTGATGGTAGACAGCAGCGAAAGGAATTCTTTCAAATTAAGAATAATTAAAAGTTCAACTATGGCACAAATCAGACTTAGTGTTCGAGTATGAGTATGAGTTCGCCCACCTTTCCGCTAGGGACACAACGTCCACCTCGACAACTTCGCCCAAGTTTCGTATTGTAACAAATAGGGGAATCCCTATACGAAGGCGGCAGAACATTCCAGACCGAAGCGTCATACACCCGCGAGAACATACTCGAAGATTCGACACGGGCCGCGTATATGACGCATCAGGCGGTTAGACGAAATACAAAACACGGGTATGTTCAAGCGTTTGCTGGAACGTTTACATGGAAGTTATAAAACGACCGTCGCGTATCGAAGTGTGCTCTGTGTAATTAGTAATCAAATATATTAGTGAATAAATAAATGTTTAATAATTGTTGTAATAATACATAAATAGTTCTTATATAATCCACTTTGAGTTTGTAAATATCTAGCATTTAACTTCGTTAAATAGTTTATAATTATAGTGTTTTTAATTAGTGTATGTAAATAATATCTCTCTTGTGAATAGACGATTAAACAGCATTTTTTTGTTATTATTTTAAAAAGAACGTTACCGTATAAACCCACAACGCCCAAAATAGGATCACACCGCTAAAAATTGGTTAATGCACACATAAATATGTGAAGTGTTGAATAATAGTAGCGAAGTTGTGCGACCACAATTTAAAAATCTAACCAAAAAAGATATTTTAGGCAACATAATACACGACGCTTATATATATATCTAAATCCGCGTTTCTGCATAAATTTATTACTGAATAGTATACAGGGTGTTCAATCTGATATACCAAAGGTATAAATCTTTGAACAGGAAAACCTCACTTTTTCAAATGGGACTGTATATTTAAATTTTATGTGATTTAGTTTTTGATTCCCTACCAATTCATGTATATATGTTCTATCTAAAAGTGAACAGTTTCAATGTTATCATTGTTTTCCTGTTTTTTCGATATTTTTCCTGCTAATTTGGATGGGAAGATTTTCAGCGTTACAGAAGCAGCTCTATCTATTGGCTAATCATTTTTTTGGTTAAGAACTAGATTCACTATTATCAGTTACTATCGATTTCAATGAGTATCGGTATTTTACTACTGTCATTTGTCACCGCCATGGTCATCCAATATACATAGCAATGCAGGGAGGTTACGTCGAAGATATATTATAATCGTTCACTAGTTTATGTTTTACTGTAGTAATCTATTCTTATCCTTCTTATATGTTGCTGTTTGTTTGAAATGAAAATGTTCTAACACACATCTTAGAGTTATTGTTCAGCAATTTGATAATAGCTCTTTAATATACCCCATTCTGCATCGGTAAAAATCAGTTGAATCCTACTATTTTTTTTAGATGAAAACTAATAATGAAAATGCTGAACTAAACTGTTACCAAACCGTAAAATCATAACCTAGTCTGAAGTCTATAATTTTGAAATGAACTTATACTGTTCCAAAAGCAAATCGGACAAATGACAATGGTTAAATACATAATTAAATACTGATACTATTAAAATCAAAAGTAACTGAAAATAGTCAATTTAGTTCTTATCCAAAAACATGATTAGCCAATGAATAGAGCTGCATTTGTAACGCTGAAGATCCCATCCAAATTAGTAAGGAAAATATCTAGAGAACCAGGAAAATGCTGATAACTTGCAAACTGACCAAAAGTATAAATATTTGAACAGGAAAACCTCATTTTTGGAAACTGTTCGCTTTTAGATAGAACATATATAAATGAGTAATATATATAAAAACGAAAGCATATAAAATGTAAATATACAGGGTGTCCCATTTGAAAAATGAGGTTTTCCTGTTCAAAGATTTATACTTTTGATCAGTTTCCAAGTTATCATCGTTTTTTCCAGGTTCTCTCGATATTTTCCTTGCTATTTTGGTTGGGAAAATCTTCAGCGTTACAGAAGCAGCTCTGTATATTGGCTAATCATGTTTTTGGCTAAGAACTAAATTGACTATTTTCAGTTACTTTTGATTTCAATGAGTATCGGTATTTAACTATCTATTTAACCACTACCATTTGTCCGATTTTCTTTTGGAACAGAATAAGTTCATTTTAAAATTATAGACTTCGGACTAGGTTATGGTTTTACAGTTTTCTAACAGTGTAGTCCAACTTTCATTATTAATTGGGGCATTTTAAAGAGCTATTGTCAAATTGCTGAATAATAACTTAAGATGTGTATTAAAACATTTTTATTTGAAACAAAAAGCGGCAGATAAGAATAAATAACTACAGTAAAACATAAACTAGTGAACGATTATAATATATCTTCGACGTAACCTCCCTGCATTGCTATGTATATTGGATGACCATGGCGGTGACAAATGACAGTAGTAAAATACCGATACTCATTGAAATCGATAGTAACTGATAATAGTGAATCTAGTTCTTAACCAAAAAAATGATTAGCCAATAGATAGAGCTGCTTCTGTAACGCTGAAAATCTTCCCATCCAAATTAGCAGGAAAAATATCAAAAAAACAGGAAAACACTGATAACTTTGAAACTGTTCACTTTTAGATAGAACATATATACATGAATTGGTAGGGAATCAAAAACTAAATCACATAAAATTTAAATATACAGGCTGTCCCATTTGAAAAAGTGAGGTTTTCCTGTTCAAATATTTATACCTTTGGTATATCAGATTGGACACCCTGTATACTATTCAGTAATAAATTTATGCAGAAACGCGGATTTAAATATATATAAGCGTCGTGTATTATTATAATCGTTTAAATGTAACTTGCTCTATGTAAATTTATTTTTTGAAAAAACTTGGATTTTTCAAAAAATAACAGAGAAACTGAATTTGCTCAGAAACGGTGCAGATTTTTGATAAATACATTAAGCAAACATATTTAAAATAAAGTGTAGAATCAAAAACAGTAAAAATATACAGGATGTTCCATTGAAAATAAAAAAAGTTGATAGTAGCCACAGCAATATGACTCACCCTGTATATACAAAACTATTATAAAGTTAAAATTTGTTTCACACCAACCAACTTTGATATTTAACATTTTTTCGTAACTCTTACAGTTTCCAAGATAAGGTACAGGATCATCTTTCGTGGTCCACCCTGTACAGTTTACCTTAATTTTCATTTTTTTAATGCCTAGTTAGATTAGGATGTTTGTAGATATAGCAAGGGTTTCACGATAAGTAAAATATTGTATAAGGGTTCTGCGGAAAAATATGTTTGGGAACCAATAATATAGCACAATGGGTGGTATGGATAAAAACGAAGTACTTGCTAATACTACAAGTATTAGTATTTACTAAGGAGTATTTACTTCAATGCCGAAGAAGATAGAAAAATGCAAAGTAGATACTTCTATTTTCCGGAAATTATTACAGTGGATAGCATTCTTGAGAAAATCATCGAAGTGTACATTGTCTAGTAGATACTACAATTTTAACAAAAATTGCAGTGTTTACTTCAACATTAGCGAAGTTGGTATAACATCAGCTTCACTTCGCGTACTACAGTTGCAAGATTTTAACTAACTAACTTTAAAAATACATAACTACCTACTTTTCGTTAGGTTTAACAGAAAAACTATTGCGGCTAGCTAATGAGTTTCTGTAACCGTCAAATGAAACCAAAAGTGATGCACTGTCAGTGTTGCGCAGGACACGGCTTTTCGTCGCCGCTTGTTAATAAAATTGACCCTTTTACTGAAATTACATTTTCATTATCGACTTTGATGAAGGTGATGACTTGTAATGGTAATAATAGATATATTTGTTTTAAATAGGCAGAGTTTAACTTCGCATTGGTATTATCACTGCTACTGAAAAATTTACTTTGTAACTATCAACCCATTTGAATATATCTTGCTTTGTACGTCACGTTTCGTTTGCCGACGGAAGTCTACCTGAATCCGTCTCGTTTCGTGCGGAATAAAAGTGACGGCGTTTCAAACTTCCTATTTGGTGCGTTGTTTACCTGCACATCTTTACCTGCTCATATCTGAATATCAAGAACGGTAGTAAAAATGTTCTAAATTTCAACCAACACCGAGCTAACTAAAAGTCGTAAGGCAATTTTAGACTTAGGTAAGGTTAGGTAAGGCCAGTAAATTTTAGGTTAAGTAAATCTAGCTTAGGTTACGTCAAGAGATCGAACTGGTTTAAAAAAATCACAAAAATTAAGAGAAGAATTATTTTTCTTATTAATATTATTTCCACAAATCATAAAATTATTGTTTTGTTTTTAAATCGATGGTTTTTTAATTTTGCTTTCCATATTAACAATTTTGTTAATCTGTTTAATATTTAAATTTTGTTTTGTATTTTTTGTTAAAGTGCTCTGCTAATTCTTTAAATGCTGTGTCTTGCGTGGTATGTCAGACCAGGCCAGGCAAAAAATTTTAGGTTCGAGCCACTTTAGTTGCTATTTTCAGTAAAATTATTATTATTTTACTCATTTACTCCCAAAATTAATGTCAAAATGCGTGCTATCTGTTTTTAAATCAATTAGACGTTTTCGACTTTACTATACCTATTATTGTATACTGACTAATTTAATACTGAATATTTTTGGGATTATTTCATAGATTTATCGTTTCTGGGATAAGCGTTTTAGTACCATAAGATGAATCTCCCGAATTCAAATAGTAATTTCATTACTTTCATCACTCGAATAACAGATAAAGGTATTTTCCTTTTATAAATATTGCAAAGGAAACACAGTTTACAACTGTGGCATTCAATGACGTTTTGGTAACTATATTAGACATTTGAGAATTGATTTCTTTCACTGTCTGAAGTATAAGTACTAATAGCATAAAAATACAGAAAATTTATCTTAGCTAGACTGCAACATTGCTGACGTAGAGCTTTTCTTCCTTGATTTATATTTTACGTTCATCGTAAAGTTATTTATTTTTCAATTGCACTTTATTCGTTGTTTATGCCTGTGGTGCAAACTAGAGGCCTGCACGGGCCAAATTTTGGTTTTTACCTGACCCGACCCGATAAATTTTGAACCCGACCCCGACTTAAATATTCTACCCAAACCCGTCTGAAGCCCGATTACTTTTTAATAAAGCCCGAGTCAAGCCCGAATAAAATTAAATAAAAAAAATTAATAAAAAAATTAGCAATAACGTTTATTTTTCGGGTATATATTGACTGCATTAGCAAACCTAAGCTCTTTTTAAATCATGAATGAATGAAAACGTAACTCACCAAAAATGCATTACTAATTTTACTTGGATTTCTCTTTAAAAACAACTTAGTAGATATCCGAAATAATATTAATTCTACAGGATCCGACCCCGACCCATGTTCAAAATTACGTTGTGTTACCCGGTCATAACTCGACCAACAGGCCGGGTCGGGCTTAGGCCCGAAAGTCAGGTACGGGCCCGTGCAAGTCCCTAGAACAAACTATACAAACAAGTCAATAACAACGAAGGCATTATAATTTATAACGCCCCCCTTAGCGTTAACATCGCTATCGACGACGACGTTACGTTCAAAATAAATATAAACAACGCCCTTAGCAACAATTATAAATTATATCTAATTTTTTACTTACCGTACGTATTCGTGAAGAATAAATACTGGAACAATTAAATTATAATTTTTTCTTATTATTCCACCCCCCAGGCCACCGGGATATGTCCCGGTATCCCGGTGGGCCTGTCCGCTCCTGGTCTTGGTCTTGCCATCCTTGTAAGCCAATTGATAATAATACCGACAGATATAACTAATTCATCAAATTAGCAACTATCTTAGCAAATGCCCGGTGGGCCCTTCTGGAGTCCGAAAAGTGGGCCCCCAAGACCTCAAGAGCAATTTGCAAAATTCAAATTTTATTAACTATTGACGAATAGCCAGACATCGTGGATACAAGAATGCAAGAATACAACTGTGTGTTTGTTAAAAATTAAAATTAAATTTAAAGTTGAATAATTAGTAATAGTTGTTAAAATTGAATAAAACTTCATGGGATTCAGTCCTGATATTTGTTTTTTACAAATTCCTCAAAACGTTTAAGACGTTTCGATAACTAGTTGTTTTCTTTATCAAGATCTAGAATATACAAATTACAAAGAATTAAACCATTAGTTCTTCTTCTTCTGAATTGTATGCCTTTCTACTGTTAAGTGTAACGTCATATGTACTTTACTGTTCTTTTGTGCACTTTTCTTTCAATCCTTTTCTTATGTCATTTGACTGATTTCTTTCCATTCAATTCCTTTTTTTTCTGTCTCTTCTTTGATTCCCTCATTCCAGTCTTCACTTTCAGTTCTTACTATCCATTTTAACTCCATATATTCTTCTGGTTAGTCTATTCTCATCCATCCGACATACATGGCCAAACCATCTCAGGTGTCCTACTAGCTTTTCATATATTGGTTTGATTTTGAATTGTTCTCTAATAGTTTCGACCCTAATTATGTCTCTTCCTGTTTCGTTTTCTATTTTTCTTAAAAAAACTTATGTCTATTGCAGAGATTCTTGATTTACTCCTATTTGTTATTGTCCATGTTTCGTTGCTATATAGTACTGTCGGTCTTGCTATTTTCTTGATGACTTCTGTTTTTTTTATGTTTTGGTACTTCTGTTTTACCCAAAACTGTTGTTTTCATTATCTTATATACTTTCCCTGTTTTTCATAGTTTTTCACTTATTTCTTTGTCCATCTTTTCTTTTCTTCTATTACTCTTCCTAAATACTTATAGCTTTCGACTCGTTCAATTCTTTTTCCCTGTTTTTGTACAATATGTGTTTCCTTTATATTTGATATTATCATGTTTTTCTTTTTGCTCACGTTTATTTCCATAGTATACTTTTGTAATTCTTGGTTTAATACGTTTAAGTTAAATTGTAGGTTTTGTTCTGAATTAGCTAAAATGACCGTTTCATCTGCGAACATTAATTCTGTCAATTTCACTTCCTCCATCTTCCAAAATACTATTTTAATTTTTTCATCTTGTTTCTTATCTCTTTAATTAATTCATCTATCACTAACGAGGGGGCTGAGGATACATCCCTGTTTCACTCCTTTTTCTGAAGCAAAATTCTTTTTTTTTCATTGTTTGTTCTTATCATATTTCTGTTATTTTTATACATTACTTTTATCGCCTCTATTAAGCCTTTGCCGATTCCTCTTTTCTTTAATATTTTTCATATGTACTCTCTTTTTACTTATCAAATTCTTTACACAGATTGATGAAGCCTGCATGTATTTCTTTGTTTTTAGTTATTGTTTTTCACTAATTTATCTGATCATAAATATTAAGTCTATCGTGCTTCTTCCTTCCCTAATTCCACACTGTATTTCTTGTATTGTATTTCCTATATTTCTTCTTATTTTTCTTCTATTATTCGCACTAAAATCTTTACTGGGATGCTTGATAACGTTATTTCGCGGTAGTTATTGCAATTTCGCTTATCTACGTTTTTGTAAATTGCAAGGGTTATTCCTGTATTCCATTCTTTTGGTATCTCTTTCTTTTTTTATTTCCTCATTCAGTATTTCCGTAAATTTGTTTATTCCTTCTTCTCCTAAGTACTTTATTATTTCAGGTGTAATATAGTCAGTTCCTGGTACTTTTCCTATTTTTATTTTTGTATTACACTTATTACCTCTTCTTTCTTGATTTCTTTAGCATCTTCACTTTCTTCTATATTCTTTTCTTCTTGTTCTATAATTCTCTTGTATCTTCTCTTAACTTTTTGAGGTCCTGTCTCCACCTGTCCATTATTTTGGTCTCATCGGTAATTATCTTTCCGTCTTTATTCTTTATACTAACTATATTATATTCTTCTTTTTTTCTTAATTGATTAATCGTTCCATAAAATAGCTTTTGATTTTTTTTGTAATTATCTTTTCCTATAGGCTTCTTTTTGCTTCTCTGCTTGAGACTTTTGACTCTTTTCTCTTTTCTTTGAATTTTTCATAATGTTTGGTCTGTTTTGTACTTAGGTATTTTATAATTCTTTCACTTCTTTATTCCACTATTCCGTTCTTTTTACATTTGTCTTTACTATTTTTGATATCCCACGACACTCTTTGCCCTTTTCTTTAATTTTTTCCAATTTATCTTCTATTTCCTTTTCTTCAAATTGTTCTTTCTGTTCTGTTCTGTTTCTTATAACTCCTCATCTTTTCTTTTACTGTTTTCCTTCTGTTGTCGCTTTGTCTTTTTGTGTTTTTCAAACCATTAGTTAATTTACAAATGGTTTAATTATTTGTAATTTGTTTTTGCATATTTTATTGGGTAAATGTAAGACGGAAATGTTGTTGAATGTTACTGTGTTAATGAGTTGATGGTAGAGACCGGGGTCATAAACACCGTGATGCTATTCAAGGAATATTCTTAAAAATTGAATTGAATTTTATGAATGAAATAAAATAAACTCAACTTTTTTTTTATTTCCGGGAACTATAAACTAATAAATAATGATTTTAGAAAACCGGCAAAACAAAATTCTCAAATAATAGAGAATTCCAACTCACAATAAAAAGTATTTCACATGTGCTATTAATTTTCAAAATTCTTCATCCACAGGAACCATGTCTGTAACAGCAATTCCAGGAATGCACTACTTATCACTCTTTTTGCTAAATCTTGATAATTTTGCAAAAATAACTGTAATATTTATGAAGTTATTGAAGCGATTTGACATATGTTCAAATTACTAACAAAAAAAAGCGGGGCCCCCTCCGCTGTTTGCCCGGTGGGCCCCAATGTCGCCAGTTCGACGCTGGTAAATACTGTACATTTCGAAGAATCTACTTTATCACAGATGTTAATGCCTCATATAATGTACCGTCTACTTCGCCTTGAAGAATCATCTATAGGAAGTGAAGTAGGTGCTACCGGAAATTAGCGTATACTTCAGTGTTCGAGTAACTACTACGGAGAAAATACTAATACTTGCAGTATTAGCAAGTACTTCGTTTTTATTCATACCACCCAATGAAATTTTATCAGTTTCTAATACATGCAAGGACAAGCGGTTTAACATAAAATTGATTTTATAATTTTTTAATTATGTGTTCAGTTTTCCATGAACAGCAGTGTAACTAGCAATTATTTTTCATTTTGGTTGTGCCGATTTGGCCGTTCCAGCTGTTTATGAAGGTTAATTTTTTTGATTTAATTTTAAAATGTCTTGAGTGTGATCCCTGTCAGGGATTACCTAGACGCAAGACAATTTAAATGAAAACTCTTGCAAGTTTTCGGTAACATCTGAATGAATAAAAAAGTGGATAGCCCGAGGGCAGTAATAATAAAAACGAATTTTCCGGGAAATTTGCAACACAGCGTGTAAGATTCCTAAAATTTGGCATTCTTTGAATAACGACAGCGAAAGAATTTCTATTCCTGTGTTCCCTTTTGTGTTCCTTTATACTTTTTTTGAATATACACCGAAGTTAAATAAACAAGTCCACATAGATTCACACAAAAAGTTTGATATTATACTTTTGTGCGTTTAAAAAAACGGAAATTACGTTTTTTGTTATTTAAAAACACATTAGAGCCGCTTAAAAGAGATAATTAAGTGAAACAGTGAAAGTTGTGATTATTGTTATTAATTAAAAATACTTTTCGTTAGGTACGGAATGAATATAACAAATCTTTATGGGAATTAAATAAATCTACTCTACCCCTAAATATTTATTAGTATTTCACTTTGTTTTAAGCATAAAAGTTTAAATCAACTCTTTGGTAATTTTAACTTTTAGTATTTTAATATTAGTTTCAAAAATTAAAATCAACTAGGGAAATCTCCTCAAGACATGACGGTTAAAAGCATTAAAGGATTTCCCTATATACAGCATTCGATGTGTGATTACAATCGTTCGGATCTTCGTGAGTAATTATTTAAATAAACGCAACCAAACATGAAAATTCTAAGCCTAGCACTCCTCTCTTCCGATATATATTCCTCTCTGGCTTACCCCTCCCCACCGGTTTATTCTACATACATACATACGGAAATTCTACCTTACGAAGTGATAAGAATAAAATCAAAAATCGATCTTGTTTAAAACATTCTTGAAAACGTCTATTAGTACATATTTCAAAAACATCACATAAACATAGTGTTGGCAAATTTCCTGCGTTTTATACAAACAATATGAAACAGCTCTGAATAAGCAATTGCCATCAGCTATTATTTGTATAATAATTCGTCTGTTGTCCATAATTTTCAACTATGCGGGTTTTGTCTACGCAACCTAACAATTTTTTAAACATTAACCGCGTGTTAACCGCTTATTAATAATGGAAGTGAGCGGCTGCATCACCCTTTTATATTTATAAGCGGGAGTAGTTACGAAACTTACCACCGTACAAAGTGAGAGAGCGCCCCAAGTGAATGTCGGATTCGTCCGTCTCAAATTAAACATTTTTGAGTTTTTCAAATTAAAAATATAAACATTAAAAAATATATAAAAATTAAGTAGTGTTGACTAATCTACACAGCGATAGTTTTAATATAAAAGAAGAATCGCTTAGATCGGCCCGGCGGAACTCTCAAACAAACTGGAACAAAAATAAGCCTTGTGTTTTAAATATATAGATGGTAAGGTTGTATCTATAAAAAAAGCGATTTTTTTTCTTTAAAGATAATTTTTTGTAAGTATTTATTTGACGAGACATTAAGTAAATCTGTTGTAGGAGATATTTGACATGAGAGGAGGCATCCAGTGATGCCAACTCTTAAGACTTATATAAACAATGGATAAGCGTAGTGTTAGTATTAGTTAATATATTATGTTGTTATAAACCTGTATTGTAGATCTAAGGCTGTAGTTCTTTTTAGTCTGTACTGGTAATCACTATGATCTAATAAGTTAACTGCGAGTGGATTTGGATGTACTTCTAATCTTTTTACATATTTAGCACTGTAATTCACTATTTCTTCCTTAACTGAAGACATACTGAGGTCGTCCCGAATGTCTTTATTTCAAACGAAGTATAGAGCATCAACTATGATTCGTAGTACTTTGGACTGGAGTCTTTCGATGATTTCTATCTTTGAGGTAAAGGCTGTTCCCCATAACTGTAGTCCATAGGTCCATATTGGTTTTATGACTACCTTATATGTTAATAACCTATTTCTTAGGGATATTTTTGATTGTCTTCCAATCAATCAGTAATACTCCCTTAGTTTAGTACTCAATTGATAGCGCTTTTTCAAGATGTGAGTATGCCAAGTAAGGCCTTTGTCCAGGTGCATGCTTAGGTATTTAACATTGTTCTGTTGTGGCATAGGTCGTCCTTTTATGTAGACTCGGGGAGACATTCCACGGCATTTCGTAAATATAATGTGCACAGATTTGTTATGGTTGAGCTTAATGCGCCATTTGTCTGTCCAGCAATCTATTTCATCCAAATTCTCTTGTAGAAGACGGTTTGCTTCAATTATGTTTTGGTGTTTGGCAGTAATGGCCGTATCATCAGCGAAGGTTGCCGTGATGACGTTGCTGTTCGTTGGTAAATCTGCAGTAAATAATACATAGAGGATGGAACCTAGTATACTACCCTGTGGTAGGCCCGCTTTGACTGCGTATAATGTAGTTATTTAATGGTTAATTTTCACTTTAGTATTACATATAATGTATTGGGTAGGACTCGTTTTAATTTACACAGTAGATCTTATTGCCAGACCTTATCGAAGGCCTGGTTGATATCGAGAAAGGCGGCTGCACAGTAACTTTTCTCCTTGAAGGTGGTATTAATGACGTCGATAAGTCTATGTATCTGTTCTACAGTGGAATGGTGACTTCTGAAGCCGAATTGGAATCCAGGGAATAATTCATTTTTATTTATTATTGGCATTATTCGCTTAACTAACATTTTTTCACATAGTTTCGATAATGTTGATAAAAGGTTTATTGGTCTGTATGACGCGACTTCTGTCTCCGGTTTACCTGGTTTGTGAATTGGGATTACTTGTGACACTTTCCATTGTGCTGGGAAATAACCTATTCGTCGTCTCACTTTGGGACTACAGTGTGTGTTCTTATGTTGCCAAACATCTTGCAAACAACTTTTAAAAACACTTTCTAAATATTGTAGTTGTAACTGCATAAACCTTTACAATCCCTATTGTTCCAGCAAGTTATATTTGCAGGTAGTTACTTCTTCTGGCAGCGATAGTAAAACAAAATTTCAAAACTCAGCGTTTATTTGACTTAACGCCAGTACTATTACAAAACTAATAATTTTGGATATAATTAAAAGTTTCCAAATATCTGGCAAAAGCTTCCGCTTTCTCTGCATCTGTTCTTGCCCAAGTACGGTCTTCTTTTCTAAACGGCCCTCCATAAAGAGTAATCAGTATCTGGAGTGGGACACGTGTTGCTTAGTTTAATCTTAGTTTATAAACATGATCTCTAGTTTGGAACCATCTCCTTCTTATTTTTTTCTGTCACTTTTTGTTTTATTGCTATCGGACAGTTGTGGAATCTTTTATGCTCTTCCGGCTAAGGTGTGGCTGAGGAGGCCGCATGCTGAATATGTTATACGAAGGTTTCTACTGCATTTTCGATATCTTCTGGTGATTTCAGTGGTATCCGTAGGTCAAGATTGTCATTGTCATAAAATACTTCTGAACAGATCCCAATCTGTCTTCTTGTTATACAACGAGGCTCCATGCACTTTTTCTATCATTGTGACGCTGACGGTTGCAATTATAGGCGTATGATCTGATTTAAATCTGATTTAAATACTAAGTAGCAATTTGAGCAGATTTGAGCATCATCATAACTTTGTTTTTAAATTTTAGCAACAAGCTATGGTATATATCAATATCATGACATAAATTTATAATTCTCATCATACGATTAATCGGAGAATAGTAGTAATAATTCGTACGAGATGGAGGTATAGTAAAGGTAAGTGTTACACGGTGATTGTAACAAGGAACATTAAATTCTAACAACAGCAGAATTTGAGGGGTATCAACCACGTTGTTGATAATTTTGAATACGTATAATGCTGAATGTAAAATACGCCGCTGGTGCAAAGTGAAAAATTTAAATTTTTGAAGTAATAATAAATAGGACCTCGTAAGATCATACACTTTATTTTTCACAAAATATAAAAACCTTAAAATTTTTTTTTAAAGTTTTTCGATCATATCATACAAATTGTAATAAGGAAACCAAATAATTGAAGCGTATTCCAAATGTGGCGTAACATACGCATTATACAACTGAATAAAAGAAGATACCCTATCAAATCCAGTTGAATTAGGTATTATGAACCCTAGAATCTGATACGATTTCTTCACACAACTCAATATATGATCATTGAAAGTCAGTTTGTGATTAAAAATAATACCTATTGATCGTCTCACGGTGAGACTACAGTGTGTGTTCTTATGGACAACGGGGTTGCCAAACATCTTGCAAGCAACTTTTAAAAACACTTTCTAAATATTGTAGTTGTAACTGCATAAACCTTTATAATCCCTATTGTTCGAGCAAGTTATATTGCAGGTAGTTACTTCTTCTAACAGCGGTAGTAAAACAAAATTTCAAAATTTGCTGCTGTTCATGTAGTGGGCATATAAAGTCTGGAACTATCGAAATAAATCTTTTATTGAATATTTTTGAGAAAAATCCTCGAACACGTCGATTTTTATCTTAAAGGAGACATATTTTAGTGTAATCGATATTTGTAGATCGTCTTTTGTTTCCGAGTTATGACGATAACGATTTTTTTTAAATGGAAACCCTAATTTTTTATGATGGATTTGGAAAGATAATGTAATGCTAAGATCAAATATGCTAAAAAAGTATGATACTGTATTAAGAAATTTCCGAGATAATTGCTTTTAAAGTTTTAAAACAAAAATTAAAAAACAATCAAGGGTCCAAGTTTTAATTAAAAAAGAATTCTTTGAAGAACTGTCATAAGTTTAACGCTATGTCACTTGTTACATGGATACTTGATTTTTTTATTCAGAAAATTAAACTCTTGATTGTTATTCAATCAAAGTTCAAATCAAGAGTTCAAATTTTTTGATAAAAATTCAAGTAGCCATGTAACAATTGACTTAGCGTTAAATTTATGGCAGTTCTTAAAAGAATTTTTAATTTTTTCTATTAAAACTTGGAACTCTTGATTGTTTTTTAATTTTTGTTTTAAAACTTTAAAAGCAATTATCTCGGAAATTGCTTTACAAATCCATCATAAAAAATTAGGGTTTCCATTTAAAAATATTTTCGCTATCGCCATAACTCGGAAACAAAAGATGATCTGCAAATAACAATTACATTAAAATATGTCTCATTTAAGATAAAAATCGACGTGTTCGAGGATTTTTCTCAAAAATATTTAATAAAAAATTTATTTTGATAGTTCCATACTTTATGAGTTAACGCTAGTACTATTACAAAACTAATAATTTTGAGTATAATTAAAAGTCAAACGTTTTATTTCGAGTTTTTGAATTTTAGGTAAATAAAAAAGTACAACACAAGTTATAGTTATTTGGTTTTTATTAAATAAAGAAACATTATAACTACGAGGGTAGATTGAAAAGTTTCCGGAATGGGCAAGAAAACGCAGTAATTGAACAGGTTTTTGTTTTTATTTTTCAACATAATATCCTTGCAGGGCGATACACTATTCCCAGCGGTGCTCCAACTTTTTTAAGCCTTCAGAAAAATATGATTTCGGGAACTCTGCAAAATAAGCTTTAGTGGCGGCGATGACCTCCTCATTTGACGTAAAGCGCTTGCCTCCGAGCCAAGTCTTCATGTTTGTGAACAAAAAGAAGTCGCACGGGGCCAGGTCTGGAGAGTACGGGGGATGCGGCACCACCTCGTAGCCCAATTCAACCAATTTAGCATTGGCGATTCGGGATGAATGGGCCGGCGCGTTGTCGTGATGGAAGAGCACTTTTTTTCGCTGCAAATGAGGCCGTTTCTCCTTCAAAATGCCGTTGAATTGATCCAATAAATCGCTGTAGTATTGTCCCGTGATAGTTCTTCCCTTCTGCAAAAAGTCGATGTGTATCACACCTTGCGAATCCCAAAAAACGGTGGCCATAACCTTTCCAGCAGATGGGACAGTCTTTGCCTTCTTCGGAGCAGATTCGCCTGGAGAAATCCACTGTTTCGACTGCTGCTTGGTTTCTGGTGTGTAGTGGTGGATCCATGTTTCGTCCACGGTCACGAATCGGCGAAAAAAATCCGTTGGATTACGATTTAACAAGGCCAAACACTCTTTCGAAGTGGTCACACGATTTCGCTTGTTGTCCATAGTCAGCAAACGCGGCACCCATCGCGCCGAGAGCTTCCTCATGCCCAAATGTTCGTGCACGATATTTTGCACACGTTCATATGAGATGCCCGTGGTCTCTACTATTTCGCGCAACTTCACTCGTCGATCGGCTAACACGAGATCATGGACTTTATCGACCATTTCTTCATTTGTGGCCGTTTTTGGACGTCCACTGCGTGGTTCATCCTTGGTGCTCGTACGGCCACGTTTGAACTCGCTCACCCAGAAACTAATAGTCGAAAATGAAGGTGTGGATGTGCCATGAACTTTCTGCAAAATATCTCGTATCTCCGTCGCCGTTTTCCCGTCCATCCAGAAATGTTTGATGACTGCACGAAATTCGTTTTTATCCATTTTTGCAAAAGTGCCTGAATTGCTTCACAAGATATCCTAGTAAACATAAACGGAACGACGCACGTGTCTGAAAATTTGACAGCTTTCCTAAAATAGGTTAGCCTTGACAACCATCATAACAATTTCACGATACGCGCGCCATCTCTTGCCCATTCCGGAAACTTTTCAATCTACCCTCGTAATAAAATATTGTATACTATCAAATTGTATACTATCAAACTACACTTTTTTAATTGTACAGCTTTTATATAAATCAGTGATAAATTGAATATAAATAATATGAGTATAAAAAGTACAACAGCAAAAAGTTCAGCATTAGCACAAATCACTGGAAATCACTTCCATCTTCTACGTCACTTTAACTATCACTTTCCAAATTTATAAGTATTGGCTCAATATCGTTCATCAATCCATCAATTTGCCACATGTTATCTTCTGTTTGAATTACATGGTTAACATAATTGTTCCATTTTTCCGCTGTCACTTGAACGTACGCTTCACTAAAATGTTATTTATAATTGAAATGTGGTATTTTTTTAGCAATATACTGTTTTACATCACCCCAAACCAATTCAATGGCATTTAACTCGCAATGGTACGGAGGTAATCTTATATTGGAATGCCGTATTCTTTTGCACATTCTTCAAGAATGTATTTGTCCTAATTAGATTTGAAAGCCTTCACCACGTCCAATAGATCTACTTTCAAGTAATCATCATCAAAATATATATCTTTTGACCAAAGCCATGATCGTATTTCTTCTTTTTTCCAAGACTGATTTGGTATCTTTTTAATTTTTCGGCAATGGTATGGTGCATTATCCATTACTACAACTGATTTTGCAGGTATATTGGGTAACAAAGAATTTCTAAACCAAGTCTCAAAAGTAGCTCCATCCATTTCATCATGATAATCCACACTGTTCTTCTTTGCTAGAAAGGTCAACTCTGCCCCATTTATAAAACCTTGTTTGCTGCCAGCATGAAGTAAAATGAAACGAGGGCCACGCTTTGTGGGAGCTTTCAAAGCAGTGGTTAATCTTCGAATGAAGGCGTCCCGATATGATTTAATTGACATATCCATCCAGTGAGCCTTGACGCTGTGGCCAAGATTGACCCAAGATTCATCAATATAAACTATATTGTAATCCTCTTTTCTATATTTTTTAATTTGTCTTAAACAACGATGACGCCATGCAATTATCTCTTCTCTTTCAATTAAATAAGATCATCGTCCTCTTTTAACATTCTGGAAATTCATATCACGTAATAATCTATTCAACGTACTTCTGCTAAAATTGGGCAAGTTTTCATCGTCATTTACAGCTGCTGCTATATTGTCCATCGTTGGTGGTATATTTTGCGAAAAAAACTTGTGCGCCTTTCTTCTAATTTCACTCCTAATTCCATCACAGTAGGTTATATTGCGTGATTTTGAAGTATTTTTATTCTTCGCTCTTTTTCTTGGAGATTTTATTCCACCAGGTGAAATATTTTCTTGACGTACTGAGAACAAAGTTTTTTCGCTAATACCTGTTTCTTTAGAAACTTGTCGAATAATTACTGATAATGACTGCCGGGTCTCAGTAAGACGATATTTTATCAAATTTGACAAAATCTGTTTTTCACCAACCTTTAGTACACAACCCATTCTATTTTTAACAATATCCGCCATACTTGCGTGTAATGTACTATGTGCGTTATGTAATACTACAATACGAATAGTTACAACAAACAACACGACAATGTTAACAATAATTACAAACGATAAAACCCAAACAACTAAGGGAAGATCTATAGCTATCAAAATTTGAAACCAAATAATTATTTCTGTATTAAGAAATTTGCTTATATGCGTTCAGTGACAAATAACAGTGCCGACAAAAAACATTTTACCGTAAAATTACGTTTGGGACTTTCTGTATTTACCTGTGAATTAAAAGATTAAAAAGATCATACAGAAGCTAACCAGCCGTTATTTTTATGTTGAAAGAATTTGAAGACGAAAGAATTAAACAAAAAAGTGTAAGTAATAAAATATCGGATATTTAAAAATTCCAAGTAATGTTTAATAAAATAACAAATACATGTTAATAAGACTTTCTTTTAAATGCTTCTTTTGTATGGTTACGATTACACTTTTTCGGTTACCGTTTTCAAAGGTTTAGAACTTTTGGAATCCTAATTCACATTTCTATAGATTCATACAGTGAAATAGGTGGCAACAACGAAGCACAAACTCCCATAAGGAATACATTGGCTATCTTTCCTTCACTGTAGTCCCAACGTGAGACGAACAATAGATCCATTTTTAATTCTGCATTTCACTATGGAATTAGGTTAGTTTACCATTTTATTAACTTTGATAATATATACTGAAACTTTAAATTTCGGTTTTTGATGAAAAAGTCAAACAGAATAAACTAATGATGACGGAGAAATTTAACATTAGTTTACAGGACTAGTGTTACCGATAGGTTTTGTTAGTTAAGTAGGTTTTAATTATGATATGATTCTAGGGGATTGATTCTATTGGGAACATTTTCACCAGTTTAAAATTAGTCTTCGGAGGCTAAAATAGTTTTAACTATTGGATATAGGTAGTATGTATTTGTTCTGTACATATTTCAAAAAATAATTTCTATAACTTGACTTACTCGGGCAAGAAGAGAATTACCAATTCTGTAATCATATCTTAAATGTGATGGTTTTCGAGAATACGTAATGCATATACATTTACTTATATTTACAGTCAATTTGTTCTCTATAGACCATCGTATAACTCTGTTTACATCTTCTTGTAGTTTTATGCAGTCGCCGACGGATGAAATTGTTTTAAATAATTTGAAGTCATTTGCGAATATAAGACATTCCGAATGTACAGTTACGGCCAAATAAAAACGACCACCATTTTGACATTCTATGTCATTTTAATAAATTTTGGTAAATCAGGCTTTTAAATGATAGATGAAAGATATTGCAGTGGCAATTAGTTGTTGACCCTTCATAAAAATTTATAAAAGTTAAATACCTGTTCAACTTATATATCTGTTCCTTACATAAACAATAACGGTGGTAAACTCAAAGTAAAGATTATTTTATTACAAAAACTTTAAACCAATGATGTCAATATGAACAAAATTACAAATTTATTAAAATTAATATTTCAACGCTCTCCCATTGTTTTCAAGAATGGAGTTTAGTCTTCTGGGTAAGGAAGCTACTAAATTATAGGCATAATCCGGAGTGAAACTGTGCCACACCTCATGGATCGTATCCCACAAGTCCTCAGAATTTCGTGGGTGAAAATCATTGTTTCTATTTATTGTTTTCACCATCCTACCCCAAACATTTTCCATAGGGTTTAAATCGGCGCTACGTGGTGACCAGGGTAAAACTGTAACGTCATGTTGCTGTAACCATTCTGTTACTATTCGAGCAGTATGCACGCGGCAGTTATCATGTTGATACAAAAAGTTATTTTCCGGAAATACGGCATTTACTGATGGTAACATGATGTTTTCCAGAATGTCTATATAGGCCAATGCATTAAATCTGTTTACAATATTTATACACATGCCAAGTCCATCGGCGCTCATCCACCCCCAAACATTGCAAGAGAACCGTCCACTATTTCTCACATTTTGTGTGTATCGTTCATCATAACGAGTGTTCGGGGGTCTGTAGACTCTAACTCGACCGTTGTAACAGGACTGAAAAACCTTTTCATCAGTAAATACTACGTTTCTCCAAAAATTTATATCGTGCATGTAATGTTCTAACGCAAACCCAATTCTTTCTTCTTTATTTCTTTGGGTTAAAAAAGGTTTTTTAGCTGCTGGGCGATTTCTAATGTCGGATGTAGTTTTGATTCGACGCCGTGCCGTTCTGACGGATCCTGGAAAATTTGTCATATGCCGTGCTTCTATCGCAGTTTCAAAAGGATGATTTTCCAAAAAGTTTACCAGGTTGTAATCCTCTTCCTCTGTAGAGACTTTTGGCCGACCAGTTCCTACTTGTCTTTCTAATGAATGTCTCAGATTCCACCTGACTTTTACATCGTGGATAGTGCTTTTAGATATTTGAAAACGGTCCGCCACCCTTCTTTCTGACCAGCCCTCCCCCAATAACGTAATTATACTACTTTTTTGGGCAATACTTAAATCAGGCATTTTGATTACTTGACTGTACCTTGACAATTTGAATTCTTAATACGTTATTTTTCATTTTTATGTTTCTTAGGTGATTTAATACCAATTCACAATAGAGTAAAGTACTGCCCGGTTTTATTTGGCCGTAACTGTACAACTACTGATGGTAAATCATTCACTAGCAATAAGAATAGAAGAGGTCCCGAGTTTGACCCTTGAGGTACTCCTGATCTAGCGAGATAAGGCCGTGATACATGGTTATTGTACACTACATATTGACTTCTGTTTTTAAGGTAAGACATAAAGTTCTTATGTCGAGCTAACCTCTTGCTATTCCTTTTGTTACGAAAAAACACTTGCTGTGTTCCTTTATACTTGTTTTGAATATACACTGAAGTTAAATAAACGTGTCCACATAGATTCACATAAAAAGTGTGATATTATACTTTTGTGCGTTTAAAAGAACGGAAATTACGTTTTTTGTTGTTTAAAAACACATTAGAGCCGCTTAAAAGAGATAATTAAGTAAAACAGTGAAAGTTGTGATTATTGTTATTAATTAAAAATACTTTTCGTTAGGTACGGAATGAATATGAGAAATCTTTTTGGGAATTAAATAAATCTATTTTTTCGCTAAATATTTATTAGTTTTAAGCATAAAAGTTTAAATCAACTCTTTGGTAATTTTAACTTTTAATTTAAGCGTTTACATTTTATTAGTTTCAAAAATTAAAATCAATGGTAAGGTTGTATCTATAAAAAAGCGATTTTTTTCTTTAAAGTTAATGAATGAATAAGTAATGACATCGAGGGTCGTAATGCCCACCACTTTCTAACACCGGCGGCGTAGGGAATAATATCTTATCCGGTATCCGCGGATAGATTTATACTGTAGGTATGAGAAATCGTTATAAAAATTAGCCATATCTGTTATCTGGGTAGAAACGACAGATTCGGAAGATGGAATTGGGAATTACCGATGATTTTGTATTCTGCTGGGTACGCCTATGCATACAGGTAGACTCATGCGCTTAGAGTAGCTACTTCAGGGTGGGGTAAAGCCAGCTTCAGTCTTTGAGCAGTAGTTGTGTTGTGTGGAGCGTTTAGTACATTTATCCGCGTTGTAGGTTGTATTATCTGTATACACCGGCATCGTGTTCAATTACAGTTAGTGCTAGACTTCGTCGAAATTAATTATATGTAATTAAAAAACGCCGGTAAAACCTACGTTTGTAGTACATCGAAGAAAAAGAAATATCACGCAGCTCATCCATTATTCTAACCTCTACCCACAACTTGAACTGAGTTTAACGCATACTACGATTTTGTGATACTACTTTTAAGCGCGTCGTTTAAAAGACTCTTTATGTTTATGATATCAATAATAAATGTGAATGAATAAAATTAGTGACTGTTTTTAAAACAGAAATTTGTTTTGTTGTGGTAACCTCAACTTAATAGTTCTTCATTCAAGTCTACACATCACAACAACCAGCGTGTACCAACCCTCAGGACTAATAGTGCAGTCAATTGCCCTAGTGTGTTCTTTTCCACCAACTGGAGGATATAACCATAGGTAAATAAATATTAGTGTGTATTGAGTGGGCGTTCTGTTGCTTGACGTAGCCGTTCTTTCCGTGGTCTATGAAGTCGCTGATCTACCACATTCCATTGCATGAGACCGTGACTGGTTGTCCAGCATCTGATGTTGTTAGAGAGCCATGCTGGAGCATAGCGGTATAGGCTGTTGTTTTGAGGTTCCCCTATCGATTTTCGGGGCACAGGCGGATTGTTTGATTAAAGCCGTAGCTCTGCAATAAAACCATCGTGTAGCCACCGATTACTCTACTATTGATATCGATTCTGCATTCGTTACACAATTTAACGCAAAATAATCGAAATCTACGATTAATTCAACCTATCATACCTAATATAGTACATGCATTGCAATACGTGGAAACATGTGTCCCTTAAGGTCGTCCTGATTGTACCATTCACTCGGTCTCAGAGTCAGAGGGGAGCAGACTGTACCTGGTCCCTGCCATTCATTGCAGTACACTCGGTGTGTTGATGATGCAGTTCACCTAACCCTCGTGTTCGCCTGTTACACGTCCCCTTACCCTCGAGCATCTGACTAACGATTTGTCAGACTCAGACCTATCTCGAAAAATAAAATTATCCTTTTGCATTTGCATCGCCGCAAAAATAACATTGTCGCCAAAGGAAAATTTAAGATGCATCTTCATGTATAAATGATTAATTAGAACATTGATGCATCTTAAAAGAAAGTGAAACTCATTAAATGATTTATTTGAATAAGTACGTGTTAAAAAGTTTCCACTTTCCAACTATCTAGATTTTCCATTTCCTTAATGGTAATTGTGAATTTAGAGGTTAAGTGTCCGTCGGTACATTTAATTGGTATCACCGACATTTATTTCTCCTGTAAAAGTGGATTCATTTAAAAACACTACCACTAAAATAAAAACACTCTGTATAGTATACGTAATTACCCTACATATACAGTGAACCATCTCATAAGCGGACAAAACACCCGGAAAAGAAGCCACCCGCTAAAGAGAGTATCCACTGTATACAAATTATCTAAAATTATTTTCATACATACAGTACAAATTGTTTCACGTTTGATCACTTTTAATTAAACTGCTGAAGATTCGAAAAAGTCTTGTTTATTTAAGGTTATGTTATTTAAGCATTCCGCTTGTAAATTCCTTTGGTAAATAATATTAGGATTTTCCTTTGTTTGCATTATTACTAATAACATAAGTGTAATGCAATGCTGTTAATGTTGTCATTAACTACCTGGAATTTATATTTTTGTAATTCAATGACTCAGTGTATGAGGTTAAGGAAAATCTAAGAAAATCAGGATGCTGATCGGTTTTCCGAAAATATATTTCTCATGTTTTTAGAAAATGAATACGCCCAAAAATTACCTTGTCTTGGTCTCGATTTTTATACAGTCCAGTTTTTCCGTTGTCTTCAATAAACGTCTTAGAATAACTGTTGTGAATACTCATCAAGCAGTAATCAGAGTTAAGCAAGCAAGGTTGGCCCAGGTCAGAAATTGGATGGGAGGGCACGTTAATTTAAAGCCGTCGGCTCAGGTTACCATTGTTACTCAATGGTTTCAAAAATTTTAGCTATTAATATTTTCAAAATCTCTATTTTGAAGTTTGGCCGCTTTTATAGCAAATTAATTCCGCATCAGTATCTCTATCTGCGTTCAACAAATACAAACAACACAGTATGTCACGCAGCGATATAGTAATTAGCATTCTCAATTTTCTACAAAAAAAAAATGCTCAGGCCAAGACCGTCGCATCCCGCTTGCTTTTCACTACATTTTTTGTATGAGTGACAAAATAGTATGTATACATATCCTAGAGTACGCCCTTTTCAACACTCAAGGATTTCAACCGGAAGTCCGTTTCAGTGTTATTAGTTTATTTATCCTAATCTTCCATCACTTCATTGTCTTCGAAGATTTTGAAATCTCTCTATCATTATCCTCTTGCAAACATCATCAATCATCAAGTCAAGACCGTCACATCCACTCTTGTAAAATTATTAAATCTTGATTTCCTACAAATAATTTTATCAATAGAGATGTTCCAGCACCAGATTTGGAACTGCTCGTTGAATACTCTTAACGAACAATTCGGTAGCAAAGATGTGATCCCTGGTGCGGCTCTTGTGACCAAATATATCCAAGCACGTTCTCTTCAACCCGTAGGTACGGGTGGGCACGGTCTTCAGCCCGGAAGTTCGTTTCATCACTAGTTTTGTAAATTTTAAATAACGACGAGTTGCAGACATCCGAAATAATAATCGCATAAAAAATAATTAAGCAATCAGTATACGGGCATTGCATGTCAGGTCTGTTATTTATGTGCGCCCTCACTTGTTTCCTTTTTTTTTTGTTTTCCTCACTAAATCAAACATTTGACGGAAACACTAGACAATATTTTTACTTATTAATGATTTATTATCGAATATATACTTTTTGGGCAGTTCTGCCACCTTTTGGGCAAGTACTTTTTTTTTCGTTAGGATTTTAATACAATTATATCAGTGTTAAACAAGCTTTGAGTACTATTATTTACTAAGTTTGTTGATCATTGGAGACTCGTGGACTTGGGTTCAGTCACCAAATCAGCCAAATTATGCGATAACTTTTTAGAAATACATACTGTACGTTGTCTTAATCTTTACCTCCAAATTTATTAGATTGCTCAACAAAATATTCATATATTAATTGCATTACGTTTTGGACTTCGTTGTGGACACTGTTTTGGGCGGATGTTTCGATAAACAAAAACAATGTACAGGTCGAACAAGTTTTATTTCTATACAAGTAATATTTTTGGATATAAGGGTCAATTGGGATTCACCTTAAATCTTTTATTTCGAAATTTATACCAGAATTCTGTGGTTGTCCGCAGGGAAGGTTTCTCAACTGTCTGACTACAAATACTTAACTCTTGACATTCATACCTATTTTTGATCGAACATTTGCCACCGTTGTCCGCGACACTGTCGAGCGAAATCTTCTAGGCCGTAACAGTAGTCACTTTCTTTCATTATTTTTCTACTAAAATATCTTTTAACAATTTATTGTTGAATATTTCGTTCTTCTGGGCAGTTTGGTCACTTTTGGACAAGTACTTGGTACTGTAAATCCCTTCTAGATTGTAGGTGCCGCGGGTATTTCAACCCGAAATGAAGCATGCTTACCCGTGCCCGGTCTCTTATTTATATGTGGACGTCAGAGATACCCGCTTGGCTCAACACTAAACCTGACTGCACCTCTATTTTCTTGCAGTTTTCTTGACAGTAGCAGTAGTCAGTATCCGTAATTGTTTTCCAATTCTTGTATTTTTTACTCTTATGGAAATATAATCTTATAATTATTTATTGTCGAATATTTGGTTCTTTTATGCTTCCATTTACTTTTGGACAGTTTTGTCACCTTCGGGCAAGTACTTCGTACAGTAAATTCGTGGATTGTGCACTGCAGCCCGTGATGAAACATGCTCTCTCGTCCCTGGTCCATTATTTATGGGTGAATGTCTGCTCATACTTCCATGACTAAACGTTTCGAGCCTTTCACTTGACCCATTGCCCGCGAGCTTGGACATATTAGGATTTTCTCACTAAATCGGGCCAAACGCACACCTCTTATTTTCTAAAATTTGACAGTAGCAATAGACAATGTTTTTACTCTCGTTAAAATACTATAGAGGCCTTCCGTGATCGAGTGGTAGAGATCCTACCTCTCGTTCAGAGGGACAGGGGTTCAAGCCTCGGTTGTGACTGAATTTTAAAAATTTAGTACAATCGTGGTTGAGCTCCTTAGGATAAGGTATGAAAGTTGTATGAGTGATAAAGTATTGGGGAGCGTAATGTACTTGCTACAATAGCTCCATTACCTCCGTTGCACTCCCATAAGAGTTTGTGTGAAACCCCGACACTGCAAAATGCGGTAAAAGGGGAATGGATTATTTATGTATGTATGTAAAATACTATAATTAATGATTTATTATAGAATATTTGGTTCCATCTACTTTTTGGGCACTTCTGCCACCTTTCGACAAGTAATTTATAGGTACTCGTTAGGGTTTAGAATAACACACTACGTATCAGTGCGAGGGTTGAAACACCTTAAAAAACGTACAATGATTTTTAGTTTTTGGTAATACTTTACAAACGTCAGGTATTTTCAAAGTATTCCCATCAAAGTGTATAGCGATTGCCAGTAATGGCCAAATACTCCCCAAAAAAGTATAGTAATTTCCAGTTATTGGGAATATTTACAAAAAACGTCGGATGTTACCAAGTATTCCCAGGTATTTCCAAGTATTCTCAGGTATTTTCAAATATTCCTAGGTATTTCCAATAAAATGCACAGTGATTTCCAGCAGTGGTTGACCTCTCCCATCAGTGTTAAACAAGGTCGGTTGATCTATGTGGACTCAGGTTCCTGAACTTGGGTTCAGTCATCAAATCAGCCAAATTCTGCGACAACCTTTAAAAAATACCGTACGTTGCCTTAATTACCTTCAAAGTTAGTAAATTAGTTAACAAAACATTCATACATTAATTGCATTACTTTTTGGGCTTTGGACGTTGTGGACAGCGTTTTTTGGGCAATTTCTCGGATTTAGCGCAGATTTCTTGATAAACGCAATTTCGTAGACGTCAAACGACAAATTATTATTGTTTTTGGATATAAGGGTCAATTGGGATTTACTTTGAATTTGGTTTGTTTGCCTTGGCTACGAAGAGTTTTGAAAATTCTGTTGATGTTCCAGAGAAAGATTTCTCAACTGTCTGAGCAACTGTAGACTGTAAATACTTAACTCTTGACGTTGATACCTATTTTTCAAAGCAGTCGTTATAACTTTTACCTTTCCAAAAGTGAAGTAATTTTGAGTTTGATTTTCTCTGACGGTGGATCAAAGGATCAAACGTACATAAGGCAAGTTACATTGTTTACTAGCCTAGAAACACTTTTTTCTTATCCTTTGGAATTTACTATTTACCTCAAAGCTACCTAAAAATAACCCATTTAGTATCTAGAGAAAGGATATCCTAAAAACCTTTTTCCCGTTGCTTTTGGTCTGGGAGAGTTTTTCATAGAAAATGTATGGGAATTCTGGCTATTTCTTGCTTTGGTCCAACTGGTTTTATCATAGATTGTCTCGCTCATAATCCCAACTAGGCTCTTCAGTTATCTGCCGGTCAGTTCTGCCATCCAAAATACCGGAAACGCTCTTAGAATTGAGCTTAAACGCATGTCTGGGCAAAGATAATCTTGTCCAAAAAACTTTGTTGGGATTATGTGGTAGATGGTCTATGAAAACCGCACACTCTTAGTCGCAGTGGGATCAAGAAGCCTCACAGTCAAGCATGGCCAAGAATTCGCATAGGAAACTTTAAGCTTAAAAGTAACGGGAAATATCTTAAATTTAAGACTTGTATGGTGAAATTTCTTCTCTAGACGCAAAAATGGAAACTTTTGATCTAGCAAACGGTAAGATCTCAAGGAATCACAAAAGACACTTGCACTCTATTGGTTACTCATTTTTCGAATATTTTTTGGACGAATGCGCAGCAGAAGTATTACGGTGTAACGGAGAATCAATACAAGTTAAGCAAGTTCATTTTTCTTGTTTATTCAAAAGACAGATTTAGAATTCGACACTCAGTGAAAATGGCCAACCCTCATCAAAAAAGAATTGTTGACTAAAGCGTCCCTAGATATAAAAAATATTTGCTGACCTCTGTATGGGCGAAGATCACGCGAAAGTCATAAACATAGCATCTTGGGTGTCTAAAGCAAAAGGACGATATAAGACCAAAAGATTTATTGAAAATTGGGTAGGGGCAATTGGTATTGCCCAACGCCTAGAAAAAATTTTTCCTTTAGAGTTTGTTCGTCTGCTATCTGAAAATAACTCGTTTAGTATCTAAAGAAAGGATATCCTAAAAACCTTTACGTAAAAGTATTCTAGCACTAATCAAATCAAACAATAGTTTGATTTGGTCTAAATGTTTTTTTCATGAATTGGCTGTTCAGCCATCTCCCAATTGGTTCTGCACCCAAAATACCGGAAACAACCTTCAGAATGACCCAAATTGAACGAATTGCAAAAAACTTAAACGCGTAATAACCATGTCCAAAACACTTTGTTGGGATTATGTGGGAGATGATCCATGAAAAACGCGCACTCTTAGACACAGTGGTATCAAAAAGCCTCGCATTCAAGAATACCCAAAAATTCACATGGGAAACTTTATGCCCTAAAGTAACGGGAAAAATCTTAGATTTAACTATTTAAAGCCTTCGATGAAATCTTTACTCTAGGCACAAAAATGGATATGCTGATCTAGCAAACGGTAAGGTATCAGAAAAGATGCTTGCACTATATTTACCCATTTTTTGAATAAATTTTGGATGAATGCTCGGTAGAAATATGACGGTGCATTTTCACAGATAATCAAAATAAGTTGGAGTATTATTTTATGGATATTGCACCAGGAAGATTATGGGAAGGATCAATCGAAAACTTTAGACCAATGGGAGTCGATTGGTACCCTTAAAAAACCAAAAGTCGAAAGTTATGAAGAATCAAAATTTTATATACAGATTATGGGAAATCAATTAAAATATATTGGCCATTGAGTTTTAAAGAGTTGAGAAGGTTTATTTACCTAGCCTAAGATCTAGGTCTTCTAAGCTAGCTTATGATATGATCCAAGATCGACTAGCACTGTGGGTGTAGGCGAATTTGCCATTTTAGTCTTTAGGACAGGTTTAAATTGCCCAGAATAATAGGCTAATGAATAATGCAAATGCTTTATTAAGACGCGTAAATGTACATCCACACATGTCTTTCAATGACTTAAATGTTTTTCGCCAAATGAAGTTTAATGGTTCATAGTTTTTAATGCATCTATGCATTATGGATTTTAAGTTTTAATCTGAAAATCCCATGACCCTCGGTGCGATGTCTCAAAAAATATAGTTTCAGATCATTCGTTTGTGTCGGTAGGTAGAAGCAGTTTTTTCTATAATTGTCCAAGTAGTATACATATGTGGCGGGTCTAGTCCAATGACCACAACGGCCAATCGCTATTTTGGCTGTTGTGGTCATAACCACAACGGGCTCCGTGACCATAACAGCCAACAGCGGACGCAACGGCCAATTTAATTATATCGTCCAACTAGAAATTCCACCCCATCCGTCATTTTGACTCCAACGGTCACCGACGCTTATGTATTGTCGTCGCTGGAGTACCTTTCTGAAACACAATGTAAGTTAAAAGAGAGAAGTAAGCTTTAATGAAACCAAAATAACAGTATAAAAAAGAATTGGCCGTTGTGGTCATTTTGGCCGTTGTGGTCATTTTGGCCGTTGTGGCCATTTTGGCCGTTATGGTCATTGTGGCTGTTGTGGCCAAAGTTGGTCGTTGTGATCACTTACCCTAGTTGGCCGTTGTGATCACTTACCCTAGTTGGCCGTTGTGGTCACTTATGCTAGTTGGCCGTTGTGGTCATCGTCGCCAGCGACGCCAATAGGTAAGCGTCGATAGTCGTTGTGGTCAAAATGGCGAATGGGGTGGAATTTCTAGTTGGCCATTATGGTGATGGTGTCCGTTATGGTGAAATTGGCCGTTGTGGCTTTGCATGTGCTGTTGGCCGTTGTGGTTATGGCCATAACAGCTAAAATAGCGATTGGCCGTTGTGTAGTACATAAGTTGCTGGGTCAGTACCGCAATGCAAGCCTCTTGAGTCGTTTAGAAGCGACTGGAGACCATATGGAGAGATGTAATAGTCCAGAAGGTTTACCATTCGACTTGTAACATCGCGGGGATTAATGTCTAAAGTATATGTTACTGCAGGCCACATGGAGAGGTCAAGGACTGATACCATTCAACTGGTAATATGACATTTACAACATTGTACAAGCCCAAGACGGTTGGAGGTCATTTTGAGAGGTGTAAACTAGTGGGAGGGGGTTATTGTTTAGGGAGCTTGGGAGTTGGATATGGTAGTGTTGTTGAACTCTTTGAGTCACGGGGAGTCTATTGGTATACATTTTTCAAGGATTTTTAAACTTTTAAATTATGAAGAGTGTAATCTGCGGTTGCAATCCAATTAACTGTGTATGACACACAATCTACGCCTTTTAGAGTGATATCATTTTCAAATACAAATAAAGTCAACATCCAACATAAAAGTTTCCAGAAAAATTAGTTCTAATTCGTATTTGATATAAACCGAAGTAAACAAAAAAATATTGATATCTCCAAGCTTTACAAATAACTCCAAACGTGATGATTCAACAAAGATAAACCACAATCGTTTGAGACTTCCACTTTGTAGTCAATTGAGACGAAACAGTTTTAAAGAGAAATTACGTTAACACGAAATTGTTTCCATAAATATAACAATTCAGTGATAAGAATAAGAGGATTACACACAACCGACTTGAATGAATGAATTCATAACCTCAATGAGGTTTTTCTAGTGTAAAGTTGTAATTATTTTTATATAATTGGCAGAATCATTATTTGAAAAAGCTATCTAACGGAGCTGTCGAAAACATTTAACGCCTACAAAGTTTAGTGTCTGTAAAGACCCCCAGTGTTCTCTTGATAAACCACCATATGACATCACGTGTCTATTTAAGGAGCAGCATGTAAATGTATGTGACACATGGAGTTAAAGTCAAACTTTGTTGTAGTTGTACGTTCGCAGATGAGCTTTTTAATTTTTCAACTTTTAAGCCAACCGTCAACTGTTTTTATACATGTATATGCAATTTTTTGCGTTTGTATCAAAGCGTAAAAAAAAGTGTAACGTTTTTTAAAACAAGAAGTAAAAAATGGCAACATGGCGTTTAGATGAGTAAGAACTTATAAACGCCTCAAAACTCAGGAAACCAGTCAACAAGGGTTATTTTATTGGGAAAAACAAGGAAATGTAGTGTAGGAGTCGTACTCTAGCGTATCCGGGTAGATAGGGTAGTTCTTGTAACGTGTCAAAGAGGGCGACTGGGTATTCGTATCCGTCGAATATCCTCATGAAAACACTAATGTTTATTGTTGGAAATTGCTCAATTTGTATTCAACATGAATAAATTATCTAATGATAAATAAGAAATGTTGTAAATATGAGTTTAATAAGTGTTTTGTTTTTCTCATCCAATTAACACAGTAATGTGTTATAAATGCGCACGGTAAAAACTTTCAGTTCCTGCGTGTAACTGGGGCGGAAAAGATTGTAACATATTCGCTATTAACGTAGTGCAAAAGCTAAAAGTGCAAGGTTATTAAAACCTAAACAGTGAATAATATTCTAGAAGGTCGTTTATTTCCTAGAAAGAGGTATAAACTGGTATTATTATTATTATTATTATAATACAATGATTTCTATCTCTGTCTGTTTTTATATACTATCTACATATTATTAAGAAATTCTTCGTATGTTTGTCTATTATGTATTTGTGTAATTATGGGCGATTTCAGGAAAAGTTATACTTTTGATGGCATCCATTACCATGGATTTACAAGATTTTTTAAAACAATTTTCAACCTCATTTGGCCACTAATTTCAGATGTTTCCTGAAATCATCCTAAACAACTTTGTACCAATAGACTAATGCATATTAGATTTGCCCAATCAGTTCTATTCTGATACCAACTGCTCACGTCCCTGGTCACGTATTAATTTTATTTGTGCACTGTGACCAAATAACCTCTGCTGTTACGTTTTAATAATTAAGTTATAGATCCATATAGATTTGTTGTTTATACGGTGACTAACCAATTATTGTCCAAACTCCACTCGTCATACCTACCACACATGTATCATTTATTAAATTGTCATAAAATATTTTTTTATGTTATATTCAATTAATGTGCGGCCTAGTTAGCCTAGCGGCGAGGACATGCAACTTCTGTTCTAGCAATATAGATATGTATATATATATATATATATATATATATATATATATATATATATATATATATATATATATATATATATATATATATATACACGAGTATACTTTTTTTTGAGAAAAATTTTTCAACTTCAACTTTTTCTAAACACGCCTTATGGAAGAACATACTGTATAGTATAAATAACTTCAGCATGACAAACACCATTCTTATTGTTTGACATTCTTTGTAGGAACTTGTTTCAACTTGCCTTTACTTCAAACAGATGACCCACTACAAAATTTGCATTCTTGAAATGCTTTTCTCGTATAAATGGCGATCTTTTAAAGTCTATAAGATTTTAAAATGTCTCTATATATATTCAGTATTTATCTGTTGTTGATCTGGTACACTTTCACCGAGATGATCGATACTCCTTTTCTCGCAAATACTCGTCAGTAATCATCCATCCTTGTTTAGCATTCATTTGTTATTTTATAGGCGTCTTTGTTTTACAAAACAGGATTTTTAATTATAACGGTTTATATTTTTATACATTTTCTATGTCGAATCAAATCTTGATGGTATTTAATATCTTATTTTACACAAATATACCACAAAAAAATGAAAATCGACTTATTATGATTAATTGAGTCTCGACCTTGGATGTGATTGGGTTGACACTTATTTATACCGTCGGGCGGGAATTAATTACAATTTAATTTTTTTTCTTTATATGTACTTCGATAGCAGCCCAAGACTCATATGAGTCTTCTACAGGTGTATGCGTCTAAGTATGAGTCTGTGGTATTTTTCCGTTATGAGCTTTTTGCTATCTCTATAACATTTCTGATTATAAAATTTAGACTTTTGGCTTAAATCATAACAAATCTTAGAATATCGCCAATCTAGCACATCCTACAACAATGAAAATATATTTCTAAATCAATCAACTAGG
This sequence comes from Agrypnus murinus, assembly GCA_929113105.1. NCBI lineage: Eukaryota > Metazoa > Arthropoda > Insecta > Coleoptera > Elateridae > Agrypnus > Agrypnus murinus. Next base: position 96,115,402 of record OV816023.1, read on the forward strand.
AATAAACATTCACCATTTGACGATGTTATACTTACAGCCGTCCACTACCAATTCGGAAAACAAGTTAGTACTTAGCAGCTCAATTTGAACCAATAGCCCAATAGATGTCAGCTAGCTTTGTAAACTCGGAACTAGGTCATTATACAGGTAATGCAGACAGACCACGAGCAGAGACTGTTGTGGTAGTGAAAGAAATATCAATTAAAAGTTGTCATTTGCAGATGATCAAAAACTAAATCTTAGAATGCGCTGCAAAGAATTGCTCACCCACTATTCAACCAACCCACCAAGAGAAATCTATAGTAAAATATGCACCGAATAATGAAGGCGGTGGTGGTTTCTATAAAATCTATACTTTTACGACTGGTGACGACTGACTTTACGGTTTACCGAAACGAGCACCTAAAGTGGTTGATATCGCATTCACAAAAACCCACTCGACTATTTAACGGCATATGTAATGACGTGGAACTAGTGCTAGATGATAGCTTTTGACCTCTTGTTTAATAATAAGATATGACTTATTTTTATAAAAAATGAGCGTTTGACCTTCAGAGGCCATCAAAGTTAAATCAGGTCGGAATACTTGTTTCTTTGTTTTTTGACTAACTAATACAAGGTTTAATGACCTCTGGAGGTCAGTGGATGCTATCCACGACAAAGTTTCCAATTCAACTGCAATTTGGAAGATCATGGATTAACTCCATGTCAAGTTTTGAGAAGATCGAACGAATGCAATTGTTTCAACTTTGTTTAAATTTGATGATTTTAAAAAGTTAATTAAATTCTTGGTAGGAATGTCATGGACTAGCTCCATGGCGAGAGTTGCTTGAAAATGGGATGAACAAAAAATTGTTTCGATTTGGGCTAACTTTGATAACTAGAAGTCAACCGATAACTTCCAGGACATGATGTCCAATTGAATCATTGGTCAGAATTACATGGCATTGCCATACAAACTTTGGTAAACATAAAACCAAAACAATTGGGGACAATTGTTGGTTTTATTGAACAAAGGTTGGGAAACCTAGGTTAACTTTGATGACCTTAGAAATCAAAGAATACTATCCAGGATAGAATTTCCAAATGAACCCTAGGTAGGAATGTCATGTTTCTTCAAGATCGGACGAAATCATATGCTTCGGCCTGCATAAACTTTAATCACTTCTGGAGCTCAAAGGGACTACTAGGACAACATTTCGATGACCTCTGTAGGTCAATATACTATACTATCCAGGATTCAGTTTTCAATTCAGCTCTTGTTTGGAATATTATGTACTAGTTCCATGTCAAGTTTCGTGAAGATCGAACAAATTGCATTTTGGACTCCAAACTTGTTGACGTTTGGAGATCACTGGCGACCGTCCAGGACAAAGTTGTCAATTCAATTCTTGGTAGGAATGTCATGTACTCTAGTTTTGTGAAGGTTTGAAAACAACTCTTGTAACTTAAGTTGACTTTGATGACCTCTCGAGGAGTCAATATATACTATCCGAGACAATACTTTCAATTCAACTCTTGGTTGAAATGCGATCGACTGACTCCATATAAAGTTTAGTGAAGATCAGATAATTACAATTGTTCAACCTATATTAACTGGACGATCTTTGGGAGTCGAAAACTACCTTCTAGTCCCATGTCGACTTCACGGAAATGACTGTGTAACGTTAAATGTGTTATTCTCTTTTAACAAGAGTTTAACGGTATTTTAGAAACTTCTGTTGTCCCCAAGTTTAGAAGAACTAGAACGAAGAACTCAGTTTGTCCATGTGATGAAACACCGATCAAAAATTACTTGCATGCACTGTCTAAAGGCACAACCTTGTTAATAAGATTTGTGATAAAATATTCGAATTCCGGCTCGACTTGTGGTTTAGCTTTTTAAAAGAAAATATAGACAGTTGTACTTGAAGCCTTTTGTTTGACGACCATTATCATGTATTTGCAAGTTACATTCAAAGAGAGGAGGAATTCTGGCATGGTGTAAGAAAATATTCGAAGAAAGGTTCACATTTTTGCATCTGCAGATTTTTAAGGAAATTGGCCCACGAGCTCCTTGAGCCAAGACGAAGATTTCATTGAGATGACTTGGGAAAAATAGTGTGTCGCCTTAAAAAGACGTAAATAATCGTTCGACCACTCTTGACCTAGTGGGCATGGGCATATCTCAACAATCGTTCAAAAAGCTTTTGGAGGATGCTAAAGTTCAAACTTCAACGTCAACATAAGCAAGTGTAGAGTATTGCGAAAACACAATATTCGAATTCCGGCTCGACTTGTGGTTTAGCTTTTTAAAAGAAAATATAGACAGTTGTACTTGAAGCCTTTTGTTTGACGACCATTATCATGTATTTGCAAGTTACATTCAAAGAGAGGAGGAATTCTGGCATGGTGTAAGAAAATATTCGAAGAAAGGTTCACATTTTTGCATCTGCAGATTTGTAAGGAAATTGGCCCACGAGCTCCTTGAGCCAAGACGAAGATTTCATTGAGATGACTTGGGAAAAATAGTCTGTCGCTTTAAAAAGACGTAAATAATCGTGCGACCACTCTTGACCTAGTGGGCATGGGCATATCTCAACAATCGTTCAAAAAGCTTTTGGAGGATGCTAAAGTTCAAACTTCAACGTCAACATAAGCAAGTGTAGAGTATTGCGAAAACACTTTATATGTTGTCCAACAGGAGTAACTTACCCAATTTTTAAGCAATGACGTTAACGTAACTTTCTAATGATCCCATAATTGTTTATTTCTTTCGATAGCGGTCTCTTGCCCATTCGGGTCCTTGAAGACCAGTAGACGTTTTATAAGCATAGTCACTACAAGCACACATCAACACCAAACTCGTTTATTTACATTGATTGACACAGGTGATGCACTGGTGACCCCTAAAGGCAATAGGAACGATTTTTACTAGATTCTCCATGATTTGTTTTTATCAGTAGGTCAATAGCTATCGAATTACGCCGAATTCGGTTGTTTACGTTGAAAGTTGGACTTTTAACCTTTAGTGATCCTTAGAACTCGCTGAAACGAGTTTTTACTGACTGCCCTTGCATGGTCTTTATCAATAGGTCAATAGCTAGTGGAGTGCGGCGCATTCGATTATTTGGGTTAAGTTGGATTTTCTGACCTTTAAGGTCACTGAAACGTTCTTTACTGGATAACCCTTGCATGGTCTTTATCAGTAGGTCAATAGCTATCGAATAACATCACATTTGATTATTTACGTTGACATTGGACTTTTGACTTTTGGTGACGGGAGGTCACATAATTATCTTTGATGTATTATGACAACGAAACTGTTTTGTCTTATGTTAGTTCAAAATTTTAAAATCTAATGGATGCATAAATTTGTACCTAGGTCTCTAGTTTCCTGTTTGGTTTGGTGTTTAAAAAGTTTCTCCTAGTTTTGAGCAGCAAAGCGATATCATTTGTAGCAGGGAAATGGACAGGAGTAGAAACAGCGAAAACTAATTTTTCACTTTTAGTTTAGACAGTTTAGTGTGTCCTTGGCTTCTGATAACAATTATGCAAGTTGTTGATAAAAGCAAAGTACGATGCTACACTAGCTAACACAACAAGGCTATAATTAATCAATAATACCAAAAAATCTTTGAGTATGGGAATTTTTGTGAACCAAAGAATAATTAGTTGAAAGCCTACAAACATCAATTAAAAATATAAGAAAAACAATTTAAAGCATTAACTATGGACAGCTAGTAACCTTGAGTGGTATCTTTATTATTGTTTTAAACGAGTTAAATTAAAAACTAATAACAAACAACAATGCAAATAATGCAATGAACAATTTTTAGGTACTTTAAATATGTATTATCTGTAGATAATTACAATTGAATGACATAGCATTTAAATGTATTCAAAACTGGTTTTGTGCATCTTTGATTGCCTTATAGTATCAAACAAACAATTTAAAGGAAGTTTTAGGGTGTATGGACACGGAACATAGACGTACTGCTGTATCTAGAGCAACTTTTTCCAAATAGCCACCGATTTTGGCGAAAATTGGCAGGGTTGTGAATGCCAGAAGGTTGTTTTTATTGGTAAAATTTAAGATTTTCTTATTTCTTTCGCCCCCTGTAATGACCTCTTAAGCTCATGTCAAGTTGGAAATCGATTATCTCTGGAATTTGGCAACAGATTGCAAATGGGTTTCTTTCCTTTCAAACTTTAGATCAAAAGGAGATGGTTTTCTATCCATTTTCCTAGAGGTCGATAGTATGACCTACCAAAATTACATCCCACTTGGAGATACATAGTTTTCAGGATAATTTATTGGCATAAATAATGCGTTGAGAGAATGGGACGAATGTGTCATCTTCTTTTCACATAAAAGAGTGAAAGGAAGGAAACCCGATTCAATTTGGTTTCCAAATTCTGGACATAATCGTCTTCCCGTTGACCCATTTTGACCCACTTGAGAGGAGGTTGCCATGGGTCAGGCAAGAGGTCAAAACTTTGCTAATACGGACATCTACAACCATGACAATTCTCCTCAAAATCGGTGCCACCTCATTATCCTATTAGAAAAAAAAATTACTCTTTAAAGAAATATCTGGACTGAGCTCCAAGGAAACAGGAATAGACAATCGGGTTTGTTTTGTCCTATCCACAAGATGAATAATTGATAAAACTTCTGAAATCGCGATAACAAAGATTTCATATTTTCACACGGAAGATGACGGACGGTACAAATCTATAGGTTAATATATTTCATCTCATATCAACTTTATTTCAGGATCTGTTACAGAAAATAAAAAGTTAATTGAGAAATGAACCTGTACAATGTAAAAATAAGATCCAACTTTAACAATACGAATAACTTACTTTTAGTTCAAGAAGCTATTTTTAGATATTTTCCGGATAAATCTGAAACCGGAATCTATATTGCAGTGATAGAGTTACATGCAAACTTTCTATGAATATAAAAGTTGTTATTTTCTATTACGTATTTTCTCCTACTTTGGAAATACTTGATTCGATTTACCTTTGTATTTTATACAAAATGTACATCTTTAGAAAACTGTACGCTGAAAATTGGCACTTGCAGTTTTGTTAGGTATGTTGATCTGGTGCTTTTACAGTATAAGTAAATATTTAGTGGAAAATTACAATAAAGTTGTTACTGAAAAAAATTCATATAAAATCGCAATAAATACAATGTATTTCAGCACCGACAAATTAGTATAGAAAAATCTATTGAAATTGTGGTAATATTACATAATTTAGGTAAGAATAAAAGAATTACAAAAGGTATATATAACTGGCAATCGGTAATAACCGATATTTACTTTAAATTTTACCCGAATTTATGTATTTTTACATGATTTTGCAGTTTACATATTTTTACATTATCAGTTAACGTTATAGTGGAAAATTATAAATATTACTACATGCATATTTATGTAAGTATCAACAGTAAATAAAGTTGTTACTGAAAAACATTCATGTAAAATCACAGAATCGCATTTAGTAAAATCGCAATAAAAACAGTGTATTTTGAGCTCGAAAGATTGTTCGGCTTTGAATTTATGGAAAAACAATTATCGGAAGAATCTAGAAAATGCGGTAATATCACATAATTTATGTAAAAATCAGAGAATTACAATAAATATAACTGGTAGTTGGTAATAAGTTATATTTACTGTAGATACCCCGAATATTATTTTTTTACAATGATTTTTACAGTTTACAAATGGAAAATTACGTGTCTAAATATATATTTACAAGTAAAAAAAGATCATGTAACAATAAAAATACTATATTTCCGACTCAAAAGATTGAAAAGCTCTGGGGTAAAACTTGTTGGTGTTAATAATCAATTAATCATTCAAAAAATATTTATCTGAAAAATACTTAGAAAATGCGGTAATATCGCATAATTTATGTGAAGATTTTACATTTAATGCAACGTAACCGGTAATAAGTGATAGTTACTGTAGATATCCTGAATATCATGATGTTACAGCTTATGAAACCGATGTAATTTCACAGCATTACTAGTGGAAAGTTACATATTTCTATGTACAGTAACTGTTCCAATCTTTTAGAAATTAAGGAAATTTTAGAGCAGTTTTGGTCTTTAAAAATTAAATGAAATTTTTAACAACAAACGAACATGACTATACTTCCAGATGAAGGTATGTAATATTAATTTTATCTAGCCCCAAACCATTTTTGGCAAAAGAGTCAGTTACCCAGTTGCACAGTATTCCTTCCAATGCATCAACACTAGAGTAGCATATTCTGCAAGAAACATCTCACTACTGAAATAAGTGTATAAATTTTCGGAAATATATCGGGAATACGAGGGAAGATCAATATTTACGGTCCCTGATATAGAAAGAGAAAGAATTTTTAAAACATTATTTATTTATTTCTCAACATAATCTCCCTGGACTTCAATGCACTTGGTCCACCGATGTTCCAATGCTTCAATGCCTTTCAGGAAGAAGTTTTCCGGTTGCTCCTCAAACCAGCCATTTACTGCGGTCATAACTTCATTATCGTCTCCATATTTTTTTCCACGCAGGTTTTCCTTTAATTTTGGAAATAGATGGTAATCACTGGGTGCCAGGTCTGGTGAATATGGAGGGTGTTCTAGGATTTCAAAGCCAGCGTTCTGTATGGCAGCCATGACAATGCAGCTCTTGTGGACTGGAGCGTTGTCCTGATGGAACAAAATTTTGTGTGCCAACTTTCCTGGTCTTTTTCGCTCGATGCTTTCGCGCAATTTTGGAATTAACCCTGCATAATAAGAACCCGTTATTGTGTGTCCACGCTGCAAATAATCGATCATCAAAATTCCTTCTGCATCCCAGAACACTGTGGCCATAATCTTTCCAGCCGCCCGTTGAACTCGAAATTTGCGTGGAGGTGGAGAACCTCTGTGATGCCACTCCATACTTTGTCTTTTCGTCTCAGGATCAAAATAGTGCACCCATGTTTCATCCACAGTCACAAAGCGAGTGAGAAATTGCTTCCGATTGGCCTTCAGGTACTCCAAATTGGCTTCCGAATGCAGCACTCTAGAGCGTTTCTGATCGACGGTCAGCATCTTTGGAACCCAACGCGCCGAAATTTTTCTGAGATCAAGAACATTTCTTAAAATATTTTCAACTGACCCATAAGAGATGTTCGTTATTTCCGCGATATGGCGAATAGTCAGTCTTCTATCTGCCATTACCATATCATGGATCAAATTGATGTTTTTGTCAACGGTGACACAGACTGGACGTCCCGCACCTTTCGCATGTTCGCAAGTTGTTCTGCCTAATCTAAACTCACGAGACATATTTTTCACCACTTGGTAAGAAGGGGCAGAGTCCCCTAAAACGTCTGTCATATCCTTGTGAATTTCAGTAGGTGTTAATCCTTTTTTTTGCAAATACTTTATCACCGCTCTGCGCAAAACTTGACACAACAAATAATTAGTAATGACAGTTCTCATAGAAAAATGAGTGACGATATCATGCAAAGCCTACTATGTCAGGGACCGAAATACTGATTTACCCTCGTACATGGGAATCAACAGAGAATAATCGGGAATACACGAAAATACCTGAGAAATAGTCTGGAATACTAGGGAATATGCGGGAATGCACGTCGATATTTGAGGAATACTTTGGAATATTACGGAAATACATGAAAATTTGGGAGTGGGCAACAACGAACTCTGATGCTATTTTATTAAGTTTTGGTTACCAAATACAGGAATACATTCGGAAATAGCGGAAATTAATTCAGAAATACGGAAATAACCGCAAATATTTCGGGAATAGGTGTACAAAATTTGTTTAGTGAGATGCCCCGAGGGGTGTCTCACTACTGGAATACGTGTAGAAATTTTCGAAGGTATATGGGGAATACACGAAAATACACAAAGAATACTCGGGAATACACGGGAATACCTGAGAAATAGTCGGGAATGCTAGGGAATACTCGGGAATATTTAGGTGTGGTTTGGTTGACGGTTCCTGTTGTTGACCATTATACCACTATGTTAAAATTATCAACTGGTGTGGTATGGAGGCGATAGTATTGCTGAATCGGCAGCATATGAGGGTTGTTAACAATTAGGCCCGCGTTACAATCTTTAAAAGTACATTTACAGGTAGACATTTATTGCGTGACAGGATTCACCGTAACCAGTGATGTTCTTTTTTTCTGTAAATCTGCATAAAAACTTGAAATTTCCGTTTGTTTACTTTCTGCTGCTTCCTAGTGTAGACTGTGTTAATTTTTGTAGTATGTTTAATAAAGTTATGGAACCAAAAAAATGAAACACATTCTCTCTTCCAATATCGTCCCGATGTACGTAATAAACTAACTAAAAATAGAAAAAATGTCGAAACTAACTCAACAAGGCTATGAAAGCAGCGCTCATTAATATTTTGCATTAATTAAAATAAAAACGGAAGCATTTTCTTGTTACATTTCCCGTTTCATAATATTAGAAAACATAAAGGTCTGTTTATATAATTAATGCTTCAATGCATTTAATAATTTGTAATGGTTTTTAATTACTAATACCTAAAAATAATACACCCAGGAAATTTTTTGTCCTATAAAGTATTTATTTAAAATTGATGCCAAAAAATAAAGCACGTACTAACCACTGAAAAATTCTGAAAGAACTTGCTCATCTGATGAAACGTACTAATGTAATTGAATGATCCCTAGTAACCAAAATGTAACTTACCTTGAAAATCAGACAACTGGGGACCTATTTTATCGGAAACTTCACGTATTTTCCTGAATGTCCATTTCTCTTCCTATACAGGGTAAAAAGGCGCAGACTGCTTTCACATCTTTTTAGGGAGAACTAGTTGAAAGTGGCTTTTATAACGAAAATGTTTTTTTGTATTAGATTGCTTAACCTTAAAATTTTTCATTTCCCACTTTAAGTGTAGAAGTGACCATAGTATATACCTATGTATTATCCATTTCAATTATCTTATTTATAGCTATGTGAAGCTTCTAAACAATAGCTATGAAACGAAATGTTTATTACGGGGCAATTAAAGGCCCTATGAAGGTTATTTAAATACCCAAAAATCTATCTATATATTTAAAACACAAGGCTTATTTTTGTTCCAGTTTTCAGAGATTTTCACCGGGCCGATCTAAGCAATTCTTTTTTATATTAAAGCTATCGCTGTGTAGATTAGTCAACACTACTTAATTTTTATATTTTTTAATGTTTATATTTTTAATTTGAAAAACTCTAAAATGTTTAATTTGAGACGGACGATTCGGACATTCACTTGGGGCGCCCTCTCACTTTCTACGGTGGTGAGTTTCGTAAGTATCCCGCTTATAAATATAAAAGGTTGATGCAGCCGTCCACTTCCATTATTAATAAGCGGTTACTATGCGGTTAATGTTTTAAAATGTGCGAGGTTGCGTAGACAAAACCCGTATAGTTGAAAATTATGGACAATAGACGAATCATATAAATAATGGCTGATTGCAATTGCTTATTCAAAGCAGTTTCATATTATTTGTATAAAACGCAGGAAATTTGCCAACACTATGTTTATGCAGTAATCCCGGAGTCTGCTTAAGCTTTTTAAAGCTAGCCGAATCCGTAATTAAAAAAATAGAGTTTTAAGAGTCAATTATTGATATTTAAATAGCCTTAGAGCCTTTAATTATTGTGTAATAAACATTTAGTTTCAAGGCTGTTAAACTTCGTTTTCGTTAATGCGTGCTGTCAACTATCAAGCTAGCTAACTTTTTTAATGCTAGCAGAACCCGCAATTTAAAAAATAATAGGCTAGGAATTAATTTTTGGGTATTTAAAAAGCCTTTAAAGAGCCTTTAATTATATTGTAATAAACATTTCATTTCAAGGCTGTCAGACTCCATTTTTTTAGTGGCTGCTGCTAACTTTTTATAGCGTTTAATTATGAATATATTTTCTGCTGTAATGACGCTGCTAGCTCATTACATCAAGAGATGCTACAAAGGTCGACACCTGTTAACTTCAAACCTGTTAGCACATAAAAACTTTTCTGGTTTTCTATGTGCTTGCAAAAAATTGAGAACCCTCTACATGACAAACATTTTGCCCACTAAAAATCTGTTTTGGTGAAATGTTAAAAATTTTTGAAAAGTCCACCCGAGTTTCAATAAATGAAATGCTTGTTCCACAAAGGCATCATTCATTTCAATCATCTACCTCCTCATATCAAAAATAGCAAAAGTATAAATCAATTAAAAAATCCTTAATTAGTTATGTGAAAACTGATAATACTTAAATATTAAATTATTGTTGTCACTGCTACATACGAGGGTGGTCCCAGAGCTACCCGACCCAACAAAGAAAACACAAAAATTTTGGAAAAAGATTTATTTATTTTTCAACGTAATCTCTTTTCAGCTCTATACACTTTTCCCAGCGGTGTTCAAAAAGTTCGATACCCTTTTTATAATAAGAACTGTCTTGCTCCTTAAAATAGCCATTAACTGCTGACATCACTTCTTCATCGTTGGAAAATCTTTGACCACTGAGCCATTTTTTCAAGTTTGGGAACAGAAAATAATCCGAGGGAGCTAAATCTGGCGAATATGGTGCATGAGGTAGCAATTCAAACTTTAATTGGTTAATTTTGGCCATTGCAATAACGGATTTATGAGCTGGCGCGTTGTCGTGATGAAACAACACTTTCTTTTTAGCCAAATGCGGCCGTTTTTGCTTGATTTCTTCGCTCAAACGTTGCAATAAGTTTGCATAATACTGGCCGTGGATAGTTTTTCCTTTTTCGAGATAGTCCATAAAAATTATTCCACGCGCATCCCAAAAAACCGACGCCATAACCTTGCCTGCAGATGAAACGGTCTTCGGCTTCTTTGGAGCCGGTTCTCCCTTTTGAGTCCATTGTTTCGATTGTTCTTTTGTCTCGGGTGTGAAATGATGGACCCATGTTTCATCCATTGTTACGAAACGGCGCAGAAATTCTGCTTTGTTGCTGTGAAACTTCGCTAAACACTCAATTGAAACATTTTCACGACACTGTTTTTGCTCGAGTGTGAGCAAACGCGGCACCCATCTTGCACACAGCTTTCTCATGTCCAAATTTTCAGATAAAATGCGATGTACCGCACTTTTTGAAATGCCCGTAATGTCTGCTAGCTCGCGCACTTTCAGTCGACGATCATCAAGTACCGCTTTGTGGATTTTCTTCACCATTTCTGGAGTCGTCACCTCATTTGGTCGACCACTGCGATGCTCGTCTTGGCAGCTCGTACGGCCTCGTTTAAACTCAGCTACCCAAAATTTAACTGTTGTAAACGAAGGAGCAGACTCACCCAGAGTAGAATCCAGTTCAGCTTTTATATTGGTTGGGCTGAGGCCTTTCAAATAAAAGTATTGTATCACATAACGTTGACCAATTTTCTCCATTTTCACAAATTCACTGACAACGTTCACTATTGATGGCTGCCAAACAAATACTGAGCAACGTGGCGCTTTCAAACTTGAAACATATGCTTTATAGACTGCGTACTTTCCAATACAGTGCTATTTTCAAACAACTACCGCCACCTCTTGGTCAGGTCGGGTACTTCTGGGACCACCCTCGTAATATTGTGATATATTAAAACCAAAGTTATATTGTATATACTAATCACTATATCTCTGTGTTAATCTTTGTATTATCTATGTGATAAATAAAGTATTATTATTATTATTCAAAGCCCATTCCGTCACCAGCCTAATATATGCAACTACCCTAATTTGTCGCTGATCGAGCGTTCCAATACTGTCGCCATTAACATCAGCTGATACTTTTAGCACACTGGCGCCATAGCCAACAATAGGAACCGTCACTTAAAGCCCATCAGCTGCGTGAAGTTGGCACCCTCATATAAGAATTTCAAGAAAAAAACTATTGCATAATTCTGCCCAAGTTATGCCCAGTTTTGACCAATAATTGTTTTATTTTGCCCAGCCCTTCTTAACTCGTGAGTCAAAAGCCGAATTTCTATGGTGTGGCGCCCACTGCGCCATACTACAATATTCGCTTATGGGGAGTTAAGGGGGGGGGCTGGGCAAAATAAAACAACTATTGGTCAAAACTGGGTATAACTAGGGCAAAATTATGCAATAGTTTTTTCTCGAAATTCTTATATGGGGGTGCCAACTTCACGCAGCTAGACCCATCGGCTAAAAGAATTTCGAATTCACTACCAAACAGTTTTCACCACATTTCACCTGCATTGAGTTTTTGCAGATGCTGACTGAGAAAGATGTTTAATATATTACAAACAATCAATATGACGAAATTGATCGATTTATCGCAGATTACGATAGTTAACCCGTTGTGGATACAATAAAAAAGCCCTAGCTTGTGTCTTGCGCCTATTTCAGCTACTGTTTTAAAGGTTTCTAAAAATATCAAAAATTAATGTAATCTATTCATACGTAGGATAGCCAGATATTGAACTATAGGACTTTCTAGCTAAGTCAGAGTTCTGGTATTGCTACATTTTTCTAAGGCCAAACTATTTTTGCAGAAAACCTATACTTTAGTTTTGAAAACGTGGAAGGAATACTGTACATACATATTGGGTGACGATGGTTGCTCTTTGCCAAAAAAATATTTGACGCTAAAGTTAATAAAGTATCGTTAGGTTAGTCTATTTCAGCTTCTATAAACATTATATTTTGGACAGTGACGCCTTTAAGACAACGACAGTGATTTTTCTTCTGTTAAGTTTTTCCTGAATATTTCTTAAAACACAAGTCGCGGAACAACAGCTAAGAAGCACTGTATAAGCAATCGTATTGTCTGTATCACTCCATCCAGAAGCCGGATGTCATTTGGCATAACAAATATAAGGAAATTATAGGAAAATGTAGCTTATAATTTATTTTAATCGAAGTTTTGTTGTTTTTGGACGTCGCACAGATCAAATGCCAACTGAATGCCCAAAGATTTGTTTGATTTCAAAAAGACTAAGAAAAGATTCGTGCGGAAGTTATAAGCTGGGTTTAGAAGAATTATCAAGGTCTTGGTTTTTGGTATATTCCACCTTGATATTGAGTTTTCTATTTAACTTAGACATCTGTTGCCAAAATGTGCCCATCGATCATTTCTGTTTTTTTAAACATTACAAAAAGGGAAAAATTGCCAAAAAAGGATTTTTTTGGGGTACAGCATTTTGAAAATTGGCACAGATGTTGGCAATTGCCATGTCATTTCACTGCCATACTTGCCAATTCTGTTAAGTATCTTTCGATTTGTTTTGGAAATTTTTGTGGTCATTTCTATTATCTAGTGCTTAATGTTAAAGCATAAAGTGATTGACTGATCTTCGGAAAGATTGTAAGGACGTCAAAAATTCTGTATATCATGAGATTCCTCATGACTTACGGAGTTCAAACTCACCCAAGATTCACTTTATATGCAAGATCTCTTGAAATATTCTACAAAAACTTTCGTCCTTTGACATATGATTTGACATCCAACGCGCCATAGAAGTCCAATAAAAGAACTTCACATGACTCCATCCCACTGTCTTAAGTGGTGTTTCTGAACTCCTTAGGTGATGGGGAGTGTAACGTTATAGCAGGTGTGGGTACTGCGGACTTCTAGTATTCTAGAAACTAAATCTTAATTTTACTTCTACCTGAATAGTCCCTATACTTGCAAAGTCATTCTTAGTTTAGTTATATCATGTGTTGGAGGGATTTTTAAATATGGCAAAGGGTGTGTCAAAGATAAAATAATTAAGTTGGAACTTTTTTTGTTTTACATTTTCATTTTGGCCAATCGATCGCTCCAAGTCAAAGTACTTAGAATTATTCAATAGTACAAAATTTCTAAACTTGTTTTGTTGAAATTCTTCTCTTACCATCCGTAATGCTATCCACGAACATTGAATTACTGGACAAGGAATTCTCGCTAGCGATTGTGGATCTTATCCTTTGCGCAAAACATGATGCACAACAGAAAGGAAGTTACAGGTAGAGGTAGGTGCTTGACGTAGATGATAAATCCTGTTGAAAATATGATTCGACGACATGGGAATTCGATCGCGTAGCTATTTTCTATCGTGGGAATTTTTAAGTCATGCTTTATTTTCGTGAGGCAGAAGCTATTTCTAGAATAAAAACTTCTTATTAGAAATTTTGCAAGTAAAATAAGAAATGTTTTGACATTTTTAAAAAACCGTTACTAATTAGTTTGTTCTCTTTTTCCATAATAATACAACTCATAGAGTGAGTCAGCAATAGTTCAAAGTTCCAACTGTTCTCTGTTTTCCAGCTCTAGTGAACGTTAAATTAACTTTGAAGTTATCAGGAATTGCATGAAATAAATGGTATTTATTTGGAAATAATAAACTTCAAACATGACTTCAAATAATTACGAACTATTGTTGACTGGTATATCAATTGTTTACAGACAATGAGAGAAACAATATTGCGGTCTATAGGGGATTCTAACATATGCTGTTACTATTCTATTTGGGGAACTATACATCATCGTATTAATTAAAGAAGTTGACTAAAAAAAACTGAACCTTGAAAAATGAGAAAATATATATAGTCTTAATTAATTCTTAAAATTAAAACTCTTCCCATGACTTGTAATTACTTTTTAATCACTTTCTGATTGTATTTTCTATAATACTAAAATATAAGCACCTACATACCATGGTATAAAAAATTACCTTTGGTTTAGGTCTTATGAGATGAAAAATGTACGTGTATTAACTTACTGTCAATGACTTATTAGTGCGTAATGCTTTAATTACACACAGTGTGTCCCGTTTCGGAATACAAACCCTCGTATCGTTTTTATTTATGATCGAATTAATCTCAAATTTTTGTCAGCTACACTGCTTTATAAAGTGTTTGTATTAGAAAAATCATGACATGCTGCGAATGATAATTGATGCCAAAAATCTGCTCGAGTAAATCGAGATTTTGGGTAATTTTCATTCTTGGCATCATTTTTCCAATTAAAGTTATGAAGATATGTATTTTATGATGCTGTATAACTGGCAAAAACTCTGATATTACAATTATAACCTAACTTCATACAGGGTGTGATTTTGAAACGAGACACACTTTATGCTTTTAATTGCTTAATTACAAGCCAATCAACTACTACAATATATTTCCTAGCTTACGACGTCAGCAAAGTGAGCACCCTCACATTGTGTTGAATTTCAAAAATCTTAGTGCTGTAATTTTGGTCTAATTCAAAAAATTTTGGACCAACCCCTATTCATCAGAAATGAAGATTTTAAATTGGGGATGCTGACTTGAGCTCTAGCTAGCCCCCCCCCACTATATAAATAATAAATCAATTTAAAGTAGGCTTTGATTTTGGACTAGTTAAAGACTAGCAAATAACACATTTTCGAAACAACCCCTAATAGAAAACCACCCCACATGAATAATGCCAAAAAATTAAGAATGATGAAATTCGAGAAAATACCATATTATAATTTTGGACTAATTAAGGACTATTCGTTGTCGCATAACCTATTTTTGGAATCATCATCTAAATTGGTACATCGATTGGCAGATAACTCATCTTTGAAGTCATCCCTTAAAAAGTACCCCTTCCCATGAAGAATGTCGCGATTCAAAGATGATAAAAATCAGAAAAAAATAATAAAATAGTAAATAATACCCATTTTTGAAATCAACCCCTATCCTAAGCCCTGACTACGGAATAATTAAAGACTATTCACTTTCTAAATCAACCTCTAATAGAAGACTACCCTATGAATACCTACTTGTTTATGTTGACTAGGGCTGTGCATAATCATCGATTAATTAATCAGTCGGTTTAATCGATTGCTTTTTTAATCGATTTTCTATTATTGATGTCCATAATCGCACAACCCTAGTTGCTACTCAAACTTTGATCGAAGTTGCATTACCAACTACAAATTGCAAAAATTGTTTCTCTACTAAAGCACAAAATTGGTGATGTCATATTCATACTATCAGTACAAGGTATGACCAGAGCACCAGACATAAAAATATACTTTAGCAAACTTTTAGAATACTGTATGTACTATTTATGTTATGTTATGTCGATCAATCGATTTAATCGATCTTTATTTAATCGACCCACTTTCATTTTTGTTAATGGACACCCGCGTCTTGTTCTTGCCACAACAAAGGTACCAACGTTCAAATGTGCCACATGCAAAAGAGCTGCAAATGAAGGTCAAAATTGTGTTTTTACTGCGACTGCTCAGAAAAACTATGCGTAAAACCTACTGTAAATGCAATCTGTTGAACACGACATATGCGTCGTATCAGAGTAACTCTCTATCGGGTAATGGAAATTCATTATCAGGGATTTATCTGTTGAAACAACTAAACGAAGAACGAGGGAGTGAATCTTTTTGTTTAATGCTCAAATTTTATCAATTGGTTAGGTTAGGTTAGGCTACGTTAATATTAACACTCATTAAATAATTTCTGTTTTCTGCCCGCAATTGAAGAGTTTGATCTTTATTGTGTCACATTTTGACGTCGGCTTTTTTAAATGTAGCACAGGGTGGCCAGCGAACCTGGAAACCTTGAAAACCGGGAATTTGCACAACCGGGAAAAAACCTGGAAAGTAGCGATCAAAGTCGGAAATTTCTTTCCGCGTTAACTAAAGCTTGACTTAAACTTAAGGCGATTAACTACGCATTGATCGTAGTTATCAACAACACTCGACCATACACTTGCAAGCTCTTAACGCGGCATCACCAGTTATTAACAGTACACATGATTAGTTAGCTAACGCGCTATTACTAACGTGCGTTAGTGATTACATATCATTGCATAAGACGCTTACACATTCAAACACGCGATTTCAGTGAAGGAGATTCTCCATACTAATGACTGGCGACGCCGCCTTAAGTGCCTGCATTTATATGGTCGAGTGTTTTTGGTTACGCGCGATCAACGCTACGTTAATCTCCTCATGTGTACTGGACCGTAGACCAGTACACATGAAGCGTTAGCTAACGCTCGATTACTAACGCGCGTTAGTGACTACATAGCATTGCATAAGACCCGTACATATTCAAACGGACGATTTTGATGAAGCTCATTACAACGTGAGGTTCGAGATTGCCCATACTAATGACTGGTGATGCCCTATTAAGTGCTTGCATGTGTATGGTCTAGTGTTTTTGGTAACGCCCGGTCAACGCGGCGTTAATCGCCTCATATGTACTGCTATCAATGCTATGTAATCACTTAACACGCGTTAGTAATCGCGTGTTAGCTAACGCTTTTAATAAATACTTTGATTTGCGAAAAATTCCTTTATTTGCATAGGTAAATATTCAATACGGCGTTAGGTTAGGTTAGGTCATGTCAGGTCAGGTTAGGTAAGGTCAGATCATATCAGGACAGGTTAGGTTAGATTAGGTGCGGAACATCATTAAATTTATTGCGCCATTGAATTTCAATGAAACAAAAAACTTCCCATAAACTTAACATGAGGCACAAAAAGTGGCGTAACTTATTAAGGGGGCGGTTCCGCACTTTGACACCGGCACCGTTCGACTCCCTTCTTGAAGCCCTGCCGATTGTCGCCACTCTCGTCCCTTTTGGACGTGCCCGCTAAAGTAAATTTGTACTATTTGATCATGAAAGTGGGTATGCGTAAAATATTGGAGGAAAAACCGGGAAAATGATATTTTAGGACCTGGAAAACCGCGAAAAAACCTTGAATTTAAAAGTACCACTCTTGCTGACCACCCTGTAGCACTTTTGTTGTGGCGCCTTTGGTTTGGCACCCTTGTTGCGGCACATTTGGTTTGGCAGCCTTGTTGTGGCACCTTTGGTTGTGGTACCTTTGTTGTGGCGCAATCATTGTAAAGTATTACTTCTGCACCTAAACCATGTCAAGTTTCATGAAATCTTATTTGGGGAGGGATTCTTGTTACCGTCCTTTTGTGCCCGCAGATTAATCAGAGATGAATGGGCGGGCCTTAATCGAATTTCATGAAACTTGGCATGGAGTTCAAAGGCAGTAGTTCACTCCAACAGCAAGAAACAACTACTGCGTATACCAAGGGAAAAAATACGGGGCGTCCCGTAACAAAAATGATAGTGGGTCAACATAAAAGAGTGGGTATTCTTCATGTAGGGTAGTTTTCTATTAGAGGTTGATTTTTGAACATGGGTTGTATGCTAGTGTATTTAATTAATCCAAAATATGGTTGGGTTGTTTGTTAACTTGAGCTGAAGTCCGTTTTGTTCAAAAATGTTTGTATTATAGCCCGAGATTAGTCCAGATTACTCCAAGATTATGGCTTGATTTTTATTATCTTTACTTTCGTGACAGTTCATGCGGGTGATTTATCAATTTAGGGGACGATTTCAAAAATGGGTTATGTGCCAATGAATATTCTTTAATTAGTCCGAAATTATAACATAGCTTAAGTTGATTTATTATTTATATTTAGGTATATGGTGGGGGTGCTAGCTTACGCTCAAGTCAGCACCTCCACTTTAAATGTTTTATTTCTGATTAATAGGCGTTAGTTTAAAATTTGTTGTTGAATTGATCCAAAATCATGGCACTAAAATTTTTTAAATTCGACAAAGTGGGGGTGTTGTAACGTGCCAAACGTTACAATTTTTATGGTGGGTATCGAACCCACGTCCGCTAGTCCCACAAACTAGTGTTCACCTGAGCGACGAGCGGCCCTACATTATAAAATATAATTCGGTTTCACAAAAATAGAAAGTACACGAAAATGTCTTAAGATAATTAAAACAGTTGAAACAAATCTATTAATATGAATTACTTATGCACTAACTCAATATTAATTATAATGCAAACATGACCAGCATAGTTATTTTTAAAGTAAATTATATCTCTAAAATGTTGACTAATACTAATAATATAATTCTATTATTGCTATCGCAGAGAGAACAGCGTAACGGGAATTTTTGTGAAACATCGCTTCGCGTTAATATAAATAATATATCTAGGACATGCCTTTTTTATTCGCGGAAAACGCTCTAAATACCAATAAAATGAATTCTTGTACTTCGCTATCTTACTAAGTCGCATTTTTTGAGAATTTCAGTATTCTATGTTTGTTCGTGATTTTCGCCTTTGAATTGAATCTGTCATTCCGAAGCGAATTTTCCGGGTGAACTGGATCATGCGATCATGCAGGTTTATATTTTAACGTTCGTGACCGATGGCTACTGATAACCTTTTAATTGTTATTACTATTCCAATTTACATTATTTTTAGCGCAACGCATGAAAACAGTCTCATTAGTCTATATATGTTTTAATTTCTTGCCATTTAAACTTTTTCTCATTTTTCACATTCATAACTAATTGTCTTTTTTATTTTTTGCAGGGCCCATGACGTGAATTCCTTTTTCGCCGCTCCCATCATGAAGCGGCCGCTTCTAACCATACTGTTGACCGTAGCGGTCGCCGCTGCTTCCAGTGACATTGTTCGCACATTCACTGATCCTGCCGTTGAACGTTTTAATCATCTTGTAGTGGACAAGAATACCGGGCGTGTTTATATTGGAGCGGTAAATCGTCTCTACCAATTATCTCCAGAATTAGAACTTGTCATCGCGGAAGTAACTGGTCCCGAATATGATTCTGACGAATGTTCTGTATTGGAGTGCACCACTTCAGTTAATAAGAAGCTCACCGATAACGTAAACAAAGCGTTAGTGATCGATTACACCACGACTCGTCTAATATCCTGCGGAAGTCTCTTCCAAGGAATATGTTCCGTTCGCAATCTCCACAACATCTCCGATGCTGCTCAAGAAGTACGGGAAGCGGTCGTCGCCAATAATGCTACCGCATCTACGGTGGCGTTTATCGCTCCTGGGCCTCCTAACCCACCAGTTTCGCAAGTGATGTATGTCGGTGTAACGTTTACGTTAGGATCTCCATATCGATCTGAAGTACCAGCGGTAAGCAGCCGTTCTCTGGACAAGAACAAAATGTTTACCATCGCGCAAACCGCTGTAACAACTGGAACCAGAATGTTTGTCAATTCATTGGCTCGAGAACGATATCCGATTACCTATGTATACGGCTTTAGTTCCGAACGGTTTAGTTATTTCCTGACGACTCAAATGAAACATACAACTTCCAGTCAGTTTATTACTAAATTAGTTAGAGTGTGTCAGGACGATGAGAACTACTATTCGTACACAGAAATTCCAATGGACTGTATAAGTGAAGCACAGGGTGGCCGTAAATATAATCTCGTGCAAGCCGCATACGTAGGTAAAGCGGGCTCCGATTTGGCTGGAGATTTGGGAATCACGGCACAGGACGATGTTCTTTTTGCCGTGTTTAGTGAAAGTCATCCTGTGCAAGGTAACAGACCTTCGGACCTTTCAGCGCTGTGCGTTTACTCTTTGAAATCTATTAGAAGAAAATTCATGCAGAATATCAAGACCTGCTTCAACGGCCACGGGCAGCGAGGCTTGGACTTCATCTCTCCCAGTCATCCGTGCGTGTCTACGGTGAGTACTTACCAGTTACTACATCTGCGCACCACCATGGGGGCGAAGCGGCATTGCCGCCCCCGGTATTGATCGCGAGGTGCCGGGACCCTGCCATGCCAGCCCTTGACTGACGTCTCGCGCTGAATTCCTCACGTGCATTTCTGAATTAGGGGATGTCATTTATTCTGCAATAGTATGCTCTACTATCGTTCCTTAGATATCGTAAAATCTCATTTCCTGGTTTTCTTATTTCACGGCGTCTCCATTATCACAGTCATAAGATCATCGTTTCGCATCGTGCGACCGCATCTTACATACATTCCGCGTCTCCCGATTACTCTAAAAATAGTATCTAGTAAGAAATATATTTTCTTAACTAACTTAACCTGTCTTTAGGAACATCCTACGTCAATCGGTGAACATGAATGAATCGCAAGAATAGGTTACTCGAGATTTTTTGGATATTTCTTTTCAAAGTATAATAGAAAACTAAAACAAAGTTATCAAACAATAAGCTTCGGAAGTCAAACATGACATTTTCAGACTGGTTTTCGTATGAACATGAGGGCGTTGAGGCGGAATGGGCAATTCTTGATCCGAGAGACCGCACCGGAATTCGCCCCCGGTCTGATAACTCGACCTCATTTACACCCAAACTTTCTAAGTATATGCTGGTTGTGAATGACAACGACCGTCCTTGTTGCGATGCTCGCGGCGGATTGACCATATGTTCAAATCCGTTGAATTATAATTGATTATCGCATTCTTACTAGTTTTAGTTTTTCTTTAAAAAAGTTACGCAATTTTTGTAAAATCTGGAAAAATTATTCATACATCATTGATTGCTTTGAGTGAATCACAACTACTATTGCTGTAGGTGATCCCTTACCGAAAATGTCATTAAAATTATCCAAAAATCTCCAAATTTGATATTCTTATGATCTTCTAGATTTTGTATAATAGATCAGTCGGTAATAAAGCAATAATGACTAAAAGAAGGAATTACTCTTACGACCGTGAGTGACACTTAAATGTCCTTGGCAATGCCTTTAATCACCTTACTCAAACCAGAAGTACATGATCTACCTAATTCCTACCGCAACGGCCACTTTATTGATTGCCACCGATTAATACCACCAGTTGCGCTTCCACTGTGCTACGGTAGCTACTGACGGCTAATCGATCCTGGCTTCCACTACCTCAGCCCAAGCTTAAAAAATATATTGATAATAACATACCTACACCATGGTGACTATGGATGACATTCATGTCAGCAAGATGGTGAATCAACATCGTGTTTCAAGGTCAATCCGGAGAGGAGAATTTAGAATAATAAGTTAAAGGAACGCCAAGTAATCTATATTAACGAATAACACTGAGGCATTGGTGGAATATCCTATAAAATGCATTTTGATGGGTTACCTTATCTCCCGTTTTTGTTTCCTGGCGCTGTCGCAATTTTTCGTTGGTCCTTCGTACAAGTTTCTAACGGTCTCCAAATGCAAAAGAAGCATAGTGATCTTTCTTCTTCCTTATCATTAGATTTTGCTCAACTATGGGATTGCTAAATCAAAGCAAAAAAATCTGCTTTAGGTCAAAACCACTCTTTTGTCTATTTAACGATAATACAATATCAGCCAAAATTACATGATCTTTTTTTTAGATTGTTTGTTACTTTTTGCTCACTAATTCGCTTTTTTGTCAAACCACATGTTGTCATCGACTTTAGAGCAAAACTCTAGTATAGAAACTTTCTTTGAAAGAAACTGACCTATGAATGTCAGTTTCTTAATGAAGCGTATGTTCATATTTTTCCAGATTTTTTTGTTTTTTGCTTTCACTACGGCATTGCAGCAAAAAATTTACAAAGATTAAATTTTGACGTATCCGATAACGTCCAGTGGGCAAAAGAAAGTTTTTGGTGAGCAATACTGATACAGACAAACAGTTGTAGACAAACGCATGGGATTACTCTTGACGAATTAGTGGGCAAAAAATAGATAAACGATCGAAACAAAATTTTTCTAACAAACATACTATTAGACAATTTCGTGGCCAACTTTTTTTTGATCTCAGCATATCTCAAAGTTCATGCCACCTGGAACTATAGGAATAATCCAGTGAGCTTTTTGCTCACTAATTCGCTTTTTTGTCAAACCACATGTTGTCATCGACTTTAGAGCAAAACTCTAGTATAGAAACTTTCTTTGAAAGAAACTGACCTATGAATGTCAGTTTCTTAATGAAGCGTATGTTCATATTTTTCCAGATTTTTTTGTTTTTTGCTTTCACTACGGCATTGCAGCAAAAAATTTACAAAGATTAAATTTTGACGTATCCGATAACGTCCAGTGGGCAAAAGAAAGTTTTTGGTGAGCAATACTGATACAGACAAACAGTTGTAGACAAACGCATGGGATTACTCTTGACGAATTAGTGGGCAAAAAATAGATAAACGATCGAAACAAAATTTTTCTAACAAACATACTATTAGACAATTTCGTGGCCAACTTTTTTTTGATCTCAGCATATCTCAAAGTTCATGCCACCTGGAACTATAGGAATAATCCAGTCCTCTAGAGATAACTAAAGTATGTCGTTCTTGTGCGGTAGTCCAGAATATTTTTTCGCCAGTTCTCACTTTGTGGAATACCGACTTTTCTTTGAATCTTTGAAAATGGTTGTAACTTTTTTCTTCGTGTCTAATGCTGTATCTGTTACCAAAAAACTCACTATCGATATAATACACGAAAATTACGAATTCTTCCTTCGATTGCTTAGTAATTAGATGACTAGAGTTTGATGCGTCAAATATAGTTGATTGACTCAGCTTGCTTAGACCTATGCATTACTTAGCATTAAAAATGGATTACTTATTCTATGACGGGCTAAAGTCAAGGACATAGAATTTTGCGTTTACATTGTAACTGTAGGACTATGTTGACATGACATTTTGGTCATAATAGTATCATTATAATGGAATTACTTGGGGTTGGGGAGGGGGTGATACTGATACAGACAAACAGTTGTAGACAAACGCATGGGATTACTCTTGACGAATTAGTGGGCAAAAAATAGATAAACGATCGAAACAAAATTTTTCTAACAAACATACTATTAGACAATTTCGTGGCCAACTTTTTTTTGATCTCAGCATATCTCAAAGTTCATGCCACCTGGAACTATAGGAATAATCCCGTCCTCTAGAGATAACTAAAGTATGTCGTTCTTGTCCAGTAGTCCAGAATATTTTTCGCCAGTTCTCACTTTGTGGAATACCGACTTTTCTTTGAATCTTTGAAAATGGTTGTAACTTTTTTCTTCGTGTCTAATGCTGTATCTGTTACCAAAAAACTCACTATCGATATAATACACGAAAATTACGAATTCTTCCTTCGATTGCTTAGTAATTAGATGACTAGAGTTTGATGCGTCAAATATAGTTGATTGACTCAGCTTGCTTAGACCTATGCATTACTTAGCATTAAAAATGGATTACTTATTCTATGACGGGCTAAAGTCAAGGACATAGAATTTTGCGTTTACATTGTAACTGTAGGACTATGTTGACATGACATTTTGGTCATAATAGTATCATTATAATGGAATTACTTGGGGTTGGGGAGGGGGTGATACTGATACAGACAAACAGTTGTAGACAAACGCATGGGATTACTCTTGACGAATTAGTGGGCAAAAAATAGATAAACGATCGAAACAAAATTTTTCTAACAAACATACTATTAGACAATTTCGTGGCCAACTTTTATTTGATCTCAGCATATCTCAAAGTTCATGCCACCTGGAACTATAGGAATAATTCCGTCCTCTAGAGATAACTAAAGTATGTCGTTCTTGTCCAGTAGTCCAGAATATTTTTCGCCAGTTCTCACTTTGTGGAATACCGACTTTTCTTTGAATCTTTGAAAATGGTTGTAACTTTTTTCTTCGTGTCTAATGCTGTATCTGTTACTACCAAAAAAGTCACTATCGATATAATACACGAAAATTACGAATTCTTCCTTCGATTGCTTACTAATTAGATGACTAGAGTTTGATGCGTCAAATATAGTTGATTGACCCAGCTTGCTTAGACCTATGCATTACTTAGCATTAAAAATGGATTACTTATTCTATGACGGGCTAAGGTCAAGGACATAGAATTTTGCGTTTACATTGTAACTGTAGGACTATGTTGACATGACATTTTGGTCATAATAGTATCATTATAATGGAATTACTTGGGGTTGGGGAGGGGGTGATACTGATACAGACAAACAGTTGTAGACAAACGCATGGGATTACTCTTGACGAATTAGTGGGCAAAAAATAGATAAACGATCGAAACAAAATTTTTCTAACAAACATACTATTAGACAATTTCGTGGCCAACTTTTTTTTGATCTCAGCATATCTCAAAGTTCATGCCACCTGGAACTATAGGAATAATCCCGTCCTCTAGAGATAACTAAAGTATGTCGTTCTTGTCCAGTAGTCCAGAATATTTTTCGCCAGTTCTCACTTTGTGGAATACCGACTTTTCTTTGAATCTTTGAAAATGGTTGTAACTTTTTTCTTCGTGTCTAATGCTGTATCTGTTACTACCAAAAAAGTCACTATCGATATAATACACGAAAATTACGAATTCTTCCTTCGATTGCTTACTAATTAGATGACTAGAGTTTGATGCGTCAAATATAGTTGATTGACCCAGCTTGCTTAGACCTATGCATTACTTAGCATTAAAAATGGATTAGTTATTCTATGACGGGCTAAGGTCAAGGACATAGAATTTTGCGTTTACATTGTAACTGTAGGACTATGTTGACATGACATTTTGGACATAATAGTATCATTATAATGGAATTACTTAGGGATGGGGGGGGGCTGAGAAATCTTTTTGGTGGACATTCTCTCATTTTAAGGGTAAGAGTGATGTTGAAATGTTGAAGAGGTTGGTTGAGGCTTTTTGGTTAGGAATTATGATCCGAATTACCTAGTAATGCCATATTTTACTAACAAGACTTGAATTTTGGAAAGTTTTTGATGATGAATATTTCTTTATTTCCTTATTAGGGTTAAATTGATACTAAATTCTTGATCTTAGAGGAATTATAGTTCGCGTCCGAAGGAATTGGTAAATACTAACTAACGGATATTTGTAAATCTATTTTTTAAGCATTTTGGATTCATCCTCGCTTCGTAGTAGTTTATTAAAAATGTTAAAATTTGTTTAACGTGGTCCACCTGTATTAAGCCTTATGGCCACGGCCCTCTAACTGTTCAACAAATTTAGAAACGCTCAATTAGCGCGTCACTTACTTTTGTAAGGACTGCCAATTCTCACTGGTGGAAGCGAGGCTGTCTATTCGCCCTATAGCTATACTAACTCTCCAGGCTACTGTCGGAGCTTTTAACGTGCTCCCCTTTCGGAATCTAATCCAGCGTACGGACTTTTCACTGCCCGGCAAAGTCACTAGACTTGGCTCTAGATTTACCTAGGATATCTTAGGAATTTGCCACAACGCCCTTCCATAATAAGAACCTGATGAGCCTTCGAAAGGGCCATGCCCGACCCTACCTGAAACTAGAGACCCGGCTTATACCAACGTGAAGGTGGGGTTGTCTTAGGTTAGAGACTAAGAGTCTTCGACATGAATTTACATGAACCCCCTCTTACAGGTAATTAATTAGCCTACCTGGGATCAGCCGTACTGCTTGCAAAGTCGTCTCCACAATCCTGACTACACCAGGGAAAGCACGTGCAAAACGGTTTCTCAAAGAACAATGATTAGGGGGCCACTGACGAGATAAACCTTGCTAGTTACTCTGCGTCGTGTTCTGGGTCTTCCCCAAACTAAGGGATAAGAGCCCTAAGACCAGCCCAGTTATAGTGCGAGACATAATGCCAGCCCAGTTTACTCAATGGAAATTCCACAATGAAAATCTTATTATCTCCCGTATCTTAGAATTATTAAATGATTCCTCTCGTGCGATCACCATAATTTTACCATGGCATCTTATTCCACCTTTTCAATTTTAATACGCCATAGCAGTAGCAATAGCGATTTTTTTCTACAAAAGTATATATAATTTTTTGGCTATCTTCTATATATTCTGCGTTAGTGCATGTTTATTCGAGATTTTCCCAAATTTGAAGGAACTAGGTTGAAATGTTTGCACACGCAAGTTCCTTGAGCAAAAACAAAAAGTTCCAGTGTCACAATCCGTAAAAAAGGTCTATGGTCTCCAGAAGTCATCATAGGTCAAAAGTCTAACTTCCTTCAAGGTAAAATAAAGTGCGGTGTCGTTCGATCGAGAAAGACCATGCCAAGGTTATCCAGTAAAAATCATACCAGTCAGACATCTAGAGGCCACCAAATGCCAAAAAATAATTTTGACTGAATGCCCCTTATTTAGCTTTTCTCATTTGCTTTCGAATGACACTGCACTTGACTATTTACCTGCGTTGGATGGTTTTAGAGGTCACAGGCCTATTTTTAGCGGGTTGTGACAAGGGAACCTTTTATTTGTCTTGGTTCAAGGAAAAAATAATTTAACGGGTGCTAAAATTAGAACCTAAGTAGTCCTTTCGTGGAAAATTTTATGTTCTGCATCTTCTCACCAAACTGTAATTTTTATTGTGAAACCTATTTCAGCAACTTGTTCACATTTTCCCACCAAAGATTCGACTTTGCCTATAGAACATTAATAGGGATTTCGAAATTGTAGTTTTATGATATAGCACTGTCATAGGTGGGCCAATTAATGGTCAAACAGTGTTTTCGTTTGGTAGTACTAAGTTCACAATTTCGAGTTTACTTTTTTATATGTGTGCAAAAAATAAATTAATGAGCAAAGTTTCATAACAAAAACACAGTTTAGGTGTGCTATGACAAAAGTTTACCACAAGTAGTGTTTGAAGGCCAAAAAACGTTGGTGGGCAAATGTGGGAAAACGAATGGCGCATATGTTTACATTCACAGATACCTTTTCGAATTCCATTATTTCCTTCTCTCTTCTTGACGGAATTATCGTTATGGTTTTTAGTGCACTTCAGAGCACAAAATGCAATAATATTCTCAAAAATATGCTCTTGGTGGAGAATTTTTCCCGTTTATTCTTTGTTTATTTTGTTATTGCATGTAAGGCGCACATCAAAATAGAAAACTGTTTCTTATACATGTACATGTAATTATACCTATACGACTTCGTGTAATAAAATGTTCTTATCATTGTTCATTTTTTGCTATGGAAACTTAGTTCATGTTCGTAGGTGTCGAAAGTCAAATAAAAATAAAATAATTGCTTATTTTATGTGGAGCTTCACATAGAGCCATACATCAGATACCTTAGTATTTTGCTTTTGCGTGATTCTTCACAAATACTACCCCTTTGTCATTTTGTTGTGCACAATTTTCAATTCTCGTTCGCCATTTTGTACGCTAGACACCCCCTAAGTTACTGAAACGATGCTGTGTAACTAAGTAGGTCTTAAGACTGAATGAGAAGGGTATTTAATTGCCTTTATACGAGAATAGAAGGTTGTGCGTGCAAGATACCTTTTTGCAAGTCTGTTCTTTTTAATTTTTTATGTTTCACTAGATTATTCAGTTGATTCACGGCCCATTTATTTAATGCGATTGCAGAAATTGCACTACTAGTTGAGGAACGTAACGTTTAGGATCTTTGTGAAACTTTTGGGATTTTCTCAAGAGTTTACATAATCTCGACGAGTTCTCGAAACAGCTATTTAAATGAAATTTAGTGAACATTGGATGTTTTAGCATTAGAAATAAAATCGTTATAAAATCTTGGTTGCATATGCTCTTACTCTGTTGTGTTATCATCGTCAGTTGGATGCGATAAAGGCCAGTAAGGTCTGATTTAAGTCGTAAGTCAATTTCAGTATTTTTTACATAAATTAATAGATCAAGAATACCTATTGCTCAAAACAATAAAAACTTTTTCAACAAACTCAAAATTCCAGAGTAAGGGCAAAGAAAAATCCTAAATTGGCTTCTGACTAACCACTCTACCTGAGCAACATTTCAAAATAATTTGTTAATACAGAAATATCATATTTGCATACCAAGAAACTTTTATAAATGTTATTGTTTATATTTAGAACAACAGACAAAATAGAAAATGTATTTATTTCAATACTTTCCTTTGACACATCAAGTGAAAGTCGATAGAAAAGCAGTGCATTCACTTTTTAATATAAAAGTTGTGCTAGAATATTTCATACTTCTAATGTTATGTTATGAATTAAATTTACCAAAAAATAATTTAATTTAATTCAAACACGCTTAGAGAAATGTTGGCTGTATAAAATTGGAAGAGACAATCTCAAGCTAGACGATGCAGTTATTATTCTTTCTTCCGCAACTCGCAGCATCCACGACAGTTTTGTACATCGTACATTCTCAGCTTCTTCTCTCGCAGTAGAAAGTGGAACTGCAAAATTGATACCAAACCTTTAGTAGATAGATATAGATATTTAGATTGTCTGCATAGATATGAAGGCAACTCATTTGCATTTTAAACGTTTTCTCTGCACTAGTTGTCTGGAAGATGCACCTAGTATATCTTTAAAATTAATGCCGTTCCAACTCATTATCAGATCCCTTTTCAAATCAGTTATCTGATTCAGTACTTTGTTTAGTTCTTTAGAAGAATATTATGTAAACAAGAGCTTCATTCATAATATAATTGGGCCCTCCTGCGCTGTCATCGTCTTCATATTTTTATCCGCTTTGGCAATTGGCCAAAATTTAATAACCCAGGCGCTGCAATTGGGGATGTGCTGACAACTTAACTTGCAAGAGGTGGTTGACATTTTTCGTTGAGCCAACACTTCCAGTCTGACACTTAATTTTGTAATTAAAATAATCAATTTATCCTTGATACATTCAGCTATTAGTTTATCTTTAATATTTTTATTATGACATGAACGCAGAGTAATAATAAATTATCTCTTTATTTATCAATTCGTTTTTGTTATTTATGACAGATTATGTTATTGTGAAAATTAAATCCAATTTTAACAAAAGCTTTAATACTAGCTTTTTAAAACAAAAAGTTAACAACAATTCAAGTAAAACAAACAAAATTAAGTAAACTTGTACTTTCCATTCAATAAAATATTTTTAAAAAGGGATTTCTTATCATATTTATATACATGCACAAATATTTTTAAATAAATAATAGTCTTCTGACACCGATTATTTTTACTTAAAAATCCATATTAAAATATGGTCTTGATCGCGTTAAGAAGCAGGTGGTTTCAAGAGGTACAGATTATCCAAGATTTATTTAACGTGGCCCACCTACTACGTTAGCTTATGACCATGCTCCTCCTTGGCGGGCTACGAATTGAGGTACGCAACAGTTACATTTGTAAGAGCTACCAGTTCTCACTGGTAGAAGCGACATTGCCTACTAGCTCTCCAGGCTAGTGTCGGAGCTATTAAAGTGCTCACCCGCCGGGTCCGCCTCCGAGGGGGACTTTCACTGTCCGGACGAATCAAACCTCAAATGTAGCTGGCACTTAGACACTGGGTCTGCCTAGGATATCCTAGAATTTAGCGATATAAGACAGAAGAACAGAATTTAGAACCTTTAGGTCTGTAAAGTTGACTCCACCAAATTTGAGTTTTGTAATGATGATTATGTGAATCATTTTCCCAACGTAGGCCAGTTTTTGCACACCCTTAGTTAAAAAGTTATTAAAAACAATTTTTTTTCTTGTTGAGAACAACATTTATGAATTTCCACTTTTTAACACGTTCATTCGTTTGCAGAGGGTTGCCCAGCAGTTTTTTCGTTTGTCCACCCTCCATTAAGTAATTATTTGAGAAATAACTTTTTTACCCGTCAATATTCCAAAGATATAGTTCAACTCTTTTCAAGTGCGCATTAGACAATATTTATGAACGTGAAGGATTAAAATTCCCATTTTCAGCAAATAGACGAACAAACTAGACAATAATAGCGTCGAAACTCGCATTTATTTCAACAATACAACCTTCCCAAGAATTGTATATGGACCATTAGTCCGCTTTATTTATTCCAAATAGGTGGGCAATTGAAATTAACGGTTGAGCATATCAGTTTGGAAAAAAGGCAAACGAACCAGATAATAATAGTGGGAAATTTGCATTTGCTTAAACAATACAGTCTCCCCAAGTGTTATATATGGACCATAACAAGTGAGTCCGCTTTATTTATTGCAAAAAAGGTGGGCAAACGAAATTAACGGTTAGACATACTAGTTTGGGAAATGGGCAAACGAACTGGACAATAATAGTGTCGAAATCCGCATTTGGTTAAAAAATGCAGCTTCCCTAAGTGTTACATATGGACCATTAGAATTGAGTCCGCTTTGTTTTGTGCAAAAAAGGTGGGCATACGAAATTAACGGTTGGGCCATACCAGTTTGGGAAATGGGCAAACGAACCAGGCAATAACAGTGCATTTGTGTAAACAATACAGCTTTTTGAAGTATTATATATGTACCACTAGAATTGAGTCCCCTTTTTTTATTGCAAAAAAGGTGGTCAAACGAAATTATCGGTTGGGCATACCAGTTTGAGAAATGGGCAAACGAATTGGACAATAGCTGTCGAAATCCCCGTTTGTTTAAACAATACAGCGCATTATATATGGACTATTAGAATTGAGTTCGCTTTATTTATTGGAAAAAAGGTGGTCAAACGAAATTAACGGTTGAGCAAACCAGTTTGGGAATGGGGCAAACGAACCAGACAATAATGATGTCGAAATTCGCGTTTATTTGAACAATAGAGCCTTCTTAAGTATTATATATGGACCATTAGAATCGAGTACGCTTAAATTAACTGTTGGGCATACCAGTTTGGCAAATGGGCAAACGAAGTGGACAATAATACTGCAGAAATTCGCATATTGTTTAAACAATATAGCCTTCTAAAATATCATACATGGACAAACAAATTTCCCAAACTTGTACGTCCAACCCTTAATTTCGTTAGCCAGCATTTTTCCAATAAATTAAGTGTACTTAATTCTAACGGCCCGCGTATCATACTTGGGAAGGCTCCTCGTTCGTTTATTTGCCGAAAATGGGAATTTTAATGCTTCACGTCCACGTTAACTATTTAATTAAGGATAGGAAAAAACTGTTTGGTGAGCAAACGTGGACGAATTTAACGATTCACATAATCATCATTGCAAAACTTAAATTTAAGGATGCTTTTTAATGCTTCTTAAAATATTGCTTTTTAAGTTTTGATGGTGTTTGTAAATGATTTGATTATCGAGGCGGTTTTCTTCATAGATTTCATTACAAAATTATGATTAGAGCAATATTGTGTTCAAGTTGTGGGTGCAATACCGGGCACTTTTTCTAGTAAGTAGCAAAGTTACATATATTTGAAGCTTTGTTAATTAAACTTTAAACGAATATTTGAAATAATCTTTTTAGGCTGAATCATCATATTCAGGAAAAATATCTTTTGTAAAAATTATAAATCAGTTAAAACATTTAGACGAACACTTTTGGGAGAAGTGATTAAAAGATAAGTTAAAGTGATTTTAAGTTGTTATGAAACATCACTACCCGGAATTCCAGGGACTAAATAAAAAGTCTGGAGTCGCAGAAATAGTAAACTTGTCGAGGCTCAAAAACACTGATTACAGTCGAACATATACTATTGGAGGTACAGGTAGAGGTTGATTTTCTTAATGCGGACAGAAGCTGAGCAAAAATCAGATGTCTAGGAGACAAATTCAAAATCGTATTGACCAGCAAAAATACCAGGAAACGGAGTTGATTGCTATTCGATATACAATCTGTGATAGGAACATTTATTTATCATATTACTATGGCCTAAAGTTTTGAACCCGCATCACACCAATCAATTGAAATATTGCATCTATGGTTTTTGGTTTTAGTGCTTGCATTGTGCCTACTGTTCAGGTTCTCTCTTCCACGACTAGTTTTGAAGTGCACGTCCCCTCCTCTAGTTTTTTCTTTCTTCGTTGCAGGCGTCGGTCTGATGTATGACGATTGTTGCACTCATTTGGGAGTAAGATAGTTCTCCCTTCTAGAGTAAAGAGAGGAGTCGTCCTGAATGATAAGAAAATTTTGGCCATGCAGATTTATAATGCAAATTTGTTAACACTTGCTTAAATGAACTTTGCTTGAAGTATTCAGTACAATGGGCTAAAATCAGTTTGAGAAACCAAACATCGAACTAGAATCCTACAGCCCAAGCCGGTTGAGAACATCCAAATTCTATTCTATTTGCACTTTTGAAATGCCGAAATATTCTAAGCAACTGATAACTTCTTTTGGTATTGATACGTTGAAGTCAGAGTGAAAACCAAACTAGTTTAAAAAGTTTTGGGCATACTTTTGCCCAAAATTAATAGATCTAATGTTGATATCAACTTTTCATATGAACTCTGAAATTGAACAGTTTCAGAATTTTTTGTGTTTATGTCTAAACCTTCATTTATGCTCACTTCTAGATATTAAAAATGAACAGAAGAATTATTAAAAGGAGATTATAAAGAAAAAGGTAAGAAGACCGATCCTGTTCATTAAGAATATGAAATTTATATTTAGTACAATTCCATCTTGCTTATTTGAATGTGTTTTATTAAAATCTTAAAGAGAGATTACAGCAAATATTAACTCGTCGGTAAAATGAGATTTTTAATCCTGGTAGACTGAGTTGCTTCTTTAAATCTTAAGGTATTTACATTTCAAAGAGACGTAATATAATTGAATGAATGGATATAGTGATAACAGGGATTGTTACAGAG
The DNA here is from genome assembly GCA_929113105.1 of Agrypnus murinus. Lineage (NCBI taxonomy): Eukaryota > Metazoa > Arthropoda > Insecta > Coleoptera > Elateridae > Agrypnus > Agrypnus murinus. The sequence continues at coordinate 96,148,715 of OV816023.1, forward strand.
CGGCAATAACATTAACCTCTGACTGCACTTCAACATTCAAATATTATTTGTCTTAGACGGGCTTCTAATGAGAAGCACGAACCCTGTATACAGGATTATTATTGTTTCCTCAAAATCGTTACCACATAGAGTGGATGAATGAATATAATTTTCATAGATATTGTATCTCGCACGCTTGGTAATTGTTAAGATACTTCTATTGAATCTTAAAGATAATTTGACACGTTTTGTATCGATTCGCTGATCTAAATATTTATGGAGTAAGGATAATAAGCTCGTTTATCAGTCTCTTTGCTGGCATTTCATTCTCCCTTTTATCGTGTTTGTACATAAAAGGGCTAAAATTGCGAGTGGTGGTGCTGTTGCATAACTTAAGCTGCCTATTCTTGCCTTTTATTGTAAACTTTGATAACACAACATAGGACAGGAAAAGCAAAAGGGAATTAATATTCATTGGTTACTCTATTAACCGTAATGAATAAAAAGGTAGAAAATTAATTATCTTTGTTAAAGATTGTTTATTCAAGATCTTCGTGTTCCTGAGAATAACTTTTAATGGTACTTACATGTCAGTTCGTTCTTCTCCAAGTTTTGTGTCGAAAACAAAATGGTACAGTTCATATTTTTCTTTAGTAAAAGAAACTAAGTAGAGAGTCTTTATTTTGTTACATCACGAACTTTTATTACACTGCAACATTTTCGCTCTTTACAGAATGTATTGTCCATGTTTCTTTGTCCAAGAAACCTTTTGCTGAAACATTTTATGTTTCTATATTTGTAATGTTATTAGTAGAAAGAAATTAATTTCTCATTAAGAAACATTTTATTGGAATCCCGAAAAAATCCTTGAGCAAGGTTGTTTCCTCGATCCCTTTGCAAGATCTCCGGTAGGGACTATTTTTGGCCAAGGCTTACAAGCACGTTTAAGATGTATATCGTTAGATAGATCCTGATGAGCAAATGCTAGAATGTATATGCTGCCAAGGTTTCATATCGGAAAAAATATTCACTTTTTATATACAATGATTTTAAATTGCGTCAATTAGTATCTTTGACAACCGTAACTTTTTTTCCTGATATGAAACTTTAGCATATTTTATATGAAATGATTTTTTGTGTATCCCAACTATTTTGACATCAAAACTTATACTTTGCCATAAAACCATTTTATTATAATCAAAATCGTCGAGATCTATCCAACGATATACATCTTAAACGTGCAGATCTACATCGGCCAAAAATAGCCTCTACCGGATACCTGCTTTTTTAATTCAATCCCACCGAAATGATATTCTGTGTAACCTACCTATCCACCTAGGTACTTTTGTATTAGTATTTTGACATCAGAATTTTTGCATTGGTCATAAAACCGTGTCATTGGATTCATGGAAGTAATTTTTGACACATTTTCCAAACATTTGCAATTTTTGCAATAATAATTTACTACATTTACATGACACTTACCGCACAAGTACTACACGTTTACGTTCATATTAACACACTTCACTTTAGTACTTTATCTCACGGTTGCATGCATAATTTGCAATTGTTGGTAATAGAATGGAATACGAGATAAATCAGAAATAGAGCAATCCAGGAGAATGAAGAAAGACAACATAAGAACAACAAAGCATTTATTATAAAAACTAAAATAAAACATTCACATATTGGGACGCAACAAAGATCGATCTGCACTCTATGGTGGCTATGTTGCAATATGTATTAAACAACAGTCTAGTATGAGATATTGAGAAAAAATCTTTGGATGACAATACCAATTACTATTATCTAAAGAATTATAAAAATATAAATATTTTATTTTGACAAACAAACACCATTAAAGATTATGTTACGAATTGCGCAATCTCAGATTTTGGCTAATACGCTAGAGATAGCCTGTGAGCGCAATAGCCCAAAGTACTGAAGAAATGGATCTAGAGCTTAAAACTAAAACTTTATAGGAGAGGCAGAACACTATGTATATAGGTAACTGGTCGATGAAAGTCCCGCGATGTAAAAACCATTGATTTCTGATTAATGCTATTTTTGTTGAGAAGATTATTTGGTCAAGATTAGTGACCAAGAAAAGTGCGCATCAATTCTGTCAGATAACTGTTTCCCTAAAGTCTAGATTTATCCATCTTGACCATAATATTGCTATATCGATCAATTTCTAGAAATGCAAGTCTCACTGATGTGAGTAGCACATGACACTCCAATATCTTTATCGGATTCGCCTAATTTCATCTATCTTCTTGCTAAAGCCAGTGTGAAAGGAATTAATAACAATAAAGATCAGAAGAAAATAAAAAAAGAGTTTAGGTGTGGTAAAGGAGATAAGAAGTCGTCTTACTATTAGCGATGTTGCCAGCTCTTAAAACACATCAAGGCAAAAACGAAATAAAAGGTTTTTCAGAAAAGTAAAAAATCATAAGAACTCCTATAAAAGGAAGAAAAGAGAAAACAGAACAAGCTAAGAAAGTGAACTAACAACAAGCGAAAAGAAAAGATGCCGAACAAATGGTCGAGAAAATAATGGATGCAACTAAGGAGCCAATGGAGCTTAAAAATGAATTCCAAATAAACCAATACGAAATAAATAATAAAACTTCAGGAGGATTTCAACAAAAAATAAAGATTTGATGACGAATGTCATGTAGCGAACGAAAAGAAGAAAGAAGCAAAACAACAATAGATTGGACAAAAAACTGATGACTGACAAGAATAAAAAGAAAAAACAACAACAGAGAAATGTTTAGAAACATAGAACAGAAAATTTGGAATTAAACCAAGAGACATGAAAAACGAAGAAAGAAAAACATTGTATGATAACGAAAAATTTCAAAAAATTGGGAAGAACACAACTACATACAAAGAGGATTATTGTATACAAGAGAATGAGTTAAGAAAAGAAGAGGTGCTACTAGCTGGGAGTAGAGTGATTAGAAAAAATTGGATTCAACCCCACCCCTGATTACTTTAACGCCACAGTTGCACAAGCCGTACAATATAAACTGTGACTTAGAACCAATGACTTGCTCGTTTCTATGTTTGTGCTAATTTTTTTATTGTCACCAATTTCTTGTGTAACTGATATTCCGAAAATTACAACTTTTGGTTAATTCCAAACAGATTAATTAAACAGTTTAGACTTACTGGGTTGTACAAGTATCAAACAGGCACAGCTTTAAAGGAGCCATGAGTTTCATAATCTCCGAAGCCCTCAAAATGGGCCAAAATATGGACTTACTATCCCTAATTGCTCCGTTAGAACCTCGCGTGCAAGCAATTTTTTTTAAATCTGGTTAATCTCTTTTAAGGGATCTGTAGTTCTGTGACCAAGAAGCCTTGTTATTGAAATCTTCCAAGCGTTCGTCTGCCGGTCCAAATATTTCGTAAAAATATCTCGTAAACCGTATGAACTTGGAACGTGAAATTCGGACCAAGTATACAAAACTAGGATAAGGGCAATAATTTCTCCCCCTCCCCTCTTGGACAGTACTGGCTCGAAGAATCTGGAAAATCCACGATTGTGGCGCTTTGATGACACCAACAACGCCTAATACTACGATCAGTGATCAAACGTCTGAGAAATTGAGAAAAAGCGAGATCGTGACTTCCCCCTCCCCAATCGAAAGTTTGGATCTGCGTCTGATGTCAAAAATGCCAATTTTGACCATATGAGTATCTCGAAAACGATTGAATTTATTTATAGTATTATATGATGTATATGTAATTTGAAGGAAATCATTTAAAAATTGACATTTTACATCTCGTAATTCTTCATCTCAGTTCTTTACATTCACTGCTGCAGTGAATGTAAAACACGGTTTTCGAAAACATTTTCGCAATATTCATGAGTGAAACATGCGCAAATTGTACATTTTATTCATATTAACGTAACTCTTCTAACTGAAAGTCACAATTTTTCTGGCGGTCAAAATATTTTTGTTTCCGGTTAGATCGGAAGTTGACATCAATAAGTACATTGTAAACAACTGAGAAACAAAAGTGCGAATGATTTCTCTCTTAAGTGTATTTAGTATATATACTTTGATTGATAAGTATAAAAGTAAATATGAGTCATCACAAATGCTGCGTTATTTACTCTACTAAAGATTAAAATTTATTTAAGAAATGAAAAAATGCAAAAAATAAAAAACATTTTGATCGATAAGATTTAGTGAAAACATACGTGAAAGATAGGTGGTTTTATGGTAGTTTATAACTTAAAAATATAAAATTCATATTATCTTTATAAATTTATTAGTGTATCGTAATTCTCGGGAATATTAAATAAAAAGCATTGACACTATTGACATTTTTATATTTACTATTAATTAGATTATCATTAAAGATTAAAATTTTTTTTCCGGCGGCAGTTATTTTACTTTGACTTGTATGCACAGTACTGTATGTCGTACAAAAATTGTACGTCGATTGCTATATCCGGTGAGATCGGTTTATAATTAACGTCGTATAAGCTAGTAAAGATACTGAATGATTCAGATATCAGAATTTCGGCAAGAATTGTTATAGTAGTAGATAGTATAGTAAGTCAATATATTGATTAATAAAACAAAGGGATTGAATTCGCAATGTTTCGTGAATGTCTCGAATTCATCGTACAGAAAATATAGGTATAACGAGGTTATTCGTTTTTATATATTTACAGTTTTGTTAGTCTGTCTGACTTGCTACTTTTACGTTTTATTTCTTGTTCAAACAATTTTAAAAACGCGTACAAAAAGCTTTAACGTTTGTAGCAAAAAATGTACACTTCAGAAGAAAAGAATTAATATGAGGTATCTTTTTATTTTCTTTCCATGATGTGTGCTGAATACCAAATAGAAAATTAAAAAATTCCAAAAATTTATTTTATTATGACCCAAAAAATTCCCTGGAACGGGAACTTCTGGAGTTTTAATCAGCCCTAAGTAGGTCCGAGATATTCCTAGTGTACATCCAAGTACGGCAATACACGTTCGTGGCGCGGCTTTATTTGCAGAATTTAAAATATGTATGACCCCTGGATCGCGAGCACGTCTGGGATGGTCATCTGCAAACACGTTCCGTACTATTTTCCGAGCCATTTTTCGCAGTTACCGCCGACGCTCTTTACAAATTGAGCCTTGCATACTTTTCGTACATGTATCGCATTTGACAGGAAAGTTATTTATGTGGAATTTTTCTTTATGTTTCTTTTCTTTATAAGGCAACAACTAAACGGTGTTTGAGAACGATGTAATGTCGATTAGATACGGCCTTTCGACTATCGACTACACAAATAAAGGAATACTCGTCTTGCGTTCGGTTTCCTGATAAAACTCTCCTTTCTTATTTATTCGAACTGAAGTCGACGTCTTTTACTTTTGGCAAAAGTAAAAAACGACCTACCGCGCCATTGTAAATAAATAATAAGAAGTTACGATACATTCGAACATCTGTGGTTGGGAAAATTTTAGAGTAGAGCTTTTTGGGCATTATTTCGTTATTGTGTCTTAACGATTTTTATTGTATAGAAAAATGTTCAGTATTTAATTTTCCAGGAAAACTTTTTCTTCTGTACGAGGTCCGAGAACCATTAGTCTATGGTCTTTCACATTATCGCTCCATTTTAACGTGCTGGACCGGAAACAATACCCAATTCAGTAACTTCGAAGTTATTCTACCAACGAGAATCCAAAAATACAAAGCGCTCCACTAATGCACCGACCATTGCTTCTACAATTCGCCGTCGTTTTCTACGGAGAGCGGAAACCGTGACCGTTGTGTAATAAATTTTTATTTAGATTTGTTGCAGCTAATTCCAGACTACATCTAGTAAATTGTCAATTAGAAATAAAACCACTACGATATCTGCGAGATTTTATGTTAGAACTGCATATTTGGTCCTTTGAAGAGCCGGCTAATAACGCTTATTAATAAAACTTTGCGAGGCTCTTGTAATTTAACAAAAGCTGTAACACAATACACTTAAGGTACTTAAAATATAAAGTCTTTGTTAGCGATGATGCAATGGATTTCTCTTGTAAAATTATCATGAGTTCCTTATTTTCACAACGTTCTCCCAGATGAAGTGTCAGAACTTCTGGAAACTCAAATGTAATCGAATAATTGAGGCATTTTAATATCGCAAGTAAAAGTAATATTTGATGAGGATTTTAGAGAGGAAGTTCGAAAGTTTTATTTCATTCTGGACATATTTCTACCGTTAATATTCAAAATATTGAACTTCAATCACACCCACCATTGCTATTGGTAATAACTGATTACTATAACCTTACTTGTTGTTTATCAATACATACGCGTCACGTATGCATACTCTCATTGGAATTTCGGATTACATCACGTTGTATACCTGCTTTTATTGAAATTTATTCAACAAATATTTTTTTAACGTTTTATCATCGATTTATTACCAACTGCAGATGATTCCATTATTATTTGTTGCAAAAGTTGAAATACACCGTCAACCCACAGTGACGCACACATCCAATGTTTACACTTTCAAAACGATAATTTTGCCATATTAAGGAATTATTTCATAAACAGGACAATAAATGATACTGTACGCCACTGAGTTCTGTATTGGTTCTGTACTGTAGAATCTACCCCTAAGCAAACGTCGTTGACGCAACACAACTGTGTTGCGTCAATTACTCATTCATGTATACGTAAGCAAATGTTGTCAAATGAACCTAAACAATGCAATCTTGGACAGAGAATTATTTGGCATGTGTATTATTTTCACATGGTTGGACCTTTTGATATGAATTACATTTAGTAGGGGTAGTCCACTGAGCAAAAATATTTTTGCAGCGCTACATATGGACGTAACTACCTTCAACTATTCTAATCCATTAATCGACAGTAATAATGATTCAAAAAATAAAAATGAAATGAATCTTGCCCCGAAACTTTTTTATGCGATAGTATTAACTGCTCCTACCATAGTATGGCATCTAACCCCCCCCCTCTGCAGAACTATACGGAGATGTGAATAAGGCTCTTCTATTTATTCTATAAACAGCATGCACACTCATGACACCTATTTGCCGCCTAAGCTACTTATATAACTATTCAAGATTCTACCGTACTCTATAAGACTCAAGATTCAAAAAATCTTGCAGTGAAGCACATTCTTTTTTGGAATGTCTTCAATATGCTGAAACCTACCAATGTTACAGTCTTAAGAAGATTTTTTTTATGTTTGTATCCTTTATATCCTAATCACTTCTTAGTTACATGTTTTATTGTGAATCTTTATTTGCTATATTTCTTGTTTGTACCTGTGCTGTATCATATATATGTACCATAGTCGAAGCATGGAAAGTTGAAGTAAATAAATGAATAACAAATTTTATTTAAAAGTCTTCAGGATTTTTAAAGATCCAAATCAGGATTTTTTTGGCGCATTCAACCCTACTAGTTACATCAGAAAGAATATGGCGATTGGAAGTTACAGAAGAAACATACATATTATGAAAATGCTTTCTTTAAAAAGGCAAGTTCTTTAAAAATGGAATACAGGTTCTTCCGCTTTAAGAATGGAATGTACCCTGGAAGTGCGTCCATATTGAACGTTGGTGATTTATCAAAATATAGAAAATCCGGACTATAGTCATATAGGTACGTAAATGATCTTGCCATGAAGAGAAATTGAAAAGTAGATAGCAATAAACGGTATTCGGGCAAATGATCGAATAGGGTGTCATGTGACGTCTCTGGTACTATATATATAATATATATAGAATGTCCTGTTTAACAACACTCTACACTCAATCATTCGGACAAGTAGTAATGCAATTAAAAGAGCTTTTAAGACCTCTAGTTTACGACATCAGTATTAGAACCCACCTTAGAGAACTTGTCTGCCGTTACTGAAATATTTTGTATATAATCTTTACTTACAATGTTTTTTATTTAATACATGTTTATAATTATGTCTTGCCTTATGTTCCAATCCAATCCAGTTCTCACTAAGAACAAGAACTCACAATCCTCTGAGTGTTGCTCTTTTTGCGATTGTTTGGCATATCAACCTCTAGCAAAGATACCAATTTTGGAGCCATATCTGTTAATGCGAGGTATGTAACTTTCCATCACTGTCGGTTCGTAATGGAAAAATCCCAAATGCTAAGCTATCATCTCCAAGCAGTAGATAACTGCTATATCTACTTGGCGTTCTTGAATTTCTATAACTATGGTAGCAATAAAAACAAAACGTCTATATTTTAACAGCCCGGTTTTTCTGATAGCAACCACCGAATGATACTCCACTTCAAGTTACTGTCTCGGGATGGAAAATGGTCTGGGTAAGTGATTTGGCAGACTTGAACGTTTTCATAGCTTTCTTAATTCTTATCTAAGTCTGTGACAATCGTATTTAGAGTATCTTCCATTTTAAAGCGTTTAAGTAGTTTGATTTGAGATGGGACAACCGAACTCGAAGTTAAAACTTAAAATCTGTGGAGCTTTCTGAAACTGATCCAATCTCTGGTTCCATATAGAAAATGTAATATGTCGAAACTGCTGCGCTGTTTATTTAGACTTTTCCGAAACTTGGAATGGTGCCCCAATTGGAACAGTGTTTACACCATGAAGAATCAAAAGTCATAGATTCAATTTAAACCGTGTATGATCGCAAGATCGAAAACCTCTTTTTTCAAGTAATCCCCTACAGTGACTTTACTTTGAATCATAATGCTTGATAAAGAAAACCATGAAGAAATATGGAACTCGTTCCATTACTAAAACAAAATAAATATATTGTCGTCCAGTAGTCTTGGGCGCTAGCCATATATTGGTATTACTTATAAACCGCTAATCCCGCTTTATCAGCTAATTTTGCTTTTGGACAGGTGAAATCTTTGAGCGACAATTTTCCCAGAGGATTCGATGAGTGAGGGTCCACTTAAACGAACAGCCAAGGTCAAAATTTAGCGCAACCTTTGTTTGCGATTTCTGTCTCTAAATGGTGGAATATGTAAAAATTGTTTTCGGTTGAAAATGGAACAGATAAAGGAACAAAGAAGGAGTAGTGGAAAATACTAAGTTAGGTTGGGTTAGATGTTTGATTAATGTTAGAGGTTAGGATAGGATAGGTTAGATTAGGCTACACAGCAAAATTAGTGTAAAAGTCGAACATTAGACCACTCTAAAAAGTGTGTATTTAGCTCAAATAGATTTAGAGTAAAATATCTAATCTGTGCATTCGTGTAGACCATAGAGTTAACTTCAATACAATTATATCTTTAATCATTTATGCTAACTTTTTTACACTAAAACAGTTAAATTTCTAATCGTTTCGTAGTAAGATTTTGCTCTTGACTTTTGTATCTTTTACTCTACTTGAAAAAACATATTGCCTGGTTAGAGTTGATTGTTATAAAATTTTTGTATAATTTGTCTTCTATTTAGATTGCAACTTTAGAGTGAAAGTAGTGTAGTTTCTCAAGGTCAAGGCCAATAATAAGATAAGTGATTAATTTATTTATTTTATTTTTTTATTTTGCAATGATGGATACATAAAAAGTATATCCTATATACAATTAAAACATAAGAACATAATACATATGTTAATAAAATGTTTAAAATGTAAAATTGTTTTAAGTTACCTTATATTAATTAAACCAAACAGCGAAGTATCACATTCACACGCAGTAGAAAGACGTGAACATATTTGCACTAACAGGTGTTTAGTTGTAATTGTTAATTAGTTGTAATGTAATTGTTGTAGTTGTAATTGTATATGTAATTGTTAAAACTTCGCAATTTGAAAAATTACTAAAATTAGCGCGAATTTCAAAATTTTACAGATCTAAACTTAATGTAAGTAACTATTATTTATGATCAGATACCTGTTTTTGGTCTAGTCAATATAATTTTGATTTCTAAATTTTGCTTAGTTGTTCATCACGTTTTAAATTGTACAACTACATTAATTTATTTAAAGATTTGTAAAATTTTTAAATTCCCACCAATTTTAGTAACTTTTGAAATTGCGAAGTTACAACAGTTATAACTAGTCGAAATTGCATACAGCAGACAGCTAATTGTCGTGATTGCGCACACGCTTCTCTTCGGAAATACACTGTTAAGTGTATATTGGTTCCACTTTCTAACGAATTTTCTAAGATTGAATAATCAATCTATATAGAGTTAATTAGTAATATAGAGATATAGAGTTCTGCAGCGAAGAATTATTTTTGTTGCAAGAAAAGAAAGAAAAAAAAAGTTTTCTACTCTAAAGTTTAACTCTAAAATCTTTACTCAGTACTCTAAAAATTGTTCACGGGGCTGTTTTTTAACTGCGTAGGTTGCGCCTTTTGAATAGCAAGTATTATATAAAGCTTATCTCCAGATCAAACTAATGATAGATTATTAATGCATGGTCTCTATAAATTAGTAAATAAAATAAAACAAATTTGTAATGAAACAATGAAAGTTAAATCGAAGAAAATTCATTGCTTTTCCAAAAGTAACTGGTCAACCCAAAATAATTAGGTAACATCAATCGTGTCCTTCTTTTTATAGATTTCTTTCTGTTAAATTAGTTAAATTAAACAATTACAGTAATAATTTTTAGAGCAACTCTTTGAAAACTAGCTACTTGAATTTTATCATAATTGAACAATTTTTTAATAGATACTTTTAAAGTAATTGTTATTAAACCCACTTTATTTAATGACACTATATTTTCTAATTTTGTTTCATTCGTTTTATCCAACTTTCAGAATTTTTCTAACATAACTGGGGTAAATATTAGGGGGGAACATTATTAGGACATATCAGTTTTATAAAATTGTTTTTCGGATAATTACAGTATAAAACTAGATAGGAATGGATTTAAAGGCAATTAAATGGTATTGGAAACTTCAATTGTATGAAAGTAAGTATGTTTTATTAAATATTTGTAAAATGACCAATGAAGTTTATTGAAAATCAATCGCTTTAATATTTAATTATTTTAATTAATGTTACAAAAATATTTCAAATAATTATACGGTAAACCAAGGTATGAAATAAATAAAACTGTTTAGTAAACAGTTTCACAGGTTTATTTTAATCTACCTGACAATTGTTTCCTGTGGCTGCCGAAACAATTGTCAGGTAGATTAAAATAAACTTGTAAAACTTTTTACTAATCAGTTTTCACTAAATAAAGCTAGAAACACTAAATAAACCAAAGTAGATTAACCCTAACGGCTTTGTATGCAAGGAAATTCATCAATCCGACAACTGACTTAGGCTCATTTCATAGTATAATGAGATTTAACCGATGATATCTTTTTAAGTATTAATACATTTTCTGAAAAGAGATATTAAAGGTAATTATTTAATTTGTAAGATTTACCTTTAAAAAACAAAATTATTAATTTCAGCTTTTATATCTTTGTGTATTTGCCGCTCGGAAGTGTTAGACCTCCTGGCGGCTGCCTCGCTCCGATGTTTGCTGTCTAAAGCCTACCCTAAAGGTATGAACATTTCGACATAACCAAAATGACATATAAAGGAAAATTTTCCAAATATACACCCAATTTACAATTTTTTACGTATAATTAGTGCGAAATCATTTCGTTTTGTTTAATTACGTGAGAACAAAATAGTACGTGATAGATTTTTAAAAGAGATTTTTAAATAATGGGTTTCAACAGGTATTTTAGCGTTTCGCGTTTAGGAATTTTCGAAATAAACGATCTCGATTTTGTATTTCTAATTGCTGGTAAATTCTTCCATTAAATAACTATAGACACGAATAGCAATAAATTTAATAGATAAGATACATTGTCCTAGCTGTCACTGGAAGTTATAAATGATACGTGAGGGTGCTACGAGTAATATTGAAGTGGTTGAGATATATAGTTCATTAAAGTAATAAAGAGGTTATTTTCGATTTTAATATTATGATTTACAATTTTAATTTATTGCAATTTTTAGTTTTAAGTTTCTTAAGGACTCTTTGGAACATTTATAGAAAACACCCCTCCCTGTGACATAACATTCGCCTCCAACTCACATAACACAACTTTAAGCACTCTGCTCCCAGTCCCATTGAAGTATTTATTCCACTTAATATGAGATATCATTCGAATCTAAGTCACGACGAAAATCTAGTAAGCCAATTTAAGCTCTTTGCTCCCCATTCTTTTTCCATTATCCTAGCAATACCCATTAAAGCGAGGGATAAACCATTACCTCAAATTGTGTATACCTATTTCTTCTTTGCTCAAATAATTCCAACCATATTTTCTTATACGTCTACGTACTTGGCAAATCGTCGTTTATATTTCTTACTCATTCGCATCTCACTACATTCCGATACATCCTCGTACTTTCTTGAATAATTCCTGGAACTTCCTTGGATAATTCCTCATACTTCCCCGTAATTCCCCATAATTGTCTGTACTTCGTGAATCATCCTTATATTTCGTAGTCATCCCTATCTTACTAGGCTCCAACTTCATCTATACCTCCCTGTAATTCTTCATCCTTCCCCATAATTCCTCATATTCCCCGTAATTTCTTTTACTTTCCCGTACTTGAATGTCTTAATACTTCCTCGCAATCTCTCAATACTTCAGCGCTAGGTACACCATACTTCCCCAGTGGTTTACTACTCGTATTACCTACACCTTAATGTGACATATTTTACTCCGAAATCATAAAAAAATACCGAAAAAACAAGTTTCGAACAACAAGCACTCTGCTTTTCATCCCATGTCTCCCTAAAAAATCAAGCAAAATGTCGTCGGTCATTATTCATGTGAGACATCCCCGACCCTCCTCGATGTCACAAGTCGAATGGTACCACTCCTGGGTCATTGGAGTTTTCCTTGTGGAGTTGACTTGTTCCGTGGTACTAGATTGGGGGGCTAAGTGTCAGGGCGTTTAAAGTTGTTGTGGTGCATCATGTCGCATGCGAGGTGTTTTGGATAATTTCAAGTTTTGGGTGGTCACAAGGAGTCTTTATTGCACATGTGGGGGCTTTGAAAGTTTCTTCTTTTTTACTTAAACATTTATAAAATTAGATTTGACGGAATTAAACAAATATACAACAGATATATCTTGAATTTGTCATGTTTCTATTCGACTGTACACCTCTGTTAAGACCAAGCATATGCTGTTCTGAAATCTATGGAACATAACCTAATTTTTTATATATAAGCTACTTTTGACTGGGCGTGGTCAGGAGAGCCTGCTCGCCGAAACAGGATTTTGGCACTTTTATATATAATTTAACATACTGTGTGCGGATTTACGTGCCATAGCTGCGTTTAGTCTACTGCCACTACCTTCTTTGGACAAGGAATTGAGATACGCTTAATTAGCGCGTCACTTACATGATTTTTGCCAGTTCTGATTGGTATGAGCTAAGTTGCTATTAGTGTTTCTAAGTCTCGACAATTTTTCAATTCCTGGTGCTCGAGAGTTTTTCTTTCGGGAATTCTCAGGAATCCCAGCTAGTAATTCAAGCCAGTAAAACAAGTTCTCAAAGTGTTGGTGGTCAGTTACTAGACCACTTGTTACCCAATTAGCAACTTCTCAGTGTTGATATTTATTAGTGGTCTCGAGGAAGACCACCAAGCATATCAGACATATTCAAAGTCTATTAGGACAATAATGACTGTAAAAGGATGTACATTTTCAACCCTATGATTGGTGGTCCATATAGGAATCACCAAGGTATAGAGGATTAAATATTTATTTTTATTAAGTATAAAAGTTATGCTTTTTTTTTAACTGTTACGAATGGTAACAGTGGATACAAGGACTTCTCCCATGGGCCATTGATCAGAGGGCCACTGGCCTATATAGACTTGGCTAGTCTCTCCGCACTGGATCCAGACTTAATTCGCAACCATCCACCCGCCAAGTAATGGAACAGAACTATATTCGCCAATAGGTTACAGTACAATTTTAAAAGTCAAAAACGAAAGATGCGATAAATTATACAAAATCAAAAAAGTGATTGAACCATTGGAATCTGAAAAATCCAAATAAACAACCATTAAAAAGATAATACGGTTTCTTTTTCACTTACTTTATGGTTTTGGTGTTTTATTGCATACCTTTTTTCATTGACTTTCGAAGTTATAATTTCAATCTTTATAATAAAGATAGGTATCTGTCGATAATACATCCTCATATGATTTGGCATCGATTTTTGACATCTTGAATAAAGTCAGTTGCCAGATTTAAGTTTTCGTTAGTAAAACACTAAAAGAGATTTATGTCGACATTACTATAGACAGTTGGTTATATTTTGAATAGTGTTTGTTTGAAGTTGATTAATTTTTATTGTAAAGAAATTTAATAAATCACGAAACATTCGGACAACCTGCGAAGGTGTAAGTTGTAAAACGAAAGTCATAATGCAGATTATAAAGAAATTCACACGAAGCTATCTGGCGCCTACATACATTAATAGTAACGGCAAAGGAGTGGCACCTAACGTATAAAAGTGGCTTGGCAGGAGCAGGATAAAATAAAATACTCTTCAGTGGAGCCAGATTGGAACGCGGTGACAAATGCAAGCGAGCATGATAGATGCTACGAAGGAAAATACGCCATGAAGAAAACGCGCTGTGGAAATAGGAAAATTTCAGTTATGGTTGGCGGCCCTGGTGCCGAGGAAGGGGAAAATAAAATGTCTAAACTAAGGTTGTGAAGGGATAAGAAAAATTGAGAGCCTGTAGATTTAATATCCAATATTAATATTTATACTTCAACACTAACAAATGTTCAAATCTAAGCAATGGGATATTTATAAAGTATACAAAGTAGGTACTCAGCATTATTAGAAAATTGAATTTTCTTGTATCTACATATATACTCAATCTCTAAAGGATGAAGTTCTTTTTTATATGTATTTAGTTCGAGTCTTTTCAATAGTTCTGAAAAATTCAATAAAGCTAAGTCGTTTAAGGAAAACCTTGGAAGTCAAAATGCAAACATGTAAATGCTAGATCGACGACGGTATGGTATTGCAAAGTACATACACTCTTGCAAGAGATGGAAATTTGCTTAGTTTATATACCTGGTTTACGAAACACCTCCTAGTCGTGGATTTCTCACCCCCTATAGTGTGATGTTCTCACGTAACCTTCTCTCATCTTCAACAACTATTAAAAGCCTCCTCTAACTTTTGCGTTTGCATAAATTTGGAAATTTACAACAAGATTCTGTTATATTATGGCAGGTATTAAAGTACTTAATTCAATAACTTTTCGTTAGTCAATTTGGAAAGCATGGAAATGGGGAAGAAGCTTTTCTAGCCTAAATGTGAGATTTATTGATGATACTTGCAGTATCAAAAGTTAATTGCTTTTTAAGTTTTCTATTGATATTGACTTTCTGTCCATAAAAATCATAGTTTAAAGGGATGCATAAGTAATTTTTAATGATGAAGTCTACTTGAATAGGTAATTAAGTATAGACCAAGATTGTCTGTTTCGAAAAAACGAAAAAACGAAAAAAAACAAATACTGTAGGTAGGTATTTGTGTTTCTTATGTTTTAATACATAATTAATTATGTATTAAAACATAGTTAATTAAAACAGCCTTGGTAGTGTAATGTCTGGGGTGCCGGACTTTCACCCAAGCGGCCCGGGCTCGACTCCCGGCGCTGGCAGATCTGGTTAAGGTTTTCTGCAGTTTTCCTTAGCTGTGACACAAATGTGGGATTTGCGCTGTTCCATCTGTAAGTCGGCTGCAGCCGCACTTAGGGCCTACGTAATAATAATAATCGCCCCCTCCCTCCCGCACAAGCTTGTAAGTTCTGGGGCCTGGTTTCCAGGCTATGGGTTGTAGCAATTATTATTATTATTATTGGTCTTCAATATTTTTTTTGTAGCCGTAAATACTTAATTTACAATTTACTCATCAATAATTTTGTTGGCGAGCTAACGGATACAGCAAGACTCGACTTCAACAAGTCCAAATAAGTTCATTATAGTCCAGAGGTATGAGTATGAGATTAGCCACGAATTTGCTCGTTGCTGTATGGTTCGATCGACATCTAAATGTCAAATTAGCACTCTTGTTTCAAGTGCTCCGCATTTGAGTTTTCTTAGATTCAGCACGATGTACTGAATATTTTGACAATAAATTTAGCCCAATAGGTGGAAAAACATCTCAATCCTAACGATCAGTGAAAATTCATAGTCATACTCATTTTTTCGAAATTTGTTGGCGGTATTGATTGAAATCACTTTACTTGCCGTAAAATAATACTCGATGGGCCGCAAGTTGCCGACCTCCGACTTATAATTGGCAATCATTCAGTCAGTTTAGAAATAAACGCATATGGTTTATAAATCCCGAGGAACACCAAACTTTACGTAACAAAGATAGACTGAATGAAAAAAATCTTTTCAGGGTGATAAATGTCAAGTGCATGTTTAAAGATTAGGGTATCATTGACAAGTTGATTTAATCATAAGATTTATTTCGTGTAACAAAATTATTTATGTATTATATTCGTTAATATTGCCCTGAAAACAAGACTCTAATTAAGAATTTACATACCTTTCGCGTTAAATAACCTTTACTAATTGATTTTTTGATCGTATGTTATAAACTTGCCCGGTATACTAAAATAAGAGAATAAAACCTTCTGAAGGGTTCGAATTTTATGTTTTAAAATAAATTGCGAGGTAGTAAACATTTTAAGAGAATTCGAACCTTATTGGTGCTCCGATAACAATTTTGTCTTACGTATAAGTTTTATATATTTTCAATAGGCATTTTTATGTTTGTGTTAAACTTCGATTATTTAAGAATCCGCCTTTGAATCCATTTCATGCCAAGCCAGCATCATTCACTCGTTTAAAAAAGTCCTCCCTTTGCAAGCACACATGGGGATTTTAAGCTACCCAACATCCAAGATGCATTATTAATTTATGCTTGCCTGTAGCTGCTACGCCTGACTTTCCCTTGCCAGTAAAAATCTTATTTTTTCATCCGAAAGACGTATTTCTTTGTTTTAAAAAGGGGTAGCAAAATGGTACTGACATACGAGATGTATAATCCAAAACAGGAAAATTCAAAAGCTACTTACATTTAGATAAGTTATTGACTTACAGTTTTGCAAGTATTCACTTACATACATTAAAAATATGTTCGATTCTGAATGTAAAATACAGGTTATGGTTTTTTTACACATTTTTACACATTATGCACATATTTGCACCAATAGAACTGTTAAAACTTTTCAATTTGAAATCAATATAGTTTGGTTCTCTGAATTTTGCTTAGTTGTTCAGTACGTTTCAAATTCTACAGCTACATTAAGTTATTTAAAGATTTGTAAAATTTTGAAATTCCCACCAATTTTAGTAACTTTTGAAATTGCAAAGTTTAACAGTTATAACTAGTCGAAGCCAAATACATCAGACATCTGATTGTCGCCATTTTTTGTTAGTTTGTTATTGGGCACACGGTTCTCTTCTCAAATACATTAACAAGTGTATAGTGATCAAATCATTTTATTTACTCTAACTAGAGTAACATGAACACTAAAAAAACCATTTTTTTACCAATTTAGATTTTTTTTTAAATTAAAACTGGAGTGAATTTTGTTATACTTTTAAAGTAGAATACTATTAGATTGAATATTCAATCTTTCTAGAGTTATTTAATCATATAGAAAGAAAATAGATTTCAGTAGTGAAGGATTATTTTTGTTAAAAGAATAGAGCGAAAAAAATGTTTTTCTACTAAACTCTAAAATGTTTACTCAGTACTCTAAAAATTGTTCATGGGGTTGATTTTATACTGTGTATGGATTATATGCTAAAAAATACCTTCTATTCAGTGGGTGCCTTTTATCATCTCGTAGACTTACACCTGTGACTTATTAAAAAGTCAGTTGTTAAAAATGTAATGCAAAAAGCGTTGAATAGATCTCACATTACTAACAAGGCGTAATTAATGTAATTTGTGGCCAAACTGCATAGTAAAATGCAATATAGTATTCGATAGTGATTATGCCTTACTGAGGAGTTCAGAGGCCTAAACGGCCGACTGTGGCCATCTACAGTTGCTTTAGTCAATTTTCCCTCTTTATTAAATAAACAAATAACATTTTCTTCTTTAATAAAAATTCAAATTACTACATTCTTTCGCAAAATTTTATTCCATATTTTTGTGAGTTGATGAAAAAAGAGTTTTATTGCCACCACCACCACCGGCAACAATCTTTATTGCCGTCGATTATACGCAAATTTTTAGTCGATTTCGTGTCCGCAAACCGCAATCGTGAGTTAAATTGCCAAAATATGGTCGTGGTTCTAGAAATTCTTACACATCATCATGCGTCATGTGCAAATGTTAATTAATTACTAAAACAGCCCTCGCTATTCACCAGCTAATTGTGTCGGATTGGAATCCGAACTGCAAGCCGCACTACAAATACAGCACTTATCGATGTTGACATATGTTTATGCCCATAGTATTGCCATTTTATTTTTTATGGTTCAGTTTTTCATTTCCATTTTAATTTACAAGCACGAGAAACACACTGAATTCAGGGTTATTCTTTGTCATTCTATGGGTTTTATTTCATAATGCTCTATAAATAAGTTTTCCTCCGTCAAATAGCTACATGCAAAGTTTTTTCAAAAAAGCTTTTCAATATAAATCCATAAAACTTCATGCAATCTTTTTGATATCAAAATGAAACCTGTAATTAACGACACAGTTTTTATATCAAGTAGTATGCATTGTCTCCCCAGATGGAATCCACAAAATGAATTTTGCAACAAGAATTCATGTACAGTAGAGCCCCGCTATTCCGAACTAATTGGGACCGAACACTGTTCGGTTTAGCGGGAATTCGGAATAGGCGGATTTCATGAATAATATCAACGTATATTGACTTGTTAAGGCGTAAATTAAGTGGGGGGGGACATCTGCTAGTGTCAGCTCTATACAGCGTTGATCGGCTCGCGGTGAACGAGCGTACGAATGTACGTTTTTCACGAACGTCTTTTTAATTTCTCTTGTTTTTAAGTTAAAAAATCGGTATTTTTCTGAACTCTGTTGTTCGGAATAGGCGGATTTTCGGAATAGTGGGGCTCTACTGTATTACAAATCTTTTTGCTTGTGTCAAAACCGCTAGCAACTATAAGTAGATTACAATACTTATGCCACTATCCACATTTAATCCTTACAAAGCGATGCTTTTTAAACTTTTTTTTAACATTGTTATAAATAATGATGTATGATAAGTACTATTGGGTTTGAAGTAGTCAGTTGCAAAATAAATAATAAAAAAGTTTTTTTTTCTTGCAAACCCTATCTAGGGACACTCTGTATGTATGTACTTGTAAACCAATAGCAAAGAAAAGGTTTCTCGATTTGTTATGCATTTAAAAATACTTATAGATTTTTGCAATTTATACACAGTAAAACCTCACGATCAGAGACACCCTTAGGAGACCTACCTACGTTTGTATTTTATACCGAGGTGCCTTTAAGTTTATTAATAACATCATATATACAAAAAAATTATACTACATTTTACAAAAGTCTACAATTTTTGTTTGTTTTGAAGAAATTGATTGGGATATATCTTCTAGATATAATGTTAATTGATTAATTAAAAAAAAGTTTCTGGCGCTCTTAGTTTGCTTGAGAACGTCTTTGTAAGTTTTAATGGTTTCATGATTTTTTTAATTTGTAAAGTTTCATCAACGTCACTGTTTTCCTCATCGGTGCCATGGTTGGCAGTACATTCTCTAAAGTCCTTTGCCATAATACCAATATCAAGAATTATGTCCTCAGTATCTAATTCACCATCAAAAAATCAAAATATATGCTTTCACTCCATTATTTCCAGAAACTGCCAGTAATTTCCTTAAAATCATGTTTTCTTCTTGGTCTAATTACACCAAGTTGAAACTAGCTTTGATAAAACACTTGGAAATTGTAGTACGGTAACAGACACATTTTTCCATTCTTGAGTTACCCAATTTATTGACTTCAGAATCTTCACTCCCTTGGATATCTGGCCGAAAGTTTGCTTCTGTTCTGTATTTGCCAAAATGTTTTTTAGTAACGACGCGCGGTGTTTCACTTTGAAGTTTGTCCAGTGCTTGACACCTGGAAGTTCATGGCATCCAATTTGAGATTTGGAGAGAAGAACACGATTTTGATGTTTTCTAAATTTATATGGTGATGAGATGTAGGATTGTCCAGGAACAGTATGATTTTTCGATTCCCCCTTCATTTGACGATTTAATCGCACCGAATAGAAAATGAATAAAATAAAACAAAAGATTTTTTGCAGAGTGCACATCGTTTGTTGCATCGAGGTGTCTATAAATACATTTTGAATGGCAATAGGTCCCAAGCAATGGCAATGGGACCGGTCCAAAGTGTCTTTAATACAGACGTGTCTCCAATATTAAAGTGAGGCTTTACTGTATATTTTTTAAGTTGAGGTGAGGTTGTTTTACTATATTAGCAATGTTTAATAGTGAATTCATCTGAAATGCAATTATTTCGCCAGTAGGTACATTTCATATTGCTATTGGGTACTCTAAGGCATCAACAAATGCATTTGTCAATGTATTTGCAAATGTATTTGTGTATTTGTATTCATAACTAGATTTCGTTTAGAAAGTTTGGTTTCCCTAAGCACTTAGCAAAACTGGATACATAGTGTATCCAGGGTCATTTCTATTCCTTTTTCCAACAGAAGTAAATTTGTTCTGGTGTATCAGGCAAAATATTGGGGTCTGATTTTTGTAGATTCTTCTAAATAATTCTTTACTTCTCTTGCTTCAAAGTGTTCTTAATATTATGTTAAATACCCTTCTTGTTTCTGAGTTCAGAAATACGCTTCTCTGTAGAGGTTGTAAAGCGACTGGGCGGGCTTTATTAGAGCGGTCCAGAATTTGGAAATTCTAAATAATCCTGTCCCCCGTTCTCATTTTATTATGTTGAGATCGAAGAATATGTTCTGAACGTCCTTGAGTAGCGACAATCTATTTGTCTTAGTAATCTATTTGTAATTAGACTAGGTTGTAAGAGTCTAGGTTGGATTGTTGATATGCCTAAATGTTTAAAATTCTTGTAATATATTCGATATTTTTATTCCATTATAGGCACCAACATTATAATGTAATACAGAGCCGAAAAATCTTATCTAGGCAATCTACTCGACTCCCCGAGGTTCTCTCGTGAAACTCTACTGCCCTCTCTAGGATTTTAACCCCAATTGAAAATATTTAAACTTATCCTTATTATAACAAAGAAAAGCAAATTAGTGTGAAGGGGGGTGGTACTCCATTTTCTTCACGCAATTGTGAAATCTCGTTTGTATAGTAGAAAGTGCGCAAAGCAGATCGTTTGCAAAGTCAGATTTGTTTTTTGTTTTGTAACGATTTGATTGTAACGTTAGCACTCACAAGACTGTACTGATGATGCAGCCGGAAACGCTGCTCAACACTTTGTGAACGACGAACATCTTCACTCTAAGCCAGCCTAACCGATATTCCAGATAAAACAATTTAAAATTGTTTATATTTAAAAAAATTACAAAGGAAGTGGATATTGCTAAATAAATCATTTAAAGTGTTTAAATTAACCAGATTTGAGTTTCGGATCAATAAAACAAAATTATTAATAGAAATCGGAAACGGAAATTAGACAGGATTATTAATGACACGATGGATGAACGTATGGGAAAATTTTTAGTAGTTCAAGATAGCAGATACTGCAGATAGGTGGACTCTTGCTAATGCAAATGAAGTTGTGTTTGCTATGTCGCGTATTATAATTGAATAATTCCAGTGATTATACTATCTAATTACTTATTAACGAGATAATCGATACGATAATATACTATTTTGACTTCAACTTAAAGTGTACAAGGACGTTCTATTCGATAAGTAGTTTCAAATTAATAAAATACACACATTGTTAGAAAATGATCAGGTTTTTTACAGTTTTATCATCTGATAAACTGAATGGTAAATCACTATTTATTTATGTACATATACTGCATTTAAATAAACATTAATATTATCATATACGAGATAAAACTAACTATTTAGACAGGAGATAACTGATATAGTATGTTGAGATATCATTTCAGATTCGATTCCTGTATATTTTCCCATCAGATTCCGCTTGATATGCACGCATACAAAAAAACGTTTATTGTTACTGTAAATAAGTTGAAATTTACTTTTATGTTTTTAAATTCAGCTGTTTAAATTGTGAGATGACACGAACTGGAAATGGGAAAAGATGAATGTTTTATATATAAATAAACATAACGAAAAGTAGTGTTGTATGAAAAAGAATGCTGTTTTGAAATAGGCGTAGGATAACATTACTATAAAGAATCTTATTTGATAATAAATTAACCTACCTAGAGCGTTTCTCATTATGAATGACTTTGTAGGACAGAAGGTACTTGAACTTTAAGGAATTATTTCTGTTCAAAATAATCATTTATAACTTATATAAATATACAAGTTTTCCTGCTTTCTAATTATGTGTATTTAATAATTCATTGCTTTATATTTACTTGGGTATTATCGAAATGAATACATTTTCTAATTTAATAGTACAACAGTTCTAGACAGCACAAAAGCTGTACATTATCCATGGAGTAGCTGATACACCTTTGAATTTCAGCCACTTATTCCGCGCAGCCGATCGCCACACTCTGGATACTTCGCCGACCGCGGACACTGCGCCGATCGTGGACACTACACCAACTGGCGGTTTTGGACACTTTACCGACCGTGGATATTACGTCGGCCGCAAGCGGTGGACAGTTTGCCGTAGTGTCCACGGTCCGTAAAGTGACTAGTAGCAAAATTTATTTTAATGGTTGGCGTAGTGTCCACGTTCGGTGTAGTGTCCGCGGTCGGCGTTGTCCGGTCAGCGTATCGTCCAATACCCCACCCGATGTGCTTTTACTATGAAACACAGAAACAGTGTAGTAATCATACCTTGCGAAATTCGGATTACGGCAGTATCTATATACTATATGTATCTACATGGGTGTATAGGGTATAGAAAGCTTAGAAGTCGATTTAAAAAATATAGTCAACTATATGCTTGGTTTCCTCACAATATATGTACATTAGGGTGGTCCAAAAATAAAAAGTATTGATTTTCATTTCTCCACGAGGCTAAATTTGTTTCATGTGATGTAATAAAGTAATATAAGAAAGAAGCAAATCGACCAATATTTAGGGGTCGCTATGAATTGTCATTTATTTCAAAGAGGGTCAAAATAGACCGAAAATCCGTTACTTTGGAACATTACCCTTTGTTTGAAACATTTCACAAATATGACATAGAAACATTTAGATGAGCTGGACAAACCTGTCTAAAATGATAATAATTGATGGTTCTACTTATCCAATATACAACACCTTAACATTTAACATTAAAAGACCAGACACAGTCGAGGGACCCCCCATCAAGGTAATCTTTTCGTGGCTGCTGACAAGTAATGGCATTAGTGTAGAATACCGATGCAACTGTTCTGGCAAATGGAGTTAACCATTCTAACAACGTTCGTAATAGCCTATTGTCCGTTAAATTTATAATAGGCCGTATTTGCTAACCTGCCTTACGACAATAATTTGACATTAGACATGGTATTTTTGTTAGTGTTTGATAAACTTTAATGTTTGAACGTTCAGGTGGTCCTTCCCGTCAAAATGACATGAATTAATCAATTCATGTCATTTTGACGGGAAGGGCGCTCAATCAAGAATGCCACTCAGAATTTCACTATTTCCTTCCTCAGGATTTCAGCAACACCGTGAAAAAGTTCATCTTCAGCTGGCGTGTAATCTGTTTGTTTGATATACGACCATTTCTTCTGGAACCTCTTTAACAGCCCTACTTCAGGGGCTCCTTTTTCACCAAACAAAGTCGTAAAGACGCTGCTAAGATGTGGTGACGAAAGCCGATGTTGACTAGCTCCACCAAGAGCCTTCTTGATGAGGACGCAAGCTCCCATGTCAATGCCAGTATTGGACGCTGTAGTATCAAAAACCAAACCACGCACTGCATCACGTAATTCTCACTCATCTAGAACTGCTAGGCAAGCAGCAACTTGTTCGCTACCAGTCCCTTTTCCGATTTTAGGAACAGCCAGCAGCTTCTCATTTTTTCATTATCGGTCACGATCACAGCAATTCGGTCCACAGTTTCTTGAGCACCAACAATGTCAAGAAGCAGTTTGCCATCCCGATGTAGAAGTAGAGGAAACTCAACAGAAAAACTGGCTTTATCTGCCTCAGCCACCTGTTTGCAGACGGCCATTCTAGATCTCCTTATCGTGCTCCGAGACAGCACCAGATCGTCAAGAGGATGTCCCAAAGCCTTGGCTACTGATGCACCACAAACATAGCTCCACGATCAGCAAGCTGATTCTGTCCAAAGCACCAGCAACTTCTGGGCTAGATTATGATTCATCGACAGATCTCCTCGTCTAAGTCAACTTACGCCTGCCATCGACTTCCTCACGAGCTCTTTTCTTGGCCTCCTTCTGTAACAGTTTGCGATCTACTCCTGCCATGCTGCAGCTGGTAACGTCCATCCTCTAATGATTGTTGATGATAAGGAATTGTTTATCATCAGCGTTAGTAATTATCTCCATCACGTTCTTATGTGTAATATCAAATAGTTTATGAAGATCGTCTTTGAATGATTATTCTTTAACTCTGCAGCCTTCCAGCTGTATGTTTTTTTTCTGCGGATTTACTGTGTTGGGATTTGTTGACAATCTTAGTTGACAATAGAATTCATTAATCATAGAATTCATTAATTATTAGTATTCAGTCCAAGCTGTGGCCTAGGGCAATAGACACACATTAATGACAAAATATCATATAAATCAATTATATCGCAAAAATAGATAAATCATAGCGACCCCTAAACCTGCTTTGAATGGTGCATTTTTTGCATGGTTACTCCCCATACCCAGTGGAACATAGTTAGGCTGGTGGAGAGCATCTAGGTACGTTTTGAACTTTTTCCATATAGCTGTGGACCACCCTAATGTACACAATGTATATCAAGAATTCTACCTGGTTTTAAAATCAATCCCATGATTTTCAAATCTATTCTATTCAATTGCAGAAACTTCCAAATTATGCACAAAACAAATCATGCAAGTTCTAGGGTATGTTGAACATTGCTGTCTACCAGCTTTTCCATAAGCATGCTTTCATTACTGTAGCATGATCGAAAACTTAAAGATATAGGAAGCGAAAAAGATCCATCAGCTAGCTCTAGAGGAATCGCATCTGGTATTAATCGGAGAACATTTAACGAAACTCTCAGCACTTAATGGATTAAATACCTCTAGTTCAAACAACTTCTCTCTAAATTTTGTCAGCGGGTATTAAGGAAAAAATTCAAAATATGTTGAAAATCAAAGCGTATTCAATATCGATCTCTTCTAAACTTTTGGCCTGATATTATTGGAACACATCTCATTGGCGTATTTATTTGTTTTACTAGTTCGATGAATCGGGCCGAGTTTTCTCAATGTTTATTTGCGAAAACCGTTGAACAATTGAAGAACTTCCAGTAGTAATAACAAGAGACTGTAGTTTATGAACCATGATACTCCATTTTTTAACCGTTTTAGTTAAGAATTTTGAATTTTTTTAGGTTTTAACCTTGGGCGACGACGTATTGGAAGTCTTATTCCTTTATTTTTATTTATATTATAGTTATGTTACTAGGTTAATAGTACACATTCGAGAGATATTCGTGTACTATTTCCTCCGAGGATACGTCCATTGGATCTATCAACACTACAATTTTAACACTTTAGGACTGATGCACTTTTCGCATTAGTTCTTGTGCATTTCCAAGCTGTAAGCATAAGCATTAAAGATAGTGATGGACTAAAGCCCGAGCAAAGCTCAACTCTACTCGATTCCGAACCGAATTTCAAGCGAGAAAACGCAAAAGTAGGTATGAAGAAAGCTTTTACTTTCTGTTTCACCAATGCCAAAGTTTATTCAACTACTATATGAATTTAGAAAATAACTTTGTTTACAAAACGAGCCAACTCGGCTCGACTCGACTCGAGTAGAATTCAACCAAATTATTTTGAGTCGAGTCGGCTCGAGTCCGTCACTAATTAGAGAGCGAAGTCTTATACAGGAGAACCTAAGAAAGTCGTCAGAGTTTGTAGTACTTCTGACCCACCCAGTTCTGATCGTTTAGAGGTATTCGTCAAACTAATTGTTACTCAGAATAACGTGTCGCTGCTGATCATGTACGAATTAACCCTGACGAGTTGGAAAAAGTAAACAGGTACCTGATTCAGAATCGTTGGAGCAAGATTGTAAAGACTTAAAGATGTTTAGTTCATCGTTTCAGTGAAAGTGAAACATTATGTCAATAGAATGTGAATTTTATTTTGTGAGTAAGAAACCTTCAAGCGGTTGTCTGTACTATCACTGATGGATCGTCTATCAACACCTTGTGTACTGTGGCTATGGCTCCCCAAAAAAGGTTTCTCATTTTTGTAAAATTAGTTTTAGTAAAGCCAGAGTCAGAGACTACATCAGATGGACTTATTCTAAGTTTTACCACATACAGAAATATTTGACAGACAGTATATAGGTGGGCCGCAGGGATCGATCACTCAGGCTTCGGGTTCATTCTGACCTGTAATGGATAACCTGTATACTAGAGAGATATTATTATCATTTGGTAATCACTATACCAAGCTATATCCAAAACGACAATTTCGTTTTTTAATATTTGATGAATCGTCACAAAACTGAAACAGTATTCTTTTTCTAGCTTATTTGCAAAAAATATATATCATGTTCTAGGTTACATCTCTATAAAAAAAAATTAACAATATTTGATTGTAGTCTTTCAGTAGAGTATAACGATCAAATAGTTGCGGGTTGTTTTCGTTTCGCTGGTGATTTTTCAATCTTTGTTTTCCGGCATGTTAGTCAACGAAATAAAACAGTTTTTCTTTGGAAAAAAGTTTGCCATTACTAAAAATAACTTGTTTTTGATTATTATTTAATACAAATCTAATTATTTTAAAATTTCTTTAAAATAATTAGCTTTTTACATTAATTATTGTTTATTTTAAAGATTTCCTAGAAAGTACGCCGGACAATAAGCAAGAGGTTATCGCCACACTTCTACTTTATTCATTTATTTATCAGTTATCACTGACATTATTTATTTTTGCATATATTCCGAGAATATTCTTAATACAAACAACTGTATTCTGTTATTTATTTATTCATCTGCAATGACTTTATTATTTATTTTATTAGCTCATATCAAAAATTGAATTTTGCTGTTATATTACTACAAAGAATTTCGAAACATGTTATCGAATGATTCATCATTATCAAATTATTATTTATATTATTTGATAAGATTAAACATACGCTACCGCTCAAAAGTATTTTCTCGCCCAATAAATTGAATATTTGTTAGGTTATCATCCTATAAGCGCACAATCGAGTTAAGATCAGGAGACTGTGGTGGCCTAACCATAACTTTATGTAAAATTTTAATATTGTATTTTTTCTATAATATTGTATAAGCAAAAAGGAAACGAAAAATCCAAGGCAAAATAATATTAAAATCAACAATTAATCAAAATATAATATAATTTAATTAATCAATAATTAATTAATATTCTTTTGAAAATTTCGGGGGGAGGTGACAGTACCATTACGTAATTATCGAAGGGGGTTCAGAGTAGTATTACAAGGTGGATGGGAGTAATAAATTCCTCTAACTGCTTTGGTTGATGCAGTATTGACTTTCATTTCAACCACTCATTCCATGCAGCGGATAACACTGCTGAATGTTCAAACACTAAAACCAATATTAAAATCATTTTACTGTATGAATGTGTCTGTAAATACAGAGAAATAAAAAAATATGCGTGGGTAAAATATTATGAGCGGTAGTGTAAGTGCGACTGAAAACTTTTTATATCATTTCAGCGTGCATTTCTAAGAATACTTTTTGATATGGTTCATTGGCCAACATTATTATTAAACATAACCTCAAATAAACTTGAAAATATAAATTAAAAATGATACATCATGTGAACGTAAATAACATAAATCCAGGAATTTGTTTGTTATTACTCATTATTAAATCATTGTATTGTAGGAGTAATATCCACAAGTTTTGGGAAACTTTTAGATTGTTTTAAACATGAAGCCTTTTACTGTATTTATATTTGATATTTACTATTGACTTTGTTAGTGTTTTATCAATTTACAACAATAGACTATAAAAGAATAATATAAATTACGGGAAATATTATTTATCTATATGGGGGTGTACAGTTATATTTAATTGTTTTAATTAGTTTACCGTTTAAATTTTTACTAGGTTTACTTTATTATTATTTTTTGCTACTTTTAATAACATTAAACATCACCAACCTTGTATAGTATAAAAAAGTAATGTTGTATATAAATTAAAATAAGTTTTTTTGGTTCTAGACTAGTGGTTTTCAACCGAGGGGGGGGGGGCGTAGTGCGACTTGAAGAAGGGGACGACTGTTTTTATATTTAGCATGCCTTTCCTGCTGAGATTTAATAAAAGATTCCGTTAAATTTATGTTTTTTTTCTTCTATTACAATAGGTGGGGGCATGCATAATGTCAAGGGGGCCTGGCAAAAAAAAGGTTGACTACCCCTGTTCTAGACACTACCATTTACTTTCCCCCATAAAGAAAAAAAATATCAGGCACTAGAAATAAACATAAATATAATTCATGAATTTTATTAAAAGAGCCATGCGAACTGGAGACAACACAGCCGAATTCATCATGATCATGCAACATGCCGCCAAACAAGCTACTCCTCCTCAAGACCCTAAGCAAGCTATAAGCAATATTCCTCTAGCAACTAAAAAATTAGTGGCCTAAAAAGAAAAGCGAGAACAACATGGCAGCGCAGTCATATACCTGCCGATAAAACTAAATACAATCAACTGAAGCTTCAACTCAAAGAGATGCGAAAAACATCATTTCAAGAGTATGTCGGCAACCTTAATAGATTTGACCACTCCATATGGAAGCCAATACGACATGCAAAAAAAACAAAATTCCCCTGTCCTCCAATAAGGGCAACTGTTCCAACTGTCGGACCATGGGCACGAAGCGACCATGAGAAGCCTGACCTGTTTGCACAACATCTGTCGACCGTATTTACTCCATACAGTTGAAATCCGATTTCGCAATAGAACAATATTTGCTGGCTCCCGTTGAAACACCATAACCTCTCAGACAAACCACGCCAAATGAAATTCGAATAGAAATTAGTTTCTTGAACCTCAAGAAATCACCAGTTCTAGACTTGATAACAGCAAAAATGTTAACAGAACTTTCCAAAAAAGGCATTGTAATGCTGACATATCTCTTCAATGCAATGCTGAGACTGGCATACTGGCCTAAACAACTCAAGCAATCGCAAATAATTATGATAGCAAAACCCGGCAAAAACCCAACCCACGTCACATCGTATCGCCCAATAAGTTTATTATCGGTTGTCTCCAAATTACTCGAAAAGCTTTTGTTACACAGAATAAAAGAGGACTTGGATACGAATGAATGGATTCCACACCATCAATTTGGTATCCGTGAAGCACATTCCACGGTGCAGCAAATACATCGTATAACAAATGTTATCAATAAATTGCCTAGAGG